>CM026398.1:46074745-46207244 GCA_014843695.1 Archivesica marissinica | reverse complement strand
CTCGGATCATTGTTCTCCGTCCATAGAGTCATTTGCTTCCTTAATTCCTTAATGAATTCGGAATATGTCTGCTGAGGTTTCTTTACCCAAGAGAAGAAATTCTTTCTATATACAGTGGGTGAGAGTCTATATTCATCCAAGATGGCGGCCTTGAGGGTATCGTAATTATTAGCGTCTTGGACAGGAAGAGTGGCATATATATTTCTGGCCTTGTCGGACAACTTGTCTATAATATGGCCCACCCATGTTTGTTTGGCGACCTGGCTAGCTTCGAACAGTCTCTCACATGTTGCGAAGAATTTATCTGGCCTCATAGTCTGGGTCCAAATAGGAACAAAAATGTTTGTCTTAGAGGGCCTATTATCTGTATGGAGGGGGTTATTTTGCTGAGATTCCTGATCTCTCTGGATTTCTCTCAGGCGAATCTCCATCTGCATTTTCTCCCTTTGCATTCTTTCCTCCCTGTCCCTTTCTTTCTCTTCTCTTTCCCCTCTTTGTTTTACTTCTTCCCTCTCTCTTTCTCTCTCTCTTTCTTCTCTTTCCCTCTCTCTTTCTCTCTCTCTTTCTTCTCTTTGTTTTACTTCTTCCCTTTCTTTCTCATAAATCTCACCCTGACGTTCCAGAGTTGCCTGATTAAAGAAGGGAAGTCTCATTAATTTGTCCCATATCTCATCACCTGTTGTCTGCAAGTCGGGGTGAACCGGCCCCTCAGTTTCCTTATTAGCACTCCTAGTTGTAGCCATTTTATTTTTTTATTTCCCAAAATTTTTAATCCCCAGAATGTATCTCCAAATGTATTATAGAATTGAGTTCAATAAAAGGAAGTAAATCACTAATATAATTTTAATGATAATATTAAGCCTCTATGAAAAGAAAACTGGTACTTACCGAAGTCTGTCTCGTCAGTTAATCCAATATATAATTTATCACATATTCAAAGTTTGCACATTTCCAATAATTTAATCCATTTCATTAATTTAATAATTCGTTGACGTCTTTCACTTATTTCCAAATTCTAACACTGTCTCGCATGCACTTCTGTTTTCCCACGTTAATTAATAGTCCCTTGTATTCTTCATGTATAAATCCTAGTGTCCTTCACAATATTCCATATATAAATTCTAGTGTCCTTCACAATATGTCACGATATGTCACCTCTTCTTTACTTCCAATCCCGGACGAGCCCCCAATTGTCGCAAACTCTCCTTTTTCTTCTCGTAATAATATGTCTCGGTTGCTACGGCTCTTACCAGGGTCTATCCTATTGTAGACTCGCTGGAGTTGTCTAGGGGGTTTCTTCGTTATTATATGTATTAATGATAACTCAACACAGTATTACATTTCTTCTATATAATATCTTGTTTAAAAGTGGCATCAGAAATATCCATATATATATAATCAGTGATCTATATATATATACATCGTATCATTAAAAGCTTATTTAACAATCCATTTGTGTGAGCCGACTATGCGCTTACACAGTATATTTAACATCCAATCTTTCTAATCCGTCATTATTCAATATCACTATAATCTAATCACTGTTTCTGATTAGATTAACTTTTAATCACCTTCGATAGGTTCGCCGAAACTCTCGGTTTCTTCTGTGGCTGAACAATTTAATTATTCGACAAATCTTTATAAGTTATATTTCTTATAATGTCAATAATATCTAAGTATCATAAATACAGTTTATATGTTCTATATACTAGATTGAGATCACGACCTTTCTCGCTCCTGGAGTTAGGCTCTAGTGTGTCTGATTTATGTTAATAAAATCCATTTCTTATATACATGATTGAATCAGTGTATATATGATATAACAATTCCTAAAACATCTGTTATTCCTAAACATCTGTTATGTTATCTAATATTACACCATCAAACAAGTTCGGTGCCTTTATATATTACATAACTGGACACCTGCTACCACGGCCTTGATAAACTGAGATTAGGCCTAACATCTTAAGTCATTTCCCGCGCGAAGCGAGATTGATAATTTTAGGCGCGAAAATAATAGCAGACGATTATGCATAAAACAAATATATATATATTACATGGTAAACATTTGGCCATATATAGAAACAGTTTAATGTATTTATATAATACATTACTATTTATATATAACAATAATAAATATTTCGTGCAAATTGGGGTTTTGCACAACAGATTAGGCCTAACATCTTAAGTCATTTCCCGCGCGAAGCGAGATTGATAATTTTAGGCGCGAAAATAATAGCAGACGATTATGCATAAAACAAATATATATATATTACATGGTAAACATTTGGCCATATATAGAAACAGTTTAATGTATTTATATAATACATTACTATTTATATATAACAATAATAAATATTTCGTGCAAATTGGGGTTTTGCACAACATACGTGTTCAAGATATCAATTTAAGTCGGTGATACCATTGGTAAAGGTTACTTTATAGTTTATATTTAAAAAATAATTCAGAATGAAGACGTTCTCGAATTTTCGAATTTTGTCTATACTGGATCTTGTGATACAGTCGTCTATTAACCCATTTCATTCTGGATACCGTTCAAACAGTATTTGCAAAGAACATAGAGCCAGATCAGCCGCCACGGAACATGCCGTCTGATCAGGCTCTATGCTGTTTGCTATTCAGATGATCTTGCTAAGACACTTGGCTATGTAGCAAACAACATAGATCCTGATCAGCACGCAGCGTCACGCTGCGGCTGATCTGGATCTGTGTTGTTTGCAAAAGTCTTTAGATGTATCCAGAATGAAATGGGTTAAGTAAGCACCACCGTTGCATATTGGCGACTGTATTTTCTAAGGTGCGTACATCTTCGTCGTCGAGTTGCATGTCTTCTTTCAAATAGCAGGTGAGTAATAACACAGTGGAAGTCGTGATAGCGCTGTAGATGCACGTTCACTTCAGGTGTGAAAGGTCCGGAGTTCGAGCCCCGCTGGAGCCGTTACGATTGTGCCCTTAGGCAAGGCATTTAAATTCCACGTTGCCTCTTCTCTCTCCCTCGTGGCGATGGATTCCGTCTCGAGAGTGATTAATATAAGTTGAAATAACGTGTTTCGCATTCGAGCTAAAATAAATTTGTATAAACTAGTAATAACATCCAGATGTGTTACCTCAGAGCTGTTTACCTTTCGACAGCCATCTTCGACGAGAACATCATTTGATTTTGATAACAATTGCACCAGAGCGATTGCCTCGTCGATACCATCGATTTGATACATGACATTACCATATTTGCTCAAAAATATAATCTACGTCATCATTTGAACAACTTTTAAATTCCTACGAAGATTCATGAGATTTTTAAAAAAATTGTGCTATTGTTTAGACAGTGGCCATCATGGAATGATGTGATTTTAACAATAGTGTAATCCCCAACCAACCAATGAAACATGACCATAAAAGGTGGATATACACTCAATTGTTCCTGAGGAGAAGTTGTTTGAAAATGTTCACTGGGTGACGGACGACGGAGACACATTGCCGTAACATTGTACCACATGAGCTAATGATCAGTTTTACATTTAATGCAATTGTCTAAACTGAGATTGCATAACATATGTTTAAAATAAACTTGTGATTCCACATGGCGTTGAAACAAATTGAACTATACGGAAATATTGATTGAAGTTTAAAATTTATTTTACAACGATTGCGAAGCAAGTTTTAACAACTTATATTAATCACTCTCGTTGGCGCAGAAGAAATAGTAAATGTGGTCATTCGTGTGGAGGAAACCGGAGGATCCGGAGAAACCCCACCTGCCCGATATGGCGACCACCGTACCAGTACCATCTCACATACTTCCCTGTCCGAGGATCGAACCTAGGTTGCATTTGTGAGAAGCTAACCACTGCGCTAATCGGACAGCCAAGTTATGGATAGAAATGGCACTTAATGTGGAGGGTGGTACACCATACTGTCACTTAATGTGGAGGGTGGTACACCTACTGTCATTTAATGTGGAGGGTGGTACACCATAATGTCACTTAATGTGGAGGGTGGTACACCATACTGTCACTTAATGTGGAGGGTGGTACACCATACTGTCATTTAATGTGGAGGGTGGTACACCATACTGTCACTTAATGTGGAGGGTGGTACACCATACTGTCACTTAATGTGGAGGGTGGTACACCATACTATCACTTAATGTGGAGGGTGCTACACCATACTGTCACTTAATGTGGAGGGTGGTACACCATACTGTCATTTAATGTGGAGGGTGGTACACCATAATGTCACTTAATGTGGAGGGTGGTACACCATACTGTCACTTAATGTGGAGGGTGGTACACCATACTGTCTGGCTACTGTTTTCTAGTGGTAAACCCATGTCTCTAACAGCCTGCTATGCATTCGTCAGTGCACTTGGTGAATAAAGACACCATGTTCTGGTGTTGAAACAAAATGTTAAAAAGGGATTAGGGGAACAAACATATTTGAATTGACCTGTAGAATGTGCTTTAACGCATTGTCACGTGACCTTCCTGAACAGACGAGGACACTTCTCGTTTCCCAAAAACAAACACATATCTGTTTATATTTAACTTTGTTTAAGGGGTTTTAGTGTACACATAAAAGGGATTAATAAAATCATCAACATTTACATACTTTCAAAATAAAATGTGAATATTTACCTGCTTTTTGCGAATTTTGCTCTTTGAAAAGTAATCATTTCATCACTGCATACAAATATAAGCACAAAGATTTCATAGATTAAATAAATGTTGATGTTTATTTCAATAAAGTTAAATACTTACCTGGTATATTTTAGCAACATCGATAAAAAAAATGAATACTTGAGATGTAACGGAAATTCCTTGACAGCGAATTCTGAATCAATAGTGTATGCAAACAAGATATACTCAATTCCAAAATAAAGTGTGCACTTTTGAATTTAGAATATTTCACTATTTAGAAGACGTATCGGTTAGAAATTTCGCATAGTATATCTCAAGTATATTTGTCATCGATCAATTGCATAATCTACCACATGGTATGCAAAAAATGTCAGTCCAGTCTGTGAGACTTGATTTCGCATGATTTGCACGTGCAGCCCGAGGAAAATATACATGTCACCGGAAACTTGTATTTGTGTAATCCTTATGTCTTACATAACGGTTAAATCACATTTGAGTTCACATTGGTACACAACGAACATGCCTAGATTGAGCGAAAATCAACATATCCAAGCATTAACAATGCTTGTCCGTGGTGACAACGTCACTGACGTGAGTAGGGCGTTATGGTGCCACAGAAACACTATTATTCGCTTGCGCCAACGGTTCCAACAAACAGGTGGTGTAGCAGATCGCCGAAGAACTGGTAGACCAAGAGTAACGAATCGGCAAATGGACCGGTTTATTACGATGACGCACCTGCGACGTCGTTTCCAAACAGCGTCTAGTACCGCGAGACAGTATGCATCAACAGCAGATGTGCGCACACAAGATACTGATCGAAAAATAAACACCAGAACTGCGATTAAAACAACTTTAAATGCATTATTGAATGTGACCTGATGCTTTGAGTACTTTTGCAACTTTGATTTTAGCACCGTCTCCTTTCTCGCATAAAAAAAGTTACTTAAACTGGCCGTGACTTAAAATCTGATATGTCTGCCATATTCTACAGGGTCTGATCTAAAGTTTGGTACCAAATTGATAGGTTTCGGTTAAATAGGCGAAGAGAAATCACAGAAAACAAAGTGCACACTTTATTTTGGAATTGAGTATAGATAAAAATATATGTAGAAAACATATGCAATAAAAATGCAATGACGAAAAGTCAATTGCAATAAAATTGATCTTCTTCTTCTTCTTCTTGTCGTTCGCGAATCACATGGACAAGCCGGCAGCAAACACGATGGTGAACCATCTGTGTAGACTTGTAGCCATGCTTCTCCAGGATAACTCTTGTCGATGTGTGCTAGTGTGAGGACACGTTTGACGTCATCATGTTGTCTATCTCTGGATGTCATGTGTGGGATTGTACTGCAGATGGTAACCTTGGATTCATCTCTAGTCAACCATGGCTTGGATAGAAATGGCGTTGAAGGCAATGTCTTGGCTGGGAGATGGCTGGTGTGCTTTCGAGCAAGCTTCTTGGACTGGTGGATGAAACTGCTTCGCTTTAGACGATTCTTCGTTAGTGCCTCAACTCTCTGCTTCATCGGTTGTTCCTCCTGACATCGAAACTTCTCTGTCTGTAGAAGAATTCTTGTGTCGCGACGTTCTTGCAGTGGCTGGATGGAAGTAATTTTCTCCATGGCCTTGATTGGAGTGCTCTTCATTGCACCTGTGATCAGCCTGAGAGCCTTGTTCTGAACCTTGTCGATTGTCTGTTGGTTGGTCTTGGCTGATGATGTCCAGGCGGTGGATCCATATTCCAGGTGAGGCCTGACCACACCTTGGTATAGAGTCTTCAGGATGTGATCATTGGCACCCCATGTGGTGCCAGCAAGCTTCCGAAGGATTGCAAGCTTGCGCTTGGCTTTGGCCTCTGCTTTCTGGATATGTGGCTTCCATGTCTGCCGTCTGTCAAATGTCACCCCCAAGTCTGTTGGCTCGTTGTCCGTCTTCAAGGCAGTTCCACCGACTTTGATGGTTCCAGCTTTCTGTTGGGTGGAAAGTGTGAAGAGTGTGGTTGACGACTTCTCCTTATTAATAGAGATGCACCAGTCTTCTGCCCATGCTGTGAGCTTGTCTGCGGCCATCTGCATTCTGTATGTGGCAGTCGTTGCATATTCTTCAACACACCACATGACCAAGTCGTCAGCATAGAGTGCTGCTTTGATACCATGTGGTAGCTCTGCAAGCAAGTCATCGATGAAGATGAGGAACAGCGTAGGCGAGATCACTCCTCCTTGAGGAACACCGTGTCGGATGAGGAATTTCTTGCTCTTCTGGTTGTCAACAAGTACTCTGGCTCTGCGAGAGTGTAGGAAGGATTTGGTCCATCGGAGCATCTTGTCGGCAATTCCGCATCGTTGCATCTTGACCAGCAGCCCATCAGTCCAGACTTTGTCAAAAGCCTTCTGGAGGTCTATCCAGGTTGCAAAAACTACCTTCTGGCCTTGGAATGCATCCTCAACTTCCTGAGCGAGGTATGTTGCCTGGTCCTCTGTGCATCTAAACTGTCGGAATCCTGCTTGTTCCTTGGATAGGAGGTTTTCTGTCTCAAGGTACCACATGAGTCTCTTGTTAACTATCCTCTCCATTGTCTTGACCACACAGCTAGTGAGACTAATAGGGGCGATAGCTGGAAGCTTTCTTTCTATCCTTGCCGTTCTTGTAGATTGGGATAACATTGGCTTCCTTCCAGATCTGCGGAACTATGCCTTCTTTCCAGCTAAGATTGAAGATGTCAAGAAGTTTCAGCATGGCTGAGCATCCAAGATGAGTTAGCATCTCATTGGAGATTCCATCTGGTCCAGGTGACTTCCTCGTTTACAGTTGTCTGAGCGCTGTGTACAGTTCCTGGTATGTAAGTGGAAGTTTCATGGAGTCTTGTTCCGTATGCCTTTTACTTCTCTCCTTCTGTTCTTTCCGTGCCTCTCTTTGCTGTTGGCGTGTGACTTTGATGTTGCCCTCTTTCTGGTAGGCTTTGGCGAGACAGTCTGCAGTCTCTTTGCCGGTCAACAATTTCCCATCCTCATCCAGCGTGATTTTCTGTCTGTTATTTTCTTCATCATTTAGCTGTTTCGTGAGCCTCCACAACTTCCTCCCATCCTTCTCAAGGTTCAGGGCAGCAGTTTTCTCCCTCCAACGTCGTCGTGTAGCTTCCAGTTTATATTTTTGAAACTGTGCCTTTGCTTTCTGAAGTTGTTCATGGTTTTCTTGTGATGGCTGTTCTTCTGCCCTGTTCCTTGCTTCAGTGAGTTCATCAGGGTCTGCAACTGATTGGTCCAGTAGGGCTTGTATTCTCTTCTCGCACCTCTAGGTATGGTTTCATGGGCAGCTTTGAGTATGCAGCTGTTAAACTCTTTCACAACGTTGTTAACATCTCTTCCTTGTACCTGTATGCCTCGAGTAAGAGAATTGGACCGAATAGCAAAGAGACTCCACTTTGCTTTCTTGTAATTCCATCTAGGGTAGGGATGGTCTGTCTGTATCACTTCACTGCTGAGTGTGAGGAACACTGGTTTGTGGTCACTTCCACCAAGTTGATCGCCAACTTCTCTAACCGTACCTTTCTGGATGTCCTCTGTGCAGAATGCTAGATCTGGAGAGGTAGTAGTGTGCCATCGCCTAGAGTAGAAGGTTGGCACATCATAGGGCTGGTTGACGAGAATCAAGTTGTGCTCATCCTGCCAGTCCTCCACTTCATCCCCACGCCTATCAGACTGTGCATATCCCCAACTCTGGGAATGACTATTGAAGTCACCAACAACCATGTATCGACTGTTTGAAACTCCAATAGTGTCAAGGGCAAGGGCTTTGTCATTTGGGAAGTAGTAGTTGACGAGGTTCAACTCAGTTGATTTGGTCTTGATCTTGAACTCCTGGTATTCCGCTCCTTCAAGGTAGGTTTTCACTTCGCTCGCATTGATGTTGTTCCGGACTAGAGTGAGCACACCACCCTTGTGTCTGTCTTGTCGGTCTGCTCGGAGGCACTGGTAGCCTCGTACTTTGAACGTCTTGTCTTTGTTCAGGTGTGTTTCCTGTATACAGCAAACACTTACCTCTTTGTCCTGTAGTACTTGCTCAAGTTCAGTCTTGTTGTTAAAGACTCCTTCAGCATTCCACTGCATGAGCACAAGAGGTTTCTGCTTCACGTTTCGGCCAGTAGCTGTCCTTCGCCGTCCCCTGGCTCCACAGGGCGGCTTAGGGTGACCTCCAGTAGCTAAGGATGGGGTCCTTCGAGGTATGGAACCCGGCACTGTACCTGCCTGGCGGGTCTTCACAGGTCCAGCACCATCTCGGTTTACTCTTTCTGTCATTGTGATTCATGTTGCGTTATGCGTAGTACCGTGGTTTATTAGAATGCGCCGTGCGGCCCAGTACTTCCGGCTTCAGCATTCAAGGTTTCTGTTGGGTTACCTCACCCTTAGGCTAGGACTTTTAAGGCGGTCCATATATTCGCCTGATGCACCCGTTGTGGGACATGTGGAGTATTTAATAGGAGTAGCTTTGCCATGTGCTATCCTGCCCCGTCCTGGTAGGTACACCGCCATGTGGTCCGGGACTGCTTATTTGATTCACAGCTAACCCCCATATCTGAGGGCCGTTTCCCCTATCCGCCACCTGAGGACCCGCTGGGTAGGGGATGGTCGCCCCACTACTGAATTGGAAGCAGCATGGACCCAGATAAAATTGATCAAGCTGCGAGAATGTAATGACAAGTAAAGTCAACCTGTAAAAATTTATATAATTTATGGAAATGATGTGATAAAAATGCTATGGTATTTTGAAATCGACTGTGTCGGAAAGTTCTTTTATTGTCCTAAGTTCCTAACCCCACATCAACACATCCTTTGGTAATGGTGATATAAACAAGTAACAATAAATAATTTTCTTGTATAAAATCTTTTTATTTGAACAATTCATAATAAATTGGAAACAAGCGGGCTAAGTAGTCATGTATTGCTCACCAGAGACCAACTATCCATTTAAGTCGTTCACCAGAGTGGCAACTGTAGTGTGTATTTGTGAGATAAAATGTTTAATATTAACCCTTTCAACCCCACAGGCCTCTAAATAGGCTTATGAAAAGTGTAGATCCAGATGAGCCGGCTCGTAACGAGCCGTCTCATCAGGATCTGCACTTTTTTGCCAGTAATAATTATTACTATTTTTAGATAAAATTACCCATTTTGATAAATGAACTGGTCCAAATGTAATTTTCTTATTAATTTATTGGTCTAAAAATAGCATGCACCAGTCCATGTCAGATACTTGGGGTTGAATGGGTTAAACTAGTTTTTCCAGTTTTTTACGTTTATTTATCGTCGCTACCGGTTGCCCATATGAGCGACGCCTCCTGAAGAGATTAGTTATTTTAGATTTTGGAGGATAGTGCATGATACAGACAGAGACCCATTCCAGAATCTCCTCTGGTTCTTTTACGTGCACGGTGTAAAGCACCGACACGAGACCTCGGTTTAACATCCCATCTGAAAGACTGTTAATTTTATTAGGGTCAGATGGGGGATCGAACCTAGTTTTTCCACATAACTTGTGATCAATATTAAACAGGATAGAAACAAAAACTACTAGTGGAAGTCGTGATAGCACAGTGGTAGAATATACGTTACAGGTGTGAGAAGCCTGGAGTCTGTGCTCAGCTGTATACTAGTGGAAGTCGTGATAGCACAGTGGTAGATTATATACGTTACAGGTGTGAGAAGCCTGGAGTCTGTGCTCAGCTGTATACTAGTGGAAGTCGTGATAGCACAGTGGTAGAATATACGTTACAGGTGTGAGAAGCCTGTAGTCTGTGCTCAGCTGTATACTAGTGGAAGTCGTGATAGCACAGTGGTAGAATATACGTTACAGGTGTGAGAAGCCTGTAGTCTATGCTCAGCTGTATACTAGTGGAAGTTGTGATAGCACAGTGGTAGTATATACGTTACAGGTGTGAGAAGTCTGTAGTTTGTGCTCAGCTGTATACTAGTGGAAGTCGTGATAGCAGTGGTAGAATATACGTTACAGGTGTGAGAAGCCTATAGTTTGTGCTCAGCTGTATACTAGTGGAAGTCGTGATAGCACAGTGGTAGTATATACGTTACAGGTGTGAGGATCCTGGAGTGTGTGCTCAGCTGTATACTAGTGGAAGTCGTGATAGCACAGTGGTAGTATATACGTTACAGGTGTGAGAAGCCTATAGTTTGTGCTCAGCTGTATACTAGTGGAAGTCGTGATAGCACAGTGGTAGTATATACGTTACAGGTGTGAGAAGCCTGTAGTCTGTGCTCAGCTGTATACTAGTGGAAGTCGTGATAACACAGTGGTAGTATATACGTTACAGGTGTGAGAAGCCTGTAGTCTGTGCTCAGCTGTAGAAGTTCTGCTTAAACTTTTATTTATTTTACGATTGCGAAGCAAGTTCTAACAACTTATATTAATCACTTTCGTTGGCGCGGATGAAAGCGTAAATGTGGTTATCCGTGTGGGAGGAAACCGGAGTACCCGGAGAAAACCCACCTGTCCGATCTGGCGACCACCGTACCATCTCACATACTTCACGGTCTGAGGATCGAATCCGGATTGCATTGATGAGAAGAGAGCAGCACGATAACCACTGCGCTAATCGGACACCAGTTGTGCTTAGGCAAAGCACCTAAATTCCACATGTCCCCTCTCTTTTCTTTGGGTGGGTTACATCTCGAATGATTGTGTCCCACAAAAACATACTACAGTGTTTACAAATGTTGTCGGGCAGATAGACAGATCACAGATGTCCAATTTGTTGGATATATTTTTTGTGAAAAACAACCACATAAATGTGTACCTAAGAAGTATTACGGAATGAATATGAAATTGAGAATAAGTTTGAACAAAATAACGGTAGGTCCATAGATCCCTGATCTTGTACCCGCTCGAACGGACACAAGCTGATCACAGTATCGGACCCAGAGTCTTGGGCTCGGGTCCGCAACAACAACGTAATAAATCATAGAAATCTGGTATCATTTTCAACAATGTTAATGACAAAATATATTGCACTATACATGAAACAAACGACAATAAATAAGTTCTATATTGCACTACAGTCAAACCTGTGTTAGTGGTCACCTCCATTATACTGTCAAACCTGTGTTAGTGGTCACCTCTATTAAGCAACCAACCTGTATTAAGCAGCCAGTTTCAAGATTCCCAATATGTTGTTTTATTATACATTTGACCTCTATTAAGCAGCCACCTGTGCTAAGCAGCCACTTTCTGTGATTCCCTTGGCTGGCTGCTTAAGACAGGTTTGACTGTACATACATCTACTGTAACAGTTCATACTTTGGCCTAGTATTGAGATGACTACCATATGTTATATATAAACATTGCTCAATGGGAACCAATGTTTAACCCATTCAACACCAAGTAACTCACATGGACTGGTCCATGATATTCATAAACCAATAAATGAATCCGAAAATCACATTTGGACAAGTTCATTTATCAAAATGGGTAATTATGTCTAAAAATAGTCATATCACTGGCAAAAAGTGCAGATCCTGACGAGACGGCTCGTCACGAGCCGGCTCATCTGGATCTACACTTTTTGTAAGCCTATTTAGAGGTCTGTGGTGTTGAAAGAGTTAAAGGGAACCAACCATCACACGTATCACAACCAGGAACAACTGAAATCAATAGAAAATTAATTGCAAAGTGTTGCATTAATTTGAGACAGGAAGATGGACGAGGGTTTATAATAGACTCGAACCTGATAAATTAATCCATCTGCAAGAGCGCTCATCACGTACAAGAGTAAATTTATAATACCTGTAGGCAAGTAGGAACAGGTGAGTGGCGGGTGTTGAACAGCCCAACAACAGAGACATGTCACGCGAAATTCTAATAAATTCTGTGCATTGACAGAATGCCATGAATCATGTCAGTTTGATATCTGCACAAATTCCTCAAAGCATAATCTAGCCCTGTGGTAATTTAAAAATGCGGAAATCGGGAGTTATTGTGGAGCGGGGTTTTATGGCACATCAATGGGTATCCAAATAAAAACACAAAACTGCACATTTTTTGTTTCATATCTCATATAAATATGACGCATGCATTTAAAATGCTAGAATCAGAGAGGCAACCAAACTAAACGGTCACACTGGATGGAACCATAAAACAGTAATTCAGTTGCAACATTATCTTAGGGTTAACATTATTCTAGGGTTAACATTTATCCTAGGGTTAACATTATTATAGGGTTAACATTATCCTAGGGTTAACATTATCCTAGAGTTAACATTATCCTAGGGTTAACATTATCCTAGGGTTAACATTATCCTAGAGTTAACATTATCCTAGGGTTAACATTATCCTAGGGTTAACATTATCCTAGGGTTAACATTATCCTAGGGTTAACATTATTCTAGGGTTAACATTATCCTAGGGTTAACATTATCCTAGAGTTAACATTATTCTAGGGTTAACATTATCCTAGGGTTAACATTATCCTAGAGTTAACATTATTCTAGAGTTAACATTATTCTAGGGTTAACATTATCCTAGTTAACATTATCCTAGGGTTAACATTATTCTAGTTAACATTATCCTAGAGTTAACATTATTCTAGGGTTAACATTATCCTAGTTAACATTATCCTAGGGTTAACATTATTCTAGTTAACATTATCCTAGGGTTAACATTATTCTAGTTAACATTATCCTAGGGTTAACATTATCCTAGGGTTAACATTATCCTAGGGTTAACATTATCCTAGGGTTAACATTATCCTAGGGTTAACATTATCCTAGAGTTAACATTATCCTAGGGTTAACATTATCCTAGAGTTAACATTATCCTAGGGTTAACATTATTCTAGGGTTAACATTATCCTAGGGTTAACATTATCCTAGAGATAACATTATTCTAGAGTTAACATTATTCTAGGGTTAATATTATTCTAGGGTTAACATTATCCTAGTTAACATTATCCTAGGGTTAACATTATCCTAGGGTTAACATTATCCTAGGGTTAACATTATTCTAGTTAACATTATCCTAGAGTTAACATTATTCTAGGGTTAACATTATCCTAGAGTTAACATTATCTTAGGGTTAACATTATTCTAGGGTTAACATTTATCCTAGGGTTAACATTTATCCTAGGGTTAACATTATTATAGGGTTAACATTATCCTAGGGTTAACATTATCCTAGAGTTAACATTATCCTAGGGTTAACATTATCCTAGGGTTAACATTATCCTAGAGTTAACATTATCCTAGGGTTAACATTATCCTAGGGTTAACATTATCCTAGGGTTAACATTATCCTAGGGTTAACATTATTCTAGGGTTAACATTATCCTAGGGTTAACATTATCCTAGAGTTAACATTATTCTAGGGTTAACATTATCCTAGGGTTAACATTATCCTAGAGTTAACATTATTCTAGAGTTAACATTATTCTAGGGTTAACATTATCCTAGTTAACATTATCCTAGGGTTAACATTATTCTAGTTAACATTATCCTAGAGTTAACATTATTCTAGGGTTAACATTATCCTAGTTAACATTATCCTAGGTTTAACATTATTCTAGTTAACATTATCCTAGGGTTAACATTATTCTAGTTAACATTATCCTAGGGTTAACATTATCCTAGGGTTAACATTATCCTAGGGTTAACATTATCCTAGGGTTAACATTATCCTAGAGTTAACATTATCCTAGGGTTAACATTATCCTAGAGTTAACATTATCCTAGGGTTAACATTATTCTAGGGTTAACATTATCCTAGGGTTAACATTATCCTAGAGATAACATTATTCTAGAGTTAACATTATTCTAGGGTTAATATTATTCTAGGGTTAACATTATCCTAGTTAACATTATCCTAGGGTTAACATTATCCTAGGGTTAACATTATCCTAGGGTTAACATTATTCTAGTTAACATTATCCTAGAGTTAACATTATTCTAGGGTTAACATTATCCTAGAGTTAACATTATTCTAGGGTTAACATTATCCTAGGGTTAACATTATCCTAGGGTTAACATTATCCTAGGGTTAACATTATCCTAGGGTTAACATTATTCTAGGGTTAACATTATCCTAGGGTTAACATTATCCTAGGGTTAAAATTATCCTAGTTAACATTATTCTAGAGTTAACATTATCCTAGGGTTAACATTATTCTAGGGTTAACATTATCCTAGGGTTAACATTATCCTAGGGTTAACATTATTCTAGGGTTAACATTATCCTAGGGTTAACATTATTCTAGGGTTAACATTATTCTAGAGTTAACATTATTCTAGGGTTAACATTATCCTAGGGCTAACATTATCTTAGGGTTAACATTATCTTAGGGTTAACATTATCCTAGGGTTAACATTATCCTAGGGTTAACATTATTCTAGGGTTAACATTATTCTAGGGTTAACATTATTCTAGGGTTAACATTATCAGGGCTATGAATGGACAATTGTGTAAAAAGAGGAATCTGTCAAAATACAGAGGAGCAACCCTCCTAAAAAGTGAAAGAAATATCTTTTTAATCCGACAATTTTTTCCCCTCATGAATTTGACCAAAAGAGAGTAGCCCAAGTTACATATTCTAACCATAGCCCCAGTCCATGGCCAAGTTACCTTGCCTAATCCCAGTCTGTGGCCCAAAATGCCTTGCCTAGCTCTAGCCCGTGGCCCAAGTTACCTTGTCCAACCCAGTCTGTGGCCCAAAATGCCTTGCCTAACCCTAGCCTGTGGCCCAAGTTACCTAGCCTAACCGTGGCCCAAGTTAAATTGCTTAACCCTAGCCCGTGGCCCAAGTTACATTGCCTAACCGTGGCCCAAGTTACCTTGCCTAACCGTGGCCCAAGTTACCTTGCCTAACCGTGGCCCAAGTTACCTTGCCTAACCGTGGCCCAAGTTACCTTGCACCACCGTGGACCAAGTTACCTTGCCTAACCGTGGCCCAAGTTACCTTGCCTAACCGTGGCCCAAGTTACCTTGCCTAACCCTATCCCCAGTTGTGGCCCAAGTTACATTGTATGAGAAATGAACATGATAACAAGCACATGTAGGATTAGCTTAGCCATACAATGTGTATTGTTCTTATATTTTGTAGGCTCTGTAATATTGGTATTCAATAAAATATTAACTCTGCATGCCAAGTAAAATAAATGCTATAAATAGTTCAAACAATCGTAGCAGCCGACAATTCATTAATGTGTTCTTATTTGTAACTGAAAACTCTGGAAATATGTCATGGAATTTCTTTAGAATTGTGTCGTTTAATGACATTTCATGAAATATTTGACAGTTATTTTCACCGCTAGCTTGCAGAGTTAAAAGAGAAACATTTTCCACAATGGAAACAGAAGTATGATCAACAGTTATCCAAGAAAGAAAGAGTCACTGTACGCTGAATATTTACAACGAACACACAAGTAATAACAAATAAATAACAATTACAAATTAATCTTATACATAAATAATGTTTTCATCTGAAGCAGTATATTTAACCCATTTCATTCTGGATACATTTAAAGGCTTTTGCAAACAACATAGATTCACCTGGCTTCTGTCACTGATGATTATAGATCATAACCAATTGTGAAGCTATCTATAAAGCATTAGACTGTCCGATTAGCGCAGGCGTTAGCGCGCTCACTTCTCACCAATGCAACCCGGGTTCGATCCTCTGACCGGGAAGTATGTGTGATGGTACGGTGGTCGCCAGATCAGACAGGACGGTTTTCTTCGGGTACTCCGGTTTCCTCCCACACGAATGACCACATATATGCTTTCATCTGCGACAACGAGAGTGATTAATATAAGTTGTTAAAACTTGCTTCGCAATCGTTGTAAAATAAATAAAGTTTTAAAAAAAACAATCTATAAAGCATGTATTTTGCTATGTACTGCAACAGACCAGCAACCGTTCGAGATGTTACTGGGACACGATTTCGCTTCGTATTGACGTAAGTTGAATAAACATGTGTTGAGGAGGTATGCAAGTGATTGTAAGTTTCTGGACGAATGAGAATTTATGTGGTAAGGATTACTGCTATGTATTCGTATTATAGGTATTAACATTGTCCAATTGTTGGCAGGGAACTAGTTCCAAGCTTTCACTGGTGTGCGCATAGAAATACAGACTTGAGCTGGAATCCAGAAATGGCCACGGTCAATCTATTTACGTAGTTGAAATTCTGCAACAATATTTGGTTCCCATGATTCGCGGATGTTCCAGCAGGGATGTGGTATATGATACAGTTATGTTGGACAGAGTTTCACGCTATTGTCAACATGTTTGCATTTAATTCCTAAATTATGCTCTTTATAATTTATATACATTCACTCAGATACACACTATCCGAGGGAGTTTTCAATCGTCCTATTACATATTTATATGTAATATATTTTGTTGTTATGATAAGTTTTAATCTTGTCAATGAAGTTGCGAGATCATGCTACGGGCGAGTAGAGATTTTAGAAGCTATGAAAGCATCTCCAACAAAATACCCAATAGTTCAAGACAGCTGCTGGTGTCGTTTTCTAACATATCTGGTGACCCTGTTCTCCATGACCTTTACCGTAGAACTTTCTACTGTGGCTCGTGCATCTGGTATAGTAGACTTTAGTGTTCATGACTGCAGTCAAGAATCAAGACTACTGTCTGCTCAAGCATGAGGGACACATAGGGCAAACTATCTCCCTAGCCTGTCTCAAACAAGAGGCACACTTAGGGCAAAATATCTCCCTAGCCTGTCTCAAACAAGAGGCACACTTAGGGCAAAATATCTCCCTAGGCCGTCTCAAACAAGAGGTAGCTGACTCACTTTGTGTTCCACTCACCATCAGACTGTGTGTGTTATTCATTTTACACAGATCCATGTGCCCGAATGCACTATAAAAGATGGCATATTCTAGCTTTTAAGTGGTTGAAGATGACTACAGTACCGTTTCAGGCACATGTAGAACCACAGCCACTTGGCAAGCCATACATCTTCGTGCAATTCAAACCTTCCGTGATGAGGGGAAAATTCTACATAGATAGGGGCATTTGGTCGGGTTACCAAATTTCTCCACGATACTCGAATCGTTTCCCTATTCTGAAGGTCTATGGCTTCTCCCCAACTTGCCCTTCAAATCTGTCCAATAAACGTTTAATCTCTTTTCTAGTGAACAGTTAAGGATACTATGGTCACTAAATAGTCTATAAAACATATCTGTTAATGTTTAATGCTTTGCACTTGTAGGTGAAGGACATGTCGGGCAATAAATATACCATAACTGTACCATTAACCAAGCTCTCAAACGTAAGGACATTTCATGGATTCACTGCAGTTTACGCTATGTTGCCGCTAGTTTGTACTACACAGGAACAAACTTAACTTATAAAGCTGCCAGGAAAATGCAAATCAATAAAAAATTAGCATAACTACCATAAATCAGTGAGTACAAAGTGTTTATACGGCTATCCAGAGCATAACTACCATAAATCAGTGAGTACAAAGTGTTTATACGGCTATCCAGAGCATAACTACCATAAATCAGTGAGTACAAAGTGTCTATACGGCTATCCAGAGC
This sequence comes from Archivesica marissinica, assembly GCA_014843695.1. Classification (NCBI taxonomy): domain Eukaryota; kingdom Metazoa; phylum Mollusca; class Bivalvia; order Venerida; family Vesicomyidae; genus Archivesica; species Archivesica marissinica. The sequence continues at coordinate 46,189,017 of CM026398.1, read as the reverse complement.
ATAACTACCATAAATCAGTGAGTACAAAGTGTCTATACGGCTATCCAGAGCATAACTTCCATAAATCAGTGAGTACAGTGTTTATACGGCTATCCAGAGCATAACTACCATAAATCAGTGAGTACAAAGTGTCTATATGGCTATCCAGAGCATAACTTCCATAAATCAGTGAGTTCAAAGTGTCTATACGGCTATCCAGAGCATAACTTCCATAAATCAGTGAGTACAAAGTGTCTATACGGCTATCCAGAGCATAACTACCATAAATCAGTGAGTACAGTGTCTATGCGGCTATCCAGAGCATAACTACACTAAATCAGTGAATACAAAGTGTCTATACGGCTATCCAGAGCATAACTACCAAAAATCAGTGAGTACAAAGTGTTATAGGCTATCCAGAGCATAACTACCATATATCAGTGAGTACAAGTGTTTATATGGCTATCCAGAGCATAACTACCATAAATTATTGAGTACAGTGTCAATACGGCTATCCAGAGCATAACTACCATAAATCAGTGAGTACAGTGTCTATGCGGCTATCCAGAGCATAACTACACTAAATCAGTGAATACAAAGTGTCTATACGGCTATCCAGAGCATAACTACCAAAAATCAGTGAGTACAAAGTGTTTATATGGCTATCCAGAGCATAACTACCATATATCAGTGAGTACGAAGTGTTTATATGGCTATCCAGAGCATAACTACCATAAATTATTGAGTACAGTGTCAATACGGCTATCCAGAGCATAACTACCATAAATCAGTGAGTACAGTGTCTATGCGGCTATCCAGAGCATAACTACACTAAATCAGTGAATACAAAGTGTCTATACGGCTATCCAGAGCATAACTACCATAAATCAGTGAGTACAAAGTGTCTATACGGCTATCCAGAGCATAACTTCCATAAATCAGTGAGTACAAAGTGTTTATACGGCTATCCAGAGCATAACTCCAGAATATACAAAGTGTTTATACGGCCATCAAGTCAATTATCAAATCACTTATCCTGCTGGGCAATGTAAACATTCAAATTTTTCCTAAACATATTTGTATATTTACGCTATATACTTTTTTATTTGTTTTATTTAAGTTTATTTAACACTACCGGTTGTCCATTTCAGTGACGGGCAGTTTACCCAACAACACCTTTCCTGGACAGGCTCCAGGGGTTAACCACTACTTGGTGCAACAACCTCTGTAAGAAACTGCCAACTTTTTCATATAAAGAGTCGCGGTCTAAGCGGGGCTTGAACCTGTGACGATCAATGATGATAGGTTACAGTGGTATACAAGTCGCTATATACAGCCATCTACTTACAAGAATTGCTAAACCCTCCCAGTTCTTTCGCATACCATATGTTTTATATGCAAGGAACATAGCAGATGAATGTAGGAACAGGCCAATCGTAAACATCGTTAGTGTTTGATTTTTAACTTAATTTTTAATTCTATGTTCTCAGTTTTGTACGTACATGTTTCAAGATTCTGAAGTTTTAAGTCTATCTTGCCGAATAAATAGGACGGAATGTGCAAACAACACAGATCTAGATCAGCTGCTGCAATGTAAATGAGGCTACGGCAGCATTCGTGTATTTTCGGAAATGATCGTGTGTAATCGTGCCTGTTTATTTTTAGCAATCGTATCTTGCAGATAAGAGTCGTCGTTCTTCAATCAACACCCTAGAACACACGGGTGTAATGTAGGTGGCGCTACGCTCGGAAATCGAGTAAATTAGTGAAAAATCGACAGACTGGAACCCAGGCTACAATTAATCAATCAATCACACATAACTTCACCTATAATATTATATGATGAGTGAAAGGAAAGCTACAGAAAGGATACATTTGATCTGCTAGTTTATATACAGGTACCATAGTCAACGACAGCTCCTCACATTTAGCCATCAGGGCATACATAGACTGAAAGACAATAAAAGCTACTGTACAAGTCATGCTATTTCATTCTATTTTACATTATTGGAATAGCGAAAAACAACATATCAACAAATTGCGCGAATATTTTTAATATGTTTGAAAGAAAATAGTAAATATAAAAAAATATTGATATTTTAATCTGTATAACTGGCTTTCAAACATGTCTGGCTAATAAATCCTATCTGATAAAATTGCTGGTCAACATAAGCTTAAAACTGGTCAACATATGCTTAAAATTGGTCAACATATGCTTAAAGCTGGTCAACATATGCTTAACACTGGTCAACATACACATTGTATGCTTAAAACTGGTCAACATATTCTTAAAGCTGGTCAACATATTATGCTTAAAACTGGTAAACATATTGATAATATTAAAGATGTCAACGAAGTGGAGACAGGAAACATTTGATATGTGGAACAACAACGACATGCTTGGTTGAACCAGCCTGATGTCTCACAAATCTACAGAGTTGTTCAGAAGATATAGCAACCATGCTATATAATGTTCACTAATTGGCAACACATATGGTACTACATGTATGACCCTCCATATTATTCCAATAGTCAAAAGTTGAAAACTCAAAATCTGTGCAATAAATTACAAATACCTGGATTGTGCTGCATACCTACCTTTATACTGACATCCACAGAATCGCATGTGGATTGTGGCACATACCTACCTTTATACTGGCATCCACAAAAACACATGTGGATTGTGGCACATACCTACCTTTATACTGGCATCCACAGAATCACATGTGGATTGTGCCGCATACCTACCTTTATACTGGCATCCACAGAATCACATGTGACATCCACGGATGTTTTATATGCCTCTTCACAGCCTACACTGATAGCCGACATCTGAGAAAAATAGAACATATTTTTAATACTACAAGATTTCATGAAATTCTGCAATACCAGTATACATATACACATAATATGTGCGAATAATATTGATCATCTCCGTGGTCGAATGGTTACGGTTGCTGACCATTGTATACCACTGTAACCTATCATCACTGATGGTCACGGGTTCAAGCCCCACTCAGACCGTATCACTTTATATGAAAATGTTGACCGTTTCTTACTGAGGTTGGTGCACTGTACTGATTAACTGCTGGAGCTTGCCCAGGAAAGGTGTTGTTAGGTAAACTGCCCGTTGCTTAAATGGGCAACAGGTAGCGACGTTAAATAAACTTAAATTCAAAAATAATAATGTTGAAATTTTACTCCATTGGATATAAGTAACCAAAATAATTGACAGTTTACTGTAATCGACAGTTTACTGTCATCAAGTCAGTATCCGTCAGGGTTCATTCTAGGTCAGAATTTTTGGGAGAAGTGAGAAAGCGCGTGATCGCTTCCTTAAATGGTGTTCTTTAATATACTTCTGCAAAGTAGGGTTAAAATGCACAGTACAACCATTAAATACAACATTTGAATAGAAGGAGTGCTTTATAATGGGCCAGTGTATCTTACAAGACACAATGTTGTTTGAAAATCATAAAAACCCAAACTAACTATTTTTTTTAGGGAGAAGTGGGGCCCCCAGAGGGCGGAGTCAGGGTGTCCCTAGGACGACAATTTCGCCCACATCGCCCTCTAGAATGATCCCTGTCCGTACACTGATGACTGTTGCATGTGATCATTGTTATCTCTGCTCATCAATACCAGTTGTCCAATTTGCGCAGTGGTTAGCATGCTCACTTCTTATGAGAACAGAAGGGTAAGTTCTATGTGACCATTTCACAAGTATGGCGTCTTTTGGCATTTGCGTGAAGTGAAGAACGAGTATTCACGTCTAGTAAAGTACACTGATAACAACACGGCACTGGCTTAATTTCCAAATTAAATGTTAAAAACTAATATTTTCGATGGACAATTTAATAGCAATCTTTTGAGGACAAAATATGAAAAATTACAACAATTTGGTGTCAGGGTTCCCGCTGTCGGTCGCCAATGGTGCCAATTGCGACAAAAAAACAAATATTGGCGCTAAATTTTGTGAATTGGTGAAAATATTTGGGGCTACTTGATTTTTTTAAATTTTGGCACAGTTTTGTTAAATATGGCTCTTAGTTGGCTCCAAGTTTTTAAATTGGCTCCAGTGTTTTTCAATTGGCGACAGAAGTGGCGCAAACAAAGATTCAGACAGAGGGAACCCTGTGTATCCGATACCTGGTAGAGCGCAAAGATCGGCAGACAAGGTGTGGCGCTGTTCCATTTTAGATAGGCTTCCTTGCATCACTACCATGTACATTGTAATCATAATCTACGTATTATAATACCTGGTGCAGATTATTCCTCAGATTCCCCATCATCAGATCCAGGCTGTCAGCCACTAGTCTAGCCTGGTTCTCTATCTCGTGAATAGCCATTGGATCTATGGGTGGGATACAGTCTGGACTCTGTGGATACGACCTCGACATTCCCGAGGTCATGGAGGTGGCCATGGAGGAGGATGCCATGCTGTCAACGCTGGTCAGACTGAGCATACTTGACCTTCGACTGCTAACGTCACTTGACGCTGTTAATAAACATAGTTTATACAAATTTAGTTTAGCTCGATTGCGAAACAAGTTCTTACAACTTATATTAATCACTCTCGAGACCTCATTCCTGATGGAATCCATCGCCACGAGGGAGAGAGAAGAGGCAACGTGGAATTTAAATGCCTTGCCTAAGGGCACAATCGTAACGGCTCCAGCGGGGTTAGAACTCCGGACCTTTCGCACCTAAAGCGAACGTGCATCCACTGCACTATCACGATTCCATAAACATACATAGACTTAATAAACATACATGTCAATGATATATAAATGTAATATACATGTATACATATCAATAACCAGTATGCAAAATCATTTCAGTATCAAGAAGATAAAGCCAACTTGTGTTATTGTCAAGATTCCCAATATATTATTTTATTATACATTTGACCTCTATTAACCCATTCAACACCAAGTAACTGACATGGACTGGTCCATGATATTTTTAGACCAATAAATTAATAACAAAATTACATTTGGATCAGTTCATTTATCAAAATGGGTATTTTTCTCTCTCTAAAAATAGTTATATTACTTGAAAAAAGTGCAGATCCTGATGAGACGGCTCGTGGCGCGAGCCGGCTCATCTGGATCTACACTTTTTTGTAAGCCAGCTACTTTCTGTGTTTCCCTTGGCTGGCTGCTTAAGTCAGGTTTGAGTGTACGTCCTCAATCCTTGCATGAAACAATTGGACACCATTGATCTTATATGGAAGGTGAATAGGAAATTAGTTTAAATACGAATTTAGTTTAGCTCGATTGCGAAACTAGTTCTTACAACTTATATTAATCACCCTCGAGACCTCATTCCTGATGGAATCCAACACAACGAGGGAGAGAGAAGAGGCATCGTGGAATTTAAATGCCTTGCCTAAGGGCACAATCGCAATGGCTCCAGCGGGGCTTGAACTCCGGAATAGGAAATTGCATTCTATACATACCTGTCTTTGACATTGGACTGCTCCGACGTATTTTCTCCTGCAAATCATCGGCTATAAATTCTATGAGACCACTATCATTTCTCACCACTCTCCCATGTGGTAGGCTCTTAGACACCATGTCCTCAGATATGAAAACACCTTCCTTCTGTCTTGGAATGGGAAATCCAGAACTTTTGCTACGTTTTCGGTCACATCTATCATCGTTCACACAAAGTTTGTCTGTCAGTGATTCAAACCCTTCACTTTGACTCCGTGCTCGGGTACCACTATGTTCTCCCTGTATTTGCAAACTTTCGGGTCTTGGTGGTGCAAAATTTGTGGCAAATATATCATTGATACTAGAAATGTCTTTTCTATCACAGTTTAAATTGATCCTCGCGAGGTGGTCCAGCTGTTCTATTCTAGATGTTTGCTGTATTATTGCTGTACATTCCTCATAAATCTTATTTACCTCACCAACATGATCTTCTGTACCAGCAGAAGCTTCATCCGAGTCAGTTGATACTTGACCTGAGCTTGTAGAAACATATTCTGTGTAAGAAGACACTCTCACTTGGGAGTGCGGCGAAGCGGGACTTGTTACACTACTTGTTGCACAGCTACTAGAAGTGCTGAATGTCATTAAATTGTCCGCAGATGGAGTTATAGATTGCTCCGAATTATCAGAACCGACGCTCTCTCGAGCAAATCTCCTATCTCTAGACAACACCGAATCAGTCAAATACCCACTCTCAGTGTTTGACACATTCATTCTGCTATTCCTATTTGATGTATCATCAGTGTGCTGCTGGGCAGAATCGCCTGGGAATGTAGGCGTGTTGGACGATACTGAATTCTCCACCTCGGACACAATACTTGCATGATCTATACCATGTCTTCCTTTCTCCAAATTCACTTCTACTATGCCATGTTTCTCATCAATAATTTTGTCATCTGTCTGACAATTATGATTTGCAGTAGATATACTCTTGAGACTGTTCACCTCAGTTCCTTCTTTATCGTTCATTGCACCGCATGGCTTTGGATCAGACTGCATGCTAACGGGTACATACAAACTGTACAATAAAGTCAGAACATTGTCGGATCATTTGCTCTGGGGAACACATGTGTGATCTACAAGAAAAGAACAGTAGATATAATGGTGTCTTGAAAATATATAGAATTTATAAAAACTATATTAACTAACAATGCTTAATTTTTTTATACAAATTTATTTTAGCTCGATTGCGAAACAAGTTATTTCAACTTATATAAATCACTCTCGAGACCTCATTCCTGATGGAATCCATCGCCACGGGGGGAGAGAGAAGAGACAACGTGGAATTTAAATGCCTTGCCTAAGGGCACAATCGTAACGGCTCCACCTGAAGCGAACGCGCATCCACTGCGCTATCACGACTTCCATGCTTAAAAACCGCTGGCTGCATTACAGCTAATCAGTTTAAAAGCATATTGAATAGTTATATTCACAGGTAATAAATAATTCCATACCTAACATATGGTATTGTCAATTAGCACTTCAAAAGATATGCATGCCATCATACATCAATGAATGCTAGCAATGGCAGTGAAATTCTGCTTTTAATCCAAATTTTAAGAGATCTGATAAACTACAGATACTTAAACATTAAACAATAATGCCGTAGGTTCGATCCCCCATTTAACAGTCTTTCAGATGGGACGTTAAACCGAGGTCTCGTGTCGGTGCTTTACACCGTGCATGTAAAAGAACCAGAGGAGACTCTGGAATGGGTCTCTCTCTGTATCATTGCACTATCCTCCAAAATCTAAAATTACTAATATCTTCAGGAGGCGTCGCTCATATGGGCAACCGGTAGCGACGATAAATAAACGTAAAAAAACCAGTCGGAAAAAAACAGCGCAGGATCTCTACAAACAACAACAATGACGTAAAATGAACGGCACATTTTGGTAGAATACAACTTGATTATGTCGAGACAATACGGTAAACCGGCGACCAAAGTTACCGAGTTAGTGGCATTATTTACCATATATATACTTGTAAAGTCGGAAATAGCATCCACATGTACTGTAATCAAATCATAAAGGCTAGAGATTACGGGTCTGTATATGTAGACCCACAGGCTAAAGAGTAAAGATAGACAGAAAGGTACGCATTTTCTTAGCAGTGTCCACTATCCCACTGCCTAATGGCGAGCTCTTTGGGTCTGCTCGCATTACAAGCTTTACGGTAGCGAGAGTTCAGTTGATCTAAAACAATTTGGTTTCCTGGAAGTATGCTTTACCGGACATCATGTAAACTGAGCTGAGGGTTCTATGAACTAGACTAAATAACTCAAACAAGATTCACTGTGACACTATTCATCCGTTTGTATTTTTCAAAAACATACATTTCCATAAATGTACATTTCCTTTTGAGCTACCAATCTTGCATTGAAGTTTACGTATGAAATACAATAGGAAACAAAACTAGAAATAAACAAAAAAGTGGCTAGTGATCATGGTGGCATCCGTGGTCCAGTGGTAGAGCGTCGGATTTGGAATCGATCGGTCCCAGGTTCGATACTCGGTCAGGCCATGTATGTAGTATCATTGAGCAAGGCACCTCACACACATTGCTTAGTACTGGTTAATAACTTAGGTCGACTAAGCTTGCCCAGGAAAACATGTCTACGTCCCCGCAATGGGTTTGACAATAATGGAACATACATTGCACATACATACAGTGATACAAACTTGTATCTCTAGCCTATATCCATATAATTTGCTAGATACTGATTCTTTAATATATATATATATATATAGTTGATGTTTTTGCCGGGTCTGTTTCTCTAGCAAATGATAGGATATAAGCTAGAGATGTGGTCTGAATCTCTAGCAGCAACGGTACACTATATCTTCCAGTTGAATTTGCATTGAAGATTAAGGCTTTGGAAATATGGAAATTTATTTTAGCTCATTTGCAAAGAAAGTTCTTATAACTTTTTAACATTAGTTTGATCGCTCTTGAGACCTCTCCCCAGTGACCCTAATATCGATGAATACTAATTAGTGGTGTTATAAGAATAAATCCAAATGAACCGCATGTGCGCATTTTGTGCTTACTATTTAGTAATCCGCCCCCCTGTTTTCCGCAATTGTCGATAGCAGAAACAAGCTGAAATGTCATTTCTAAGGTAAATTTACCTTCAATTACTCAAAACTGTTTTCATTACTCTCGTATGTTTTCGTTCATGTAGTCAATATTAAGGTGAATTTCAATGACTTTGTTCAGTAACGGATGCATTTGACATTTGTAACATGCTCGCCCTGCATGTGACGACACATGATCGACTTATATGGCATATATATTGCTAGTGGTATAGACTTCTGAGGCGAAATTTACATTGTCACTGATAATTGGTATCCCCATGTAAATGAAAGATGGAGGTCATTGCTAAATTGCTTTCCATTTGTTATTGATTCACTGAATTATGATTTATTTCTTACTAAATGATACTGATATATATAATAAATATCATTATGCTAATTATGCTTGTTTCTCACCAATGCAACCCGGGTTCGATTCTCGGACAGGGAAGTATGTGAGATGGTCCGGTGGTCACCAGATCGGACAGGTGGGTTTTCTCCGGTTTCCTCCCATACAAATGACCACATATACGCTTTCATCCGCGCCAATGAGAGTGATTAATATAAGTTGTTAGAACTTGCTTCGCAATCGTTGTAAAATAAATAAAGTTTAAAACTAATTGAGGGTGAGCATTATTTGCACAGCCTCTTTTCGAAATACGCAGGTTATTGTCACCGGTAAACCCAAGATCACTCCTGATGGAAACAATCGCCACGAGGGATTGAAGGGGCAATGTGGCATTTAAGTGCCTTTCCTTATCATAATCATAACGGCTACAGCTGGGAGCAATCTCAGGGCCTTTTACACCTGAAGCGAATGTGCTACCACTGTGCTATATAGATCACGACTTCCACCTTGCCGTCATCATATTATTACATTTCTTTATTCTCTTCCGACTAATTTGTTCTTCGGTGTCCATTTCTATTCGACGCTCTTCGATCTGATGCTGATGAAACAGTCATACATGATACAGTCTTGTTGAAGTAGTTCTATATATAAGACCTCTATGAGAAATGCCTTGAAGTTGATAGTAAAATGTCACAATTTTCAATTCTAAATATTTGGACCAATCACTTGTTGAAAAGGAGACACTCTGCCATAGTTTATGAAAATTATGTTTGTCATGGAGAAAATCTAAATAAGCTACTAGCTTCCGATTTAATCCATCAAATCATTAATAATCTGTTCTTGTATATTAATGTCACAACATGATGTAAATATTGATAAAATAAAATATGTTTTTAACTAAAAGGAGACAGGATCTGATGGTCTACGAATACCCCACCGACCCTGCCTGAACAAACTATGTCTACACACTCCACCCTCTAGGTAGACCGAAGAATAACCATTAATAACAAACTGACCGATAAATAGGAAGAGGCATGATTATCTACAGGAAACAAATGCAAAGTATTATTTATTTTTGGGAGGATAATTCACACGGTGTTCGGTCGATTAACTAAAATGTGAGGATGACAACATTTCGGCTAAAGGCCACTAAATAGTTCAAGCCGATGTCGTGTAGATGTGACATGTATTAAATTGAATCCATCCTTAGGCCTATGCTAACAGACGGATCTGTAGTCCAGTTGTAACACGCTGAACTGATAATCCAGGGTTCGCAGGTTTGGTACCCGTCTGACCCTAATAAAATTAACAGTCTTTCAGATGAGACTTACACCAAGGTCTCGTGTCGGTGCTGTACACCGTGCATGTAAAAAGAACAAGAGGAGACTATGGAATGGGTCTCTGTCTGTATCATTGCACTATCCTCCAAAAATCTAAAATGACTAATCTCTTCAGGAGGCGTCGCTCATATGGACAACCGGTAGCGACAATAAATAAATGTAAAACACACACAGGCCTATAGGCCTACTACAGTTTGATGCCTCAAACTTTTTCTCGAACAGGTCGCCTGGTCCAGCAATAATCTCTATATAATTCATATCGTTTTACCTTCAATAATTGCTTAATCATATTTCATTGCAAATCAATAGTAAATATGTCATCACACGTATAAACTTGATAATGGTACATACAACTGGTTTGGGCCACAAGTTTTAACAACATTAGACAACAGTCCGCACCAGTAATCAATAATTCATACAAGGGCAACTGGTCCCACAACATAAATTACTACTCAATAAGGCCGCGTATCTATGAACATGTTTTTATAATAATAGATACTTTTGATACTCTGGACTAACTTTCCACGATTCAAACAATTATTCACTGACACTGGCCCCCCTCCCGACGAGTTAGATCCATCAAAGTAGACTATATTATTATGAAAACACCACTCATATCCTCCAAAGCATTCACATCACTCGAGTGGATATTTATTGTGAAAGAAATGGGGACAGACTTATCACAGCACATCTTTCGGTCTATCTTTAGCTGGATTCATCTATTTATTTGGATGAATAGAACATAGCTAGCAACAGAGAATTGTTGCCTTCTGGAATCTGGACTCCACTTGGCGGAGAAATATCTTCCATGATGAAAGTTACCTCTGCCAACATATTGCAATGAGCAACATGTACATATTTATACCATATACAGGGTTCCCTCTGTCTGAATGTTTGTCTGCGCCACTTCTGTCGCCAATTGAAAAATACTGGAGCCAATTAAAGACTTGGAGCCAACTAAGAGCCATATAGTTCACAAATAAATATTTGATGCCATGTATTTGACAAAACATGTGCCCCCCAAAAAAAAAATGGTGCGCCAAATATTTTCGCCAATTCACAAAATTTAGTGCCAATATTTGTTTTTTGTCGCAATTGTCGACCGATAACAGGAACAACGTCAAATTGTGGAATGATCGTCTTGCTATTCCGCCATTTAGACTTGTAGTCATCAGTCAAATACGCAGAGACTGCATCTGTACAAGAAGTCCCTACGGGGGAGGAAGGGTAAAACCTAGGTCCAACATCAGCGATCTTTTGGGCTAATTTCTCTGTTTTGTCTACACACGATAAGCCTGCTGTACGTTCATTGGCCAACAGTACAACAGTCTGCTTTCGCCTACTATTTCGAAACAATTATTTCCTTTAGCGAAACCTACTCTGAGAGGTAAGTTTACCTATTTGGCCGTAACACTTTCAACACCACAGGCCTCAAAATAGGCTTACAAAAAGTGTAGATCCAGATGAGCCGGCTCGTGACGAGCCGTCTCATCAGGATCTGCACTTTTTACCAGTAATAATCATTACTATTTTTAGATAAAATTTCCCATTTTCATAAATTGGTCCAAAGGTAATTTTCTTATTAATTTATCGGTCTAAAAATATCATGCACCAGTCCATGTCAGTTACATGGGGTTGAAAGGGTAAAATTAGCCTGGGAACAGGCGTCGATATATTTTGCCTGGTCAGTCAAATAAATATATTTTAACACCGTGACTATTAATTGGGCCATATTGAGTTTCTGATCAAATCAATGTCATTTTGCCAGAAGTTAAAAAGTGAAACATCGACAGACTGGCACTCAGGCTAGAGTTAAATAAAAGTGAAGTTGTGCGAAGGTCAAGTCTCTTAGGAAGGTTCACTTGGTACATGTTGATACAGGTGTCACACTGATGCAAATTAATACAAATAATCAATTAGTAATTTGTCTTTTATTGGTGCATCTTCATACGAGATATATAACTGGTAATACATGCATAATATACACTAATTATAACAGATAGCAAAAAATACATCAACATAATGCCACTATAAATGTAACACCTCGATTTTATTCCACATTATATGCTAAAATCGGTGAGGTGCGTTTTTGTTTTACAATTTATACCCTGCCATACATGTAGGTCATCTCCCTGATTAAGTACCAGCGATCATTTTAGAGGGCGATGTGGGCGAAATAGTCCCTAGGGACCCTGACTTCGCTATTTGGGGGCCCCATTTATCCATAATATTTTTTACAATTTTCATACAAAATTTTGTCCAGTAAGATACACTTGGCCCATTATAAAGCACTTTTGTATTAAAATGTTTTATTTAATGTATCATACTGTGGTTTATACTGTGCATTTTAACAATATTTTGTTGAAATTTATTAAATAACACCATTTAAGGACTCGATCTTCTCACTTCCCCCAAAAATTCTGACCTAGAATGAACCCTGAATGAAGTACAGGTGATATGTTGAGGGCTAAGAAACATAATTTTGACATACATTCACAAGTGTATGTAACTGTTCAGAAAATGTTCAGGTCTTTAAAATCTCTTTAACCATTTCCCTCATAGAAGCACCTCATGACGCCATTACCAATACGACATACATTGACAATGTAGTAGCCAAACCAATGTTCATAATAAAGGCCAGAATCTCATGTAGTCCCAGTAATATCAATGTAGGTGGGATATATATGGCGACTACTTATCCACTGCATGATAGCTAAATGGCTGTCGTTTGTATGTAGATATAATAGTATATTAACCTAAATATCTATGAAGGAAAGGGTTAAACAGTTACGATCATCACATGTGTGAGATATATAGGATCTTAGTTTATATAATTTTGCTTAGCTCGATTGCAAAACAAGTTCTTACAACTTGTATTAATCACTCTCGAGACCTCATTACTGATGGAATCCATCGCCATGAGGGAGAGAGGAGGCAATGTGGAATTTAATGCCTTGCCTAAAGGCACAATCGTAACAGCTCCAACGAGCTCGAACTCCGGGCCTTGCGCACCTGAAAATTCCACTGTATTACATTGGATACAAGCATAGATATATGATAAAAACAGATTACAGTATAATTATACAATAATATAATATTAACTCAGGAATGGTTTACTTTTCAACAACAAAAAAGCAGTTTAAAAAAAAAAAAGTTTATTTTTGTGCTCAGCCATAAGTCGATGGAACAAATAAGGTTTACCTATAGCAGCTACGGAGCACACAAATGATAGTAAAATATGTTGGTGAAGGATGAAGGAAGAAAATTGAGCAATAGATTTATAGCGATTTCATCTGAAAGCACAATATTAACATAGAAGCACAGACTCATGCTACATACAACAGTCAACACTGCTCACCTGTAATGCATGCATGCATAGACAATCACATATACTGTCCGATTAGTGCAGTGGTTAGCGCGTTCGCTTCTCATCAATGCAACTCGGGTTCGGTCCTCGGACCGGGAAGTATGCGAGATGGTACGGTGGTCGCCAGATCAGACAGGTGGGTTTTCTCCGGGTACTCCGGGTACTCCGGTTTCCTCCCACACGAATGACCACATATATTGTAAAATAAATAAAGTTTATACTTTAATCACATATACTAATTAATGCTACATTTATTTCATGCTCCCAATGAAATATAGAATTTAATCACTGACATATAATGTGCTATTCCGCAGATTGGAAGCAGTGAATACACACATTGTATTCTCACTGTTTTACATGTATGGTTCCAAACCGAGGCTCGAACCCGGGTTGCATTGGTGGGAATATGTTATATTTCGGGTTTTACGCCTGCATCAGCACCATTTTTGGGCTATATCGCCGGCGGGCAGTTTACCTAACAACACCATTCCTGGGCAGGCTCCAGCGGTTAAGCAGTACTTGGGGCATTGGTGAGAAGCGAGCGCGCTAACCACTGTGCTAATCGGACAGCCATTATTAAGTAGCCTGGCGATGACGGACTGGTAGATCTGTGCAAGTAGCCTGGCGATGACTGACTGGCGATGACGGACTGGTAGATCTGTGCAAGTAGCCTGGCGATGACGGACTGGCGATGACGGACTGGTAGATCTGTGCAAGTAGCCTGGCGATGACTGACTGGCGATGACGGACTGGTAGATCTGTGCAAGTAGCCTGGCGATGACGGACTGGTAGATCTGTGCAAGTAGCCTGGCGATGACGGACTGGCGATGACGGACTGGTAGATCTGTGCAAGTAGCCTGGCGATGACGGACTGGTAGATCTGTGCAAGTAGCCTGGCGATGACTGACTGGTAGATCTGTGCAAGTAGCCTGGCGATGACGGACTGGCGATGACGGACTGGCGATGACGGACTGGCGATGACGGACTGGCGATGACGGACTGGCGATGACGGACTGGCGATGACGGACTGGCGATGACGGACTGGCGATGACGGACTGGCGATGACGGACTGGCGATGACGGACTGGCGATGACGGACTGGCGATGACGGACTGGCGATGACGGACTGGCGATGACGGACTGGCGATGACGGACTGGCGATGACGGACTGGCGATGACGGACTGGTAGATCTCAATTTGAACATTATTAACTCTTTGCGCGCTAGCGGCAGATAAAATCACCTTTCCAAACAGCATAGAGCCAGATCAGACGGCACAGAACGTGCCGTCTGATCAGGCTCTATGCTGTTTGCTATTCGGATAGTGGAGCTAAAACACTTGGCTGAATAGCAAACAACATGGATCCTGATCAGACGCGGCGTTACGCCGCGGCTGATCTGGATCTATGTTGTTTGCAAATGTGATTTTATTTACTCAGCAGGCAAAGGGTTAATTTGTATTTCATAGGAAGAATGATACAACAGACCTTCCTCACATACCGTTGCACGTATTCAATGTAATACAGCCATTACATATTTTCTTATATCAACACACGTGTAATAACACCTGGAAGCATTCTGATTGGTCGCGGCATGACAGCTTGATTTTCACACAATTGACATATAGTTTGCAACTTTGCCGTTGAAAAGTAATAACATGTAAAATATGCACTAGTGGAATCACAGGCACAAGACACAAACAATTTTGTTTGGCCTATGGTCATATATTATGACCATAGGGCAAAACAATGTTTGTGTCTTGTGCCTGTGAGTGGAATACAGTATAGGGATTATAAGTATTGTGTCGATATTTTGTGTGGAGTTGTTTGTTTGATTATCGAGGACTATTTACTACAGCGTATGAATGCATCTTTGATTTCCTTAGATGTAATAAGGCTCAAAGTATACAGGAAAGCAGAAAAGTTTCTTTTTCAAATTAATGGTTACTATGGTAATGTGATTAAAAGGAGTTCACACTCGTGGTGATTTCATACCACATTATATTTAACTTGTTTTGAAATTTTGCAAATAATTACAAAATTATACATACAGTATAGATATGAAACTTTATTTGCATGAAAGTTTGCAAAACAAGATGGTACCTGTGTGTAACATGGGAAACAACTGTCACAAATATTTATTGCACATATGTATGTTACAAAGTTGTAAATTAAGCTTAAGAGAATAAAGCACATGTCTCCCCAGCAGTGTTGTTGCATCAGTGCAGTAAAGGGCCGTAACTCTGTGAACAAATGAATCAAGTGAAAAGCAAAGATAGTAAGCAGAGCTAGGTTGGTTTATACAAATTTATTTTAGCTCGATTGCGAAACAAGTTCTTACGACTTATATTAATCACTCTCGAGACCTCATTCCTGATGGAATCCATCGCCACGAGGGAGAGAGAAGAGGCAACGTGGAATTTAAATGCCTTGCCTAAGGGCACAATCATAACGGCACCAGAGGGGCTTTAACTCCAGATCTTTCGCACCTGAAGCGAATGTGCATCCACTGCGCTATCACAGACTTCCACTTCCAAATATCATTGAAATCTGGCTGTGGATTGAGCAGAAGTAGCTTTCTGCAGTAGCAGAAGACAAACTGTATTCTTCACACCCGGACAAACTGTATTCTTCACACGATGATATGCACAATTAGGCTTGGTACCGTTCATTTCCTGTGACGATACATGAAAATCCAACCAGGAGCGTAGCAGATCTTGTGCGGACAAAATGCGTCATTTAAAAAAAATCTTCAAATGGTCATAACTGTGTGAAAAATTAATTGAGCAGACAATGAAGATATGGACACACACCTAGGCTTGATACTGATCACACCTGTAATATTTCGTGAAAATCTGACCAAAGGTTCACAAGATCTTGTCCGGGCAAATTGTGTGACAGATGGATATTAATAATCACTATTAAGGGGTACAAAATGCTCGTAACTCTTAACAATTTAGGAGCCTTTCAGCAGTTTTCAACTAAAACGTTAGCCCCTAAACACCAAATGTTGGCCCGGATACACAGATAGACGAATGAACAGAAAGTACAAAATCCATACGTTTCCACATTTTCTGAGGAAACATACGTCGGGACATTCTCTGGGCAGACATACATCTCCACATTCTCTGGGCAGACATACGTTTCCACATTCTCTGGGCAGACATACGTCTCCACATTCTCTGGGCAGACATACGTTTCCACATTCTCTGGGCAGACATACGTCTCCACATTCTCTGGGCAGACATACGTTTCCACATTCTCTGGGCAGACATATGTCTCCACATTCTCTGGGGGAGACATACATCGCCACATTCTCTGGGCAGACATATGTCTCCACATTCTCTGGGCAGACATATGTCTCCACATTCTCTGGGCAGACATATGTCTCCACAATCTCTGGGCAGACATATGTCTCCACATTCTCTGGGGAAACATACATCGCCACATTCTCTGGGCAGACATACGTTGTGACATTCTCTGGGGAGACATACGTCTCCACAATCTCTGGACAGACATACATCTCCACATTCTCTGGGGAAACATACATCTCCACATTCTCTGGGGAGACATACATCGCCACATTCTCTGGGCAGACATACGTCTCCACATTCTCTGGGCAGACATATGTCTCCACATTCTCTGGGCAGACATATGTCTCCACATTCTCTGGGCAGACATATGTCTCCACATTCTCTGGGCAGACATACGTCTCCACATTCTCTGGGCAGACATATGTCTCCACATTCTCTGGGCAGACATATGTCTCCACATTCTCTGGGCAGACATATGTCTCCACATTCTCTGGGCAGACATACGTCTCCACATTCTCTGGGCAGACATACGTCTCCACATTCTCTGTGCAGACATACGTCTCCACATTCTCTGGGCATAACCTTAGGGTATTTAATCAACTGATTTGTCTATTCAGTACAGCACAAGTTATCTAGTCAACTGACTTGTATTGTAAAATCAGTATGGAGGCATGCAGTCAGCAAGCTTGTCCATATAGTTCAGCTTTGGTATCTAAGCAACTGACTTGTCCTTACACAGTTCAGCTTTGGTATCTAAGCAACTGACTTGTCCTTACAGTTCAGCTTTGTTATCTAGTCAACTGACTTGTATTGTAAGTTCAGTACGGAGGCATGCTGTCAACTAGCTTGTCCTTACAGCACATAATATCTAATCAACTGACTTGTCCTTTCATTTCAGCACAGAGTATCTAGACAACTGACTTGTCCTTTCATTTCAGCACAGGGTGTCTAGGCAACTGACTTGTCCTTACAGTACAGCACAGGGTATCTAGGTAACTGACTTGTCCTTACAGTACAGCACAGAGTATCTAGGCAACTGACTTGTCCTTACAGTACAGCACAGGGTATCTAGGCAACTGACTTGTCCTTACAGTACAGCATAGGGTATCTAGGCAACTGACTTGTCCTTACAGTACAGCACAGGGTATCTAGACAACTGACTTGTCCTTACAGTACAGCACAGAGTATCTAGGCAACTGACTTGTCCCTACAGTTCAGTACAGGGTATCTAGTCAATAAATATGTCCCTCAGTTCAGCATAAGGATATGTAATCAACTACGGTGTCCTTTTAGTTCAGCAGAGTGGTATCAAATCGACTAGGTTTCCCTTGGGTTGCGTCATGTTTTCCGGGAAGAATTCTACTAACTGATCAAACAGCTCCGTTCTCTTGTGATAATGCTCCGATGAACTGGAATCACTCACTGTAAATACAGACATATTCGTAATGACGGTTGTATGATATATTTTTGCCTGCAGAGAATTCTACACGATTCGTACAACTAGAAGTAAATGATTTCATTTTAGTTCTTTTAATTGAATGTATTTATTTAAAGCGACACTACATCGGTAAAAACGCAAATGTCTGCAGAATGTAATTTCCTATTATATGGTATAATGTTTTTCCAAATATTTGCATAAAAAACTGAGTATTTAAACAAATAAACAAACGTCGTATACGCGGTTTGTTGACATAATAAAATACTGTAAATAGGGTCGACATTCATGCGTAATACAGTGCGTGTATCAGGAATAACATGATGTATGGTACAGATTTACCGTTATATCTCACATGTGTGCCTATGCATATTTATTTGTAGACTAATCTTAGTTAAAATATCTCTAAACGAAAGTATCGCGCATGTAGTATTGACTCCAATGACAAAGAAACATCAATGTCAATGTTTGTCTGTCTGTGCAAAGGTTATTATTATTATATTTCGGGTTTTACGCCTGCATCAGCACCATTTTGGGCTATATCGCCGGCAGGCAGTTTACCTAACAACACCTTTCCTGGGCAGGCTCCAGCGGTTAACCAGTACTTGGGTGCACCAACCTCCGTAAGAAACTGCCAACTTTTTCATATAAATGAGACACGGTCCGAGCGGGGCATCGAACCCGTGACCATCAGTGATGATAGGTTACAGTGATATACAAGTCAGCGACCATAACCACTCGACCACGGAGGCGGACTCTGTGCAAAGGTATAAACCGACACTAATATTATCGCATAATTTTCGTGTTTACAAAGTTAACACTACAGTATATCAAGTAACGGTATTAAAACTTACAAGTACTTTGGCATTGCAACATTTCTTCATCATCTAACCCACTTCTGAAGAGAGTAGATGCTAACATGTGGAACTGTAAGTAAACAACAGAGTAGATGCTAACATGTGGAACTGTAAGTAAATAACAGAGTAGATACTCACATGTGGAACTGTAAGTAAACAACAGAGTAGATGCTAACATGTGGAACTGTAAGTAAACAGCAGAGTAGATGCTAACATGTGGAACTGTAAGTAAACAACTCAGTAGATGCTAACATGTGGAACTGTAAGTAAACAATAGAGTAGATGCTGACATGCGGAACTGTAAGTAAACAACAGAGTAGATGCTAACATGTGGAACTGTAAGTAAACAACAGAGTAGATGCTAACATGTGGAACTGTAAGTAAACAACAGAGTTGATGCTAACATGTGGAACTGTAAGTAAACAACAGAGTTGATGCTAACATGTGGAACTGTATGTAAACAACAGAGTAGATGCTAACATGTGGAACTGTACGTAAACAACAGAGTAGATGCTAACATGTGGAACTGTAAGTAAACAACAGAGTAGATGCTAACATGTGGAACTGTAAGTAAACAACAGAGTAGATGCTAACATGTGGAACTATACATAAACAACAGAGTAGATGCTAACATGTGGAACTGTAAGTAAACAACAGAGTAGATGCTAACATGTGGAACTATACATAAACAACAGAGTACATGCTAACATGTGGAACTATACATAAACAACAGAGTAGATGCTAACATGTGGAACTGTACGTAAACAACAGAGTAGATGCTAACATGTGGAACTGTACGTAAACAACAGAGTAGATGCTAACATGTGGAACTATACATAAACAACAGAGTAGATGCTAACATGTGGAACTATACATAAACAAGGGAGTAGATGCTAACATGTGGAACTGTAAGTAAACAACAGAGTAGATGCTAACATGTGGAACTGTAAGTAAACAACAGAGTAGATGCTAACATGTGGAACTGTAAGTAAACAACAGAGTAGATGCTAACATGTGGAACTGTAAGTAAACAACAGAGTAGATGCTAACATGTGGAACTGTAAGTAAACAACAGAGTAGATGCTAACATGTGGAACTGTAAGTAAACAACAGAGTACATGCTAACATGTGGAACTATACATAAACAACAGAGTACATGCTAACATGTGGAACTATACATAAACAACAGAGTAGATGCTAACATGTGGAACTGTACGTAAACAACAGAGTAGATGCTAACATGTGGAACTGTACATAAACAACAGAGTAGATGCTAACATGTGGAACTGTAAGTAAACAACAGAGTAGATGCTAACATGTGGAACTGTACATAAACAAGGGAGTAGATGCTAACATGTGGAACTGTACGTAAACAACAGAGTAGATGCTAACATGTGGAACTGTAAGTAAACAACAGAGTAGATGCTAACATGTGGAACTGTAAGTAAACAACAGAGTAGATGCTAACATGTGGAACTGTAAGAAAACAACAGAGTAGATGCTAACATGTGGAACTGTAAGTAAACAACAGAGTAGATGCTAACATGTGGAACTGTAAGTAAACAACAGAGTAGATGCTAACATGTGGAACTGTACGTAAACAACAGAGTAGATGCTAACATGTGGAACTGTACATAAACAACAGAGTAGATGCTAACATGTGGAACTGTAAGTAAACAACAGAGTAGATGCTAACATGTGGAACTGTACATAAACAACAGAGTAGATGCTAACATGTGGAACTGTACGTAAACAAGGGAGTAGATGCTAACATGTGGAACTGTACATAAACAACAGAGTAGATGCTAACATGTGGAACTGTAAGTAAACAACAGAGTAGATGCTAACATGTGGAACTATACATAAACAACAGGGTAGATGCTAACATGTGGAACTGTACGTAAACAACAGAGTAGATGCTAACATGTGGAACTATACATAAACAACAGAGTAGATGCTAACATGTGGAACTATACATAAACAAGGGAGTAGATGCTAACATGTGGAACTGTAAGTAAACAACAGAGTAGATGCTAACATGTGGAACTGTAAGTAAACAACAGAGTAGATGCTAACATGTGGAACTGTAAGTAAACAACAGAGTAGATGCTAACATGTGGAACTGTAAGTAAACAACAGAGTAGATGCTAACATGTGGAACTGTAAGTAAACAACAGAGTAGATGCTAACATGTGGAACTGTAAGTAAACAACAGAGTAGATGCTAACATGTGGAACTGTAAGTAAACAACAGAGTAGATGCTAACATGTGGAACTGTAAGTAAACAACAGAGTACATGCTAACATGTGGAACTGTAAGTAAACAACAGAGTACATGCTAACATGTGGAACTATACATAAACAACAGAGTACATGCTAACATGTGGAACTATACATAAACAACAGAGTAGATGCTAACATGTGGAACTGTACGTAAACAACAGAGTAGATGCTAACATGTGGAACTGTACATAAACAAGGGAGTAGATGCTAACATGTGGAACTGTAAGTAAACAACAGAGTAGATGCTAACATGTGGAACTGTACATAAACAAGGGAGTAGATGCTAACATGTGGAACTGTACGTAAACAACAGAGTAGATGCTAACATGTGGAACTGTAAGTAAACAACAGAGTAGATGCTAACATGTGGAACTGTAAGTAAACAACAGAGTAGATGCTAACATGTGGAACTGTAAGTAAACAACAGAGTAGATGCTAACATGTGGAACTGTAAGTAAACAACAGAGTAGATGCTAACATGTGGAACTGTACGTAAACAACAGAGTAGATGCTAACATGTGGAACTGTACATAAACAACAGAGTAGATGCTAACATGTGGAACTGTAAGTAAACAACAGAGTAGATGCTAACATGTGGAACTGTACATAAACAACAGAGTAGATGCTAACATGTGGAACTGTACGTAAACAAGGGAGTAGATGCTAACATGTGGAACTGTACATAAACAACAGAGTAGATGCTAACATGTGGAACTGTACGTAAACAACAGAGTAGATGCTAACATGTGGAACTGTACGTAAACAACAGAGTAGATGCTAACATGTGGAACTGTACGTAAACAAAGGAGTAGATGCTAACATGTGGAACTGTACGTAAACAACAGAGTAGATGCTAACATGTGGAACTGTACGTAAACAAGGGAGTAGATGCTAACATGTGGAACTGTAAGTAAACAATATATTGTCCCTAGAAAATCACATATACTGTCAAATTAGCGCAGTGGTTAGCGCGCTCGTTTCTCACCAATGCAACCCGTGTTCGATCTTCGGATTGGGAAGTCTTTGAGATGGTACGCCGATGGTCGCCAGATCGGACAGGTGGGTTTTCTCTGGGTACTCCGGTTTCCTCCCATACGAATGACCACATTAACCCTTTCATCCGCGCCAACATATAAGTTGTTAAAACTTGTTTCGCAATCATTGTAAAATTAATAAAGTTTAAACTTTTAAACTTACCTGTTACATGACGACATTTAAGACTTTGTGAATAAATTATATATCAATGACATGGGAGGTATTGCCTAGCAACAACAACTGTGCCTAGCAACAACAACAGTGACGTACCTCCTGTGTCTCTCTGCTATCATTGTGATCTATGACGTCGGCAAGGTCTCTCTGCAGATATATCATCGCTTTCTGCTGGTCCTGATGAGATAATTCCTGGAAGCGGTACTTCCTCATCAGATATTTACAACGTCGCAGCAAATTAACCGGTGAAGGTCGACATAACTGCAACAACACAAGATCGGCATTACTTCATCTAGTTAGAGACCCAGCTAAACCAGGGATGAAAACAGATTGCCGATTGAAATCAGCAGGAATCAATATTTCCGTTGTTAGGTCTAAAGACCTAACCTAACTTATCTGGAGTTTTCAATTAACCCTTAACTTGCCAATCACGACTAAAGTCACTTTGCATAGAGCTAAAACACTTGTCTGAATAGCAAACAACATAGATCCTGATCAGACACGGCGCTATGCTGTGGCTGATCTGGATCTATGTTGTTTGCACATTCCGCCCAATTTATTCGACAGGTTATGGGTTAATAGTCAATTTCAGTTCAATATTATTACCAGCGTGGAACAATTTATCACGACAGTCGCTGATAAGATAAACACAAATATGAATAATTCCTCTAAAAAGTAGTTTTTTTGCTTGTCATTTTATCTGGAGTCTACCACTAGCTACGGTTATCAAACTTATAATGACCCTTCAGCTTTAGAGATCGAGTGGCTACGGTCACTGATTTGTATACCACTGTAACCTAACATCACTGATGGTTGCGGGTTCGAGCCCCGCTCAGACCGTGTTTCATTTATATGAAAATGTTGGCAGTTTCTTACGGAGATTGGTGCACCCAAGTACTGGTTAACCGCTGGAGCCTGCCCAGGAAAGGTGTTGTTAGGTAAAGTGCCCGTCGCTCAAATGGGCAACCGGTACCGACGTTAAATAAACATAAATTAGACAAAAAAAAGCTTTAGAGGTAGAGGAAGACCCTAAGGTGCCACTAAATTTTTGATTGAGACTGGCACCTGGGAAGAACCACAGACCTACCACAAGTCAGGTTGGAAATACATGCATTAACTCTTTCAACACCAAGTAACTCACATGGACTGGTCCATGATATTCATAAACCAATAAATGAATCAGAAAATCACATTTGGACAAGTTCATTTATCAAAATGGGTAATTATGTCTAAAAATAGTCATATCACTGGCAAAAAGTGCAGATCCTGATGAGACGGCTCGTCACGAGCCGGCTCATCTGGATCTACACTTTTTGTAAACCTATTTAGAGGTCTGCGGTGTTGAATGGGTTAAGCATAAAGATTTTATGGAATTTTCATTTCTCTCATACTACTATCGCTTTTAACCCTCTGCATAATAGAAGGAATGAATGCTCGACTCTTAGAAGAAAAAACGAATACATGTACATACAGTTTACATCCGCTATGTCAAATTCAGTTATGTCGAATTCTCCGGTTATCTCAAAGTCGGATCAAAGTCCCGTATCAGACACTATCATTATACATATTTTCGCTAAGTCAAACTTCAGTAATGTCGTAGTATTTTGTTCGGTCCGACGGAATTCGACATAACGGATGCAGACTGTACGTCATTTTTACATATTAAAGTACAATTACAATTGGAAGTCAGCCAATGGGTACATGTGTACTCACCTGTAAGCACCAAAAATCGTCCAATCTCATTTTAGGAAGACTTTCTTTACCGGGGTTACCACCAAATAAATAATGCACCTACAACATAAATCATACAGAGTTCAGCCTCCGATGAAGCACGCTTCCGATAGTTTGTGTTACAGGATTAGTGTACGGATTGATTAACCCTTTCCCCCATAGAAGCACCGCTAGACGCCATTACCAATACCACATACATTAACCCTTTCCCCCATAGAAGCACCGCTAGACGCCAATACCACATACATTAACCCTTTCCCCCATAGAAGCACCGCTAGACGCCAATACCACATACATTAACCCTTTCCCCCATAGAAGCACCGCTAGACGCCATTACCAATACCACATACATTAACCCTTTCCCTCATAGAAGCACCGCTAGACGCCATTACCAATACCACATACATTAACCCTTTCCCCCATAGAAGCACCGCTAGACGCCAATACCACATACATTAACCCTTTCCCCCATAGAAGCACCGCTAGACGCCAATACCACATACATTAACCCTTTCCCCCATAGAAGCACCGCTAGACGCCATTACCAATACCACATACATTAACCCTTTCCCTCATAGAAGCACAGCTAGACGCCATTACCAATACCACATACATTAACCCTTTCCCTCATACAAGCACTGCTAGACGCCATTACCAATACCACATACATTGATTGAGTTAACCCTTTCCCCCATAGAAGCACCACTAGACGCCATTACCAATACGACATACATTGACTGAGTTAACCCTTTCCCTCATAGAAGCACCTCGCAATGGCATTACCAATACTACAAACATCGCCTGCCTTAACCCTTTCCCTCATAGTAGCACATCTCACCGCCATTACCAATACGACATACATTGACAATGTAGTAACCAAACCAATGTTCATAATGTAGGCCAGAATCTCATGTAGTCCCAGTAATATCTATGGAGGTGGGAGAGATATGGCCACTACTTATCCACTGCATGAAAGCTAAATGGCTGTCGTTTGTATGGAGATATAATAGTATATTAACCTAAATCTCTATATAGTCCCAGTAATATCTATGGAAGTGGGATAGATATGGCCACTACTTATCCACTGCATGATAGCTAAATGGCTGTCGTTTGTATGGAGATATAATAGTATATTAACCTAAATCACTATGAAGTCCCAGTAATATCTATGGAGGTGGGATAGATATGGCCACTACTTATCCACTGCATGATATCTAAATGGCTGTCGTTTGTATGGAGATATAATAGTATATTAACCTAAATCACTATGAAGTCCCAGTAATATCTATGGAGGTGGGATAGATATGACCACTACTTATCCACTGCATGATAGCTAAATGGCTGTCGTTTGTATGGAGATATAATAGTATATTAACCTAAATCTCTATGAAGGAAAGGGTTAAATGGCTGTCATTTGTATGGAGATATAATAGTATATTAACCTAAATCTCTATGAAGGAAAGGGTTAAATGGCTATCGTTTGTATGGAGATATAGTAGTATATTAACCTAAATCTCTATGAAGGAAAGGGTTAAATGGCTGTCATTTGTATGGAGATATAATAGTGGCGTCCGTGGTCCAATGGTAGAGCGTCGGATTTGGAATCGATCGGTCCGGGTTCGATACTCGGTCAGGCCACGTATGTAGTGTCTTTGAGCAAGGCACCTCACACACATTGCTTAGTACTGGTTAACCGCTATGGTCGGCTTAGCATGCCCAGGAAAACATGTCTACGTCCATGCAAGGGGTTTGATATTAATGGAACATACATATAGTATATTAACCTAAATATCTATGAAGGAAAGGGTTAAATGGCTGTTGTTTGTATGGAGATATAATAGTATATTAACCTAAATCTCTATGAAGGAAAGGGTTAAATGGCTGTTGTTTGTATGGAGATATAATAGTATATTAACCTAAATCTCTATGAAGGAAAGGGTTAAATGGCTGTTGTTTGTATGGAGATATAATAGTATATTAACCTAAATCTCTATGAAGGAAAGGGTTAAATGGCTGTTGTTTGTATGGAGATATAATAGTATATTAACCTAAATCTCTATGAAGGAAAGGGTTAAATGGCTGTTGTTTGTATGGAGATATAATAGTATATTAACCTAAATCTCTATGAAGGAAAGGGTTAAATGGCTGTTGTTTGTATGGAGATATAATAGTATATTAACCTAAATCTCTATGAAGGACAGGGTTAACAAGGTAAGACGAGTGGGTTCACAGACTGGGCAATATGTAATTATAAGACACATATCAGATAAATATTACATGTATTTACACATAGAAATAAATATACATGGCTATGATTGTGGGAGCTCACATTGATTTGTATATAATGTATGCATTATGTTTGCACTGTTCGCTAACTGTATATAATATGTATGTATGTCCTCATGGGCTTGAAAGCCTAACTGGAATTTAATATAAACTATGTCTATGTACAATAAATAGTAGAGGAAGACCCCAGGTGCCCTTCCTCTGGGTATTGTTTCAGGTACATGCAGGCACCCAAGGTAAAACCACCGACCTTCCACATGCCAGTCGGATAGCATCCTCTTCCCAATCAGTCCTCGACTTTAAATGCTCGCCCGAGAGGCTCCATCATGCAAGAGATGTTTCTAGAATCTATATGCCACATAACTCTCCCTGTGACCATGACCTGACTCCAAGATCGAAAGGGCACCATCAATCACCCGACAGAATTTGAAAAATCTAGACTCAACCGTTACCGAGTACTCATTTTTGCTGTTACAGGTCATTGTGACCTCGACCAAAATCATTTGGGTCATCTAGTCACCATCAACCTCTCTACAAAATTTGATGAAGGTAGGTTGAATGTTTCTCCAGTCATTGAATGTATAACCAACATGCCCCACTCTCTTGCTGAGGGGTTGGCTGTGATGGAGGGGAGGGGGGTTCATATGTTCCAATTTTGGTTACCGTATCTTTCTGACATGATCATTTTTGCTGTTACGGGTCATAGTGATCTCGACCAAATTCATTTGGGTCACCATCTAGTCATCATCAACATTTCTACCAAATTCATTTGGGTCACCATCTAGTCACCATCAACATTTCTACCAAATTCATTTGGGTCACCATCTAGTCACCATCAACATTTCTACCAAATTCATTTGGGTCACCATCTAGTCACTACCAACATTTCTACCAAATTCATTTGGGTCACCATCTAGTCACCATCAACATTTCTACCAAATTTGACGATGGTAGGTTGAATGTTTCTACAGTCATTGAATGAATAACCCATTCTCTTGCCGAGGGGTTGGCTGGGGGGGGGGGTTCTGTTATTGTTACCGTACCTTTCTGACATGATCATAGACAAGTTGATGAGCAAATCTAGGTACAGGTTCTACATGCTGCATTTTTGTCCAATACTGTTGCCCCGTGTTCTCATTCTTATATATGCATGACCTGAAACACACAACCATGTTAAGTCAATCTAACATCGTACAAGATTCATATTTCCAGGGTTCCCGATGTCGGTCGCCAATGGCGCCACTTGCGACAAAAAAAACAAACAAATACTGGTGCTAAATTTTGTGAATTGTCGAAGTCAGTCTAACATTGTTGTACAAGATTCATATTTCCAGGTGTCGGTCGCAAATGGCGCCAATTGCGACAAAAAAAACAAATATTGGCGCAACTTTTGGCTCCGGGATTATTCAATTGGCAGACAAAAATTCAGAGAGAACGAACCCTGGATTCTTTACACTTCCTCCAATAATGAGATCGCCATTCCTTGTACAGATTTCTAGTATGCAGTTGGGAGAACTCAATATGTGTGTGTGTTTTACGTTTATTTATCGTCGCTACCGGTTGCCCATATGAGCGACGCCTCCTGAAGAGATTAGTCATTTTAGATTTTTGGAGGATAGTGCAATGATACAGAGAGAGAGACCCATTCCAGAGTCTCCTCTGGTTCTTTTACGTGCACGGTGTAAAGCACCGACACGAGACCTCGGTTTAACGTCCCATCTGAAAGACTGTTAATTTTATTAGGGTCAGATGGGGGATCGAACCTGCGATCCCTGGATTACCAGTCCAGCGTGCTACCACTGGACTACAGATCCGTCTGTACTGAGTCCACCATTGTGAACTCAATATGCTTTGGATTCAATGCTTGTATTGCGTGTATGATCATTTGTAGAATATTATCATGATGACAAATAATATATGTTTTAACCCAAGTCAGTCGTGATAGCGCAGTGGTAGCGCGGTCGCTTAAGGTGCGAAAGGCCCCCCGAGTTCACGCCCTAGTGCGTTTGCTTCAGGTTCCACAATGCCTCCTCTCTCTCCCTCCTGGTGATGGATTCCATCAGGAATGAGGTCTAGTGAGTGATATTAAGTTGTAAGAACCTGTTTCACAATCGAGCTAAAATAAATTGTATATTTTAAACTAAGTCAGTACAACACATTAAATAACAATTACAACCTGTGGGTTTTGGCATGCGCTCGCATATAAGACGGGTTGATGAAATGGACACAAGACCATGTATAAATTGCTTGTTTGGCCAGTGTAAGTTTTCAGTGTAGAGTGCTTTCTTTTCTAAAACGTAATTATGAATACCATTACTGTGAAACCTGTCTTAAGCAGCCAGCCAAGGGAATCAAAGAAAGTGGCTGCTTAGTGCAGGTGGCTGCTTAATAGAGGTGAAATGTATTGTAAAACAACATATTGGGAATTTAGAAACTGGCTGCTTGATACAGGTTGGCTGTAAACACATTTAAATATTTATTTTTTTGCACTCGCTTATAAGACTGGAAGCCACTTTGAGGCCATAATCTGGTGGTAGAAAGTGCGTGTTACAGGCAAGTATGTACGGTAGCAATTAATACACCAATCTGTGCAACATCAATCAAACTGAAGCAATGTAGAACTTCATCAATCAAACTGAAGCACTGTAGAACTTCATCAATCAAAGTGAAGCACTGTAGAACTTCATCAATCAAACTGAAGCACTGTAGAACTTCATCAATCAAAGTGAAGCACTGTAGAACTTCATCAATCAAACTGAAGCACTGTAGAACTTCATCAATCAAACCGAAGCACTGTAGAACTTCATCAATCAAACTGAAGCACTGTAGAACTTCATCAATCAAACTGAAGCACTGTAGAACATCATCAATCAAAGTGAAGCACAGTAGAACTTCATCAATCAAAGTGAAGCACAGTAGAACTTCATCAATCAAACTGAAGCACTGTAGAACTTCATCAATCAAACTGAAGCACTGTAGAACATCATCAATCAAAGTGAAGCACAGTAGAACTTCATCAATCAAAGTGAAGCACAGTAGAACTTCATCAATCAAACTGAAGCACTGTAGAACTTCATCAATCAAACTGAAGCACTGTAGAACATCATCAATCAAAGTGAAGCACAGTAGAACTTCATCAATCAAAGTGAAGCACAGTAGAACTTCATCAATCAAACTGAAGCACTGTAGAACTTCATCAATCAAACTGAAGCACTGTAGAACATCATCAATCAAAGTGAAGCACAGTAGAACTTCATCAATCAAAGTGAAGCACAGTAGAACTTCATCAATCAAAGTGAAGCACAGTAGAACTTCATCAATCAAACTGAAGCACAGTAGAACTTCATCAATCAAAGTGAAGCACAGTAGAACTTACCATTTACATTTATTTATACCATAAACCCAGAAAGAGTTTTTCACATTATCTCTCTTATCTTTGTCTTTACTTAGGCCCTAAAATAAAATCAAAGAATTCAGTCAATATGTCTCCTATGAATAAATGGTTTTCATATGCGCAAATAGATTCATAGCGATGATTTTCTAAAGATTTGTCCAAATCCATCGAAAAACGTGTGGTGTCCGTGGTCCAGTGGTAGTGCGTCGGATTTGGAATCGAACGGTCCCGGGTTCGATACTCGGTCAGGCCATGTATATAGTGCTATTGAGCAAGGCACCTTACACACAAAAATGACAACAACTAACTATATTCAATATTTAACGTGACACATTTGTTTCCTCCCATATTTTTAACTTCTTGCGTGTTAGTCCTGCTAGTACTCAATAATGTTCACAGACGGATCTGTAGTCCAGTGGTAACATGCTGGACTGGTAATCCAGGGATCACAGGTTTGATCCCCCATCTGACCCTAATAAAATTAAGTTTAAACCAATTTGGCTCTATGCTGTTTGCAAAAGCGACTTTAGTCGTGATTGGCAGGTTAAGGGTTAAATATGAATTCCAGACAATCTCCTAATGAATGAATGGACGTACAATGTCCTCATTCCTATAGTTCAATTGTTTGCAGATTCCAACATAATAATCTTCTATTTCAGTACATATATCCATTCTGAATGTTTTTGTGACAACTTACAGATAGCACGTGAATTTCATCCGTCTCTGGATCGAGAGTAGCTCGCTGTGTAAAACCAGGTGCAGGAACTGTACAATAACACAAAATACAATTCTATAACAATGGAACAGTGCAACCCCTCATAGCCCGAACCCCTCTAAGCCAGGTGCAGGAACTGTACAATAACACAAAATACAATTCTATAACAATGGAACAGTGCAACCCCTCATAGCCCGAACCCCTCTAAGCTGGAATTCCCTCCAAACAAACCAAATTTCCCCCTTCTTTTTTCATTGTTAAAAAAACCCTCTGCAAACTGGAACCCCCTCTTTTCTGAATAAAGAACAGATTTTTAAATAAATATGTACATTTCAACTCTATATTATCCTTGTGTGGTATTCGGTCAATTTGTTCTGCTTGTCTTACTGACATTGTTGTCAAGTGAATGAAAACGTTTCAAAATATGTATATATATATATATATATATATATAAAAAATAAAATTCTCAAAACATACTTGTTCTTTTACTTGGATCCTTGAGAAAGTGTCGGATATGCTGGTACCCGGTGACGGGATTATCGGGGCGACCAGTAACACTGACGTCTTTCTTTGTGCCATCCGAGATGATCTCTATCCTGAAGTCGTCCACGTGATACATGAGGAAATCGTTCAAGTACTCCTTCGACCTCTGACCAGCAAAGATAAACAGTACTCGCTTTTTCTGAAACAAAAATAACAAATAAATACTGACGCTGATGAAACAAAAATAGCAAATAAATACTGACGCTGATGAAACAAAAATAGCAAATAAATACTGATGCTGATGAAACAAAAATAGCAAATAAATACAGACGCTGATGAAACAAAAATAGCAAATAAATACAGACGCTGATGAAACAAAAGTAACAAATAAATACTGACGCTGATGAAACAAAAATAGCAAATAAATACTGACGCTGATGAAACAAAAATAGCAAATAAATGCTGATGCTGATGAAACAAAAATAGCAAATAAATACTGACGCTGATGAAACAAAAATAACAAATACTGATGCCGATGAAACAAAAATAACAAATAAATGCTGACGCTGATGAAACAAAAATAGCAAATAAATGCAGATGCTGATGAAACAAAAATAACAAATAAATGCTGACGCTGATGAAACAAAAATAACAAATAAATACAGACGCTGATGAAACAAAAATAACAAATAAATACTGACGCTGATGAAACAAAAATAACAAATAAATACTGACGCTGATGAAACAAAAATAGCAAATAAATACTGACGCTGGTATGATCATACGTTTGTGCACGTATGACCACGAGCAATTTGAGGAGCCTATGTTAGGAAATGGAAATCGTTCAAGTACTCCTTTGACCTTGACAAGCAAAGATAAACAGTACTCGCTTTTCCGAGACAAAAATAACAAATAAATACCAATGCTGATATGATTAGGATCATAAGTTTGTGCACATATGGCCACGAGCAATTTGAGGAGCCTCTGTTGGGAAATGGATGTCCGCCTTGTAAACGAGAGGTTGTGAGTTTGAAACCAGTAAAAACCACGGTGATGATTTTCTCACGAAGGTTCTTATATTCACATTGCCTCTCCCTCGTGGCGATGGATTCCATCAGGATTAAGGTGTCGAGAGCGATTAAACTAATGTTGTAAGAACTTGTCTCGCAACCAAGCTAAAATAATTTGCTTAAACTAAACAAGAACGATCACTTCATTGCCGCTCGTCCCAGACACATCGACTAAGTCCGTCACACTTACCGGATGGAAGAGCATAGAGTGTCCTATTCTAGACCTCAGCTCGGCGCAGTCCTCTCTCAACTTTGTCCAAGTATTGGTGGGGATGTAATATGAGAATAAGCCACTGAACTGAGGAGTCGTGCTTCTCTCCCCTTCTGTACAACTGCAAAATACACAATGAAATGTACACTACCCACCATGCAAAAGCATACAAACACAGGGCTAGAATTTAACATTTTTGTGCACTGGCAAATTTTTGCAAGAACCTAAATTGTCAGCTCGCAATAGTTGAATTCTTCTCGCAATTTTTATAATAATGTCATTTCATTTTTCAATTAGATCTACTTGGTCCAACTGTCGGAAGCGGACCTTTTCATCACGCTTCGTCTCGATGTTCACTTTTTATTGTTTTTGGAGATGGGCAAATTGTTTTTTTAAGGGCAGAATCGTCCGACTAGACTCGGGTACATGCACTTGCGATTGTTGCCTCCTCTCACCACTGTTACCGACATTACAAATTTGGTTATTTTAGACATTTCGTCTTGGAATATCTACTGCTAGATAAATTACGCAGACTGAATTTTATTATTGACGTTGGATTTTCAATATGCTCATGCCAATTGGCCCAAAAGGAGCAAAACAGTTGTGTTCTATGTCATAGTTTTATGTGTGTTTTCAATCAGAAAACGAAAGAAGACAAACCGGAACGTAAATTATACATTTCACAGGTCTTAAATTGAGCTCGCAAAAGTTTGCTAATGCAAGAAAGTTCAACTTGCATTTTTGTATTTCTACTCGCAAAATACGAGTGCTAAATTTGAGCCCTGCAAACAGAGAAGAACTAGCCCGACAAGTTTGTCCCATCAATTTGTATTAGTATATAGCCATTATAGTTTTGTTAAGAAGGGAGTTATAATCCTTATTGTCCCATGTTGGTTGCATCTGTGCTTTCATAATTATCATGTTTTTCCCATAACTGACAGTTTTTTGTGGTAATAGAAGTGATTTCCTCCATTCATAGCTTTTGTTACACAGCTTAACTGATGCAGCTTGCAGTCTTCATGAAACTTTCTCACAATGTGTCTGACACTGGTTAAATGTGGCTGGCACTGGATACATGTGGCTGGCACTGGTTAAATGTGTCTGGCACTGGTTAAATGTGTCTGACACTGGTTAAATGTGTCTGGCACTGGTTAAATGTGTCTGACACTGGTTAAATGTATCTGGCACTGGTTAAATGTGTGTGGCACTGGTTAAATGTGTCTGACACTGGTTAAATGTGTCTGACACTAGTTAAATGTGTCTGGCACTGGTTAAATGTGTCTGACACTGGTTAAATGTGTCTGACACTGGTTAAATGTATCTGGCACTGGTTAAATGTGTGTGGCACTGGTTAAATGTGGCTGGCACTGGTTAAATGTGTGTGGCACTGGTTAAATGTGTCTGACACTGGTTAAATGTGTCTGGTACTGGTTAAATGTGTGTGGCACTGGTTAAATGTGGCTGGCACTGGTTAAATGTGTGTGGCACTGGTTAAATGTGTCTGACACTGGTTAAATGTGTCTGACACTGGTTAAATGTGTCTGACACTGGTTAAATCTAGCTGACACTGGTTAAATGTGCCTGGCACTGGTTAAATGTGGCTGGCACTGGTTAAATGTGTCTGGCACTGGTTAAATGTGTGTGGCACTGGTTAAATGTGTCTGACACTGGTTAAATGTGTGTGGCACTGGTTAAATGTGTCTGACACTGGTTAAATGTGTCTGACACTGGTTAAATCTAGCTGGCACTGGTTAAATGTGGCTGGCACTGGTTAAATGTGTGTGGCACTGGTTAAATGTGTCTGACACTGGTTAAATGTGCCTGGCACTGGTTAAATGTGGCTGGCACTGGTTAAATGTGTGTGGCACTGGTTAAATGTGTGTGGCACTGGTTAAATGTGTCTGACACTGGTTAAATCTAGCTGGCACTGGTTAAATGT
Organism: Archivesica marissinica; assembly: GCA_014843695.1. Classification (NCBI taxonomy): domain Eukaryota; kingdom Metazoa; phylum Mollusca; class Bivalvia; order Venerida; family Vesicomyidae; genus Archivesica; species Archivesica marissinica. Next base: position 46,154,487 of record CM026398.1, on the reverse strand, counting down.
GTGTGGCACTGGTTAAATGTGTCTGGCACTGGTTAAATGTATCTGGCACTGGTTAAATGTGTGTGGCACTGGTTAAATGTGTCTGACACTGGTTAAATGTGTCTGGTACTGGTTAAATATGTCTGACACTGGTTAAATGTGTCTGGCACTGGTTAAATGTGTCTGACACTGGTTAAATCTAGCTGGCACTGGTTAAATGTGTCTGACACTGGTTAAATGTGTCTGGTACTGGTTAAATGTGTCTGGCACTGGTTAAATGTGTCTGACACTGGTTAAATGTGTCTAACACTGGTTAAATGTGTCTGGCACTGGTTAAATGTGTCTGACACTGGTTAAATGTGTCTGACACTGGTTAAATGTGTCTGACACTGGTTAAATGTGTCTGACACTGGTTAAATGTGTCTGACACTGGTTAAATGTGTCTGGTACTGGTTAAATGTGTCTGGTACTGGTTAAATGTGTCTAACACTGGTTAAATGTGTCTGACACTGGTTTGACGAATGATTAAATTGCACTCTAATGTAATTTATTTTGCCTGACCGAAGGTGTTTTTGTCTGACACGTCAGATGGTCCTACGAATTTCGAGACAATTGCAATTTGTATCTTTAATAAATTTTACTATTATTTTGACGAGTAAAGAATTAAAGCACAGAGGAACGTACCAAGTTAGCACTCTACCGCCAAATACAAAGAGCGTCTGTTGTTGCATATCCATCGCCATCTGGTGGTCAAATATCAGCTTCGGACCCCCCATTGCAGCCGTATCTTCCGTGATCAACGTCCATTTGTTGTTTTCTATGTCGTACATGTAGAAATCACTCTGCAAGATAAACAGTCGACCATTCCAAGTTTGCTACGGTCCTTCATCCTTATTATGGTAGGTTATACAGTGTCTAGGTTAATAGAGTGACTTATGAGATTGATACAGAGTGATCCCAAGTTTGTAATGTTCTAACGGTCCTTCAACCTTACTACAGTTATACAGTGATCCCAGAGAATGGGGAGGTTAATAGAGTGACTTATGAGATTGATACAGAGTGATCCCAAGTTTGTTACTGTTCTAACGGTCCTTCAACCTTACTACAGTTATACAGTGATCCCAGAGAATGGGGAGGTTAATAGAGTGACTTATGAGATTGATACAGAGTGATCCCAAGTTTGTTACTGTTCTAACGGTCCTTCAACCTTACTACAGTTATACAGTGATCCCAGAGAATGGGGAGGTTGATAGAGTGACTTGGGAGATTGATACAGAGTGATGTGGGGTTGGTAGGTTGGACCAGGGTTGATCCAGATCAGCCGAGGTGGTGTCGGATCAGGATCTATGTTGTTTGCTGTTCAGACGGTCAAGAGGAGGCCAGTACTACACAAGTGATCTAATCTAAAATTATATAATCATATTATGACTAGGATTGTTCTTTATTTGTTCAGCTCTCTTCATATCTGCATTTCTCTGTAGCAAATCACCATAGCAACGAAATTAATATGCTATCATACCTTTAAATTTCCTTCTGTTCTAATCGACGAGTCATATCTGCATTTCTCTGTAGCAAATCACCATAGCAACGAAATTAATATGCTATCATACCTTTAAATTTCCTTCTGTTCTAATCGACGAGTCATATCTGCATTTCTCTGTTTCTATGTAGCAAATCACCATAGCAACAGAATTAATATGCTATCATACCTTTAAATTTCCTTCTGTTCTCATCGACGAGTCAAGATACCTCCCCAGTGTAAATATCTGTTTTCTTTCATAATCAAGGCACATTTTGTGACAAGATCTTGCGGAGGGGCCACTCTGAAATATAATTTATAACAAACTTGTTTCAATAGTACATTAAATGTAGTCTACTAAAGTAGATAGGATTTAAACTAATGAATAAAATGCAGCTACAACAATCTATTGCAAACGTTTGTTTGTTCTTGGGGTTTAACTTCACACCTCAGTCGTGTGGCGACTCTCCAGCTATTATTGGTGGAGGAAGACCCCGGGTGCCTGGTGACTCTCCAGCTATTATTGGTGGAGGACGACCCTGGGTGCATGGTGACTCTCCAGCTATTATTGGTGGAGGAAGACCCCGGATGTCTGGTGACTCTCCAGCTAGTATTGGTGGAGGAAGACCCCGGGTGCCTGGCGACTCTCCAGCTATTATTGGTGGAGGAAGACCCCGGGTGCCTGGCGACTCTCCAGCTATTATTGGTGGAGGAAGACCCCGGATGTCTGGTGACTCTCCAGCTATTATTGGTGGAGGAAGACCCCGGGTGCCTGGCGACTCTCCAGCTATTATTGGTGGAGGAAGACCCTGGGTGCCTGGCGACTCTCCAGCTAGTATAGGTGGAGGAAGACCCCGGGTGCCTGGTGACTCTCCAGCTATTACTGGTGGAGGAAGACCCCGGGTGCCTGGCGACTCTCCAGCTATTATGGTGGAGGAAGACCCCGGGTGCCCGGCGACTCTCCAGCTATTATTGGTGGAGGAAGACCCCGGTGCCTGGCGACTCTCCAGCTATTATTGGTGGAGGAAGACCCCGGGTGCCTGGCGACTCTCCAGCTATTATTGGTGGAGGAAGACCCGGGTGCCTGGCGACTCTCCAGCTATTATTGGTGGAGGAAGACCCTGGGTGCCTGGCGACTCTCCAGCTATTATTGGTGGAGGAAGACCCCGGTGCCTGGCGACTCTCCAGCTATTATTGGTGGAGAAGACCCCGGGTGCCTGGCGACTCTCCAGCTATTATTGATGGAGGAAGACCCCGGGTGCCTGGTGACTCTCCAGCTATTATTGGTGGAGGAAGATCCCGGGTGCCTGGCGACTCTCCAGCTATTATTGGTGGAGGAAGACCCCGGGTGCCTGGCGACTCTCCAGCTATTATTGGTGGAGGAAGACCCCGGGTGCCTGGCGACTCTCCAGCTATTATTGGTGGAGGAAGACCCCGGGTGCATGGCGACTCTCCAGCTATTATTGGTGGAGGAAGACCCCGGGTGCCTGGTGACTCTCCAGCTATTATTGGTGGAGGAAGACCCCGGATGTGGCGACTCTCCAGCTATTATTGGTGGAGGAAGACCCCGGATGTGGCGACTCTCCAGCTATTATTGGTGGAGGAAGACCCCGGGTGCCTGGCGACTCTCCAGCTATTATTGGTGGAGGAAGACCCCGGATGCCCGGCACTCTCCAGCTAGTATTGGTGGAGGAAGACCCCGGGTGCATGGCGACTCTCCAGCTATTATTGGTGGAGGAAGACCCCGGGTGCCTGGTGACTCTCCAGCTATTATTGGTGGAGGAAGACCCCGGGTGCCTGGTGACTCTCCAGCTATTATTGGTGGAGGAAGACCCCGGGTGTCTGGTGACTCTCCAGCTATTATTGTTGGAGGAAGACCCCGGGTGTATGGCGACTCTCCAGCTATTATTGGTGGAGGAAGACCCCGGATGTATGGCGACTCTCCAGCTATTATTGGTGGAGGAAGACCCCGGATGTATGGCGACTCTCCAGCTATTATTGGTGGAGGAAGATCCCGGGTGCCTGGCGACTCTCCAGCTATTATTGGTGGAGGAAGACCCTGGGTGCCTGGCGACTCTCCAGCTATTATTGGTGGAGGAAGACCATGGATGCCTGGCGACTCTCCAGCTATTATTGGTGGAGGAAGACCATGGATGCCTGGCGACTCTCCAGCTATTATTGGTGGAGGAAGACCATGGATGCCATTCCGAACAGTAATTCAGGTTTGGGTGGGCACATGTGTAGAACCATCAACCTTCTGCAAGCCAGCTGGATAGCTTCCTCACATGAAATAATTTGATACACCAGTAGAATTCGAACCAGCAGCAGCTAGGGGCAAGTGATTTGAAGTCAACAACCTAAACCATACGGCCACAGAGGCCAAGTCTGTTGCAAGCATGTATCTATAATTTACAGTGTGCATATTTAACCTTACTAGTAATAGCCTAGCATAACAATGACAAAAATAGCTGTTTCGCTATAGGCACAAACGCAATGAGTTCTGCAGTTAACCAGATGTCGGACATGAACTGGAATATTCTCCATAACTGCCTGTAAGCTGTCCTTGTTTACCTGTCTTTCATCCCCAATTACATGCAATGTCTAACAAAATACCTACAATTTCTCCCCAATTACCTCCATTTTGTCCCAAACTACTTGGAATTCATCTGCAGATAGTTAGTGATAGCCTGCGAGTTCTCGAACATTATCTGAAATATCTCCTTACCTGAAACATCTCCTAAATTACCTGAAACATCTCCTAAATTACATGAAACATCTCCTAAATTACATGAAACATCTCCTAAATTACCTGAAACATCTCCTAAATTACATGAAACATCTCCTAAATTACATGAAACATCTCCTAAATTACCTGAAACATCTCCTAAATTACATGAAACATCTCCTAAATTACCTGGAACATCTCCTAAATTACCTGAAACATCTCCTAAATTACATGAAACATCTCCTAAATTACCTGAAACAACTCCTAAATTACATGAAACATCTCCTAAATTACATGAAACATCTCCTAAATTACCTGAATAATCTCCTAAATTACCTGAAACATCTCCTAAATTACATGAAACATCTCCTAAATTACATGAATCATCTCCTAAATTACCTGAATAATCTCCTAAATTACCTGGAACATCTCCAAATTTAGGTGAAACATCTCATAAATTACCTGAAACATCTCCTAAATTACCTGAAACATCTCCTAAATTAGGTGAAACATTAGCTTATTTTGAAGGTCTAGCACTATGAATCGACTGCTGTAGGAATGCGCTATATTTTATAATGGTCCGTATCTGTGTGATGAAACAAACCTCTTCAGCAGCATTCCTCGATATACAGGTCCACTGTCGGGAAGGAGAGTGATAGCACCAGAGATCTGCCAAGTCTTGATTACCGTCCCAGCCACCAAATAAATACAGGCTTTCTACAACACAAAGTACACGGATCTGTAGTCCAGTGGTAACATGCTGGACTGGTAATCCAGGGATCGCAGGTTCGATCACCCGTCTGACTCTAGTAAAATTCACCCGTCTTTCAGATGGGACTTTAAACCGAGGTCTTGTGTCGGTGCTTTACACCGTGCACGTAAAAGAACCAGAGAATGGGTCTCTGTCTGTATCATTGCACTATCCTCCAAAACTCTAAAATGACTAATCTCTTCAGGCGGCCTCGCTCATATAGGCAATCGGTAGCGACGATAAATAAATGTAAAAAAACACACACAAAGTACACCAGGATTTACAGGGAACACCATGAATACATGTAGGATGGGTTTTCTATTCTTGTAAGGCGTAATAAAAAATAATGTTTGTTTCCGGTTTCCCGACCTACCCTAATTTTTGGCCCCGACCCTACAACTTTTTAAGCGATATCGGGCTGGGAAAAAAATCAGCGAAACAATTTGGAGAGTGTTAAATGTTCCAACATTTGTATCTTCAAAGAGCTTGACTTAGACTTGTTAGTGCATGCTCGATGTGCCCCGGGGCACAGCTGGACGAATGCAGCAGAACGTATCATGTCAATTTTAAACTTAGGTTTGCAGAATTGATCATTAGAAAGAAAATCATTGGATGAAGAAGGTGAAAAGGTCGTCAAGAAGTGTGGCAGCATGGCTGAACTCAGAGAATTAGCCAGAAAACAACCAGAAGTTAAAGACACATGGAAACAGTCCATTGAACCTGTACAGTCAACAGTGAGAAACCGTTTTTTGAGACTCAAGTTGAAAGAGGAACCGTTCCAAGTCATTGATCCTGTTAGTGAAGGTGATATTGACATCATGCAGCGCCATTTGCGTGAACTATTTCCTACACTTGATACTGGCAAACCTCAGAAGGTGCACACAAGCAAAAATCAGGAATATGTTCAATGGGTGTCTGATCACTGCCGTGAAAGACATTACATATTTCAGATCAGGAAATGTCAAAACCCAGCTTGCTGTAGTCCAAGCAAATCTGATCAAATAGCATGGTTGCCTGACCCTATGCTTGATGATAGTGGTGAACACTATCTGAAGTATGAAACTGTAAAAAACATGGACACAACAGAGTTGGCTAGACCATCTATCAAAGCAAAGAACCCTCAACATCAGAAAGGAAAGAAACGACAAACAACACCAAATGTTTGTGAAGGCAATGAATCTGAATATTATTCACACCTGTATACAACACAGAATGCTAGAGCTTACGTTGAGTGTATAGAGTGTCGAAAACCTAGAGTTGTGTACAGTAAACACAGACTGACAGGACGCCAAAAAACGTCTTTGGCGGCTGACCTGAACGAGAGTGACTTTACGTGTGGTACCGTTGATGTGAAGGAGCCCACCTTTGCGTTGGATGTGAAATGTCGGCCACTGGAATGTGCAACCACAGTGGAGATCTGCTATTATGGAGCTTCTTTGGGGCCAGTGGACATTTGTTGCCATTGTGGAAGCTCTGGCGCCGAAGTAGACCAGGAGTTGAAAAAATCGTATAAAACTGTATTGCCAATATGCGATCTGTGCTTGGGCAATGGCAAACAAACCATTGTTCATAGACCATATGGAAAGAATACCACAAAGTGAAGTATCATGTATCACTTGAACTGATGCAGTTTTACACATCTAACAGTGCAGATCGCTTTTGATCTGGATCTGCATGGTTTTCAGTATAGCTATGTAGTATGAAACTGATAAAATCTTTATTTTCCCCCTGCTATGAGATTTGTAAATGTGTCATCCGATCTGGGTCTACACTTTTTGCAATTGTATTGTGGTTGGAAATTTCACAGCAGGGCTCATATAAACACTATCATATAATTCTGAAAATACAACTACGTACATGTACTACTAGTTAATTCCCATTACACAATTATTTAACTCCATTGCTTTAATTAGATGCAATTATGGTGGGCAATTGTTTTTAAAAAGATACTTTGTATATAAAATGATATCGAAACACAATTTCGACGGATATGTAGTCCAGTGGTAACACGCTGGACTGGTAATCCAGGGATCGCAGGTTCGATCCCCCGTCTGACCCTAATAAAATTAACAGTATTTCAAATGGGACGTTAAACCGAGGTCTCGTGTCGGTGCTTTACACCGTGCACGTAAAAGAACCAGAGGAGATTCTGGAATTGGTCTCTGTCTGTATCATGCACTATCCTCCAAAATCTAAAATAACTAATTTCTGCAGGAGGCGTCGCTCATATGGGCAACCGGTAGCGACGATAAATAAACGTAAAACACACACACAATTTCACATGTGTACTAAACAAGAACATTTCCTGTAGATCTATAGTACTAAATGCAGGTATTTGAAATGCATTTAATATCTGCATCATGATTTCATTTCATTTCTTTTATATCAAGCTGGCTGAAAATTGATTTCTGATTTTTATTCAATTAGATTTTATGAAGTTTGCCCATCAAAAAAAGTCAAAGCAATGAATGTAAATAGTGTAGGTTGTGCGAACTATCGGTTATAGATGCAAGTTGTAATCCTTTACTGTGACTTTCTGGTAAGCTAGGTTTATATAAAAAAAATCCCTACCTACCTACCCTATTTTTTCTGACAGTGTAATCGGAAACAAACATTTTTTTTTTTTTGGCCTAATAAGAACTTGTTAATTTCAGTCATGACTCGGATTTCTCATAAAAGTTGGAGAAAAATAACTACATTGTAATCAGTTAATTTAAGTATGTAACAATAGTAGCGTCGCCTAGTGGAACAGGATGAAACCTCTGGAGCAGTTTGCATATATCAACTATTTATGGGTGAAACAGTGATTGGCTATGGCTATTGACTATAACCTACATAAAATTCTGAATTATTCATGAGTCAGAAGTAATTTATGTTGTCAGAGATGGTCATACAGAGTAGGTCAGTCAGAGAATGTTAGCCAGAGTAGGTCAATCAGAGAAGGTCAGCCAGAGGTCAATCAGAGAAGGTCAGCCAGAGAAGATCAACCAGAGAAGGTCAGCCAGAGGTCAGTCATAGGTCAGCCAGAGGTGGTCAGTGAGAGAAGGTCAGCCAGAGAAGATCAACCAGAGAAGGTCAGCCAGAGGTCAGTCATAGGTCAGCCAGAGGTGGTCAGTGAGAGAAGGTCAGCCAGAGGTCAATCAGAGGTCAGCCAGAGAAGATCAGCCAGAGATGGTCAACCAGAGAAACTCATACAGAGAGTGTCATACTAAAACAATAAAAACTTTTCTAAGGCAGTCATAAACATGTCTACAAACGACATGGTTGACTAGATCTGTATGGAAACTGTCCAAGTCCAAACTGCACGATAAAATATAAAGGTTTGTAAATCCATGCATAGTGAGAATACATATGTGACATACCTGTGTTTATATCCAAGGCCATTTGATGACCTCCCCTCATACCTGGCCTGTTGTCTGTATTCTCGATACCTACAACAATCAAAGTACAAAATCAGCTAGCTTAGCATGTATAGTGTTGTACCCTGGATTAAATTGCAACGGTACTGGTATTATATATGCAGATTACAACGTTTACATCTATTCACAAGGTTATGAATTACATAAATGTGCTACCAACCACCCTGAGTATGTTTTAATTTGTGATGCATTTGCGTTTGATTTGCGATCAAGCACAAAAACTGAAATATGTAAAAATATGACAGTTGCGCAGCTGGTAGTTGTAATAATTCACTAACCATATTCCAGTACGGATGCTTGTTACCATGGTTACAGTTGTTATTATACTAAACCCATCATCAGGGTGATGACGTCATTTTGACGATCACTTTTACAGCGTTATTTATATAGAATTGTTGAGGTGGACTAGTAGTTCGACCCCCCGTCTGACCCTAATAAAATTAACAGAGGTCTCGTGTCGGTGCTTTACACCGTGTACGTAAAAGAAACAGAGGAGACTCTGGAATGGGTCTCTCTCTGTGTCATTGCACTATCCTCCAAAAATCTAAAATGTCTAATCTCTTCAGGTGGCGTCGCTCATATGGGCAATAAATAAATAAACGTAACACACACATTCTTCCGAATACATTCGATCACTACAATGAATCAATAAACTGTGTTTTTGTGGTACACAAACTTTCAAAAGTGAAAGTAGCATTTCATATAAAGTTCATCCACGCTCCTGAATTGAATTGACGTTTGTTTGTCATTGGAGTCAATACTAAGATCGTGATACTGTCGTTTAGATATAGCTAGACTAAGATTAGTCTACAAATAAATATGCATATACAAAACTTAAGATATAACGGTAAATCTGTACCATAAATCGTGTTATTCAGGATACACCCGTTGTATTACGCACGACTGTCAACCTATTTTTAAACGTAAAACACACACAAATGGAACAGTGGTAGAGTGTTCAGATTTTCAATTGCTAGAGTAGCAGTGCAGGTTCAAACTCTGGCTAATATGTATAATATCCAATGTCAGCGTACGCCCCAGGGCAACATTCCACATTTTATTTGGTGGAGGACATTCCCAGGTATTGGTTAGCCCCCAGGTAGATCAATCACCATTCCACTGGCCCATTGGATAGCTTCCTCACATACCCCACAGACCTGGTGGGATTCCAACCTACAGCAGTGAGGGACAGGTCAATAATCTTACACAGGTAAACCAATCGCCTTTCCACTGGCCCGTTGGATAGCTTCCTCACATACCCCACACACCTGGTGGGATTCCAACATACAGCAGTGAGGGGGGCAGGTCAATAATCTTACACAGGTAAACCAATCGCCTTTCCACTGGCCCGTTGAATAGCTTCTCCACATACCCCACACACCTGGTGGGATTCCAACATACAGCAGTGAGGGGGCAGGTCAATAATCTTACACAGGTAAACCAATTGCCTTTCCACTGGCCCGTTGAATAGCTTCTCCACATACCAGTACCCCACACACCTGGTGGGATTCCAACCTACACCAGTGAGGGGGGCAGGTCAGCGACCTTGCCAGTATAGCAGTGTGATACACACTACCGGTACTTAATTTTAATGAATTAATTAATTCAAACAATTTCAACAACTAACATATTCAATATTTTGCTAATTGGCAACATTAAACGATGTAAATGTAGACTATTTGACGTGAAATTGTTGTTCAAGTTTGACCTCCCATGAGCCAGGTGAATACTGTAGCTTCCTTGAATGGTATAATTTTACATATATAGGGGGACTCAATGGGCAAATGATTCAAAGTCAATGATAACTTGATACCAAGGATACTACTGGATTTCCTTACCTGTAAAAGTAGCTGGTTCTATAGCGGTCCACTTAGGTTTATAATCTTGGTCACTGATATACTGTTCAAATAAACCCTCTGCAATCAAACAAACAATACCATATAAAGTTAATTACAATGTGGCTTAACTTCTTGGCTTCTTGTTATTGCGATTGTATTACTTGAAATTGAAAATACTCTGGGAAGACATAACAAGTCAGTAATACAGCCCAGACTGGGAGAGACATAATGAGTCAGTAAGACAGCCCAGACTGGGAGAGACATAATGAGTCAGTAAGACAGTCCAGACTGGGAGAGACATAACAAGTCAGTAATACAGCCCAGACTGGGAGAGACATAATGAGTCAGTAATACTGCCCAGACTGGGAGAGACATATCAGTAAGACAGCCCAGACTGGGAGAGACATAATGAGTCAGTAAGACAGCCCAGACTGGGAGAGACATAATGAGTCAGTAAGACAGTCCAGACTGGGAGAGACATAACAAGTCAGTAATACAGCCCAGACTGGGAGAGACATAACAAGTCAGTAATACAGCCCAGACTGGGAGAGACATAATGAGTCAGTAATACTGCCCAGACTGGGAGAGACATAACAAGTCAGTAATACAGCCCAGACTGGGAGAGACATAATGAGTCAGTAATACTGCCCAGACTGGGAGAGACATATCAGTAAGACAGCCCAGACTGGGAGAGACATAATGAGTCAGTAATACTGCCCAGACTGGGAGAGACATATCAGTAAGACAGCCCAGACTGGAAGAGACATAATGAGTCAGTAAGACAGTCCAGACTGGGAGAGACATAACAAGTCAGTAATACAGCCCAGACTGGGAGAGACATAACAAGTCAGTAATACACATAATGAGTCAGTAATACTGCCCAGACTGGGAGAGACATAATGAGTCAGTAATACTGCCCAGACTGGGAGAGACATAATGAGTCAGTAATACTGCCCAGACTGGGAGAGACATAACAAGTCAGTAATACTGGGAGAGACATAACAAGTCAGTAATACTGACCAGACTGGGAGAGAAATAACAAGTCATAAGACTGCCCAGACTGGGAGAGACATAATGAGTCAGTAATACTGCCCAGACTGGGAGAGACATAATGAGTCAGTAATACTGCCCAGACTGGGAGAGACATAACAAGTCAGTAATACTGCCCAGACTGGGAGAGACATAACAAGTCGGTAATACTGCCCAGACTGGGAGAGACATGAGTCAGTAATACTGCCCAGACTGGGAGAGACATAACAAGTCAGTAATACTGCCCAGACTGGGAGAGACATAATGAGTCAGTAATACTGCCCAGACTGGGAGAGACATAATGAGTCAGTAATACTGCCCAGACTGGGAGAGACATAATGAGTCAGTAATACTGCCCAGACTGGGAGAGACATAACAAGTCGTTAAGACTGCCCAGACTGGGAGAGACATAACAAGTCAGTAATACTGCCCAGGCCGGGAGAGACATAACAAGTCGGTAATACTGCCCAGACTGGGAGAGACATAATGAGTCGGTAATACTGCCCAGACTGGGAGAGACATAACAAGTCAGTAATACTGCCCAGACTGGGAGAGAAATAATGAGTCGGTAATACTGCCCAGACTGGGAGAGACATAATGAGTCAGTAATACAGCCCAGACTGGGAGAGACATAACAAGTCGGTAATACTGCCCAGACTGGGAGAGACATAATGAGTCGGTAATACTGCCCAGACTGGGAGAGACATAATGAGTCAGTAATACTGGGAGAGACATAACGAGTCAGTAATACTGCCCAGACTGGGAGAGACATAACAAGTCAGTAATACACATAATGAGTCAGTAATACAGCCCAGACTGGGAGAGACATAACAAGTCAGTAATACTGCCCAGACTGGGAGAGACATAAGTCAGTAATACTGCCCAGACTGGGAGAGACATAAGTCAGTAATACTGCCCAGACTGGGAGAGACATAACGAGTCAGTAAGACTGCCCAGACTGATGATGACAAGCACATGCAGGGTTAGTACAAGACCTGCCATTGACTGGGAGTTTCCCAATTTTCACACCATCATCCGATCATCCTTCTAGGGGGCCTCATTCACCTGATTTGAGAACAAAATTCGATGTTATCTTCCGGCCAATGACCCGTTAGGTTCATGTAGAGATCTACATGTACATGTATTAGTATATTTATTTCAAATGCCGTAAGTGATAATGATCGGTCAAACAAGAGTCTGCTCACACAGTGTTGAGTGACATACCAAATTCACATACCTTTCAATACTTCGATCCCCCGTCTGACCCTAATAATATTAACAGTCTTTCAGATGGTACTTAAAACCGAGGTCTCGTGTCGGTGCTTTATACCGTGCACGTAAAAGAACAAGAGGAGATTCTGGAATGGGTCTCTGTCAATATCATTGCACTATCCTCCAACAATCTGAAATTACTAATCTCTTAAGGAGGCGTTGCTCATATGGGCAACAGGTAGCGACGATAAATAAACGTAAAACACTCTCTCATATAATTCATTAACATTGAATGGCTATGTACTGTTGATTCAATGAGACACAGAAAAACGTTAGTACACTTTCCAATTAGAAGGTATTTAATCCAATTTACGACTTACCCTGTGGCGGGGATCTCGCGAAGAACGTTGCCTAACACTGCGAATGCACATGCCCGTAACATCGAGTGCGCATGTCAGCTGCAAATCATTAGTTGGAAACCCTCATACGAAATTGTGTACAATCAGGGCACATACTTTCAGCGAAGGAAATGCAACAGCATTGTAAATATATTAGGGTGGGGATGGAAATGGTATTGCATGAATGGAGGCGTCGCTCATACGGGCAACCAGTAGCAACGATAAATTAAAGTAAAAACACATTGTAATACTTTGAAACAATTATTTCTTCTGTCAACGATATAATCCCTCATAAAATCAACTCAACTTCCACAATCTACATGTTTGTTTGCTTAGGTGATATGGCAAGTCTCCAGCTATTATTGGGGTGCCCCTCCGAGAAGTATTTCAGGCATGGACGGGCGGCCGCGATGAACCACTGACCTTCCAAATGCCAGCTGGATAGCTTCCTCACATGAAAGAATTCGACAGCCCCAGTGGGATTCCAACCTGCAGCAGTGATGGGCAAGTGATTTGAAGTCAGCGAACTAACTCACTCTGCCACACTAACAAAACTAATACTATCTATAATCTATCTAAATGTTGTATTTATAATAATATTGCAGATCTACGGGTACTTACCTTCGCATGCCCTGGTGATGAGATCTTCACAAGCATCGTAGTTGCCGTGGCCGACGAGCAGACCGTGAAGTTCCGTGAGAATCGGATGTTCTAAATCTACACGCGTTTTCTTCTGTAGAGCTTCGTACGCCTCCACGTACTGCCGTTGACGGAAATGTTTCAAACATAAACGGATAGCTTCTTTCTCTCGATACTAAAATATAAAGTAAAAGTAAGGTGACGCAAAGAACTTGTTAAAACATGTCGGCATTGCTGACCAGACCCTTTCTTTATTCTAAGATAAAAAGAAACGGCAACGCAAGGTGACGTGTGAAGTCATCAGGTCTAGTTGTATGTAGTAAGATAGGACAAGACAACGGACACTCGGACAGATCATCACCTTAAAGGATGAATCGAATATTCAAATACCATAATCACCATTCACTGCCTAAATAACATAATATAATCGGTATATAGACAGAAAATACCTCAGGCTTCCCCAGGCACTGATATGATCAGAAACTCAACACGGCTCAATTAACGGTTTGGCAGTTCGTTCAGACAGACAGACAGAGTTTAGTCTACAGTCAAACCTGTGTTAGTGGTCACCTCCATTAAGCAACCAACCTGTATTAAGCAGCCAGTTTCCAGATTCCCAATCGGTTGTTTTATTATATATTTGACCTCTATTAAGCAGCCACCTGTGCTAAGCAGCCACTTTCTTTGACTCCCTAGGCTGGCTGCTTAAGACAGGTTTGACTGTATAATAGTGTCATATATCAATATGTACATTTACGTCATACGTCTTGTGCCTGTGCCCACAATAAGGGAAATCAGATTTAGTCAAGTGAAATGTTCTACATTCAGTATGAAATAAATTGAGAAACCTGTCTCTCTGTTACATTATTAGACAAGTCATGTGAACATCAAATTACTACTCCGTTATACTTACTGTGTTATACCAGTTCATACAAGGTTTTACAACTTCAGAATCCTCCACGCCATGTAACTGTACATGCCAGATACTGAAGTTAAAACTCGGTCCCCAGGTCTGCAGTGGCACTGAAACGCAATAAGTACATTCAAACCTGTGTCAGCTGTCACATTTAGTAAATTAATCCCTTAGTAAACAGTCAAACCTGTGTTAGCGATCACACACATTTAGTAAACAGTCAAACCCGTGTTAGCAATCACACACATTTAGTAAACAGTCAAACCCGTGTTAGCGATCACACACATTTAGTAAACAGTCAAACCCGTGTTAGCGATCACACACATTTAGTAAACAGTCAAACCTGTGTTAGCGATCACACACATTTAGTAAACAGTCAAACCTGTGTTAGCAATCACACACATTTAGTAAACAGTCAAACCTGTGTTAGCAATCACCTTTAGTAAACAGTCAAACCTGTGTTAACGATCACACACATTTAGTAAACAGTCAAACCCGTGTTAGCAATCACACACATTTAGTAAACAGTCAAACCCGTGTTAGCGATCACCTTTAGTAAACAGTCAAACCTGTGTTAGCGATCACCTTTAGTAAACAGTCAAACCTGTGTTAGCGATCACACACATTTAGTAAACAGTCAAACCTGTGTTAGCGATCACACACATTTAGTAAACTGTCAAACCCGTGTTGGCAATCACACACATTTAGTAAACAGTCAAACCCGTGTTGGCGATCACACACATTTAGTAAACAGTCAAACCTGTGTTAGCGATCACACACATTTAGTAAACAGTCAAACCCGTGTTGGCAATCACACACATTTAGTAAACAGTCAAACCCGTGTTGGCAATCACACACATTTAGTAAACAGTCAAACCCGTGTTAGCAATCACACACATTTAGTAAACAGTCAAACCTGTGTTAGCGATCACACACATTTAGTAAACAGTCAAACCCGTGTTAGCGATCACCTTTAGTAAACAGTCAAACCTGTGTTAGCGATCACCTTTAGTAAACAGTCAAACCTGTGTTAGCGATCACACACATTTAGTAAACAGTCAAACCTGTGTTAGCGATCACACACATTTAGTAAACAGTCAAACCCGTGTTGGCAATCACACACATTTAGTAAACAGTCAAACCCGTGTTGGCGATCACACACATTTAGTAAACAGTCAAACCTGTGTTAGCGATCACACACATTTAGTAAACAGTCAAACCCGTGTTGGCAATCACACACATTTAGTAAACAGTCAAACCCGTGTTGGCAATCACACACATTTAGTAAACAGTCAAACCCGTGTTAGCAATCACACACATTTAGTAAACAGTCAAACCTGTGTTAGCGATCACACACATTTAGTAAACAGTCAAACCCGTGTTGGCGATCACACACATTTAGTAAACAGTCAAACCCGTGTTAGCAATCACCTTTAGTAAACAGTCAAACCTGTGTTAGCAATCACCTTTAGTAAACAGTAAAACCCGTGTTAGCGGTCACCTTTAGTAAACAGGCAAACCCGTGTTAGCAATCACCTTTAGTAAACAGTCAAATCTGTGTTAGCAATCACCTTTAGTATGCAGTCAAACCCGTGTTAGTGGTCACCTTTAGTAAACAGTCAAACCTGTGTTAGCAATCACCTGTAGTAAGCAGTCAAACCTGTGTTAGCAATCACCTTTAGTAAGCAGTCAAACCTGTGTTAGCAATCACCTTTAGTAAGCAGTCAAACCCGTGTTAGCAATCACCTTTAGTAAGCAGTCAAACCTGTGTTAGCAATCACCTTAGTAAACAGTCAAACCCGTGTTAGCAATCACCTTAGTAAACAGTCAAACCCGTGTTAGCAATCACCTTTAGTAAGCAGTCAAACCTGTGTTAGCAATCACCTTTAGTAAGCAGTCAAACCTGTGTTAGCAATCACCTTAGTAAACAGTCAAACCCGTGTTAGCAATCACCTTAGTAAACAGTCATACCCATGTTAGTAACAGTCAAACCTGTGTTAGCAATCACCTTTAGTATGCAGTCAAACCTGTGTTAGCAATCACCTTTAGTAAACAGTCAAACCCGTGTTAGCAATCACCTTTAGTAAACAGTCAAACCTGTGTTAGCGGTCACAGTTAGTAAACAGTCAATCCCGTGGTAGCGGTCACAGTTATTAAACAGTCAAACCCGTGGTAGCAGTTAGTTAGTAAACAGTCAAACCCGTGTTAGCGGTCACAGTTAGTAAACAGTCAAACCCGTGTTAGCAATCACCTTAGTAAACAGTCAAACCCGTGTTAGCAATCACCTTTAGTAAGCAGTCAAACCTGTGTTAGCAATCACCTTTAGTAAGCAGTCAAACCTGTGTTAGCAATCACCTTAGTAAACAGTCAAACCCGTGTTAGCAATCACCTTAGTAAACAGTCATACCCATGTTAGTAACAGTCAAACCTGTGTTAGCAATCACCTTTAGTATGCAGTCAAACCTGTGTTAGCAATCACCTTTAGTAAACAGTCAAACCCGTGTTAGCAATCACCTTTAGTAAACAGTCAAACCTGTGTTAGCGGTCACAGTTAGTAAACAGTCAATCCCGTGGTAGCGGTCACAGTTATTAAACAGTCAAACCCGTGGTAGCAGTTAGTTAGTAAACAGTCAAACCCGTGTTAGCGGTCACAGTTAGTAAACAGTCAAACCCGTGTTAGTGGTCACAGTTAGTAAACAGTCAAACCCGTGTTAGCGGTCACAGTTAGTAAACAGTCAAACCCGTATTAGTGGTCACAGTTAGTAAACAGTCAAACCTGTGTTAGCGGTCACAGTTAGTAAACAGTCAATCCCGTGGTAGTAGTTACAGTTAGTAAACAGTCAAACCCGTGTTAGCGGTCACAGTTAGTAAACAGTCAAACCTGTGTTAGTGGTCACAGATAGTAAACAGTCAAACCTGTGTTAGCGGTCACAGTTAGTAAACAGTCAATCCCGTGGTAGCGGTCACAGTTAGTAAACAGTCAAACCCGTGGTAGTGGTCACAGTTATTAAACAGTCAAACCCGTGTTAGCGGTCACAGTTAGTAAACAGTCAATCCCGTGGTAGCGGTCACAGTTATTAAACAGTCAAACCTGTGGTAGCAGTTAGTTAGTAAACAGTCAAACCCGTGTTAGCGGTCACAGTTAGTAAACAGTCAAACCCGTGTTAGTGGTCACAGTTAGTAAACAGTCAAACCCGTGTTAGCGGTCACAGTTAGTAAACAGTCAATCCCGTGGTAGTAGTTACAGTTAGTAAACAGTCAAACCCGTGTTAGCGGTCACAGTTAGTAAACAGTCAATCCCGTGGTAGTAGTTACAGTTAGTAAACAGTCAAACCCGTGTTAGCGGTCACAGTTAGTAAACAGTCAATCCCGTGGTAGTAGTTACAGTTAGTAAAAAGTCAAACCCGTGTTAGCGGTCACAGTTAGTAAACAGTCAATCCCGTGGTAGTGGTCACAGTTAGTAAACAGTCAATCCCGTGGTAGCGGTCACAGTTAGTAAACAGTCAAACCCGTGTTAGTGGTCACAGTTAGTAAACAGTCAAACCCGTGTTAGCGGTCACAGTTAGTAAACAGTCAATCCCGTGGTAGTAGTTACAGTTAGTAAACAGTCAAACCCGTGTTAGCGGTCACAGTTAGTAAACAGTCAATCCCGTGGTAGTAGTTACAGTTAGTAAAAAGTCAAACCCGTGTTAGCGGTCACAGTTAGTAAACAGTCAATCCCGTGGTAGTGGTCACAGTTAGTAAACAGTCAATCCCGTGGTAGCGGTCACAGTTAGTAAACAGTCAAACCCGTGTTAGTGGTCACAGTTAGTAAACAGTCAAACCCGTGTTAGCGGTCACAGTTAGTAAACAGTCAATCCCGTGGTAGTAGTTACAGTTAGTAAACAGTCAAACCCGTGTTAGCGGTCACAGTTAGTAAACAGTCAATCCCGTGGTAGTAGTTACAGTTAGTAAACAGTCAAACCCGTGTTAGCGGTCACAGTTAGTAAACAGTCAAACCTGTGTTAGTGGTCACAGTTAGTAAACAGTCAAACCCGTGTTAGCGGTCACAGTTAGTAAACAGTCAATCCCGTGGTAGTGGTCACAGTTAGTAAACAGTCAAACCCGTGGTAGCGGTCACAGTTAGTAAACAGTCAATCCCGTGGTAGCGGTCACAGTTAGTAAACAGTCAAACCCGTATTAGTGGTCACAGTTAGTAAACAGTCAAACCTGTGTTAGCGGTCACAGTTAGTAAACAGTCAATCCCGTGGTAGTAGTTACAGTTAGTAAACAGTCAAACCCGTGTTAGCGGTCACAGTTAGTAAACAGTCAAACCTGTGTTAGCGGTCACAGTTAGTAAACAGTCAATCCCGTGGTAGCGGTCACAGTTAGTAAACAGTCAAACCCGTGTTAGCGGTCACAGTTAGTAAACAGTCAATCCCGTGGTAGCGGTCACAGTTATTAAACAGTCAAACCTGTGGTAGCAGTTAGTTAGTAAACAGTCAAACCCGTGTTAGCGGTCACAGTTAGTAAACAGTCAAACCCGTGTTAGTGGTCACAGTTAGTAAACAGTCAAACCCGTGTTAGCGGTCACAGTTAGTAAACAGTCAATCCCGTGGTAGTAGTTACAGTTAGTAAACAGTCAAACCCGTGTTAGTGGTCACAGTTAGTAAACAGTCAATCCCGTGGTAGTAGTTACAGTTAGTAAACAGTCAAACCCGTGTTAGCGGTCACAGTTAGTAAACAGTCAATCCCGTGGTAGTAGTTACAGTTAGTAAAAAGTCAAACCCGTGTTAGCGGTCACAGTTAGTAAACAGTCAATCCCGTGGTAGTGGTCACAGTTAGTAAACAGTCAATCCCGTGGTAGCGGTCACAGTTAGTAAACAGTCAAACCCGTGTTAGTGGTCACAGTTAGTAAACAGTCAAACCCGTGTTAGCGGTCACAGTTAGTAAACAGTCAATCCCGTGGTAGTAGTTACAGTTAGTAAACAGTCAAACCCGTGTTAGCGGTCACAGTTAGTAAACAGTCAATCCCGTGGTAGTAGTTACAGTTAGTAAAAAGTCAAACCCGTGTTAGCGGTCACAGTTAGTAAACAGTCAATCCCGTGGTAGTGGTCACAGTTAGTAAACAGTCAATCCCGTGGTAGCGGTCACAGTTAGTAAACAGTCAAACCCGTGTTAGTGGTCACAGTTAGTAAACAGTCAAACCCGTGTTAGTGGTCACAGTTAGTAAACAGTCAAACCCGTGTTAGCGGTCACAGTTAGTAAACAGTCAATCCCGTGGTAGTAGTTACAGTTAGTAAACAGTCAAACCCGTGTTAGCGGTCACAGTTAGTAAACAGTCAAACCTGTGTTAGTGGTCACAGTTAGTAAACAGTCAAACCCGTGTTAGCGGTCACAGTTAGTAAACAGTCAATCCCGTGGTAGTGGTCACAGTTAGTAAACAGTCAAACCCGTGGTAGCGGTCACAATTAGTAAACAGTCAATCCCGTGGTAGCGGTCACAGTTATTAAACAGTCAAACCCGTGGTAGCAGTTAGTTAGTAAACAGTCAAACCCGTGTTAGCGGTCACAGTTAGTAAACAGTCAAACCCGTGTTAGTGGTCACAGTTAGTAAACAGTCAAACCCGTGTTAGCGGTCACAGTTAGTAAACAGTCAATCCCGTGGTAGTAGTTACAGTTAGTAAACAGTCAAACCCGTGTTAGCGGTCACAGTTAGTAAACAGTCAAACCTGTGTTAGTGGTCACAGTTAGTAAACAGTCAAACCCGTGTTAGCGGTCACAGTTAGTAAACAGTCAATCCCGTGGTAGTGGTCACAGTTAGTAAACAGTCAAACCCGTGGTAGCGGTCACAGTTAGTAAACAGTCAATCCCGTGGTAGTGGTCACAGTTAGTAAACAGTCAATCCCGTGGTAGCGGTCACAGTTAGTAAACAGTCAAACCCGTGTTAGTGGTCACAGTTAGTAAACAGTCAAACCCGTGTTAGCGGTCACAGTTAGTAAACAGTCAATCCCGTGGTAGTAGTTACAGTTAGTAAACAGTCAAACCCGTGGTAGCGGTCACAGTTAGTAAACAGTCAAACCCGTGTTAGTGGTCACAGTTAGTAAACAGT
Source organism: Archivesica marissinica (assembly GCA_014843695.1). Lineage (NCBI taxonomy): Eukaryota > Metazoa > Mollusca > Bivalvia > Venerida > Vesicomyidae > Archivesica > Archivesica marissinica. The sequence goes on along the minus strand of CM026398.1, from coordinate 46,133,975 downwards.
CAAACCCGTGTTAGCGGTCACAGTTAGTAAACAGTCAATCCCGTGGTAGTAGTTACAGTTAGTAAACAGTCAAACCCGTGTTAGCGGTCACAGTTAGTAAACAGTCAATCCCGTGGTAGTAGTTACAGTTAGTAAACAGTCAAACCCGTGTTAGCGGTCACAGTTAGTAAACAGTCAATCCCGTGGTAGTAGTTACAGTTAGTAAACAGTCAAACCCGTGTTAGCGGTCACAGTTAGTAAACAGTCAAACCTGTGTTAGTGGTCACAGTTAGTAAACAGTCAAACCCGTGTTAGCGGTCACAGTTAGTAAACAGTCAATCCCGTGGTAGTGGTCACAGTTAGTAAACAGTCAAACCCGTGGTAGCGGTCACAGTTAGTAAACAGTCAATCCCGTGGTAGTGGTCACAGTTAGTAAACAGTCAATCCCGTGGTAGTGGTCACAGTTAGTAAACAGTCAAACCCGTGGTAGTGGTCACAGTTAGTAAACAGTCAAACCCGTGTTAGCGGTCACAGTTAGTAAACAGTCAAACCCATGGTAGCGGTCACAGTTAGTAAACAGTCAAACCCGTGGTAGCGATCACAGTTAGTAAACAGTCAAACCCGTGGTAGCAGTCACAGTTAGTAAACAGTCAATCCCGTGGTAGTGGTCACAGTTAGTAAACAGTCAATCCCGTGGTAGCGGTCACAGTTAGTAAACAGTCAATCCCGTGGTAGTGGTCACAGTTAGTAAACAGTCAAATTTACAATTAACTGTTCATGATTATCAAAAAATAGCTAAAATACAAAAGTACATCCAACCATGATGGAATACGAAACTCTAGCAGTGGCAGAGAAAAGGCCATCATTCACTGTTTCAAAACAGTGGAAGATGGAGTTTTCTTTCACTGAGGAAACTCAATCATTCATTGGAAAGCATAAAGAAATACAAATCCTTGCATTCATCTAACAGTATACAAATAATACATAGCATTTATATAGCGCAAAAATTAAAAATTATTCTATTGCACTTCACAATTTTAAACATGACAATAATATATGGAAATATAAATAAAAATGTATGCATATAAATAACTAGGATTCTAGTAATTGGATAAGAACATATTATATCATAATATCTACAACACTACAGTATATAAGTGAGTGATTGGATTGAAAATAATTACATTTATTTATCGTCGCTACCGGTTGCCCATATGAGCGACGCCTCCTGAAGAGATTAGTCATTTTAGATTTTGGAGGATAGTGCATGATACAGACAGAGACCCATTCCAGAGTCTCCTCTGGTTCTTTTACGTGCACGATGTAAAGCACCGACACAAGACCTCGGTTTAACGTCCCATCTGAAAGACTGTTAATTGTATTAGGGTCAGATGTAGATCGAACCTAGGATCCCTGGATTACCAGTCCAGCGTGCTACCACTGGATTACAGATCTGTCTGTATACAGCTAACTTGTACTGTGTGCAAATCTTATAATCTATGTGTTCCCTTACCAATTTTGATATATCTACACGGAAAATGGTTGCAGTCAATTTCATTTTTCAAGGTAAATGTTTCTGCTACATGATCATTCTTCAAACCACTGAAATATAAACAATACGAATAATTACAGGCCCGTCACTGGGCATACGCAAGTACGCATGTGCATATGATTGGTCTCAGAAAGTAGTAGGGATTCATAGGCGCCGTGATGTGTGGTGTGGTGGAATAATTGAGCCCATTGCAAATATGGTGCATCTCGAAATTTAGTTTGTGCTATTTTACGCTCTTGTTTAATTGATAAGGGCGATAGATCATGTATATTATACATCTAGCCTTAATTTATACCTTTATACGGATTGTCGTAAGAACTTTAGTCCTGCAATTGTTTGTTACAAAATGCATTGAAATGCAGGAAATGGAAATGCTTCCTCATTTCAAAAAATCTATACACCCCCCGGACCCCCCTAGCATACTCGCTCGCTATGCTCACTCGACAAACAAGCATATTTGGCAGTGCGTATCATCAAAATAGCTCCAGCAACGGCCCTTAATTATAATATAACAGAATTTGCGATGCAGACAGGTAATAACACCATTACATATTTTTCACTAGTGTAAACGTAAATTGTGACCGGGTAGGTGTGCATCAGAGGTGAATAACTTAATTATTTTGATTGGCATCGAGAAAATGCAAATGGCATTGCACTCACTATGAGACGGCTAAGTCTATTATGTTATGTTATAGTTTTACGCCTGCATCAACACCATTTTGGGCTATATCGCCAGCAGGCAGTTTACCTAACAACACCTTTCCTGGGCAGGCTCCAGCGGGTAACCAGTACTTGGGTGCACCAACCTCCATAAGAAACTGCCAACTTTTCATATAAATGAGACACGGCCGGAGCGGAGCTCAAACCCGTGACCATCAGTGATGATAGGTTACAGTGGTATACAAGTCAGCGACCTTAACCACTCGACAACGGAGGCAGACTACGGCTAAGTCTGATCACGAAAATGGAGAGTTAAAGAAAAATATTTAGGTGAAATACACACTTTCTGATTTCCCCTCACTTCTCCCTAAATTGGCGAGATGGGGAGAGTCATTTCCCCCTAAATTTTGAACCAAAGTTGAACCCTGTAAATTTGTGTCAAGTGGTATACAGTGACAATACAAGTCAATGCCTGTTGCCTACTTGTCCACAGATAAGTGAACAATTTAGAGATTTTCATACACCTGGGGGAAGTTATTTGAAGAAATTGTGAATGGAGACAGAATGAACAGAAGATTGACAAAGGACAGTCACAAAAGCTCGCATTGAGAACAAACAGTATGCTCAGGTAAGCTGAAAATGACAATATACACATACTATATTGCCGATATCTATCTACATTTGTGATACACCTAATGCCAACAAATTTACGGTTTCCCGACCGACACTTTATTTTACATCCGACACTAAATCTTTTTATGAGATTATGAGAAAAAAATCCAAATTTCGTCTAACATTTTTCTGTGCCCGTGAGTATAGTAAAAAATTAAAAATATATATTCCCTACCGACCAACCCAATTGTTTTGGTTTTTTGTACATGAAACAGTAATAGGGGCATAATAGGCATAGTTTATACAAATTTATTTTAGCTTGATTGCGAAACAAGTTCTTACAACTTATATTAATCACTCACGAGACCTCATTCCTGATGGAATCCATCGCCACGAGGGAGAGAGAAGAGGCAACGTGGAATTTAAATGCCTTGTCTAAGGGCACAATCGTAACAACGCCAGCGGGGCTCAAACTCTGGACCTTTCACACCTGAAGCGAACGCGCATCCACTGCGCTATCACGACTTCCACATAATAGGCATGAGAACGATCAGTACTGACAAACCTTTCGAGCAGCTCTATCATGTGGTCATCAGTGAGGCCACCATACACCTTGAACTTCTTCAGATTGCACACGTGCGTCTTCTCATATTTACCAAACGTAATTGAGTCTACCACAGCAGGCTGGTCCAGCTTCAGCAACAAGAACTGAAACAACAACACATTTGTTCACATTGAGTTTTATGCCTGCATTGTGCTAAACACCATTTTGGGCTATTTCACCGGCAGGCAGATTACTTAACAACACATTTCCTGGGCAGACTCCAGCTGCCTGGTCCACCAATCTCCGTAAGAAACTGCCAACTTTTTCATATAAATGAAACACGACCTGAGCGGGGCTTGAACCCGTGACCATCAGTGATGATACGTTACAGTGGTATACAAGTCAGCGACCATAACCACGCGACCACGTAGGCAGACATTACAGGGCTGGAGCTAGAAGGTGATGCATGGGAGAAATAGACTGTCTCATTTCTCCTAATTTTGGATCCAGGAAAAAGCATGTTCATATCGAATAGAGGATCCTTGGCTGAGTCAGTCAATAAACTTCTCCATTGCATGCATTAAATTTCTCCCATTGAAAGGTATGACTATTGACCTTGTGCAATACAATATATTCGATATGTACACACATGTTAATAAACAATATACAACATTTTATATAATTGTATTGTTTGTACAAGAGATGTCAGAAGCATAATGGGTTGGGCTACAAGTAGTAACAAGTTAGTCCTTCCCTAGATAACTAGCAGCTTATTTTCCTGATATTGGCCAAATCGTTGGACCGGCACCTTGGGTCATTTGGTGACCTACAGTTTTTATTGGTTGAGGAAGACCTCAGGAGCCCCACGCAGTAGAATTTACACACAGACGGACAACATATCTTCCGCAATCCAGTTGGTATTCAGAATTCCAGGCAAGCACTGTCAGCGATTACAATGAGCTAATTTCAAATGAGGTGAGTTTAGGTTTTATGGCACATCCTGCTATCCCATTTGTTGTGGGACTAAGTGCTTATGTTAATATGGTTTAGTGACATGGCCAAACTTACATGTACAGTGAAACCTGTGTTAGTGGTCACCTCCATTAAGCAGCCAACCTGTATTAAGCAGCCAGTTTCCAGATTCCCAATCGGTTGTTTTATTATATATTGGACCTCTATTAAGCACCCACCTGCGCTAAGCAGCCACTTTCACAGAGTCCCTTGGCTGGCTGCTTAAGACGGGTTTGACTGTATATGAGATAAAATGTTGTAGTTGGCAGATGGGAGTCATTCAAGTATTTGGAGAAAGTATTTAACGTCAAATCAAACGAAATCAAATTTTAATGTCTGTCGGTATGGTATATGTAGTCAACAATAGTTTTTCATACATACATATGTACAGATCATACCCACACACTGATGAGTGATATACCAAATTGAAAGTTTCCAGCGTAGAGCAGACCGTTGGATAAAGGTTGACTATATCATACCTCTAGTGTACAGACGGATATGTAGTCCAGTGGTAACACGCTGGACTGGTAATCCAGGGATCGCAGGTTCGATCCCCCATCTGACCCTAATAAAATTAACAGTCTTTCAGATGGGACGTTAAACCGAGGTCTTGTGTCGGTGCTTTACACCGTGCACGTAAAAAAACCAGAGGAGATTCTGGAATGGGTCTCTGTCTGTATCATACACTATCCTCCAAAATCTAAAATAACTAATTTCTTCAGGAGGCGTCGCTCATATGGGCAACCAGTAGCGACGATAAATAAACGTAAAAACACACACACGTAGTTGGCAACCAGTGGAAAAAGAGCTGTCGGTAGGATAGACATGCTTTGCTTTCTAAAGTTGCAATGTTTAGAAGCAAAAATAATATTATATGCTGAAAGGTCAATGACACTAGCAGATTAGTGTGGTATACACTAGTCTTGTTTATTTATAAGTGTGTCCCTCTTAACGGTTAACCACTTGTGTGCATAATCATATCATAATGGAGTAAAGAGGGTCGTATCTTCAGCAGTCTGTAATCTGTGTGATATGCTGTACCTGTGGCGGGTGATTGGAGTCCGATGACCACCTCGAGGACTGATCAGCTGGCTTGTCACAGTAGATATTTCTGCAATGGGAAAACAAATAATTTGTTTGACATTTAAACTGAGCAAAACAATGTAAATTACTAAAATTCATATCAAGACAACTGGTAAATTGATTGATTTATTGGTGAGGGGTCCGTTGTCCAGCTGTAGAGCGTCGGATTTAAAGATTTGGAAGCGAAGGTTCCAAGGTGTGATACACGTTCAGAGGCCATATTTAGTGTCCTTGACAAAGACACCGCACACACATTGGTTAGTACTGGTTAACCTTGCCCATGACAATGTGCATAGGTCCCCACAATACCTGTCAAGTCTCAGTTTCACCGCGAGTCTCACACAATTTCACAGAAATTTGTGATTTTCTTATTTCTCACGTATTACAAAAATCAAAACATATGCCAGGTTGGTACACATATAGAAAGACATGAAATGAAAGTGGTACAACGAAGAGTTAAAAATATAAGACTGCTTTGAGATTAGATAATGAGGGTGCCATGTTGAGCCTTGAGGGTGTCAACTGATACAATGTCAACTGTACCAACTGATACAATGTCAACTGTACCAACTGATACAATGTCAACTGTACCAACTGATATACTACAATGTCAACTGTACCAACTGATATACTACAATGTCAACTGTACCAACTGATACAATGTCAACTGTACCAACTGATATACTACAATGTCAACTGTACCAACTGATACAATGTCAACTGTACCAACTGATAAACTACAATGTCAACTGTACCAACTGATATACTACAATGTCAACTGATACAATGCCAAATGTACCAACTGATATACTACAATGTCAACTGTACCAACTGATACAATGTCAACTGTACCAACTGATATACTACAATGTCAACTGTACCAACTGATACAATGTCAACTGTACCAACTGATATACTACAATGTCAACTGTACCAACTGATACTACAATGTCAACTGTACCAACTGATACAATGTCAACTGTACCAACTGATACACTGTCAACTGTACCAACTGATATACTACAATGTCAACTGTACCAACTGATACAATGCCAACTGTACCAACTGATATACTACAATGTCAACTGTACCAACTGATACAATATCAACTGTACCAACTGATACAATGTCAACTGTACCAAATGATACATTGTCAACTGTACCAACTGATATACTACAATGTCAACTGTACCAACTGATACAATGTCAACTGTACCAACTGATATACTACAATGTCAACTGTACCAACTGATACAATGTCAACTGTACCAACTGATATACTACAATGTCAACTGTACCAACTGATATACTACAATGTCAACTGTACCAACTGATACAATGTCAACTGTACCAACTGATACACTGTCAACTGTACCAACTGATATACTACAATGTCAACTGTACCAACTGATACAATGCCAACTGTACCAACTGATATACTACAATGTCAACTGTACCAACTGATACAATATCAACTGTACCAACTGATACAATGTCAACTGTACCAACTGATATACTACAATGTCAACTGTACCAACTGATACAATGTCAACTGTACCAATTGATACAATGTCAACTGTACCACCTGATACAATGTCAACTGTACCAACTGATATACTACAATGTCAACTGTACCAAACTGATATACTACAATGTCAACTGTACCAACTGATATGTCAACTGTACCAACTGATATACTACAATGTCAACTGTACCAACTGATACAATGTCAACTGTACCAACTGATATACTACAATGTCAACTGTACCAACTGATACAATGTCAACTGTACCAATTGATACAATGCCAACTATACCACCTGATACAATGTCAACTGTACCAACTGATATACTACAATGTCAACTGTACCAACTGATATACTACAATGTCAACTGTACCAACTGATATACTACAATGTCAACTGTACCAACTGATATACTACAATGTCAACTGTACCAACTGATACAATGTCAACTGTACCAATTGATACAATGTCAACTGTACCACCTGATACAATGTCAACTGTACCAACTGATATACTACAATGTCAACTGTACCAACTGATATACTACAATGTCAACTGTACCAACTGATATACTACAATGTCAACATGTACCAACTGAAACTACAATGTCAACTGTACCAACTGATACAATGTCAACTGTACCAACTGATACAATGTCAACTGTACCAATTGATACAATGCCAACTATACCACCTGATACAATGTCAACTGTACCAACTGATATACTACAATGTCAACTGTACCAACTGATATACTACAATGTCAACTGTACCAACTGATATACTACAATGTCAACTGTACCAACTGAATACAATGTCAACTGTACCAACTGATATACTACAATGTCAACTGTACCAACTGATACAATGTCAACTGTACCAATTGATACAATGCCAACTATACCACCTGATACAATGTCAACTGTACCAACTGATATACTACAATGTCAACTGTACCAACTGATATACTACAATGTCAACTGTACCAACTGATATACTACAATGTCAACTGATACAATGCCAAATGTACCAACTGATATACTACAATGTCAACTGTACCAACTGATACAATGTCAACTGTACCAACTGATATACTACAATGTCAACTGTACCAACTGATACAATGTCAACTGTACCAACTGATATACTACAATGTCAACTGTACCAACTGATACAATGTCAACTGTACCAACTGATATACTACAATGTCAATTGTACCAACTGATATACTACAATGTCAACTGTACCAACTGATACAATGTCAACTGTACCAACTGATACACTGTCAACTGTACCAACTGATATACTACAATGTCAACTGTACCAACTGATACAATGCCAACTGTACCAACTGATATACTACAATGTCAACTGTACCAACTGATACAATGTCAACTGTACCAACTGATACAATGTCAACTGTACCAACTGATACAATGTCAACTGTACCAACTGATATACTACAATGTCAACTGTACCAACTGATACAATGTCAACTGTACCAACTGATATACTACAATGTCAACTGTACCAACTGATACAATGTCAACTGTACCAACTGATAACTACAATGTCAACTGTACCAACTGATACAATGTCAACTGTACCACCTGATACAATGTCAACTGTACCAACTGATACAATGTCAACTGTACCAACTGATATACTACAATGTCAACTGTACCAACTGATATACTACAATGTCAACTGATACAATATCAACTGTACCACCTGATACAATGTCAACTGTACCAACTGATACAATGTCAACTGTACCAACTGATATACTACAATGTCAACTGTACCAACTGATATACTACAATGTCAACTGATACAATGTCAACTGTACCAACTGATATACTACAATGTCAACTGTACCAAATGATACATTGTCAACTGTACCAACTGATATACTACAATGTCAACTGTACCAACGGATACAATGTCAACTGTACCAACTGATATACTACAATGTCAACTGTACCAACTGATACAATGTCAACTGTACCAATTGATACAATGTCAACTGTACCACCTGATACAATGTCAACTGTACCAACTGATATACTACAATGTCAACTGTACCAACTGAAATACAATGTCAACTGTACCAACTGATATACTACAATGTCAACTGTACCAACTGATATACTACAATGTCAACTGTACCAACTGATATACTACAATGTCAACTGTACCAACTGATATACTACAATGTCAACTGTACCAACTGATACAATGTCAACTGTACCAATTGATACAATGCCAACTATACCACCTGATACAATGTCAACTGTACCAACTGATATACTACAATGTCAACTGTACCAACTGATATACTACAATGTCAACTGTACCAACTGATATACTACAATGTCAACTGTACCAACTGATATACTACAATGTCAACTGTACCAACTGATATACTACAATGTCAACTGTACCAACTGATACAATGTCAACTGTACCAATTGATACAATGTCAACTGTACCACCTGATACAATGTCAACTGTACCAACTGATACAATGTCAACTGTACCAACTGATATACTACAATGTCAACTGTACCAACTGATATACTACAATGTCAACTGATACAATATCAACTGTACCACCTGATACAATGTCAACTGTACCAACTGATACAATGTCAACTGTACCAACTGATATACTACAATGTCAACTGTACCAACTGATATACTACAATGTCAACTGATACAATGTCAACTGTACCAACTGATATACTACAATGTCAACTGTACCAAATGATACATTGTCAACTGTACCAACTGATATACTACAATGTCAACTGTACCAACGGATACAATGTCAACTGTACCAACTGATATACTACAATGTCAACTGTACCAACTGATACAATGTCAACTGTACCAATTGATACAATGTCAACTGTACCACCTGATACAATGTCAACTGTACCAACTGATATACTACAATGTCAACTGTACCAACTGATATACTACAATGTCAACTGTACCAACTGATATACTACAATGTCAACTGTACCAACTGATATACTACAATGTCAACTGTACCAACTGATACAATGTCAACTGTACCAATTGATACAATGCCAACTATACCACCTGATACAATGTCAACTGTACCAACTGATATACTACAATGTCAACTGTACCAACTGATATACTACAATGTCAACTGTACCAACTGATATACTACAATGTCAACTGTACCAACTGATATACTACAATGTCAACTGTACCAACTGATACAATGTCAACTGTACCAATTGATACAATGTCAACTGTACCACCTGATACAATGTCAACTGTACCAACTGATACAATGTCAACTGTACCAACTGATATACTACAATGTCAACTGTACCAACTGATATACTACAATGTCAACTGATACAATATCAACTGTACCACCTGATACAATGTCAACTGTACCAACTGATACAATGTCAACTGTACCAACTGATATACTACAATGTCAACTGTACCAACTGATATACTACAATGTCAACTGATACAATGTCAACTGTACCAACTGATATACTACAATGTCAACTGTACCAAATGATACATTGTCAACTGTACCAACTGATATACTACAATGTCAACTGTACCAACGGATACAATGTCAACTGTACCAATTGATACAATGTCAACTGTACCACCTGATACAATGTCAATTGTACCACCTGATACAATGTCAACTGTACCAACTGATACAATGTCAACTGTACCAACTGATACAATGTCAACTGTACCAACGTGGTCGTTGACTAATTTGTAGAAAAGTTGAATACTCTTCAATTGAAGATCAAATTTAACCTTAATGTCAAGATTACTGCCAATTGTCCCACGATTACTGCCAATTGTATATTTCGCTACTGCCTCTATAGTTAACGCTCTACCACTGGACCACCGACTAAACAATATAAACTTTGATAATAAGCCTACCATAAGGTAAACATCCATGCACATTCCAAACTCAAAAGGCCAACAGCACAAATGCTATGCTATAAGGCATTAAATATCATAACAATATATTCTACCAGTTGCAGCAGATTGAACTCTGCAAGACTAATGGTGATATCCCATAATACCTGACCAGAGTCGGAACAAGTAATTTATAATTATATATTTTGTTGAGGTAAATCAACGCGAAAACTGATGATAATTCAATTGTTTACACATTTAGACACATTATATAAGCGAAACAAATGTTGAATTGTATTGCTTATCTACTGTTTATAAAACTTACTCAGGAACATAGTTATAAGAGTAACTGGACCATTTATGAATGCTAAATTTCAGCGTCGTAATTTTGAACGCCATTTCTCCGAACGACTAAACCGTAACATGCATTGTTGTCATCTAGATACGACTAGTTTATGTTGTTTGCATGTTCCATTAATATCAAACCCCTTGTGTGGTCCTAGATATCTTTTCATGGGCAGGCGTATACGCCATTAGCAGTTAACCAGTACTAAGCAATGTATATAACCTTCGTGTATCTGATAACGGTAAAAGCGTTCATGCTGTGCAATTATTTGACTTCAAACCAATGGAAATAGGTATCAGCTAAAACTAAATAGTTTTTATTGTCCCAAGTGAGCACATCTGTCGTCATGGCATGTGCAGTATATTCTACAAGTTCATGACATAGGCTACATGGGTTCCTTCTGATTATAAGGCCAATACTCCAATCAGATTGGATAATGTAGTACCATTTCAGTAATTCCGTGGGGGCATTCTGCGACAAAATTACACACTGCTAGGTATTCTCATAGACTGTCTACCCCAAAATGAGTTGACTGACCATGAGTGATATCCAGCATATTTGTTCTCATAGAGCATGGCACTACAATTTTAGTCTAATTATTGGCCGAAAATTAATGCGTGTTTCTAAGAATGTCATGATTTCTTTATAAAAATGAACTCAATTGACAGTTAAATGCATAATTTAAGACACTTGTGGCAAGAATGTAATATGTACATGTTTTTGCTTCTTCTGAAATAATTGAAAATTGGCAATGAAAAGGTATACGACATTTTGATTTGAGGCCGTCGATATTTTACCTCAAAGATCGTGGCACTACAATTTTGTCACATTCCATAACAAGAACTGTGGGATCACACGATTTCCTGTCATGGAGAACACTGACATTATGACCTCTTTCAACTTGCAGTTGCTCATCCTTATCAGTCAACTTCAGCCATTTACAGCCAATGTTTTCTTGGGGTCATATTAACATATAGGACCAAACCCGGACTTGTAAGAACCTTCTGGACATTATTGGCACCACTTTGTGGTTTCTCCCAAGATACTTCCACGTCCTTAATATTCGAGGATATCAGTGCATGCCTGCGAGCCTCCTTTCTCTGATTACAATTCCCCTCTATATAATTAGGTAAGCCATAAATAAGTTAAACGATTTTTATCCGACTCTGGAACAACCTTCTCCGGTCAGCATAGTAAGCTGCACACTCTACCTTCCTCTAATGTCAAACCGTTCGCTGGAATGTAGACATGTTGCCCGTCAAATCGCAAAGAAGGTAAAAGATGAGTAGTTAAAAGTATACATATAAGAAAGTAATGAAACATAAGTTTGGTTGATCAATACAGCAAATAGCCGTAATTTTCAATGAGGATATCAACAAGAACATTATGGATTTTATACATAAAGGATAACATATTGTCAATACGCCGTTGATCTAGTCTGTATATGTAACGGTATGTATATTAACCCAATATGTGAGGTGATATGCAGCCAGTCCGGGACTCGAACCCGGGACCTCTCGCTTACAGGGCGATTGCTTGCAGCCCCCCTATTCGTGGGCGTTATATGATAAACTCCGAGAAATATTTCACAATGTATCTCTATCCCTATGGACATTCATGGAAGAATTCCAATTTGGTGGGGGGGTATGTAACGGTATGCATATTAACCCAATATGTGAGGCAATATGTAGGCTGTCCGGTTAGCTCAGTCGGTAGAGCTATCGCCCTGTAAGCGAGAGGTCCCGGTTTCGAGTCCCGGAGTGGCTGCATGTTTTTCTCACCTGGGCTAAATATATATTTAGGGAATGGAGCATGTGTGTAACACTATAGGTGTGTGTGTGTTTTACGTTTATTTATCGTCGCTACCGGTTGCCCATATAAGCGACGCCTCCTGAAGAGATTAATCATTTAGATTTTTGGAGGACAGTGCACTGATACAAACAGAGACCCATTCCAGAGTAGCCTCTGGTTCTTTTACGTGCACGGTGTAAAGTACCGACACAATACCTCGGGTTAAAGTCCCATCTGAAACACTGTTAATGTTATTAGGGTCAGACGGGGGATCGAACCTGTGCTCCCTGAATTACCAGTCCAGCGTGTTACCACTGGATTACAGATCAGTCTGTACACTAGAGGTATGATATAGTCAACCTTTATCCAACGATCTGCTCTACTCTGGAAACTTTCAATTTGGTATATCACTCATCAGTGTTTGGGTATGCTCTGTACATATGTATGTATGAAAAACTATTGTTGACTACATATACCATACCGACAGACATTAAAATTTGATTTCGTTTGATTTGACGTTAAATACTTTCTCCAAATACTTGAATGACCCCCATAGGCCGAGTGGGGCTATGTGGAAGTATCATGACGAACATTTTACATAGTCGTAACAAAAATTGGGTTGTCTGCACTTGGTTTCCAAACACTGCGTATCGCTTTACCAAAACTTAATTGGAAAATGTACCGTTTACGCACCTTTAAAATAGCTGGAAGCAATTCAAAGCTAGACAGATTAAATATTACACAGGTATTTATTAGAACCAGAGTTGCAAAATAAAATTCACAAAGGTTAAAAAGTATAACGTTACGTAACAACATGACAATCATTCACTACTATTTCGTCTGTACTATGATTACACCGATCTATTCAGGTATTGCAATGATTATACATGGTTTTATGTAACCTTTTCATGATGATACAAAAATAATAATTTATTAATTGTTTCAGGTGCAAGAGGCCCGTGGTTCGCGCATATAGTTCTGTATCCGTTGTGATTGTGCACTTAGCCAAGGCACTTGCCACTTAATTGCACATTGCCTCTCGATTTCTGCGGTGGTTACATCGGGATTGAGTGTGTTCCTAAAAAGCGTGCAAGTCATAATCAGAAATTGATTGTTCAGCAGTATAAAACAGGAAAAAAACAATCATAACAGTGTAGCGTCCATAGTCCAGCGGTAGAGCATCGGATTTGGATTTAAAGGGTCCCAGATTCGATACTCGGTCGGCACGTATGCAGTGACCTTGAGCAAAGCACCTCGCACACATTGCTTAGTACTGGTTAACCGCTTAGGTCTGCTTAGCCTGCCCAGGATAACATGTCTACGTCCCTGCAAGGGGTTTGACATAAATGGAACATACATACAATAGTACTTTGATAGTACTTGATAGTTTTCTATTTTCCATTTATGGCAAACCCCTTCCAATACTAAGCAATGTGTGTGAGGTACCTTGTTCAAGGCCACTACATACATGTTGTGACCGAGTATCGAACCGGGGACCACTCTATTCCAATTCCAATGATCCGCAATTGAACCACGGACGCCACAGATATTGGGTCTAAAAATAAGTGTTTTTTTTTAATTTTCATGTATGACCCAATTAGATTCTATATTTTATGTCATACATTGTTCTCAGACTTTTTGAATTATGATTCTTAACAGTTTACTTATTTACCAATGCTGTCCAATTAGCACAGTGGTTAGCACGCTCGCTTCTCACCAATGCAACCCGCGTTCGATCCTCAGACCGGGATGTATGTGAGATGGTACGTTGGTCACCAGATCGGACAGGTGGGTTTTCTCCGGGTACTCCGGTTTCTTCCCACACGAATGACCACATATACGCTTTCATCCGCGCCATCAAGAGCGATTAATATAAGTTGTTAAGCTTGTCTAGCAATCATTGTAAAATAAATAAAGTTTATAATAATGTTTATATCAACAAGTCAAAATTTGGCTGATATGGGAAATTTAAACATATTCATTTATCAAAGACCAATTGTTTAAAAATGATGCCAGATTTATAGATAGCACACAAGCACATGCAGCAAGAGTCTGCATACGTGAACATGGTCGTATCATCATATGGTGACAGCACTCAGAAGAGTTCACTACTGCTGCACAAAGTGTGTCGGGATGTCCAATCTACACAAGAGCATATGCATGCCTCCCACTCAGCCACTTTTACTATGTTTGATATTTAGGCTCGCATTGCGACATGTAAATGGATCGCAGGTTCGATCCCCCGTCTGACCCTAATAAAATTAACAGTCTCCCAGACGGGACGTTAAACCGAGGTCTCGTGTCGGTGTTGTACACTGTGCACGTAAAAGAACCAGAGGAGACTCTGGAATGGGTCTCTGTCTGTATCATTGCTCTATCCTCCAAAATCTAAAATGACTAATCTCTTCAGGGGCGTCGCTCATATGGGCTACCGGTAGCGGCAATAAATAAACGTAACAAACACAATGTAAATGGGTTACACTTATTTCCTTATAGCTTGCTTACATGCACACACTCCTTACTTAAACAACTCCCTCTCCCTCCCAAGTTCCCTATAATTATTTGCAGACCTTAGGTCATTACGGTAAAAGAAATTGGTATAGGCAGAAATACAGCTGATAGAAACTGATAATTATGAGATTAAAATACATCTACATGTATCAGAAATAATAAAAATAAACAGTGGCTGTCTGTAAATGTGAAACACAATTATACAGTAGAAGAACTACCTCAACATGTTCAATGAAACAGGTGTGTTCTATTATTCATACTTCATTACATGTATATACGGATTATAGAGTCAGATTTTAAAATCGAGGCTTAAGTATTAAGTATCCAATTCCATTGATTTCTATAGTAAATACATGACATTGCATCTAACTCTTTCTATAGTAAACTATGCATGGCATTGCATCCAACTCTTTCTATAGTAAACTATACATGGCATTGCATCTAACTCTTTCTATAGTAAACTATACATGGCATTGCATCTAACTCTTTCTATAGTAAACTATACATGGCATTGCATCTAACTCTTTCTATAGTAAACTATACATGGCATTGCATCTAACTCTTTCTATAGTAAACTATACATGGCATTGCATCTAACTCTTTCTATAGTAAACTATACATGGCATTGCATCTAACTCTTTCTATAGTAAACTATACATGGCATTGCATCTAACTCTTTCTATAGTAAACTATACATGGCATTGCATCTAACTCTTTCTATAGTAAACTATACATGGCATTGCATCTAACTCTTTCTATAGTAAACTATACATGGCATTGCATCTAACTCTTTCTATAGTAAACTATACATGGCATTGCATCTAACTCTTTCTATAGTAAACTATACATGGCATTGCATCTAACTCTTTCTATAGTAAACTATACATGGCATTGCATCTAACTCTTTCTATAGTAAACTATACATGGCATTGCATCTAACTCTTTCTATAGTAAACTATACATGGCATTGCATCTAACTCTTTCTATAGTAAACTATACATGGCATTGCATCTAACTCTTTCTATAGTAAACTATACATGGCATTGCATCTAACTCTATCTATAGTAAACTATACATGGCATTGCATCTAACTCTATCTATAGTAAACTATACATGGCATTGCATCTAACTCTATCTATAGTAAACTATACATGGCATTGCATCTAACTCTTTCTATAGTAAACTATACATGGCATTGCATCTAACTCTATCTATAGTAAACTATACATGGCATTGCATCTAACTCTTTCTATAGTAAACTATACATGGCATTGCATCTAACTCTATCTATAGTAAACTATACATGGCATTGCATCTAACTCTTTCTATAGTAAACTACGCATGACATTGCATCTAACTCTTTCTATGGTAAACTATACATGGCATTGCATCTAACTCTAAAAACGAAACGGGGTAGACATATTATATATTTCCAATGAAACACCGATATGAAACCTCATAATTATGACCTTTCAAATAAACCATACCCAATGACCTTGAGGTTGACCAAATCAGATAAAGGATCATGTGAAATCAAGCATTTATATTATAATATGTCAAATACCAGCTGTGGCGTTCGCATCACAGGCATTCGCCGTGCACCTAGGAAACAATAAAGGAGAACATATATCTATGTATCTACAGAAATTGAAATTTGCCGATATAGACTATAGTACATGTAGGTATTATCATAAATATGTGTATATTTGTATATTGTGCACATTCTCGTCGTTATGTCTGGCTGGCAGATCTTGATGAGTAAAGACATTGAAAGTGAAGTTCATGTTGGAATAAGACAATTTTGATGGCAAATTTCTATTTCTGTAGATATATGGGTAAGATCTCATCATGGGGGGGGGCTATGTTCTCCTCTATTGTGTCGTTGGTCCACGCCGAGTGCCTGTGGTTCATATCTCTCTCAGTGCTATCTAGTTTTACATTACCGTAAAGCAGTGAGAATAAAATGTGCTATTTCACTGTTTCCGATGAGTGAAATCACACATTCTATATTACTGATAATTGGAAAGCATTTACCATATATAGTATAATAAACATAATATATTTATATATTTATAATTTTTAGGTCAAAACACTAGGACAACGAGCACCAACACATCTTTGCAGGTAGGAGAACATTTTACTTTACCCATTTCATTCTGGATACCGTTCAAACAGTATTTGCAAAGAACATAGAGTCAGATCAGCCGCCACGGAACGTTGCGTCTGATCAGGCTCTACGGTATGCTGTTTGCTATTCAGATGATCTTGCTAAAACACTTGGCTATGTAACAAACAACATAGATCCTGATATAAGACTGTTAATTTTATTAGAGTCAGACGGGGGATCGAACCTGTGATCCCTTGATTACCAGTACAACGTTTTGACCACGTCAAAGCTGAAGCCTCCAGAAGTATATTTGTGATTTTATGTTTTGGAGGATAGTGCAAGATTCACAAGATGCTCCAATTCCAGAATCATTACTGGTTGTTTTTTATCAGTATGTCACCGATACACGAGATCTTGGTCTATAGAAAGACTATTTATATTATTAGGGTCGGACCGGCGACCAATCCTGTGATACCTGGATTCGCAGTCCATGGGAACATTAGCCTGTCTTAATGTATTAATTTCTTTCATGTATTGTCTATTTATAGATGTATGTCCAGTAACAATGACTACATACATGAGAGCATTGTTCCATCAGACCATTTCCAGCAGAGCTTACTGAGGTTAGCAATCCCGAAGCTGGAGTTGACGTGCGAGAGATACCTGGCATCACAGTCTGTGTTACAGTCGGAGCTTGAGCATGCTGCCACTAAGCAACTGGTGCAGGCATTCCTCACAGGGGAAGGAAAGGGTCAGTATCATCATCGCAATCTTCATACCAGTCCTGGCCCCCGATGTGCTCAAGCTAGACCCAAATTTATTTTTGGGAGAAGTGAGAAAGCGTTCGTTTGCGTCATCTAATTGTATTATTTAATAAATTTCAACAGAATATGGTTATAAATACACAATATGACAACCATTAAATATAATATTTGAATAGGAGTGCTTTACAATGGCCAGTGTATCTTACTGGACAATATTTTATCTGGAAATTGTAAATGAAAAAAAATTGTTTTAGGGAGAAGTGGTGCCCCCATGGGGCGAAGTCAGGGTCCCAACGGTGACTGCTTAACTCATGTCGCCCTCTAGAATGAGCCACACATTGTATTATCTGTACAAATTTGATACAACAAAACACACAGAGATCAATTTAAACTTCTTCAACTCCCTTTCGGTTTATCTGGACTAGGATTATAGACATACAATGTAGCTACATCTTCACTGGTTATTTGCATTGAGAAGTGAGAAGAGGGGGGGGGAGACAAAGCAACAAAAGGGAAATAGGTTGGAAGACAAAATGAGGCAGGGTACAGCACCCTGCTA
This sequence comes from Archivesica marissinica, assembly GCA_014843695.1. Lineage (NCBI taxonomy): Eukaryota > Metazoa > Mollusca > Bivalvia > Venerida > Vesicomyidae > Archivesica > Archivesica marissinica. The sequence continues at coordinate 46,114,999 of CM026398.1, read as the reverse complement.
AAATGCCAGAAATGGAATTTTATAAGAGTTTGTAATTACATATACATGTGCGAAAGGTCTGGAGTTCGAGCCCCGCTGGAGCCGTTACGATTGTGCCCTTAGGCAAGGCATTTAAATTCCATGTTGCCTCTTCTCTCTCCCTCGTGGCAATGGATTCCATCAGGAATGAGGTCTCGAGAGTGATTAATATAAGTTGTAAGAACTTGTTTCGCAATCAAACTAAAATTAATTTGTATAAATTATACTTGTAATTTGCCATAATCAGTTGCAATTGAATACTATTTTGTAATTTAGTGTAAATGATCTGTTTCAGAAATGCACGAGCTGCTTCAAGCAAGAGACAAGCAGAACAAACATACAAGCTATATCTCAGGTACATAGCGCATAGCAACCGTAGCTGTAGGGCTGTAGCTAGCGGGGGAGATTTGGGAGATGTCTCTCGTAGCTATCTCGTATCTCCCTGCTTTAAGATCAAGGATAATGTTTTTCATGTTCAGTATATGGCAGGGCACCTGGCCAAGTAAAACAAACTTCAGAATATATATGAACTCAATCTTGCCTATCAGATGGTCGATATCGTTAGTTTAAACATACTTCAGACAGGTGGGTTTTCTCCAGGTATTCCGGTTTCCTCCCACACAAATGATCAAATATACGCTTTCATCCGCGCCAATGAGAAAGATTATTATAAGTTGTTAAAACTTGCTTCGCAATCGTTGTAAAATAAATCAAGTTTAAATTTAAACATATTTTATTTCCCAATCTTATGCAATTTGAACAATGTATACATTATACATATCAAAATATAGAGGATTAGAATGAAAGACAAGGTCTTATATAATTCTCATCAATACTGTTCACATCTACTAAGTAGCTTACTTAGTACAACACTTTCATTCTTATACTACCCTTACATAATTAACTACACAGTCATAAGCTCATAAATCCCATGCCTTGAGACATTTCATGTCTCCAACATTGTTCTCGTTGTAGACCATTGCGACCATTCATGTCTCTGACATTGTTCTCTTTGTAGACCAATACGACCCTTCATGTCTCCAACATTATTCTCTTTGTAGACCATTACGACCCTTCATGTCTCCAACATTGTTCTCGTTGTAGACCATTGCGACCCTTCATGTCTCCAACATTGTTCTCTTTGTAGACCAATACGACCCTTCATGTCTCTGACATTGTTCTCGTTGTAGACCATTACGACCCTTCATGTCTCCAACATTGTTCTCTTTGTAGACCAATACGACCCTTCATGTCTCCAACATTGTTCTCGTTGTAGACCATTGCGACCCTTCATGTCTCCAACATGGTTCTCTTTGTAGACCATTACGACCCTTCATGTCTCTGACATTGTTCTCGTTGTAGACCAATACGACCCTTCATGTCTCCAACATTGTTCTCTTTGTAGACCATTACGACCCTTCATGTCTCCAACATTGTTCTCGTTGTAGACCAATATGACCCTTCATGTCTCCGACATTGTTCTCATTGTAGACCAATACGACCCTTCATGTCTCCAACATTGTTCTTGTAGACCAATACGACCCTTCATGTCTCCAACATTGTTCTCGTAGACCAATACGACCCTTCATGTCTCCAACATTGTTCTCTTTGTAGACCAATACGACCCTTCATGTCTCTGACATTGTTCTCTTTGTAGACCAATACGACCCTTCATGTCTCTGACATTGTTCTCGTAGACCAATACGACCCTTCATGTCTCCAACATTGTTCTCTTTGTAGACCAATACGACCCTTCATGTCTCCGACATTGTTCTCTTTGTAGACCAATACGACCCTTCATGTCTCCGACATTGTTCTCGTTGTAGACCATTACAACCCTTCATGTCTCCAACATTGTTCTCGTTGTAGACCAATACGACCCTTCATGTCTCCGATATTGTTCTCGTAGACCAATACGACCCTTCATGTCTCCAACATTGTTCTCGTAGACCAATACGACCCTTCATGTCTCCGACATTGTTCTCTTTGTAGACCATTGCGACCCTTCATGTCTCCGACATTGTTCTTGTTGTAGATGAATACGACCCTTCATGTCTCCAACATAGTTCTCGTTGTAGACCAATATTACCCTTCATGTCTCCGATATTGTTCTCGTTATAGACCAATACGACCCTTCATGTCTCCAACATTGTTCTCTTTGTAGACCAATACGACCCTTCATGTCTCCGACATTGTTCTCGTTGTAGACCAATACAACCTTTCATGTCTCCAACATTGTTCTCGTAGACCAATACGACCCTTCATGTCTCCAACATTGTTCTCGTTGTAGACCAATACGACCCTTCATGTCTCCGACATTGTTCTCTTTGTAGACCATTGCGACCCTTCATGTCTCCGACATTGTTCTTGTTGTAGATGAATACGACCCTTCATGTCTCCAACATAGTTCTCGTTGTAGACCAATATTACCCTTCATGTCTCCGATATTGTTCTCGTTATAGACCAATACGACCCTTCATGTCTCCAACATTGTTCTCTTTGTAGACCAATACGACCCTTCATGTCTCCGACATTGTTCTCGTTGTAGACCAATACAACCTTTCATGTCTCCAACATTGTTCTCGTTGTAGACCAATACGACCCTTCATGTCTCCAACATTGTTCTCTTTGTAGACCATTACGACCCTTCATGTCTCCGACATTGTTCTTGTTGTAGACGAATCCCTTCATGTCTCCAACATTGTTCTCTTTGTAGACCAATACGACCCTTCATGTCTCCAACATTGTTCTCGTAGACCATTACAACCCTTCATGTCTCCAACATTGTTCTCTTTGTAGACGAATACGACCCTTCATGTCTCCAACATTGTTCTCGTAGACCATTACGACCCTTCATGTCTCCAACATTGTTCTCTTTGTAGACGAATACGACCCTTCATGTCTCCGACATTGTTCTCGTTGTAGACGAATACGACCCTTCATGTCTCCGACATTGTTCTCGTTGTAGACCAATACGACCCATTATGTCTCCAACATTGTTCTCGTTGTAGACCAATACAACCCATTATGTCTCCGACATTGTTCTCGTTGTAGACCAATATGACCCTTCATGTCTCCAACATTGTTCTCTTTGTAGACCAATATGACCCTTCATGTCTCCAACATTGTTCTCGTTGTAGACCAATACGACCCTTCATGTCTCCAACATTGTTCTCTTTGTAGACCAATATGACCCTTCATGTCTCCAACATTGTTCTCTTTGTAGACCAATATGACCCTTCATGTCTCCGACATTGTTCTCTTTGTAGACCAATACGACCCTTCATGTCTCCGCGATATTGTTCTCTTTGTAGACCAATACGACCCTTCATGTCTCCGACATTGTTCTCATTATAGACCAATACGACCCTTCATGTCTCCAACATTGTTCTCGTAGACCAATACGACCCTTCATGTCTCCAACATTGTTCTCTTTGTAGACCAATACGACCCTTCATGTCTCCAACATTGTTCTCGTTGTAGACCACTACGACCCTTCATGTCTCCAACATTGTTCTCTTTGTAAACCATTACGGCCCTTTATGTCTCTGACATTGTTCTCGTAGACCAATACGACCCTTCATGTCTCCAACATTGTTCTTGTAGACCATTACGACCCTTCATGTCTCCAACATTGTTCTCTTGTAGACCAATGCGACCCTTCATGTCTCCAACATTGTTCTCTTTGTAGACCAATACGACCCTTCATGTCTCCAACATTGTTCTCGTAGACCAATACGACCCTTCATGTCTCCGACATTGTTCTCTTTGTAGACCATTACGACCCTTCATGTCTCCAACATTGTTCTCTTTGTAGACCAATACGACCCTTCATGTCTCCAACATTGTTCACGTTGTAGACCATTACAACCCTTCATGTCTCCAACATTGTTCTCTTTGTAAACCATTACGGCCCTTTATGTCTCCGACATTGTTCTCGTAGACAAATACGACCCTTCATGTCTCCAACATTGTTCTCGTAGACCATTACGACCCTTCATGTCTCCAACATTGTTCTCTTTGTAGACCAATGCGACCCTTCATGTCTCCAACATTGTTCTCTTTGTAGACCAATACGACCCTTCATGTCTCCGACATTGTTCTCGTTGTAGACCAATACGACCCTTCATGTCTCCGACATTGTTCTCTTTGTAGACCATTGCGACCCTTCATGTCTCCGACATTGTTCTTGTTGTAGATGAATACGACCCTTCATGTCTCCAACATAGTTCTCGTTGTAGACCAATATTACCCTTCATGTCTCCGATATTGTTCTCGTTATAGACCAATACGACCCTTCATGTCTCCAACATTGTTCTCTTTGTAGACCAATACGACCCTTCATGTCTCCGACATTGTTCTCGTTGTAGACCAATACAACCTTTCATGTCTCCAACATTGTTCTCGTTGTAGACCAATACGACCCTTCATGTCTCCAACATTGTTCTCTTTGTAGACCATTACGACCCTTCATGTCTCCGACATTGTTCTTGTTGTAGACGAATCCCTTCATGTCTCCAACATTGTTCTCTTTGTAGACCAATACGACCCTTCATGTCTCCAACATTGTTCTCGTAGACCATTACAACCCTTCATGTCTCCAACATTGTTCTCTTTGTAGACGAATACGACCCTTCATGTCTCCAACATTGTTCTCGTAGACCATTACGACCCTTCATGTCTCCAACATTGTTCTCTTTGTAGACCAATACGACCCTTCATGTCTCCAACATTGTTCTCTTTGTAGACGAATACGACCCTTCATGTCTCCGACATTGTTCTCGTTGTAGACGAATACGACCCTTCATGTCTCCGACATTGTTCTCGTTGTAGACCAATACGACCCATTATGTCTCCAACATTGTTCTCGTTGTAGACCAATACAACCCATTATGTCTCCGACATTGTTCTCGTTGTAGACCAATATGACCCTTCATGTCTCCAACATTGTTCTCTTTGTAGACCAATATGACCCTTCATGTCTCCAACATTGTTCTCGTTGTAGACCAATACGACCCTTCATGTCTCCAACATTGTTCTCTTTGTAGACCAATATGACCCTTCATGTCTCCAACATTGTTCTCTTTGTAGACCAATATGACCCTTCATGTCTCCGACATTGTTCTCTTTGTAGACCAATACGACCCTTCATGTCTCCGCGATATTGTTCTCTTTGTAGACCAATACGACCCTTCATGTCTCCGACATTGTTCTCATTATAGACCAATACGACCCTTCATGTCTCCAACATTGTTCTCGTAGACCAATACGACCCTTCATGTCTCCAACATTGTTCTCTTTGTAGACCAATACGACCCTTCATGTCTCCAACATTGTTCTCGTTGTAGACCACTACGACCCTTCATGTCTCCAACATTGTTCTCTTTGTAAACCATTACGGCCCTTTATGTCTCTGACATTGTTCTCGTAGACCAATACGACCCTTCATGTCTCCAACATTGTTCTCGTAGACCATTATGACCCTTCATGTCTCCAACATTGTTCTCTTTGTAGACCAATGCGACCCTTCATGTCTCCAACATTGTTCTCTTTGTAGACCAATACGACCCTTCATGTCTCCAACATTGTTCTCGTAGACCAATACGACCCTTCATGTCTCCGACATTGTTCTCTTTGTAGACCATTACGACCCTTCATGTCTCCAACATTGTTCTCTTTGTAGACCAATACGACCCTTCATGTCTCCAACATTGTTCACGTTGTAGACCATTACAACCCTTCATGTCTCCAACATTGTTCTCTTTGTAAACCATTACGGCCCTTTATGTCTCCGACATTGTTCTCGTAGTCAAATACGACCCTTCATGTCTCCAACATTGTTCTCGTAGACCATTACGACCCTTCATGTCTCCAACATTGTTCTCTTTGTAGACCAATGCGACCCTTCATGTCTCCAACATTGTTCTCTTTGTAGACCAATACGACCCTTCATGTCTCCGACATTGTTCTCTTTGTAGACCATTACGACCCTTCATGTCTCCGACATTGTTCTCTTTGTAGACCAATACGACCCATTATGTCTCCAACATTGTTCTCGTTGTAGACCAATATGACCCTTCATGTCTCCAACATTGTTCTCGTTGTAGACCAATACGACCCTTCATGTCTCCAACATTGTTCTCTTTGTAGACCAATACAACCCTTCATGTCTCCAACATTGTTCTCTTTGTAGACCAATATGACCCTTCATGTCTCCAACATTGTTCTCTTTGTAGACCAATACGACCCTTCATGTCTCCAACATTGTTCTCGTTGTAGACCAATACGACCCTTCATGTCTCCAACATTGTTCTCGTTGTAGACCAATACGACCCTTCATGTCTCCAACATTGTTCTCGTTGTAGACCAATACGACCCTTCATGTCTCCAACATTGTTCTCGTTGTAGACCAATACGACCCTTCATGTCTCCAACATTGTTCTCGTTGTAGACCAATACGACCCTTCATGTCTCCGATATTGTTCTCGTAGACCAATACGACCCTTCATGTCTCCAACATTGTTCTCGTTGTAGACCAATACGACCCTTCATGTCTCCGACATTGTTCTCTTTGTAGACCATTGCGACCCTTCATGTCTCTGACATTGTTCTCGTTGTAGACCATTACGACCCTTCATGTCTCCAACATTGTTCTCTTTGTAGACCATTGCGACCCTTCATGTCTCCGACATTGTTCTTGTTGTAGATGAATACGACCCTTCATGTCTCCAACATTGTTCTCGTTGTAGACCAATATTACCCTTCATGTCTCCGATATTGTTCTCGTTATAGACCAATACGACCCTTCATGTCTCCAACATTGTTCTCTTTGTAGACCAATACGACCCTTCATGTCTCCGACATTGTTCTCGTTGTAGACCAATACAACCTTTCATGTCTCCAACATTGTTCTCGTTGTAGACCAATACGACCCTTCATGTCTCCAACATTGTTCTCTTTGTAGACCATTACGACCCTTCATGTCTCCGACATTGTTCTTGTTGTAGACGAATACGACCCTTCATGTCTCCAACATTGTTTTCGTTGTAGACAAATCCCTTCATGTCTCCAACATTGTTCTCTTTGTAGACCAATACGACCCTTCATGTCTCCAACATTGTTCTCGTTGTAGACCATTACAACCCTTCATGTCTCCAACATTGTTCTCTTTGTAGACGAATACGACCCTTCATGTCTCCAACATTGTTCTCGTAGACCATTACGACCCTTCATGTCTCCAACATTGTTCTCTTTGTAGACGAATACGACCCTTCATGTCTCCAACATTGTTCTCTTTGTAGACGAATACGACCCTTCATGTCTCCGACATTGTTCTCGTTGTAGACGAATACGACCCTTCATGTCTCCGACATTGTTCTCGTTGTAGACCAATACGACCCATTATGTCTCCAACATTGTTCTCGTTGTAGACCAATACAACCCATTATGTCTCCGACATTGTTCTCGTTGTAGAACAATATGACCCTTCATGTCTCCAACATTGTTCTCTTTGTAGACCAATACGACCCTTCATGTCTCCAACATTGTTCTCGTTGTAGACCAATACGACCCTTCATGTCTCCAACATTGTTCTCTTTGTAGACCAATATGACCCTTCATGTCTCCAACATTGTTCTCTTTGTAGACCAATATGACCCTTTATGTCTCCGACATTGTTCTCTTTGTAGACCAATATGACCCTTCATGTCTCCGCGATATTGTTCTCTTTGTAGACCAATACGACCCTTCATGTCTCCGACATTGTTCTCATTATAGACCAATACGACCCTTCATGTCTCCAACATTGTTCTCTTTGTAGACCAATACGACCCTTCATGTCTCCAACATTGTTCTCTTTGTAGACCAATATGACCCTTCATGTCTCCGCGATATTGTTCTCTTTGTAGACCAATACGACCCTTCATGTCTCCGACATTGTTCTCATTATAGACCAATACGACCCTTCATGTCTCCAACATTGTTCTCGTAGACCAATACGACCCTTCATGTCTCCAACATTGTTCTCTTTGTAGACCAATACGACCCTTCATGTCTCCAACATTGTTCTCGTTGTAGACCATTACGACCCTTCATGTCTCCAACATTGTTCTCTTTGTAAACCATTACGGCCCTTTATGTCTCCGACATTGTTCTCGTAGACCAATACGACCCTTCATGTCTCCAACATTGTTCTCGTAGACCATTATGACCCTTCATGTCTCCAACATTGTTCTCTTTGTAGACCATTACGACCCTTCATGTCTCTGACATTGTTCTCTTTGTAGACCAATATGACCCTTCATGTCTCCGACACATGTTTGGTAATTGTGCTGAAACCAATTAATTAATAGTTGGCGCAGTCCGCCTCCGTGGTCGAGTGGTTAAGGTCGCTGACTTGTATACCACTGTAACCTATCATCACTGATGTTCACGGGTTCGAGCCCCGCTCAGGTCATGTCTCATTTATATGAAAAAGTTGGCAGTTTCTTACGGAGGTTGGTGCACCCAAGTACTGGTTAACCGCTGGAGCCTGCACAGGAAAGGTGTTTTTAAGTAAACTGCCCGCCGGCGATATAGCCCAAAATGGTGCTGATGCAGGCGTAAAACCCGAAATATAACATAACATAACCAATACGACCCTTCATGTCTCTAACATTGTTCTCTTTGTAGACCATTACGACCCTTCATGTCTCCAACATTGTTCTCGTAGACCAATACGACCCTTCATGTCTCCGACATTGTTCTCGTTGTAGACCATCACGACCCTTCATGTCTTCAACATTGTTCTCGTAGACCAATACGACCCTTCATGTCTCTGACATTGTTCTCGTTGTAGACCAATACGACCCTTCATGTCTCCAACATTGTTCTCGTTGTAGACCATTACGACCCTTCATGTCTCCAACATTGTTCTCTTTGTAGACCAATACGACCCTTCATGTCTCTGACATTGTTCTCTTTGTAGACCAATATGACCCTTCATGTCTCCGACATTGTTCTCGTAGACCAATACGACCCTTCATATCTCCAACATTGTTCTCTTTGTAGACCAATATGACCCTTCATGTCTCCAACATTGTTCTCTTTGTAGACCAATATGACCCTTCATGTCTCCGACATTGTTCTCGTAGACCAATACGACCCTTCATGTCTCCAACATTGTTCTCGTAGACCAATACGACCCTTCATGTCTCCAACATTGTTCTCTTTGTAGACCAATACGACCCTTCATGTCTCCAACATTGTTCTCTTTGTAGACCAATATGACCCTTCATGTCTCCAACATTGTTCTCTTTGTAGACCAATACGACCCTTCATGTCTCCAACATTGTTCTCGTTGTAGACCAATACGACCCTTCATGTCTCCAACATTGTTCTCGTTGTAGACCAATATGACCCTTCATGTCTCCGACATTGTTCTCTTTGTAGACCAATACGACCCTTCATGTCTCCAACATTGTTCTCTTTGTAGACCATTACGACCCTTCATGTCTCCAACATTGTTCTCGTAGACCAATACGACCCTTCATGTCTCCGACATTGTTCTCGTTGTAGACCATTACGACCCTTCATGTCTCCAACATTGTTCTCGTAGACCAATACGACCCTTCATGTCTCTGACATTGTTCTCTTTGTAGACCATTACGACCCTTCATGTCTCCAACATTGTTCTCTTTGTAGACCAATACGACCCTTCATGTCTCCGACATTGTTCTCTTTGTAGACCAATACAACCTTTCATGTCTCCGACATTGTTCTCATTGTAGACCATTACGACCCTTCATGTCTCCGACATTGTTCTCGTTGTAGACCATTACGACCCTTCATGTCTCCGACATTGTTCTAGTTGTAGACCAATACGACCCTTCATGTCTCCGACATTGTTCTCGTTGTAGACCAATACGACCCTTCATGTCTCCAACATTGTTCTCTTTGTAGACCAATATGACCCTTCATGTCTCCAACATTGTTCTCTTTGTAGACGAATACGACCCTTCATGTCTCCGACATTGTTCTCGTAGACCAATACGACCCTTCATGTCTCCAACATTGTTCTCGTAGACCAATACGACCCTTCATGTCTCCAACATTGTTCTCTTTGTAGACCAATACGACCCTTCATGTCTCCAACATTGTTCTCTTTGTAGACCAATACGACCCTTCATGTCTCCGACATTGTTCTCATTGTAGACCAATACGACCTTTCATGTCTCCAACATTGTTCTCGTTGTAGACCAATACGACCCTTCATGTCTCCAACATTGTTCTCGTTGTAGACCATTACGACCCTTCATGTCTCCAACATTGTTCTCTTTGTAGACCAATACGACCCTTCATGTCTCTGACATTGTTCTCTTTGTAGACCAATATGACCCTTCATGTCTCCGACATTGTTCTCGTAGACCAATACGACCCTTCATATCTCCAACATTGTTCTCTTTGTAGACCAATATGACCCTTCATGTCTCCAACATTGTTCTCTTTGTAGACCAATATGACCCTTCATGTCTCCGACATTGTTCTCGTAGACCAATACGACCCTTCATGTCTCCAACATTGTTCTCGTAGACCAATACGACCCTTCATGTCTCCAACATTGTTCTCTTTGTAGACCAATACGACCCTTCATGTCTCCAACATTGTTCTCTTTGTAGACCAATACGACTCTTCATGTCTCCGACATTGTTCTCTTTGTAGACCAATACGACCCTTCGTGTCTCCAACATTGTTCTTGTTGTAGACCAATACGACCCTTCATGTCTCTGACATTGTTCTCGTAGACCAATATGGCCCAAATAAAGATTGTTGTTTGGATCAGGTGACCTCACCCTGGATATGATTTTGTGCCAGACTGTTATTAATTTTTACCATATTAAAATATTGGGGAAATAGTTTAATGTGTTCTTGGTGCGTTCAAATTGGATGTAATCGTCTATTTATAGAACCATGGTTTGACATGTATCTGAAAGATCGACGACCGGTATCATTGACCCACAATCCATTTGCAGCATTCACTGATGATCTAAAGACAGAATATATGGATCAGGTAGACTTATAGATTGATCATAAACCAGAATATAAGGATCAGGTAGACTTATAGATTGATAATAAACCAGAATATATGGATCAGGTAGACTTATAGATTGATCATAAACCAGAATATATGGATCAGGTAAACTTATAGATTGATCATAAACCAGCATATATGGATCAGGTAGACTTATAGATTGATCATAAACCAGAATATATGGACTAGGTAAACATATAGATTGATCATAAACCAGAATATATGGACTAGGTAAACATATAGATTGATCATAAACCAGCATATATGGACTAGGTAAACATATAGATTGATCATAAACCAGAATATATGGACTAGGTAAACATATAGATTGATCATAAACCAGAATATATGGACTAGGTAAACATATAGATTGATCATAAACCAGCATATATGGACTAGGTAAACATATAGATTGATCATAAACCAGAATATATGGACTAGGTAAACATATAGATTGATCATAAACCAGAATATATGGACTAGGTAAACATATAGATTGATCATAAACCAGAATATATGGACTAGGTAAACAATATAGATTGATCATAAACCAGAATATATGGACTAGGTAAACATATAGATTGATCATACACCAGAATATATGGACTAGGTAAACATATAGATTGATCATAAACCAGAATATATGGACTAGGTAAACATATAGATTGATCATAAACCAGAATATATGGACTAGGTAAACATATAGATTGATCATAAACCAGAATATATGGACTAGGTAAACATATAGATTGATCATAAACCAGAATATATGGACTAGGTAAACATATAGATTGATCATAAACCAGAATATATGGACTAGGTAAACATATAATTGATCATAAACCAGAGGTAACTATAGATTGATCATAAACCAGAATATATGGACAGGTAAACATATAGATTGATCATAAACCAGAATATATGGAAGGTAACTATAGATTGATCATAAACCAGAATATATGGACTAGGTAAACATATAGATTGATCATAAACCAGAATATATGGACTAGGTAAACATATAATTGATCATAAACCAGAATATATGGACTAGGTAAACATATAAATTGATCATAAACCAGAATATATGGACTAGGTAAACATATAGATTGATCATAAACCAGAATATATGGACCAGGTAAACATATAGATTGATCATAAACCAGAATATATGGATCAGGTAGACTTATAGATTGATCATAAACCAGAATATATGGACTAGGTAAACATATAGATTGATCATAAACCAGAATATATGGACTAGGTAAACATATAGATTGATCATAAACCAGAATATATGGACTAGGTAAACATATAGATTGATCATAAACCAGAATATATGGACCAGGTAAACATATAGATTGATCATAAACCAGCATATATGAACCAGGTAGACTTATAGATTGATCATAAACCAGAATATATGGATCAGGTAGACGTATAGATTGATCATAAACCAGAATATATGGATCAGGTAGACGTATAGATTGATCATAAACCAGCATATATAGACCAGGTAGACTTATAGATTGATCATAAACCAGAATATATGGATCAGGTAGACGTATAGATTGATCATAAACCAGAATATATGGACCAGGTAAACGTATAGATTGATCATAAACCAGAATATATGGACTAGGTAAACATATAGATTGATCATAAACCAGAATATATGGACCAGGTAAACGTATAGATTGATCATAAACCAGAATATATGGACTAGGTAAACATATAGATTGATCATAAACCAGCATATATGGACCAGGTAGACTTATAGATTGATCATAAACCAGAATATATGGATCAGGTAGACGTATAGATTGATCATAAACCAGAATATATGGACCAGGTAAATGTATAGATTGATCATAAACCAGAATATATGGATCAGGTAGACGTATAGGTTGATCATAAACCAGAATATATGGACCAGGTAAACATATAGATTGATCATAAACCAGAATATATGGACTAGGTAAACATATAGATTGATCATAAACCAGAATATATGGACTAGGTAAACATATAGATTGATCATAAACCAGAATATATGGACCAGGTAAACATATAGATTGATCATAAACCAGCATATATGGACCAGGTAGACTTATAGATTGATCATAAACCAGAATATATGGATCAGGTAGACGTATAGATTGATCATAAACCAGAATATATGGATCAGGTAGACGTATAGATTGATCATAAACCAGCATATATGGACCAGGTAGACTTATAGATTGATCATAAACCAGAATATATGGATCAGGTAGATGTATAGATTGATCATAAACCAGCATATATGGACCAGATAGAATTATAGATTGATCATATACCAGAATATATGGATCAGGTAGACATATAGATTGATCATAAACCAGCATATATGGATCAGGTAGACTTATAGATTGATCATAAACCAGCATATATGGACCAGGTAGATGTATAGATTGATCATAAACCAGAATATATGGACCAGGTAGATGTATAGATTGATCATAAACCAGAATATATGGACCAGGTAGACTTATAGATTGATCATAAACCAGAATATATGGATCAGGTAGATGTATAGATTGATCATAAACCAGAATATATGGACCAGGTAGACATATAGATTGATCATAAACCAGCATATATGGACTAGGTAAACATATAGATTGATCATAAACCAGAATATATGGATCAGGTAGACGTATAGATTGATCATAAACCAGAATATATGCATCAGGTAGACTTATAGATTGAAAATAAACCAGAATATATGGATCAGGTAGACGTATAGATTGATCATAAACCAGAATATATGCATCAGGTAGACTTATAGATTGAAAATAAACCAGAATATATGGATCAGGTAGACGTATAGATTGATCATAAACCAGAATATATGCATCAGGTAGACTTATAGATTGAAAATAAACCAGAATATATGGATCAGGTAGACGTATAGATTGATCATAAACCAGAATATATGCATCAGGTAGACTTATAGATTGAAAATAAACCAGAATATATGGATCAGGTAGACGTATAGATTGATCATAAACCAGAATATATGCATCAGGTAGACTTATAGATTGAAAATAAACCAGAATATATGGATCAGGTAGACGTATAGATTGATCATAAACCAGAATATATGCATCAGGTAGACTTATAGATTGAAAATAAACCAGAATATATGGATCAGGTAGACGTATAGATTGATCATAAACCAGAATATATGGACTAGGTAAACATATAGATTGATCATAAACCAGAATATATGGACTAGGTAAACATATAGATTGATCATAAACCAGAATATATGGACTAGGTAAACATATAGATTGATCATAAACCAGCATATATGGACCAGGTAGATGTATAGATTGATCATAAACCAGAATATATGGACTAGGTAAACATATAGATTGATCATAAACCGGAATATATGGACTAGGTAAACATATAGATTGATCATAAACCAGAATATATGGACTAGGTAAACATATAGATTGATCATAAACCAGCATATATGGACCAGGTAGACGTATAGATTGATCATAAACCAGAATATATGGACTTGGTAAACATATATATTGATCATTAACCAGCATATATGGACCAGGTAGACATATAGATTGATCATAAACCAGAATATATGGACTAGATAAACATATAGATTGATCATAAACCAGCATATATGGATCAGGTAGACGTATAGATTGATCATAAACCAGAATATATGGACTAGGTAAACATATAGATTGATCATAAACCAGCATATATGGATCAGGTAGACGTATAGATTGATCATAAACCAGAATATATGGACCTGCTAGATTTTATTATACAGTCTACATCTGTTATGTCAAAGTCTGTTGTGTCGAATTCTCCGGTTGTCTCGTGGTCGGATCAAAGTCCCGTATCAGACACTCATTTTACATATAACTGGCTCTGATTATATCTAATTTCGTTAAGTCAAACTGCTGTTAATATAAATGTCGAAGTAATTTGTTCGTTCAGACTGATTTTTTTCGACATAGCGGATGTAGACTGTACATGTATAATCTTATGTCTAACTTTGATTTCAGGGACTAAGAGCTACCAATATGATTGTTTCATCCTTGCGTTTCATGAAGGCGTACAGAGCCAATGTGTTGGAACCAGATGTATTTCATCTTGTACCAAAGAAAAGCGACACATTGCGGTTTCGAAAATTTGTCAGGTAAGCAGTGACCAGTGCCTACAGACATTTGAGAAAACAAACTGATACACTGTTATACATGCTATTTTGAAAATATGAAAATTTCCAAATAAATGATTGAATTTTCTTTTAAAATTCGTAAATGTTATCTAATATAAGCCATTACAGATGAATTGCTTGATTTTGTTCCCAATTTCGTCCAAAATTTGTATGGTGAATGGAATGATCCAAATTAAGATATGGATTAGTCCATTATAATGAACAATTAGCATAAATGTAGTTGTTTTGTAGTAATTACGAGATTTGGGAGATGTAGTCTCTCTCGTAGCTATCTCGTTTCTCCCTGCTTTAAGATCAAGGACAATGTTTTTCATGTTGAGTATATGGCAGGGCACCTGGCCCAGTAAACAAACTTAAGATATGGATTAGTCCATTATAATGAACAATTAGCATAAATGTAGTAATTACGAGGGAGATCTGGGAGGAATAGTTTCCTCCAGCTGTCTCCGTTCTGTATATTTTGAGGGAGAAGTTAGTTCATATAGAGCATCAAGCGTGACGTAAGCCAGCTGGTAGGTGGTTACGTCTTGTCGATGACGATGGTTAATAACAAACATAAATGTACGTTCTATAAACGGGTACCCGGTACATGTTACCCACCCTGCGTACAGTGCGTAGGAACCCAGAGTAGATCTACATAGCTGTCACTTGCAATGTGGCGTATATATTCCACAAGTATAAAATAAAAATACACCCGGTGTGCCAAAATATTGGGGCCGCTGACATAACTTCCACACGTATAAAATCCGCCTGCCTGGCCAAAATATTGGGGCCGCTGACATAACTTCCACACGTATAAAATCCGCCTGCCTGGCCAAAATATTGGGGCTGCTGTCGCGGCCACTGCTCCGACGCTTATGAGCATATAGAGGACACATGGACACACCAATCTTCGTATACCACAAACCTTTCCCTATTTTAGATTGTCTAGCTTAATCCCTCTATTGCTTACTGTATGTATGATTTCAGATTGTTGCCAAAGTCGTTATCGATCTACGGAGCGTACTGGTACAAGGCGTATCCATTAGATATGAGCCAGTATCCAAACCTCTTCAACTCTACCAGAATTCCAGAGTGAGACATATTTATGTTTTGTATACAACATCATACTATTGAAATCTCCTCAGTTGACCTTGGGTGTAATAGGTGAAGTTCAAGGTCAACATGACAAAAATAACAGTTTCTACTTTGTGTGCAGTTGGAAAAAAAGTAGGTCATTGTGTTAATCACTGTGTACAAAGCAGTGATGATTTATTTTAGCAAAACTATTTATAGGGAAATATACACACATGTTTGGTAATTGTGCTGAAACCAATTAATTAATAGTTGGCGCAGTCCGCCTCCGTGGTCGAGTGGTTAAGGTCGCTGACTTGTATACCACTGTAACCTATCATCACTGATGGTCACGGGTTCGAGCCCCGCTCAGGTCGTGTCTCATTTATATGAAAAAGTTGGCAGTTTCTTACGGAGGTTGGTGCACCCAAGTACTGGTTAACCATTGGAGCCTGCCCAGGAAAGGTGTTGTTAGGTAAACTGCCCGCCGGTGATATAGCCCGAAATGGTGCTGATGCAGGCTTAAAACCCGAAATATAACATAACAATAATAGTTGGCGCATGTCCGAAATTGTATTCAAAATCAGAAGAAGATGATACTGAGACATTCATCTCGGCTTGTAATCATATGACCCATATTGCATATACAGTCTACATCCATTATGTCAAAGTCGGTTATGTCGAATTCTCCGGTTATCTCAAAGTCGGATGAAAGTCCCGTTTCAGAAACTATCATTTTACATATTGCTCCGTTTATATCGAATTTTTTGAAGTCAAACTTCGGTTATGTCGGAGTATCTTGCTCGGTCCCGTGAATTCGACATAGCGGATGTAGACTGTATATTGTATTTATATAGGAAAAAGTAAAGTGTTTATTATAGTGTCCCCGCTATTGAAAGGGGAAGTCATTTCTGACTTATGAGACACCTTTTATGAACATCAGTACTTCCCGAATGCTATCCTCGCAGGCCAGGCTGATAGGAAATTGGTAACCTTCACCAATCTAGATGAGAATGACCCCCTGACAAGGTTTGAATCATTGATCTACCTGTCCGTAGGCACACGCCTTAACCACTATACAACTGAGACGTGTATATACATCTCTCAGTGTCCTGCACATACTTAACAAGCACCTTGTGGGATTTATATTTCTGTTTGTCTCAATCTATAAACATGTATGTACCAGTATGTGTCCATACATTACACACTCCGTGGTGTTATGGATACAGTCTTTGCCTCATAATTGAGAGGTTGTATGTTCGATCCCCGTCGCGTAAATCCACATTGCCTTCTCTCTCCCTCATGACGATCGATTCGATCAGGAATGAGGTCTCAAGAATGTCATAAAACTAATGTAACTTGTTGTAAGAACTTGTTTCACAATGGAGCTAAAATAAATGTGTGTAACCTACCAGTATAACATTACAGACTGGAGAAGGATGTTCTCTATACCGAAACTTCAGGAAGGCATATGTTGGTACTCAGGAAAGGTCACATGTACAAGTTTGATGCCCTAGATACAGATGGTATGTATAGATAGTTTACAAGTTTGATGCCCTAGATACAGATGGTATGTATAGATAGTTTACAAGTTTGATGCCCTAGATACAGATGGTACGTATAGATAGTTTACAAGTTTGATGCCCTAGATACAGATGGTACGTATAGATAGTTTACAAGTTTGATGCCCTAGATACAGATGGTATGTATAGATAGTTTAGAAGTTTGATGCCCTAGATACAGATGGTATGTATAGATAGTTTACAAGTTTGATGCCCTAGATACAGATGGTACGTATAGATAGTTTACAAGTTTGATGCCCTAGATACAGATGGTATGTATAGATAGTTTACAAGTTTGATGCCCTAGATACAGATGGTATGTATAGATAGTTTAGAAGTTTGATGCCCTAGATACAGATGGTACGTATAGATAGTTTAGAAGTTTGATGCCCTAGATACAGATGGTATGTATAGATAGTTTAGAAGTTTGATGCCCTAGATACAGATGGTATGTATAGATAGTTCAGAAGTTTGATGCCCTAGATACAGATGGTATGTATAGATAGTTCAGAAGTTTGATGCCCTAGATACAGATGGTATGTATAGATAGTTCAGAAGTTTGATGCCCTAGATACAGATGGTATGTATAGATAGTTTAGAAGTTTGATGCCCTAGATACAGATGGTACGTATAGATAGTTTAGAAGTTTGATGCCCTAGATACAGATGGTATGTATAGATAGTTCAGAAGTTTGATGCCCTAGATACAGATGGTATGAATAGATAGTTTAGAAGTTTGATGCCCTAGATACAGATGGTATGTATAGATAGTTCAGAAGTTTGATGCCCTAGATACAGATGGTATGTATAGATAGTTTAGAAGTTTGATGCCCTAGATACAGATGGTATGTATAGATAGTTTAGAAGTTTGATGCCCTAGATACAGATGGTATGTATAGATAGTTTAGAAGTTTGATGCCCTAGATACAGATGGTATGTATAGATAGTTTAGAAGTTTGATGCCCTAGATACAGATGGTACGTATAGATAGTTCAGAAGTTTGATGCCCTAGATACAGATGGTATGTATAGATAGTTTAGAAGTTTGATGACCTAGATACAGATGGTACGTATAGATAGTTTACAAGTTTGATGCCCTAGATACAGATGGTATGTATAGATAGTTTAGAAGTTTGATGCCCTAGATACAGATGGTATGTATAGATAGTTTACAAGTTTGATGCCCTAGATACAGATGGTATGTATAGATAGTTTAGAAGTTTGATGACCTAGATACAGATGGTACGTATAGATAGTTTACAAGTTTGATGCCCTAGATACAGATGGTATGTATAGATAGTTTAGAAGTTTGATGCCCTAGATACAGATGGTATGTATAGATAGTTTACAAGTTTGATGCCCTAGATACAGATGGTATGTATAGATAGTTTAGAAGTTTGATGACCTAGATACAGATGGTACGTATAGATAGTTTACAAGTTTGATGCCCTAGATACAGATGGTATGTATAGATAGTTTAGAAGTTTGATGCCCTAGATACAGATGGTACGCATAGATAGTTCAGAAGTTTGATGCCCTAGATACAGATGGTACGTATAGATAGTTCAGAAGTTTGATGCCCTAGATACAGATGGTACGTATAGATAGTTCAGAAGTTTGATGCCCTAGATACAGATGGTACGTATAGATAGTTCAGAAGTTTGATGACCTAGATACAGATGGTACGTATAGATAGTTCAGAAGTTTAATGACCTAGATACAGATGGTACGTATAGATAGTTCAGAAGCTTGATGACCTAGATACAGATGGTACGTATAGATAGTTCAGAAGTTTGATGACCTAGATACAGATGGTACGTATAGATAGTTCAGAAGTTTGATGACCTAGATACAGATGGTACGTATAGATAGTTCAGAAGTTTAATGACCTAGATACAGATGGTACGTATAGATAGTTCAGAAGCTTGATGACCTAGATACAGATGGTACGTATAGATAGTTCAGAAGTTTGATGACCTAGATACAGATGGTACGTATAGATAGTTCAGAAGTTTGATGACCTAGATACAGATGGTACGTATAGATAGTTCAGAAGTTTAATGACCTAGATACAGATGGTACGTATAGATAGTTCAGAAGCTTGATGACCTAGATACAGATGGTACGTATAGATAGTTCAGAAGTTTGATGACCTAGATACAGATGGTACGTATAGATAGTTCAGAAGTTTGATGACCTAGATACAGATGGTACGTATAGATAGTTCAGAAGTTTAATGACCTAGATACAGATGGTACGTATAGATAGTTCAGAAGCTTGATGACCTAGATACAGATGGTACCTATAGATAGTTCAGAAGTTTGATGACCTAGATACAGATGGTATGCATAGATAGTTCAGAAGTTTGATGCCCTAGATACAGATGGTACATATAGATAGTTCAGAAGTTTGATGACCTAGATACAGATGGTACGTATAGATAGTTCAGAAGTTTGACGCCCTAGATACAGATGGTACGTATAGATAGTTCAGAAGTTTGATGACCTAGATACAGATGGTAGGCAAAGATAGTTCAGGAGTTTGATGACCTAGATACAGATGGTACGCATAGATAGTTCAGAAGTTTGATGCCCTAGATACAGATGGTACGTATAGATAGTTCAGAAGTTTGATGACCTAGATACAGATGGTAGGCAAAGATAGTTCAGAAGTTTGATGACCTAGATACAGATGGTACGTATAGATAGTTCAGAAGTTTGGTGCCCTAGATACAGATGGTACGTATAGATAGTTCAGAAGTTTGGTGCCCTAGATACAGATGGTAGGCAAAGATAGTTCAGAAGTTTGATGACCTAGATACAGATGGTACGTATAGATAGTTCAGAAGTTTGATGACCTAGATACAGATGGTAGGCAAAGATAGTTCAGAAGTTTGACGCCCTAGATACAGATGGTACGTATAGATAGTTCAGAAGTTTGATGACCTAGATACAGATGGTAGGCAAAGATAGTTCAGAAGTTTGATGACCTAGATACAGATGGTACGTATAGATAGTTCAGAAGTTTGGTGCCCTAGATACAGATGGTAGGCATAGATAGTTCAGAGGTTTGATGCCCTAGATACAGATGGTAGGCAAAGATAGTTCAGAGGTTTGATGCCCTAGATACATTACCAATACGACATACATTTACAATGTAGTAGCCAAACCAATGTTCATAATAAAGGCCAGAATCTTGTGTAGTCACAGTAATATCTATGGAGGTGGGATAGATATGTCGACTACTTATCCACTGCATGATAGCTAAATGGCTGTCGTTTGTATGGAGATATAATAGTATATTAACCTAAATCTCTATGAAGTCCCAGTAATATCTATGGAGGTGGGATAGATATGGCGACTACTTATCCACTGCATGATAGCTAAATGGCTGTCGTTTGTATGGAGATATAATAGTATATTAACCTAAATCTCTATGAAGTCCCAGTAATATCTATGGAGGTGGGATAGATATGTCGACTACTTATCCACTGCATGATAGCTAAATGGCTGTCGTTTATATGGAGATATAATAGTATATTAACCTAAATCTCTATGAAGGAAACGGTTAAGAAGACTTTTATTGTTGTAATATTACCTCTGAGAGATGGATACTTCAGTCTCGAGTGAGTGAATAAAGCAAGCAGAAAAAATGGACGTTTTCCTGCTGTAATATACATTGTTAGATGGTATAGTGATTGTGTTTGCTTGTCGAGGGTTAGTGGTTCTGCCTGGGTGCCCACCCGTGCCTGAAACACTGCCCCACCATAGGCACCTGAAACACTGCCCACCATAGGCACCTGAAACACTGCCCACCATAGGCACCTGAAACACTGCCCACCATAGGCACCTGAAACACTGCCCACCATAGGCACCTGAAACACTGCCCACCATAGGCACCTGAAACACTGCCCACCATAGGCACCTGAAACACTGCCCACCATAGGCACCTGAAACACTGCCCACCATAGGCACCTGAAACACTGCCCACCATAGGCACCTGAAACACTGCCCACCATAGGCACCTGAAACACTGCCCACCATAGGCACCTGAGTCTGGGTGCCCACCCGTGCCTGAAACACTGCCCACCATAGGCACCTGAAACACTGCCCACCATAGGCACCTGAAACACTGCCCACCAGAGGCACCTGAGTCCTTCTTCCACCAATAAAAGCTGCAATGTCACAAATGACCTGTTTTGTAGGTGCAACTTTAAACCACAAATACTTGCAGGGATCATTCTAGAGGGCGATGTGGGCGAAATTGTCGCCCTAGGGACCCTAACTTCGCCCTCTGGGGGCCCCACTTCTCCCTTTGTTTTTTTCCAGATTTTCAAACAAAAACAAATACAATGATGTTGTGATTTGTTTATAGGTAATATAGTATCACCAGATTCGATATTGTCACACATCAAGTACATCTTGGATGATCCGAGACCAGCCAATGAGCATCCACTCGGTGTGCTGACCACAATGGACAGGGATAAGTGGGCCAAGGTCAGAACCCAGCTGTGCAATGCCGGTATATAGTATTTATTAGTTGTTTTGTTATTACATTCTGATAATTTCTGAGTAATTAAATCATGGTATACAGTGAAACCTGTGTTAGCGGTCACCCTGTATTAAGCAGCCAGTTTCCAGATTTCCAATATGTTGTTTTATTATACATTTGACCTCTATTAAGCAGTGACCTGTGCTAAGTAGCCACTTTCTGTGATTCCCTTGACTGGCTGCTTAAGACAGGTTTGACTATGTTACTTTGTTACATGCCCATATTGGGAATCTGAATACTGGCTGCTTAATGCAGGTTGGCTGCTTAATAGAGGTGACTACTATCACAGTTTTGACTGTACTTGATACTTTTAATTTGACCAGTAGTATTGTTTCGTTTCACTGTCTCTGTAGCTCCTCTTGTGATTGCCTTGCCTGGCTGCTTAACACAGGTTTGACTGTAAGCCTGTTGGAATTGACTTAGATTCATAATATCTTCTGTTTGTATATTTTCAATCAATTAAAATTCGAACATGAATGAATGTTCCCGTTCAAGGCATTTAAATTCCACATTGCTTCTTCTCTCTCCCTCGTGGCGATGGATTCCATCAGGAATGAGGTCTCGAAAGTGATTAATATAAGTTGTAAGAACTTGTTTCGCAATCGAGTTAAAATAAATTTGTATAAACTAAACTCATATATCCAAACGATATATGTTTGTTTGGTGATGAAATATTAAATTTAACAAGTACAGTCTACATCCGTTATATCGAATTCCGTCCGACTTAACACAATACTTCGAGATAACCAAAGTTTGAGTTATAAACGGAGCCAGTAATATGTAAAATGATGTGCCTGAAACGGGACTTTGAGCCGACTTCGAGATAATCAGAGAATTCGACATAACCGACTTTGATATTAGCTGATGTAGACTGTAATAGGAATTTTATCAATTATTATTTTCTTTTAGGGGAGATGAACAAAGAATACATGAAGTTAGTGGACTCGGCCCTGTTTGCTCTAGTCTTAGATGATACGTCCCCAGCAGACCCTAATGCGATAACAAGAAACTTCCTGCATGGAGATGGAACAAATCGGTACCGTTCGCTTGTTTTTATAAATTTGAATGATCTGGCACCAGAAATGTTTTGGTTTCTCAGTTACATTGAACTAATTCTGAGTTACATTGAACTAACTGAGTTACATTGAACTAATTCTCAGTTACATTGAACTAATTCTCAGTTACATTGAACTAATTCTGAGTTACATTGAAATAATTCTCAGTTACATTGAACTAATTCTCAGTTACATTGAACTAATTCTCAGTTACATTGAACTAATTCTCGGTTACATTGAACTAAATCTCAGTTACATTGAACTAATTCTCGGTTACATTGAACTAAATCTATACGAGGTATTGAATAAACACGTTTGCCCCCGCTGAAATCACGCAGATGCAGCAAAGCTAATTGTACTGGCTATTTTAGTCGTATCATTGGGGCATCATAGGCTGAGGATGGTCCGCCTCCATGGTCAAGTGGTTACGGTCGCTGACTTGTATACCACTGTAACCTATCATCACTAATGATCACAGGTTCGAGCTCCGCTCAGGCTGTGTCTCATCTATATAAAAAAGTTGGCAGTTTCTTACGGTGGTTGGTGCACCAAGTACTGGTTAACCGCTGGAGCCTGCCCAAGAAATGTGCTGTTAGGTAAACTACCCGGCGATATAGCCCAAAATGGTGCTGATGTAGGCATAAAACCCGAACAAACAAACAAACAAACAAATATAGGGCGAGGTAGTGGACGCAGACACTCCCCTTTGGGGTGGAAGTTGGTCTTTGTAGACATGTGGTCTTTTATGACAGGGTAATATTTATTCACAGGGTGATATTTGACCGGAGGTTATCTTTTCTCACTGGTTGAATGATTGTATCAGGGTTCATTCTAGGTCAGAATTTTTGGGAGAAGTGAGAAAGCGCGTGATCGCTTCCTTAAATGGTGTTCTTTAATAAACTTCTGCAAAATAGGGTTAAAATGCACAGTACAACCATTAAATACAACATTTGAATAGAAGGAGTGCTTTATAATGGGCCAGTTTATCTTACTAGACAAAATTTTGTTTGAAAATCGTAAAAACCAAAAAAATATTTTTTAAGAAGAAGTGGGGCCCCAGAGGGCGAAGTCAGGGTCCCTAGGGCGACAATTTCGCCCACATCGCCCTCTAGAATGATCCCTGTGTATGGTGTCAACATACAAATGGATCCATGTCTACATCCTTGCGAGGGGTTTGAAATGAACCCTTTGCCTTCTGAGTAAATAAAATTACATTTACAAACGACATAGATCCATTCTGTGCCATCTATTATGTTTGCAAAAGTGATTTTATCTGCCGCTAGTGTGCAAAGGATTATGGGAAGATATATAGATAGATATATGAACACTCTTTATTCACAGGGTGGTATTTGTCCTGAAGTGGTCTAACAGGTTGAACTGTATAAACTTTTGTCCTGGGAGGGGTGTTATGTCCACTATCCCTTATAAATTAACCAACTGTCCCCAGTAGCACCTTACAGACGGATCTGTAGCCCAGTGGTAACACGCTGGACTGGTAATCCAGGGATCGCAGGTTCGATCCCCCTTCGGACCATAATAAAATTAACAGTCTTTCAGATGGGACGTTAAACAGAGGTCTCGTGTCGGTGCTGTACACTGTGCACGTAAAAGAACCAGAGGAGACTCTGGAATGGGTCTCTCTCTCTGTATCATTGCACTATCCTCCAAAAATCTAAAATTACTAATCTCTTCAGGAGGCGTCGCTCATATGGGCAACCGGTAGCGACGCTAAATAAACGTAAAACACACACACCAGTAGCACCAGGTAGCCATCATCAAGTGTATCTTAATATCAATACAATTTCAGATGGTTTGACAAAAGCTTCTCCTTGTTGTTAACAAAAGATGGGCGAGCGGGCGTGAACTTTGAGCATGCGTGGGGAGATGGGGTGGCTGTGCTCAGATACTTTAATGAAGTGTGGAAGGAGACGACCACGAAGCCACTTGTTCATCCAGAAACTGTGCCAGCTAATGTGGATTCTTCGCAAGCTGTTCTCAATATTGGTTAGTATGTTTATGTACCAGAATTTTTTTAAAGTTTATTTAATGTCACTACCGGATTTAAGCTCTAGGACACTAGCATCGTGGTTCTGGTCGGGGGTGAAGTTGTGGCCCCTCGGGTACAGGTAATGTGGATTTAAGCTCTAGGACACTAGCATCGTGGTTCTGGTCGGGGGTGAAGTTGTGGCCCCTTGGGTACAGGCAATGTGGATTTACGCTCTAGTACACTAGCATCGTGGGTCTGGTCGGGGGTGAAGTTGTGACCCCTCGGGTACAGGCAATGTAGATTTAAGCTCTAGGACACTAGCATCGTGGGTCTGGTCGGGGGTGAAGTTGTTACCCCTCGGGTACAGGCAATGTGGATTTACGCTCTAGGACACTAGCATCGTGGTTCTGGTCGGGGGTGAAGTTGTGGCCCCTAGGGTACAGGCAATGTGGATTTACGCTCTAGGACACTAGCATTGTGGGTCTGGTCGGGGGTGAAGTTGTGGCCCCTCGGGTACAGGCAATGTGGATTTACGCTCTAGTACACTAGCATCGTGGGTCTGGTCGGGGGTGAAGTTGTGACCCCTCGGGTACAGGCAATGGGGATTTAAGCTCTAGGACACTTGCATCGTGGGTCTGGTAGGGGGTGAAGCTGTGACCCCTCGGGGGGTACAGGCAATGTAGATTTAAGGTATGTTGCTTAAGGACACCACCATCGCAGTTCTGGCATGGTTCAAACTCATTTCCCCTCGATTATGACGTGGCACTCCACTACTGTGGATCTGACGTGGCTTCTAACATAACCGGTACTAATAAATTATATAGATATACAATACAGTAAAGTGTTTGTTTATTATAGTGTCACCCCTATTGAAAGGGGCAGCCATTACTGACTTATGAGACACCCTTTTTTATGAATGGCAGTACTTCCCGAATCCTATCCTCGTAGGCCAGGCGCCAGGCTGTTAGGCAATCGGTAACCATTATTTAACTAGCTGGCGGCTCACCAACCGGCCATATCAGAACAAACCCCTGACGATGTTCGAACCTTCGACCTCTTGCTACGTAGACTGCCTCCTTATCCACTAGACAATGGAGACAGTAATGCGAAGTTAAATGCACCTTACTGTACATAGATCTTGTTTTACAGAGTTTGCTTTGGATGAAACGTTGAAGGAATGCATTACTAAAGCCAAATCAGAGTTTGCAACAAATTGTTCAAGTTTAGACGTAGATCATCTTGAATATAATAAATTTACAAAAGAACGTTTGAAGGAACAGAAAGTGAGCCCTGATGCCGTATTGCAGCTTGTTATACAGGTGGGAAATATATGATAGAACATTGTAGCTTGTTATACAGGTGGGAAATATATTATAGAACATTGCAGCTTGTATACAGGTGGGGAATATATTATAGAATATTGCAGCTTGTTATACAGGTGGGAAATATATGATAGAACATTGTAGCTTGTTATACAGGTGGGAAATATATTATAGAACATTGCAGCTTGTATACAGGTGGGGAATATATTATAGAATATTGCAGCTTGTTATACAGGTGGGAAATATATGATAGAACATTGTAGCTTGTTATACAGGTGGGAAATATATTATAGAACATTGCAGCTTGTATACAGGTGGGGAATATATTATAGAATATTGCAGCTTGTTATACAGGTGGGAAATATATGATAGAACATTGTAGCTTGTTATACAGGTGGGAAATATATTATAGAACATTGCAGCTTGTATACAGGTGGGGAATATATTATAGAATATTGCAGCTTGTTATACAGGTGGGAAATATATTATAGAACATTGCAGCTTGTTATACAGGTGAGAAATATATTATAGAACATTGCAGCTTGTTATACAGGTGAGAAATATATTATAGAACATTGCAGCTTGTTATACAGGTGAGAAATATATTATAGAACATTGCAGCTTGTTATACAGGTGGGAAATATATTATAGACCATTGAAGCTTGTATACAGGTGGGAAATATATTATAGAACATTGCAGCTGGTTATACAGGTGGGAAATATATTATAGAACATTGCAGTTTGTATACAGGTGGGACATATATTATAGAACATTGCAGCTGGTTATACAGGTGGGAAATATATTATAGAACATTGCAGCTTGTTATACAGGTGGTAAATATATTATAGAACAGTGCAGTTTGTTATACAGGTGGGAAATATATTATAGAACATTGCAGCTTGTTATACAGGTGGGAAATATATTATAGAACATTGCAGCTTGTTATACAGGTGGTAAATATATTATATAACAGTGCAGTTTGTTATACAGGTGGGACATATATTATAGAACATTGCAGCTTGTTATACAGGTGGGAAATATATTATAGAACATTGCAGCTTGTTATACAGGTGGGAACTATATTATAGAACATTGCAGCTTGTTATACAGATGGGAAATATATTATAGAACATTGCAGCTTGTTATACAGGCGAAATATATTATAGAACATTGCAGCTTGTTATACAGGTGAGAAATATATTATAGAACAGTGCAGCTTGTTATACAGGTGGGACATATATTATAGAACATTGCAGCTGGTTATACAGGTGGGAAATATATTATAGAACATTGCAGCTTGTTATACAGGTAGGAAATATATTATAGAATATTGCAGCTTGTTATACAGGTGGGAAATATATTATAGAACATTGCAGCTTGTTATACAGTTGGGAAATATATTATAGAATATTGAACAGTTTTATGTTATTTAACAAACAAAGTCAGTAAATCAGTATTATCTAAATACAGTGAAACCTGTCCTAAGCAGCCAGCATTTGGTATGGCTGCTTAACAGAGGTGACTGTTTAGATAGTGTTGTCGTAACGCTGTGTGTAAAGCTCATTGTTTGGTCGTATACATACAATGTATATGCAGGCTGTGCTTCTAGGCTTAACAGAGGCGACTGTTTAGATAGGGTCGTCGTAACGTTGTGTGTAAAGCTCATTGTTTGGTCGTATACATACAATGTATATGCAGGCTGTGCTTCTAGGCTTAACAGAGGTGACTGTTTAGATAGGGTCGTCGTAACGTTGTGTGTAAAGCTCATTGTTTGGTCGTATACATACAATGTATATGCAGGCTGTGCTTCTAGGCTTAACAGAGGTGACTGTTTAGATAGGGTCGTCGTAGCGTTGTGTATAAAGCTCAATTGTTTGGTCGTATACATACAATGTATATGTAGGCTGTGTTGCTAGGCTTAACATTATTTGTAATGTCTCAATGATGTATTTATACAAATTTATTTTTAACTCGATTGCGCAACAATTTTTACGTTGGATTAATCCCTCTCGAGACCACCTGATACAATCCAATGCCATGAGGGAGAGAGAAGAGGAAACGTGGAATATAAATGCCTTGATCTGGGCACAATCATAACAGAGACTTTGTGGCCTTTAGCACCTGAAGCGAACGTGTTACCACTGCGCTATCACGACTATTTCACAATTTAATTCTAATAATGTTGCTGATTGATATTGAGAAATTTATTTATAAGAATGTTTTTAGTCAGAAATCAAACACACACAGAAAAAAAAGATTTGTATTAGCCTTTTTTTGAGATGAGAATTATTCCATACACTGGTGTTTATTTAATATGAAGTTTCAGTAATCAAGTAATGGGCATGTAATTTGGTGAAGATCAATGTTTAATAACACACAATAAGTAGCTGGGTGGAGGAAAGTAATAAATGAAAATTATTGAAAACCTTGCATTATTGTGATATGTGTAGTTAACCCATTCAGATGTGGCTGTTATGAAAGTAGGGAAGCATGTTGTCCAGTTTTTTAAAAACTTTATTTTTTTTACAAAGATTGCGAAGCAAGTTTTAACTTTCCCTCATAGAAGCACCTCTTGACGCCATTACCAATATGACATGCATTGGCAATGTAGTAACCAAACCAATGTTCATAATAATAGCCAGAATCTCATGTAGTCCCAGTAATATTCATGGAGGTGGGATATCATAGATATGGCGACTACTTATCCACTGCATGATAGCTAAATGGCTATCGTTTGTATGGAGATATAATAGTATATTAACCTAAATCTCTATGAAGGAAAGGGTTAATCACTCTTGTTGGCGCGGATGAAAGTGTGTGAGGAAACCGGAGAAAACCCACCTGTCCGATCTGGCGACCATCTCACATACTTCCCGGTCCGAGGATCAAACCCTGGTTGCATTGGTGAGAAGTGAGCGCGCTAACCACTGTGCTAATTGGACAGTTAGTGAGTAATGTACGTCTTACCTACATTGTATAACTTGTTGCAGATGGCGTACTACAAGCAGTTTGGTAAGATGGTGGCCACATACGAGTCGTGTAGTACAGCAGCATTTAAAAAGGGTAGAACAGAAACCATCCGATCAGCAACACACCGTAATAACATACAGACAAACTAAAATCTGTCCCGCCTACACATGCTTCCACATTTTTATGCTCCGAAGCGAGGCATATAGTTTTCGCACCGTCCGTGTGTCCGTCCGAGTCACTATTTCCAGTCCGGGCTGTAACTTCTTCAGGTATGACTATAAGCTTCGGGGACATTCATCACATACAGTGATATTTCTTGTTATGTTCATATTGTAATAACCGAACATATTTAGAGGGGATGGGTAGGTGACTTGCGACATTTTTATTTATTATTATTATTTCACTTGATCTCATTTTGAAATCAAAATTTTGTTATTTCCTTCATAGGCCAAAATTCAAGATGACATAGTGTCAAAATCTCTATTGTTAACAGTCATGCAAAGCGATAACATGTGGCACATGGGAAAAATAACAAAATTGCGATTTTTTACTTCCAAATGAGGTAAATTGAAAGACTAAAATAAGACAGATCCCCGCTCACATTTCTTCCAGTTATGATGGAATAATTTCGAAATATGAACAAAAAACTGAGGTTACACAGGTACGTTGTACAGACGGTGTTCTCATGCTTCATCAAACTTATATTACTTATAATACTATATTATTGCAGCAAGTAATCAAATTCCCGGTGTGTCTGCCTCCGTGGCCGAGTGGTTAAGGTCGCTGACTTGTATACCACTGTAACCTATCATCACTGATAGTCACGGGTTCGAGCCCCGCTCAGACCGTGTCTCATTTATATGAAAAAGTTGGCAGTTTCTTACGGAGGTTGGTGCACCCAAGTACTGGTTAACCGTTGGAGCCTGCCCAGGAAAGGTGTTGTTAGGTAAACTGCCCGCCGGCGATATAGCCCAAAATGGTGCTGATGCAGGCGTAAAACCCGAAATATAACATAACAAATTCCCGGTGTGGCATTTGATTCAGCATTTAACCTCTATTAAGCAGCCACCTGTGCTAAGCAGCCAATTTACATCACTCCTTTGTCTGGCCGTTTATGACAGATATGAGCGTAGTTGAAATTTCAAACAAATTTCCTCGTTCAAAATAACTTAAAAAAAGTATGCTGTAAACAAGTTCTTATGAAATATATACATGTGTGGTTAGTTTGTGTTAACACCCAAGCCATTAAAATGATCAGAAACTCAATAAGGCTGATTTATCGGTTTGGGGTGTTAAAAATAATAAAGACAACGTAACATATATCATTGCCTCTTCCCAGACTATATACATTTAACCTATGTCACTGCATTAAATGGTCGAGCAAGTGGTCTCTGCGACAGCTCTTCTTGTTCCCTATTACTGATCACATGATGTATACAGAGGAGAAAGTCGGGGCATAAGCTAGGGGGGAGATTTTAGGGGGCTTACCTTATTTCTCCACCCCATCCCTAGTTCAAAATAGGAGAAACAGAGATGTTTATGTAGCAGAATTTTGTTAGTATATTTAACGTCGAATTTAGTCGAATATATAAACTGTAAAAGTTTCCATATTTGAATGCTGAATCCCTGGCAGTAACAATGTATGATTTATTTACAGCAACAAAGACGGCCTGTGAGATGTTCAACCAACTCAACAATAAATACTCCGTAGCTGATTTACGAGAGGCCATCGATGACTGTTCCAAATACCACTCCAATCTCACTAAAGAGGCTGCTATGGGTATAACATACATCAATATCATAATTGCTTCTCTAAGCTGTATGTGTACAGGATAGCAAAACTTTGGATTTGGTTTTAGCGAGAGAGAGAAAAACATTGGGTGACCTATATGAATCACTCTGTCTGTCTTCGTGTCTGTCTGTCTGTCTGTCATATTCAGTGTGTCACATGCAAGAACTGTGTTGAAAAATAATCGGTTTCGGTCACAATATTCGCTTGAACATTGCCAAATATTTCAAACAAAAAGCTGATATCATGCACAAGACCTATGCTGGTAGTTTAAAAATGGTGGCTGCACTAGAAGTCAAAGGTTATTGGCTTTTCCAAAATAAATTACTGCAATTGTTGACCATAATGAGATAGCAAATTTCACACAGCAGCTATTGAGATGCTTTCGTGCATTTGTAGGTCAGGGTTGGGACCGTCATCTGTTTGCCATGAAGTATTACGCAGCCGAGGGAGGCAAGGTACCCATGTTGTTCCAAGATCCAGCATACAGTAACATCAACCAAATAATACTGTCTACATCAACGCTGACCAGCCCTGCAGTAGTGATAGGTGGTTTCGGGGCAGTCACGCAGAATGGATACGGTGTGGGTGAGTAGGTGTTGCTTTGTAGCTTTGACTCATCTTTGCAGGGGAAAATGTTTGATGCCAGACAATTGATTTGTTGTGCTATGCGTAATGGTTATGGAAGCTATGCGTACTGGCTATGGAAGCTATGCGTACTGGCTATGAAAGCTATGCGTACTGGCTATGAAAGCTATGCGTACTGGCTATGAAAGCTATGCGTACTGGCTATGAAAGCTATGCGTACTGGCTATGAAAGCTATGCGTACTGGCTATGAAAGCTATGCGTACTGGCTATGAAAGCTATGCGTACTGGCTATGAAAGCTATGCGTACTGGCTATGAAAGCTATGCGTACTGGCTATGAAAGCTATGCATACTGGCTATGAAAGCTGTGCGTGCTGGCTATGAAAGCTATGCGTACTGGCTATGGAAGCTATGCGTACTGGCTATGAAAGCTATGCGTACTGGCTATGGAAGCTATGCGTAATGGTTATGGAAGCTATGCGTACTGGCTATGAAAGCTATGCGTAATGGCTATGAAAGCTGTGCGTACTGGCTATGGAAGCTATGCGTAGTGGCTATGTAAGCTATGCGTAATGGCTATGAAAGCTATGCATAATGGCTATGTAAGCTATGCGTAATGGCTATGTAAGCTATGCGTACTGGCTATGGAAGCTATGCGTAATGGCTATGGAAGCTATGCATAATGGCTATGGAAGCTATGCGTAATGGCTATGTAAGCTATGCGTAATGGTTATGTAAGCTATGTGTAATGGTTATGTAAGCTATGCGTAATGGCTATGAGAGCTATGCGTAATGCCTGTGCGTAATGGCTATGTAAGCTATGCGTAATGGCTATGTAAGCTATGCGTAATGGCTATGAAAGCTGTACGTAATGGCTATGGAAGCTATGCGTAATGCCTATGCGTAATGGCTATGTAAGCTATGCGTAATGGCTATGTAAGCTATGCGTAATGGCTATGAAAGCTATGCGTAATGACTATGTAAGCTATGCGTAATGGCTATGGAAGCTATGCGTAATGGCTATGCAGGCTATGCGTAATGGCTATTCAGGCTATGCGTAATGGCTATGGAAGCTGTGCGTAATGGCTATGGAAGCTATGCATAATGGCTATGCAAGCTGTGCGTAATGGCTATGGAAGCTATGCGTAATGGCTATGGAAGCTATGCGTAATGGCTATGGAAGCTGTAAGTAATGGCTATGGAAGCTATGCGTAATGGCTATGCAAGCTGTGCGTAATGGCTATGGAAGCTATGCGTAATGGCTATGGAAGCTATGCATAATGGCTATGTAGGCTATGCGTAATGGCTAATGGGAGCTATGCGTAATGGCTATGTGAGCTATGCGTAATGGCTATGTAAGCTATGCGTAATGGCTATGGAGGTTATGCGTACTGGCTATGTAAGCTATGCGTAATGGCTATGGAAGCTATGCGTGATGGCTATGGCAGCTATGCGTAATGGCTATGAGAGCTATGCGTAATGGCTATGTAAGCTATGCGTAATGGCTATGTAGGCTATGCATAATGGCTATGAGAGCTATGCGTAATGGCTATGTAAGCTATGCGTAATGGCTATGTAAGCTATGCGTAATGGCTATGAAAGCTGTGCGTAATGGCTATGGAAGCTATGCGTACTGGCTATGAAAGCTGTGGGTAATGGCTATGTAAGCTATGCGTAATGGCTATGTAAGCTATGCATAATGGCTATGGCAGGAAAGGTGTTGTTAAGTAAACTGCCCGCCGGCGATATAGCCCAAAATGGTGCTGATGCAGGCGTAAAACCCGAAATATAACATAACATAACGGCTATGAAAGCTATGCGTAATGACTGTGAAAGCTATGCGTAATGGTTATGGAAGTTATGCGTAATGGCTATGCGAGCTATGCATACTGGCTATGCGAGCTATGCGTAATGCCTGTGTGTGATGGCTATGCAAGCTATGCGTAATGGCTATGTAAGCTATGCGTACTTGCTATGAAAGCTATGCGTAATGCCTATGTGTACTGGCTATGCAATCTATGCGTAATGGCTATGGAAGCTATGCGTAATGGCTATGAAAGTTATGCGTACTGGCTATGGAAGCTATGCGTACTGCCTATGTGTGATGGCTATGCAAGCTATGCGTAATGGTTATGGAAGCTATGCATAATGGCTATGACAGCTATGCGTACTGGCTATGACAGCTATGCATACTGGCTATGAAAGCTATGCGTAATGGCTATGAAATTCATCACGATAATTCGGTGGATTGAAGTTTATGTCCATGCTAAAACTGTTATATTTGGTGCAAGGTGGCTGACTTGTTTCTATAAATAGATTGCATGTTTTGTTTGTGACTATACAGATGCATATATCTTCATTGAATGTCATCATGGTAGACTGGTTACAAGAATAGTAGTCACGTGAACAACACATGTAGTGGGCTTTAATATTTCACTTTGAGAATACATAATTATAATTTACTTAGAGATTACTTCATAAAATATATAGTTTATTGAGGTTGTTGAGTATGCTGCATTCTTAGCACATACAATGTACATTCTGCTTTATATCTAAAATACAGCAATGCGATTCTTCCTCTTTTTAGACAATTTCCTCTTTTTTGGTGAAAATGTTGAAAAATAAATATTGCCAGATTTGGTTCAAGCTGTTCAGAAAAGATATTTTTTCGCTTTTTAGGTAGGGCGATCCTCTTTATTATCAGTATTTTGGCAGTTTTCCTATTTTCACCATTTCCCATTTACAGC
This sequence comes from Archivesica marissinica, assembly GCA_014843695.1. NCBI lineage: Eukaryota > Metazoa > Mollusca > Bivalvia > Venerida > Vesicomyidae > Archivesica > Archivesica marissinica. Next base: position 46,080,039 of record CM026398.1, on the reverse strand, counting down.
CTTGAAATTAGATAAACTTCTGCCAACGTTACATCCTTAACAGCTTTCATCTCCAGCAGTGGAGAGTTCCAATGTCTCTAGCAGTGGAGAGCTCCAATGTCTCTAGCAGTGGATAGCTCCAATGTCTCTAGCAGTGGAGAGTTCCAATGTCTCTAGCAGTGGAGAGCTCCAATGTCTCTAGCAGTGGATAGCTCCAATGTCTCTAGCAGTGGAGAGTTCCAATGTCTCTAGCAGTGGAGAGCTCCAATGTCTCTAGCAGTGGAGAGTTCCAATGTCTCTAGCAGTGGATAGCTCCAATGTCTCTAGCAGTGGAGAGCTCCAATGTCTCCAGCAGTGGATAGCTCCAATGTCTCTAGCAGTGGAGAGTTCCAATGTCTCTAGCAGTGGAGAGTTCCAATGTCTCTAGCAGTGGAGAGTTCCAATGTCTCTAGCAGTGGAGAGCTCCAATGTCTCTAGCAGTGGATAGCTCCAATGTCTCTAGCAGTGGAGAGTTCCAATGTCTCTAGCAGTGGAGAGTTCCAATGTCTCTAGCAGTGGAGAGCTCCAATGTCTCTAGCAGTGGAGAGTTCCAATGTCTCTAGCAGTGGATAGCTCCAATGTCTCTAGCAGTGGAGAGTTCCAATGTCTCTAGCAGTGGAGAGTTCCAATGTCTCTAGCAGTGGAGAGTTCCAATGTCTCTAGCAGTGGAGAGCTCCAATGTCTCTAGCAGTGGAGTGCTCCGATGTCTCCAGCAGTGGAGTGCTCCGATGTCTCCGCAGTGGAGAGCTCCGATGTCTCCTAACATCTTGTGTACCACTTTCTATTTCAGGCTATGCAGTAGAGAATGAGAGAATTGGTTTCAACGTAACCAATTACCCGCCAAATACAAACGTGCACGAGTTTGTCGACTGTCTCAGAGAGAGTTTGGACGACATCCTTGCTGTGTTTGAAGGCAGAAACCCTAGGACCTCGTGATGTTGTACATCATTGGATTACTGTTAAATTTATATGATTAACTTTCATAATAGTTTATATATTTTTGTATGTGGAGCTAATCACGATTAATAAACACACCATATTCACAAACGTAGCACCATCACAGTAACACTTTTCTCCAGTTATGAATTTAACTATTTGGTTTAATTACAAAATCCCACGAAAATGCGACTTGCATGAATACAACATACAGTATATGGCTGATTATCCAACATTTAACACTAATGCTTAGTGTCCCAGAAATACAGTCATTCCTGTGTTGAACGGTCATCTCTATTAAGCAGCCAATCTGTCGTAAACAGCCAGTTCCAATCAGACTTTTTGTTCGACATTTAGCCTCTATTAAGCAGCCAAAGCAGAAGAGGCAGATTACTCGTGTTATCCCCATACTAGTCCGCCTCCGTGGTCGAGTGGTTAAGGTCGCTGACTTGTATACCACTGTAACCTATCATCACTGATGGTCACGGGTTCGAGCCCCGCTCAGGCCGTATCTCATTTATATGAAAAAGTTGGCAGTTTCTTACGGAGGTTGGTGCACCCAAGTACTGGTTAACCGCTGGGGCCTGCCCAGGAAAGGTGTTATTAGGTAAACTGCCCGCCGGCTATATAGCCCAAAATGGTGCTGATGCAGGCGTAAAACCAGAAATACAAATAAATATAAATTATCCCCATACTGCTGATAGCAATAGGACACACTGTAGTACATACTCGATATCAGCGATAGCAATAGGACACACTGTAGTACGTACTCGATATCAGCGATAGCAATAGGACATACTGTAGTACATACTCGATATCAGCGATAGCAATAGGGCACACTGTAGTACGTACTCGATATCAGCGATAGCACACACTGTAGTACGTACTCGATATCAGCGATAGCAATAGGACACACTGTAGTACGTACTCGATATCAGCGTACTCGATATCAGCGATAGCAATAGGGCACACTGTAGTACGTACTCGATATCAGCGATAGCACACACTGTAGTACGTACTCGATATCAGCGATAGCAATAGGACACACTGTAGTACGTACTCGATATCAGCGATAGCAATAGGGCACACTGTAGTACGTACTCGATATCAGCGATAGCAATAGGGCACACTGTAGTACGTACTCGATATCAGCGATAGCAATAGGGCACACTGTAGTACATACTCGATATCAGCGATAGCAATAGGACACACTGTAGTACGTACTCGATATCAGCGATAGCAATAGGGCACACTGTAGTACGTACTCGATATCAGCGATAGCAATAGGACACACTGTAGTACGTACTCGATATCAGCGGCTATATGAGGGAAACTATAAAGGTGCTGTACGTCGTTAATGTGGAGTAAAGACAGGTTGAGACAGGAATGACTATTTATTGATCAACATTTTAGAACAAATATTAACATTCCACTAATATCTGCCAACATGAATGGAAAAATGATGTTTTTAATATTGGAATATTAATTTTGCAGTTATACAAATTTCAATCATGCCAGTATTAAGTTGCATGACTGTAAAGACATTTTTGCACAACAAGCAATTGAGTTATTTAATTTCATTGCAGTTCAGTGGTAATTATTAATAACAGTCTAGCTATTACAAACTCATGTGTGATCTTTTAAAACACTCGTATGTTTTAATACCACAAATTACCAACAAATTTAGCTCCATTGCGAAACAAGTTATTACAACTTATATTAATCACTCTCGAGACCTCATTTCCTGATGGAATCCATCGCTACGAGTGAGAGGGAAGAGGCATATGGAAATTAAATGCCGTGCCTAAGGGCACAATCGTAACGGCTCCAGCGGGGTGCGAAACTCCAGTCCTTTTGCGCCTGAAGCGAACACGCTACCACGTCTTCCACTACCAAGAATTTGACATCAGCATTACCACTATGGTATGTGCCAGTGTGCCAACTTGAAGCATGTACAGACAATCATGGTACATGCACTGAAGCCTCGGTGGTGCATGCGGGGCTCATGCTCAACCAGAGTGGTGGTGTCCTTACTGGTGATATATTTCACTTCATTCTATTCTACTAACTCTGTACTACTAACTCTGTATTTGCAGTAGTGATAAACCGATTATCGCTAAGTCGCCGACAATCGTTCGCCGGCATTGACATCGGCGATAATCGATTGTGAAAATGTGTAATCGATTATAATCGACGAGACTTTATTTTTGTCTCTTACTTTTATGTTTGTTTATACCTCAAATAAAACCACGATTTACTATTGGCTGTATTTTATTAGCATTGCACCTTTGCAACAACAATTCTAACTGTATCTAGTACTAGACTTTTCACTAGTATGTCACTAAGCGTTCTGTCCTCTATTAACTTAAAAACTAATTGTATAGCAGGTGGCAGTCTAGTAACTTAAAGTCTAGTACTCAGATGTAACTGAGTAACTAATTTGTCGAAACTAGTAACTTGTAAGTAATTTATTAGTACTAAATAGATTGTTAAACTCACAAATTAGATGGAATGATTTTGATTTATAACTATATCAATTGCTCGATTAATAATCAATTATCTAATTGGTTTACCCGTCCGATGCACATCACTAATTTGCAGAATCAAGAGTGCATTACATGTAGTTAGAATAAATATATTAATAGTATTAAACAGAACTTGAAATAACAACACTTGTGTTCCATCATTAACAGTTACAGTGTACAGCCAAACCTGTGTTATGTACAGCCAAACCTGTGTTATGTACAGCCAAACCTGTGTTATGTACAGCCAAACCTGTGTTATGTACAGCCAAACCTGTGTTATGTACAGCCAAACCTGTGTTATGTACAGCCAAACCTGTGTTATGTACAGCCAAACCTGTGTTATGTACAGCCAAACCTGTGTTATGTACAGCCAAACCTGTGTTATGTACAGCCAAACCTGTCTTAAGCAGCCAGCCAAGGGAATTGCAGAAAGTGGCTGCTTAATAGAGGTTAAATGTATAGTAAAACAACATATTGAGAATCTGAACAATGCCTGTTTAATGCAGGTTGGCTGCTTAATAGAGGTTAAATGTATAGTAAAACAACATATTGAGAATCTGAAAACTGGCTGTTTAATGCAGGTTGGCTGTTTAATAGAGGTGACCACTAACACAGGTTTGACTGTACAGTCAAACCTGTGTTATGTACAGTCAAACCTGTATTAGTTGTCATCACCTCTGTTAAGCAGCCAACCTATATTAAGCAGTCACAGAGTTTCCAGATTCCCAAAATGTTATTTTATTACATATTCGACCTCTATTAAGCAGCAACCTGAGCTAAGCAGCCACTTTCTGTGTTTCCCTTGGCTGGCTGTTTAAGACAGGTTTGACTGTATACACAAATGTTTACTACCAGTAAAGTACATACATGTGTTAGAGACTACCTAATAAACATGATGGAACAAACATATTCTGTGATATAACTAGGCCACTGTAACCGTATTATATTTCTCTTCATATACTCTCACAAACAGTGGTTATATGTTAATGTAAATTGTTTATATTTCACCAAACTATTGTTTTCATTATGGCCTTCCCTTCTATGAACGAGAGGAATACTGTATATGTTTCCATGGTGTAATGAATACACTCAATACAATGTTGTATGTTTATATTTCACCAAACTATTGTTTTCACTATGGCCTTCCCTTCTATGAATGAATGAGAGGAATACTGTATTTGTTTCCATGGTGATGAGATACCGTACACTCAATGCAGTGTCTGCCTCATAACCAATGCTCCATCAGAATCAGGGTTGTGGAGGATGTAGACAAGAGACTTGGACCCACATTGCGTCCTCTCGATCATGGCAATGTATTCAATCAGGAGTAAAGTCTCTCGAACGTTTAGTCTTAAGTTGTGAGAATTTGTTTGGCATCCCAAGCTAAATGAAGCTAGGCTTTCTCCGTGTATCCTTCACATGTGGCTGCAGACTTTAAACTTGGTGAACACATGTGTCTTGATAGAGTTGATGCAAATAATGGGTCTTGATAGAGTTGATGCAAATAATGGGTCTTGATAGAGTTGATGCAAATAATGGGTCTTGATAGAGTTGATGCAAATAATGGGTCTTGATAGAGTTGATGCAAATGGGCCTTGATATAGTTGATGCAAATGGGTCTTGATAGAGTTGATGCAAATAATGGGTCTTGATAGAGTTGATGCAAATGGGCCTTGATATAGTTGATGCAAATGGGTCTTGATATAGTTGATGCAAATGGGCCTTGATAGAGTTGATGCAAATAATGGGTCTTGATAGAGTTGATGCAAATGGGCCTTGATATAGTTGATGCAAATGGGTCTTGATAGAGTTGAT
>CM026398.1:45985817-46073745 GCA_014843695.1 Archivesica marissinica | reverse complement strand
AGTTGATGCAAATGGGCCTTGATATAGTTGATGCAAATGGGCCTTGATAGAGTTGATGCAAATGGGTCTTGATATAGTTGATGCAAATGGGTCTTGATAGAGTTGATGCAAATGGGCCTTGATATAGTTGATGCAAATGGGTCTTGATATAGTTGATGCAAATGGGTCTTGATATAGTTGATGCAAATGGGTCTTGATAGAGTTGATGCAAATGGGTCTTGATAGAGTTGATGCAAATGGGTCTTGATAGAGTTGGTGCAAATGGGCCTTGATAGAGTTTATGCAAATGGGCCTTGATGCAACCCTATTGATTTCAGGTGTATGGTATTCGATAATGCTCAGTAGTTTTATATGCACAGTCATCGTATTGGTGGTGGTACGTAGAGGACTCTGTAGTGATTTTGGAGTCGATGGCATTAAGATCTCAGGGACTTTGGAGATCTGGTTCCGAATAACATTTGGTCACACAATGGGTTTACAGTCCTCAAACCGTGTACACAATGTGACACCTGAAAGGAAGGACTTCGACTAATGTTAACAGAGCTTGTTCAATCAGTTTGCATTTATTTCCTAATATATATAGGAATAATTGTGTACAGTGTATTGATTGTATATACAGTCGACATCATACATACGACCACCTCACCTCTATTTAGCAATTTAGTCCGCCTCCGTGGTTAAGGTCGCTGACTTGTATACCACTGTAACCTATCATCACTGATGGTCACGGGTTCGAGTCCCGCTCAGACCGTGTCTGTTTATATGCCCAGGAAACAAACAAACTATTTAGAGATTTATTTATTATATCCCACCCGAACATTTTTACTATATAAATTCATTTCATTAAACGATTTTGTTCATTATGGGACCAGCGACCACATAAAATCCATCTAAGCAGGCTAATTTATATCTAGAGTGGTGAAACCTATGTTCGACGTATTCTTCCATTTACATCTGTATTTTAACTATTTAGATAGTTCTAACCTAATTTCGCTGACAGAGCTGAAGCATGGTTCAATAGCATTCCGTTGCACATAGCAATAGCCTGATGCAACTGTCACAAATTCAGGTAGCTATTCAAAACAAATGAACCATAAAATAGTTCCTGATGAATGGTAATATTGTTAGTTATTGATGTTACTATGTTAAAATAAGATATTCAACAAATACTGGTACATAAATAAAAATTAACAGGTACGCCGTGTATAGGTGCCCTGAAGTCTCAATTTCCTCATGTGATGAAGCCAAGATTGTGAACAACATTCTTTTGAAAGTTGTTTTCACCACTTAATAATATACATTTTTGCGCCAATTCTTCTATCAAAGCTCATATTGTCTTCTATAAAAACAGTTTTTATTATTTGTTCAGCACCATGCTCTGCCATTATATTTTTTTTATTTTGAGCTGACAAGATGTAGCCTGTTTATTTGTCCAAGTAACATTGACAGATACACATATATAACATAAAGTAACATAATAATTAATGTTCAAAATTGAAATTTGTCGTAACAGCATTGTTTTATATATTATTACAAGTGTACCTAGTAAGAATGAAGAAATTATAGAAGACAGTAAGAGTTCTGCCAATGTTGAGATAATTCTTTATTATGCTACAGTAATAATTGTATGTATGTATGTTCCATGATGTCAAACCCCTTGCGGGGACGTAGACATGTTTTCCTGGGCAGGCTTAGCCGACCATAGCGGTTAACCAGTACTAAGCAATGTGTGTGAGGTGCCTTGCTCAATGACACTACATACGTGGTCTGACTGAGTATCAAACCCGGGACTGTTAGATTCCAAAAGCTGTACAATATCTACGATAGTGTAGGTTATGAGGTGTAGTTTTCGGACAGTCCTATTTTTCGTGCATTTGAAAGAAAAAAAATTCTTGATAATGAAATGTGATATACTATACATGTATTAATCATCATGTACAGTATCTCATGAAATATGGTAAATGGTATATTAGCAATTTATTAAGAGACCATGTTTTGTCAGTCCCTTAACCCATTTGATTCTGGATACCGTTTTCAAACAGTATTTGCATAGAGCCAGATCAGCCGCCACAGAACATGCCGTCTGATCAGGCTCTATGCTGTTTGCTATTCAGATGATCTTGCTATGACACTTGGCTATGTAGCAAACAACATAGATCCTGATCAGCATGCAGCATGATGCTGCGGCTGATCTGGATCTATGTTGTTTGCAAAAGCCTTTAAATGTATCCAGAATGAAATGGGTTAATACCATTTGGTGGTCTCTTTAATACAATGTCGACTGTACTGTATAAAAATAAAATATTAAACAAAACATAATCCATATTGATTTTGGAGTAATTTTTTATGTTACATTCATACAGTCCCTATGGAAATATATATCCAGTGAACCATATGGACACATATCTAGTGGCCCTTGCTTGTAACCACATGGACACATATCTAGTGACCCTTGCTTGTAACCACATGGACACATATCTAGTGACCCTTGCTTGTAACCACATTGACACATATCTAGTGGCCCTTGCTTGTAACCACATTGACACATATCTAGTGGCCCTTGCTTGTACCGCATGGACACATATCTAGTGACCCTTGCTTGTACCGCATGGACACATATCTAGTGACCCTTGCTTGTACCGCATGGACACATATCTAGTGGCCCTTGCTTGTAACCACATGGACACATATCTAGTGGCCCTTGCTTGTACCGCATGGACACATATCTAGTGACCCGTGCTTGTAACCACATGGACACATATCTAGTGACCCTTGTAACCGTATTGACACATATCTAGTGACCCTTGCTTGTAACCACATGGACACATATCTAGTGACCCTTGTAACCGTATTGACACATATCTAGTGACCCTTGTAACCATATTGACACATATCTAGTGACCCTTGTAACCATATTGACACATATCTAGTGACCCTTGTAACCATATTGACACATATCTAGTGACCCGTGTAACCATATTGACACATATCTAGTGACCCTTGTAACCACATGTACACATATCTAATGACCCTTGTAACCGTATTGACATATCTAGTGACCCTTGTAACCATATTGAGACATATATATAGTGACCCTTGTAACCATATTGAGACATATATCTAGTGACCCTTGTAACCATATTGAGACATATATCTAGTGACCCTTGTAACCATATGTACACATATCTAGTGACCTTGTTTTCTATGTATGAGAATAACTAGGAATATTGAACTTCACCAACTACGTGGGCGTCATTATTTTCCAACTATCCAAGTGACGTAATATTTTCAAATGATCTCGTATTCATCTCCAAAACATCCCGATTCATTGTAAATTCTCACAAATCGTTGGCGGTTATTCAGTGGAGAAGTATCCTGAGAGTTTATATTTGAGATATAAATCCTCTTGTTCCCTCACCACAAATGTCAAAGTCTTCTTCTCGTAATAATCACTCATCAGTTCAATGTTATCTATTACATCGCTGAGTAAATGGGCGCGGTCAGCTCCAAACCCTGGGGCCTCCAGTTTGATGTGCGTGAAATGCACGTGAAAGTGGTAGTAGGACGGCTGGTAGTGGATGTATATATGAAGTTTGCTCGCAGGTATACCATACTTCTCCTCTATAGCATTCTGAAATAAAATGTGAATATTTTGTGAATGCCCTTTTCTGAATGACTTGTGGAAGTCGTGATAGCGCGTTCGCTTCAGGTGCGAAAGGTCCAGAGTTCGAGCCCCACTGGAGCCGTTACGATTGTGCCCTTAGGCAAGGCATTTAAATTCCACATTGCCTCTTCTCTCTCCCTCGTGGCGATGGATTCCATCAGGAATGAGGTCTTAAGAGTGATTAATATAAGTTGAAAGAACTTGTTTCGCCATCGAGCTAAAATAAATTTGTATAAACTAATGATTTGTAACCTGTGTTGGTGTGTTACAGTGATCCGGGGCTACTTGAAACGCTACAAAATAGTCTTTACCATAACATTTTCAAGGCACTAATTTAAACACTATTTTATTCAAGAATGGTACATAACGTAGTTGCAATAGTAGTTAGGATTGGGAAAAAAGTTACATAGTAACTTATTCGAATCTCTTTCCTTCAATACAATTACATACACACATATTCTGTTATGACAGGTTACATTACAAGTATTGTTTAGTATGACATATTTTATAATGCTATAAAGCGAGTTTAAGCACACAAAGGAAATAAAACATGCAACAAAAACGTTCGAAAATTTACGATTTTGTTGGAATTTTTCGTTTTGATATAAAAGGAAGAGACAAAAAGAAACTGGAAGTCCAAAGACTAAACGTTTAGCAATTTCTACTAGACCAAAATGGAATTGACTAGCGTCAGGCTATTGGGTGAAGACAGAAATGATGTAGTGTTTGAAATTCAAACTAGGCTTAATATAAGGCTTCAATATCGGAAATAGCATTTCTAAATCTGAATTATTTTGTTAATCTTAACCCTTAACCTGCCGAATAAATTAAGACGGAATGTGCAAACAACATAGATCCAAATCAGCCATGGCGTAACGCCATGTCTGATCAGGATCTATGTTGTTTGCTATTCACACAAGTGTTTCCACCATCCGAATAGCAAACAGCATCTGATCTGGCTATATATATGCTGTTTGCAAAGGTGAGTCGTCAATGGCAGGTTACAGGTTAAATGTGTCACAGAATCAAGAAGCATTCTGAATTTCGATGCTTGTTTTTTAATTCAGCACTAACTAATACATCAATTACAGGTGCATCCTACACAACTTAAACACTTTGCTTTAGTTTCACACCATTGACACAGTGCCTGAACCTATTTCCGACCAGCCAGGTGGTACGACCGATACATTGGCTGAATCTATTTCTGACCAGCCAGGTGGTTTGACCGATACATTGGCTGAATCTATTTCTGACCAGCCAGGTGGTTCGACAGATACATTTACTGAACCTATTTCTGACCAGCCAGGTGGTTCGACAGATACATTTACTGAACCTATTTCTGACCAGCCAGGTGGTTCGACAGATACATTTACTTAACCTATTTCCGACCAGCCAGGTAATTCGACAGATACATTTACTTAACCTATTTCTGACCAGCCAGGTGGTTCGACAGATACATTTACTGAACCTATTTCTGACCAGCCAGGTGGTTCGACAGATACATTTACTGAACCTATTTCAGACCAGCCAGGTGGTTCGACAGATACATTTACTGAATCTATTTCCGACCAGCCAGGTGGTTCGACAGATACATTTACTGAATCTATTTCCGACCAGCCAGGTGGTTCGACAGATACATTTACTGAACCTATTTCTGACCAGCCAGGTGGTTCGACAGATACATTTACTTAACCTATTTCCGACCAGCCAGGTGGTTCGACAGATACATTTACTGAATCTATTTCCGACCAGCCAGGTGGTTCGACAGATACATTTACTTAACCTATTTCTGACCAGCCAGGTGGTTCGACAGATACATTTACTTAACCTATTTCCGACCAGCCAGGTGGTTCGACAGATACATTTACTTAACCTATTTCCGACCAGCCAGGTGGTTCAACAGATACATTTACTTAACCTATTTCCGACCAGCCAGGTGGTTCGACAGATACATTTACTGAATCTATTTCTGACCAGCCAGGTGGTTCGACAGATACATTTAGTATATTAAGCTAAATCTCTATGAGGGAAAGAGTTAATTAGACATGGCTGATTAACAAAAGGAACAAAGTTTTCATAAAATATGCCTTACAACCAAGACATATGGTGTTTACAAGGCAAATATTGATGGACGATGCACAAAACCTGAACACAAATATTTCTAAGCCATTCTTTAGCTCTCTCCATCCATCCCTCCCTCCATCCCCCATCCATCCATCTCTGCCAGGATGCATCCTAGCATAGCTACAACCATAGTACATACATGTCCATTACTCACCCGTCCTTTTGTCAGAATATTTTTCAGAAGTGGTAGTGAAGTTGAGTTCAGATCTCTTAGCGACTGGATTCCATGTTTGTGTACTATTGCGACCAGGTAGAGGGCGCTCTTATCTTTCCGATCCCATTTCATGTCAGGCAACAATATGAAACCCGTCTCTGCATCTGAATCTTCAAAGACAATCCGATCTGCTTCCTGCTTTTTCTCCAGTATGTTGTAAACCCACTGCATTAGACAATTATATTGTAAACCCACTGCATTAGACAACTATATTGTAAACCCACTGCATTAGATAATTATATTGTAAACCCACTGCATTAGACAATTATATTGTAAACCCACTGCATTAGACAATTATATTGTAAACCCACTGCATTAGATAATTATATTGTAAACCCACTGCATTAGATAATTATATTGTAAATCCACTGCATTAGACAATTATATTGTAAACCCACTGCATTAGACAATTATATTGTAAACCCACTTGCATTAGACAATTATATTGTAAACCCACTGCATTAGACAATTATATTGTAAACCCACTGCATTAGACAATTATATTGTAAACCCACTGCATTGGACAAGTATATTGTAAATCCACTGCATTAGACAATTATATCCGCACATACTTTCCAACATGTCAGCACATACTCTCCAACATGTCAGCACATACTCTCCAACATGTCAGCACATCTCTCCAACGTGTCAGCACATACTCTCCAACATGTCAGCACATACTCTCCAACATGTCAGCACATACTCTCCAACATGTCAGCACATACTCTCCAACATGTCAGCACATACTCTCCAACATGTCAGCACATACTCTCCAACGTGTCAGCACATACTTTCCAACATGTCAGCACATACTCTCCAACATGTCAGCACATACTCTCCAACGTGTCAGCACATACTTTCCAACATGTCAGCACATACTCTCTAACGTGTCAGCACATACTCTCTAACGTGCAAGTCAGAGTAACAAAATGCACTGTGTACTTACACATTGTATTTATAACTTGACAATTTTACAAATTATTTTGGAATAAAATTGGGTCCTTGGACACGTATGCATTAAACGAGCGCTTTTCAATCAAAGAGTTGTCAAAATATATTAACTAGAGAACGATCTCGGAAGGTGATGAATACACCAGACGCCGACAGGGCGTTCACTAGACTTTGAAAGTCAAGACATTTGACAGGCAGATTAGGATAATTACCCTGTTGATAAAATGTTCGATGACACTTGACCGCTCATCGCCCCGGGTCAAAGTTGACCCACTATGCATTTTCACGAAGAGTCAAACAAGCGTCTTTACCTATTTTCATGCATCAAAACCTGGGAGCTCGGGTCAAATGAACACCCTGCGCCGCTTTGATACGGGAAAGATAAAATGTCAGATATTATGATGGTTGTTGATCATCAATGTTGATTGTGCATGTAGATAATTGACATGTGCTGAAGGTTGTGTAATACTGGAAGCAGCCTATTAAGCATACCCAGATCAGAGCCGATTTCAATCAGATTTGGTATTTGACCGTTAAGTGCGACCTTGACCTACAATATATGCTGGTGAATCCTGCTCTCTGCACAACGTCTCAACATGGTTAACATTTGTGTAATGTTGTTAAAATATTGTGGTTGAAGAATTATGACCTGGACAAAAAAACATAGCCACTCCAAGTGTGTCCGTACGCTTGAAGGAACATGGTTTTGTGGTTCCGCAAATCATCTCGATGAGGTGAACATTTGACACTAGTTTATTGAAAATCCTTGAACGTGTTTTGTAGATATGGACCGGGCGGTGACTCAAATATAGTCCCCATATACATGTACTTTGAATCTAGAGGTTTAATTAAGTGTACCATTAATTTATAACATAGGAGACCTAATCATATTTAAAACATTTTTACAACAAATACCGTAACCATTCATACATTGAAAAAAATGTGGCAGCATGACTGATGACGAGTGTTAGAATTTGCATCTAAAACAACAAGAATACACCCTAACCTTAAGGACAACCTAAGGTATCGGATGTACATTTAATATATTGGTACATTATACCCCATTCCAACTAGATTGTTGGTGCACAATATACAAGAAGTGCCAAAATACACAAAATGTCAGATTGTGTGATGACATTAACCCACAATTAGGAAGTTCTTGGCATCCAATGAAGAGATGTATAGTTGTTATGCTAAATAATGCTCTTGACCTTAATATAGGCCACGGGCGGCGAATATTTTGTCAAAGAGTATTCTATAATTGCTTGAAGTTTCATGATGTTCTGAGCATCCAATACACACATACAGCAGCATGAAAAACTTAAAAAAAAAGTTTGGATCACAAAAGAGACAGATATCTATACAGGGATCATTCCAGAGGGTGATGTGGGGGAAATTTTAGCCCTAGGGACCCTGATTTTACCCACTTCTCCCTAAAACTAAAAAATTTTTTTTTTGGTTTTTACGATTTTCAAACAAAATTTTGTCTAATAAGATAGATACACTGGCCCCATTATAAAGCACTTCTATTCAAATGTTGTATTTAATGGCTGTACTGTGCATTTTAACCCTATTTTGCAGCAGAAGTATATTAAAGAACACCATTTCAGGAAGCGATCACGCGCTTTCTCACTTCTCCCAAAAATTCTGACCTAGAATGAACCCTGCTATATAATCATCAATCCGTAAGTGGGGATTTTACTATCCAGCAGAGAGGTTACAGTAGTTCTAGATAAGTTGTTCTGGTGTTTATACTGACCTGCGTGCTTAGCTGCTTACTCTGCAGTAGAGGCAGTGTAATAGTGTCGTACAGTTCCGGTGACTCCCTGATGATATATCTTGCCTGATCGGTATATTTCTGGATATGTTTCTCCGTGGCTGGATGAATAACTACAGCTTTCACAGCTAGAAATGTAACAAATTATTACATTATTTAGGTCATATTATATATATATTTTTTTATATTTCGGGTTTTACGCCTGCATCAGCACCATTTTGGGCTATATCGCCGGCGGGCAGTTTACCTAACAACACCTTTCCTGGGCAGGCTCCAGCGGTTAACCAGTACTTGGGTGCACCAACCTCCGTAAGAAACTGCCAACATTTTCATATAAATGAGACACATTCTGAGCGGGGCTCGAACATTTAGGTCATAAGTAAGTTTGAAGATAGCTAGAAATGTAACATTATTACATTATTTAGGTCATAAGTAAGTAAACGTTTGAAAAATTAATGTACATATTTGTTGGCAATATTATCATAATGGTTGTCATCATTCTACCTTCCTTGGATGTCAATAACTCATATAATTCAACAGTACACACAGATCTCCTGTACTAAGTCTACTTATCATCACAGCTTTTTTTATGCCACCGTCACCATCTGGAACCGATTGCCTCAACACGCCGTGAACCAGTCCACCCTATAGGGCTTCAAGACCGTCATGGCTGGCATACATAACCTGTAAATGGCACACTCGTTTTTAACCTGTTTTTAATAATTATACATAGACAGGACTTTTAAATGTACAAATCCACCTCTCCAGCTGCGCATGCTTTTAATCTCTATCGCGAGTATACTCTAGACAGAGTGATGCTATAAGATGATGATGATAATTACTTGTACTGTAAAGTGATTTTGATTTCAACCTTTTATGGCTTTCCCTGATCATAGGTAGTGGTTATTTCAACAGTGTTCATATTACTCATTCTTGCGGTTCAGAGTTTTATACTCGGTCAGGCGAGGCACCTGACACACATTGCTTAGTACTGGTTAACCGCATAGGTCAGCTAAGCCTGCACAGGAAAACATGTCTATGTTCCCGAAAGGGGTTTGACATTAATGCTATATAGTAATATACATAATTACATACACGTGTATGACAACATGTATACATAGACGGATGACAACAATAGATTATTGTTTGATATAACCTACAAATACAAGTAATTTAGTACCATTTTCTGTTGGTGGCAAATATGCTTCATAGGTTCCATAAATATCATTCTTTAATGTGTTCTTTAATGTCGTTTGTTCTGTCAAGTATCGCTTCACGTGTTCCAAATCAAACGGCGTCTTCTCCAACAACACAACTACATCCTTGTTGTCAACTTTCGCATGCACTGTCGCAGTTTTACTTCTAGCGTTTTCGGCGATGACTTTCTCAATTTCAAAATTTTTGAAATTCTCCAAAACCGGCGGAGATTCATCACCCTGAGAGCTGTCAACTTCAATTTTCCTTTGTTTAATTGGAACAATTTCTGATTTCTCCATTGTTTACTTTTTCCCGTTTTTCTCCTCCGTGAAGATGAAATTAGGGAGGTAACTACAAAAAGAACCCAAATAACAAATACCCCAAAGAATAATATTTAAGATATATGAGAATAATATTTTTTTTAAATATTATTAGCTCAAAATAAAAAAGTAAATAAGTTACTTTTATGCTGATAACATAATAGTTTATACAAATTTATTTTAGCTTGATTGCGAAACATGTTCTTTCAACTTATATTAATCACTCTCGAGACCTCATTCCTGATGGAATCCATCGCCATGGAGAGAGAAGAGGCAATGTGGAATTTAAATGCCTTGCCTAAGGACACAATCGTAACAGCTCCAGCGGGGCTTGAATTCCGGACCTTTCGCACATGAAGCGAACACACTATCACGACTGCCACAAACTGTAGTATCATACTGGTACCCCAAACCGTAGCATCATACTGGTACCCCAAACGGTAGCATCAGACTGGTACCCCAAACTGGAGTATCAGACTGGTACCCTAAACTGTAGCATCACACTGGTACCCCAAACTGTAGCATCATACTGGTACCCCAATCCGTAGTATCATACTGGTACCCCAAACTGTAGCATCACACTGGTACCCCAAACTGTAGCATCATACTGGTACCCCAAACTATAGCATCATACTGGTACTCCAAACTGTAGTATCAGACTGGTACCCCAAACTGTAGCATCATACTGGTACCCCAAACTATAGCATCATACTGGTACCGCAAACTGTAGCATCATACTGGTACCCCAAACTGTAGTATCAGACTAGTACCCCAAACTATAGCATCATACTGGTACCCCAAACTATAGCATCATACTGGTACCCCAAACTATAGCATCATACTGGTACCCCAAACTATAGCATCATACTGGTACCCCAATCCGTAGTATCATACTGGTACCCCAAACTATAGCATCATACTGGTACCCCAAACTGTAGCATCATACTGGTACCCCAAACTATAGCATCATACTGGTACCCCAAACTGTAGCATCATACTGGTACCCCAAACTGTAGCATCATACTGGTACCCCAAACTGTAGCATCATACTGGTACCCCAAACTGTAGCATTAGACTGATACCCCAAACTGTAGCATCATACTGGTACCCCAAACTGTAGCATTAGACTGATACCCCAAACTATAGCATCATACTGGTACCCCAAACTGTAGCATTAGACTGATACTACAAACTATAGCAAGTTCGAATTTATAGTTTTGTCTGCCGAAAGGAAACGACACAGGCTTATATAAATAAAAAAATATAAAAAATGCAAAAGGGTGGACATAAAGGGGCAGGGCGAGTCATTCTGCTCTAGGAAACCCCCTACAGAGGGACAATATTTTGACGTCATACAAAAATACTATTAACTACTGGTGGTTCCCATTGCATTTTATTCATAATATAACTTTTTTTTAAAAATTATAATATATGTTAATGTATATACAATATATAACCTTTTGTTCAATAAAATCTGTCTATCTATACAATGTATATCAATACAGAGCCATTCAAATAAGTAAAACACAGCAGATTTAGATGATTGTACGTTTGTTTTTGGGGTTTAAAGTCGCACCAACAGCTTAGGTCACCTAGCGACTCTCCAGCTATTATTGGTGGGGGAACACCCAAGTTGCCCCTCCAAGCAATATTTCAGGCATGGACGGGCACCTGGCTAGAATCACCAACCTTCCGCAAGCTAGCTGGATAGCTTCCTCACATGAAATAATCCCACACCCCTAGTGGGACTCAAACCGACAGTTGTGAGGGGGAAGATTTAAATGATACAATATACTTTTAATATAGAAATTTCATTCTACTCTAAAGACAGGAGGTTATCAAATTGAGTTTCATATCTCAAGAGATACACTGTGTTAATCATAGATCTGCTCTTGGAGATCAAATTTGTGCGGGACCAAACTTTTATACCATCAAGGCCTGGTACTGTAGATTAGTATGGATTTGTGAGGTCCATTCTTTGTGAACCTCATAGTGAATGTCATGGATTTGCGTACATTCTACCAGTTTCAATATGTGTTAGTTTTCTTGGTGTTTATTTATTTGTAGCTAAAAATAAGATAAAATCTTTACTCCAACAAATATAACCCAGTCAACAGTTCCTTATATGTACCAACGCTCGCCCACATGGTTTGCCGGCGGCGAGGGTAAATAAGCTCAATCATCATCATTATATGTACCAACGCTCGCCCACGGCGAGGGTAAATAAGCTCAATCATCATCATTATATGTACCAACGCTCGCCCACATGGTTCGCCGGAGGCGGGGGTAAATAAGCTCAATCATCATCATTATATGTACCAACGCTCGCCCACATGGTTCGCCGGAGGTAAATAAGCTCAATCATCATCATTATATGTTCCAACGCTCGCCCACATGGTTTGCTGGAGGCGAGGGTAAATAAGCTCAATCATCATCATTATATGTACCAACGCTCGCCCACATGGTTCGCCGGAGCCGAGGGTAAATAAGCTCAATCATCATCATCATTATATGTACCAACGCTCGCCCACATGGTTCGCCGGAGCCGAGGGTAAATAAGCTCAATCATCATCATTATATGTACCAAGAAGGAGCACGGGATACAAGTGACTGGTGCATTAATATACCGGTAACGCAACAATTATTCACAACATTTACCAAGATGGCCACTCACATAAATATTGCTAATGATTCCATGATAAAACAATATCGCAACAACCTTCGCCATCTGGTAGTTTAGGCCAAATCGCCCAGCATTTCACGAGGAAAAAGTCATAAATAGCCATCTTGGAATGAAACAATTTTTGACCTATTAGTATGACTGGTACTACATACAAAGTTTCATCAATATTGGTTATCGAAAGATACTCTGGCAGGAGTTATCGAAGAAAATAGATTTTAAAGATAGCCATCGCAAGGCCATCTGGGATGTTAGCTATTTTCTATCTACCAACTACGTTGATACTCCATACCTGATTTTACGATGAACGTCATTTGAAGCAACCTTGAACAGACACACATCAGGTGCTAGATAACTCACCTATACTAGCTATAATATCCACGGTAATAATAAATATCTCTTAAAAATATCTATAACACAACAGTGATTTGATGGTACATGTATAATGGGTGTTGAAAAAATAATAAAAATGCTTGAATCTTTTCTATGAACAGAATAGATAGGGTTTATAAAGTTACTCACGAGGGTAAAGCAGTCATGATCCTCCCAATTATAAACTACAGTGAAACCTGTGTTAGTGGTCACCTGTATTAAGCAGCCAACCTGTATTAAGCAGACACCTGTGCTAAGCAGCCACCTTCTGCAGGGTTCATTCTAGGTCAGAATTTTTGGGAGAAGTGAGAAAGCGCGTGATCGCTTCCTTAAATAGTGTTCTTTAATATACTTCTGCAAAATAGGGTTAAAATGCACAGTACAACCATTAAATACAACATTTGAATAGAAGGAGTGCTTTATAATGGGCCAATGTATCTTACAAGACACAATTTTGTTTGAAAATTGTAAAAAATACAAAACAAGTTTTTAGTTTTTTTTTAGGGAGAAGTGGGGCCCCCCCAGAGGGCGAAGTCAGGGTCCCTAGGGCGACAATTTCGCCCACTAAAATGATCCCTGCTTCTGTGATTCCCTTGGCTGGCTGCTTAAGACAGGTTTGACTGTACCTACATATCCCCGTCACAACCAATATGTACAAAATAATGGAAGGTAGAGAAACATTATCTGCAAAATCAACACAACCATTCTTTGGTTGAAACACGAATAAATACAAAAATACATAAAAAATACAAGAAATATATGGAAAAGTGTACATAAAACATGAAATTACGAAATCATGAATTGTGAAGTACGAAGCGTCACAAGTTCATGATTTTAATTGAATCTTAACGATTATATAAAATGTGAAGTAATGAAGTCCCATGCGACTCGCCAATCATGTTTTTAGCTTTCATTTCAATCCACTTGTATTCATTGTGTACATAATTATTTGTAGTAAATTATTTTATATAATGTCTAATAAATATGTTTAACCCTTTCGCTCATAGAAACACCTCTTGACGCTATTACCAATATGACATACATCGACAATGTAGTAGCCAAACCAATGTTCATAATAACAGCCAGAATCTCATGTAGTCCCAGTAATATCTATGGAGGTGGGATAGATATGGCGACTACTTATTCACTGCATGATAGCTAAATGGCTGTCGTTTGTATGGAGATATAATAGTATATTAACCTACATCTCTATGTAGTCCCAGTAATATCTATGGAGGTGGGATAGATATGGCCACTACTTATCCACTGCATGATAGCTAAATGGCAGTCGTTTGCATGGAGATATAATAGTATATTAACCTAAATCTCTATGAAGGAAAGGGTTAAACCAATCATGTTTTCTTAGTTACGTCATCAGGGTTTAATATTCCAACTGTAGCTAATGAACAAAATGAAGTGCTCTATAAGCCTGTAAACAATTTGAAGATCTGCCAACGGGAGAATTATTTTTGGAGAAATTACTATTTATAGATTACCTGATTACATGTAGATATTTGTCAATTTACAAAAAAACTATTAATTTTGTAGAACATGATTTGACAAGTTTACAAATAAACAACAGTTTTAATTTTCTAGTTGAAAAACATGAATAAAGCAGAGGGTATGTCTGATGCATAAGCAAGTAGGGTTAGTCTAATGCTTAAGCAAGTAGGGGTCTATCTGATGCATAAGTAGGGGTCTCTCTGATGCATTAGCAAGTAGGGGTCGATCTAACGTACAAGGAAGTAGGGTCAAAGTTTAAACTTTATTTATTTTACAATGATTATGAAGCAAGCTTTAACAACTTATATTAATCACTCTCGTTGGCGCGGATAAAAGCGTAAATGTGGTCATTCGTGTGGGAGGAAACCGGAGAATCCAGAGAAAACCCACCTGTCCGATCTGGCGACCACTGTACCATCTCACATTCTCCCCGGTCCGAGGATCGAACCTGGTTGCATTGGTGAGAAGTGAGTGCGCTAATCACTGCGCTAATCGGACAGCCAAATAAGTCAAGTAGGGTCAGTCTGATGTATATAATCATGCAGATAAATTGAAAATGAAAAGATGGATCTGTAGTCCAGTGGTACCACGCTGGACTGGTAATCCAGGGATCGCAGGTACGATCCCCCGTCCGACCATAATAAAATTAACAGTCTTTCAGATGGGACATTAAACCGAGATATCGTGTCGGTGCTGTACACCGTGCACGTAAAAGAACCAGAGGAGACTCTGGAATGGGTCTTTGTCTGTATCCTCCAAAAATCTAAAATTACTAACCTCTTCAGGAGGTGTCGCTCATATGGGCAACCGGTAGCGACGATAAATAAACGCAAAACACACAGAAAATGACAAGATGGGTTATCATTGTAATGTAATATCATCAACCAACACCATGTGGCACTTCACTCTCTTATAAAATTTTATAATCATAAACACACAACAATTTATTTTGTTGAACATATCTACTTAAACATTTGTCAAAGTTCCATGTTTACACCGATGCCGCCAATCTAGATCAGCGTGCAGCCACAGCAGCACTGTTGCGGATAACTTGGTGCGTAGACTTTCTTATCAAACCCATACACAAAGAAGTCTGAGTCCTTTGACTTCCACGTGTATATCGCCTGTGTCACCGGAATAACCCGTACCATGTGCCTCTGACAAGAAAAATAACAGTTTGAGTGCTTTAGACAGCTCAGAAACAGAATAAGATAAATATTAAACATGTAGCAATAATGAAATGTAAGTTATTCAATTTCAAACTCCAAAAAATTACAATCATCATATTATTCATTTTTAAAATAAAAACAACAACTGACAAACACAAGCCCATAATTTAACCTTTGCCTGCTGAGTAAATAATGTCACATTTGCAAACAACATAGATCCAGATCAGCCTGCGGCATATCGCTGTATCTGATCAGGATCTATGTTGTTTGCTATACAGCCAAGTGTTTTAGTTCCACTATCCGAATAGCTCTATGCTGTTTGCAAAAGTGATTTTATCTGCCGCTAGCATGCAAAAGGTTAATGAGCTTTTGCAATGACCATACAGATTTGTAAGACTGTTTTACCCCTAGAGGAAACTAGTGTACCCTGAAAATGTTCAGCTTCTTAACAACCAAAATATAGTATGTGAGATGGTACGGTGGTCGCCAGATCCGAAATATAGGTTTCTCTGGGTACCTCCCGCACGAAGGATTACATATACACTTACTGCGCCAACGAAAGTGATTAATATAAGTTGTTAAAAGTTGTTTCGCAATCGTTGTAAAATAAATAAAGTTTATACAGTTAAGCGTGTGTTAGTGGTCACCTCTATTAAACAACCAACCTGTATTAAGCAGCAAATTTCAAGATTCCCAATATGTTGTTTTATTATACATTTGACCGCTATTAAGCAGTGACCTGTGCTAAGCAGCCACTTTCTGTGATTCCCTTGGCTGGCTGCTTAAGACAGGTTTGACTGTATGTTACTTTGTTACATGCCCATATTGGGAATCTGAATACTGGCTGCTTAATGCAGGTTGGCTGCTTAATAGAGGTGACTACTATCACAGTTTTGACTGTACTTGATACTTTTAATTTGACCAGTAGTATTGATTCGTTTGACTGTCTCTGTAGCTCAATTTCTCCGTAAGAAATCGTAGTAGCAAAGAAATGAATGAGTTACTAGTAGTTTTAGCATGTTTTATTAACTCGCTAGCAGTGAAAGCAACAGTCAAACATTAACATGTCATGACATTTCATTAGAATTGATCGTAAAGACACAATTCTGATGAGATTCCATTGTCCTAGGTTATAACACTGTTCCGAGATCTCAAGCTCAAATGATTTGGTTGGATGATTCTGAGTTTTACTGCCAGCTGAACCAATCAGAAGCTTGAGACCGAGTTTGAGATGGGAGAAACGTTTTATAACCTCGAGGCATGACATACTTTCAGAGTTTTCCGTTACAATTAAGAAAAACACATTAATGAATTGTCGTCTTCTACTCTTCTACAATAATTTGAACTATTTATAGCCTTTATTTTTTACCCAGCATGCAGAGTTAATATTGCTGCCATACGAAATGGGACACACGCAGACAATGCAACATCATCTTTCTCAACAAGAAGACTATTAATATATGTTTATTGATTCATTTATATTATGTCTCAAAAGCTTCATTTTGACATATAAATTTCATGAAATTGGAATGGGAACCAAACCAGACTTCTAATGTGAGCACAATATTTTCAAGAAGTGAATAATTCTTTACCTGCATAAGAATTCTCTCTGAAGGGAAAGCTCCCGTGTGTTGGTTCACGATTCTCTGTGATGCAGTGTTGATCTCAGCATCTGGGAAATGGTTTATGGGCCATACCTGGTATACAACAAAATTCGTTGGAAAGAATACAAGATCAAGAAAGTTGACAACATTGTATGTATGACACATGCCCATGAACATGGTTTCGACAAAATAGAACACATTTTAGAGATGATATCTGAAGTGTTAGTGTATACAAATTTGTTTTGTCCGCCTCCGTGGTCGAGTGGTTAAGGTCGCTGACTTGTATACCACTGTAACCTATCATCACTGATGGTCACGGGTTCGAGCCCCGCTCAGGCCGTGTCTCATTTATATGAAAAAGTTGGCAGTTTCTTACGGAGGTTGGTGCACCCAAGTACTGGTTAACCGCTGGAGCATGCCCAGGAAAGGTGTTGTTAGGTAAACTTCCCGCCGGCGATATAGCCCAAAATGGTGCTGATGCAGGCGTAAAACCCGAAATATAACAATAACATATTACAAATTTGTTTTAGCTCGATTGCGAAACAAGTTCTTACAACTTATATTAATCACTCTTGAGACCTCATTCCTGATGGAATCCATCGCCATGAGGGAGAGAGAAGAGGCAACGTGGAATTTAAATGCCTTGCCTAAGGGCACAATCGTAACGGCTCCAGCGGGGCTCGAACTCGGAGCCTTTCGCACCTGAAGTGTTCACCGAGGTAAATATTATGTATTAATAAAGTATAACAGAGGATTAATTTGTGCTCGTCTAGTTATACACCTAGTATTAATTCAATGGAACGTAATTGCAGGATGAGTTAAGGTCATTAGGCATATATTGCAATATTATAACAAGCGAGCATAATTCATGAAACAATCAACGGACCCCACAGTCCTCGCTCTCAGAGACCCGGTGGCATACACTAATTGCATTATTTTACACACTGTTCGGAGCTGCAATTCTGACTGATTCAAGGGACATAATTCTAGCATGAACAGGAAGTTAGACACTTAAAAGCTTGTACAAACAACTGCCTTTGTAGAATATATACTTGACGGCCTTAAAATGCTAATTTTATATGATACCATTATTTTACCAAATTTATAATTTTACCAATTTATTTAGCCATATATTCATTCATAATATACAGTACATATAAATTGTATACAGAATGAAAATGGATTTAATCGAAAGCGTAAAGCTTATTGAGATTATCGCCATTTCGTTTTGGTTTAAACATAATTTTTACAATTACACATGACTCGCATAATGTTGGAATCTAATCCAATGGATGGTTAAATTCTTTATTATTTTGTGATAAACTTGTTTGAGAATGATTTCTGTAAAATATTACATTGCTTTGTTTTAATGAATCCCAGAAAATAAAACAACCACTAATGCCATTCAATCCCAAGTTGCGTTTTTAATGCCGTCAAGTATATGAGTGTGGCGTCCGTGGTCCAGTGGTAGAGTGGCGTCCGTGGTCCAGTGGTAGAGTGGCGTCCGTGGTCCAGTGGTAGAGTGGCGTCCGTGGTCCAGTGGTAGAGCGTCGGATTTGGAATCGAACGGTCCCGGGTTCGATACTCGGTCAGGCCACGTATGTAGTGTCATTGAGCAAGGCACCTCACACACATTGCTTAGTACTGGTTAATCGCTTAGGTCGGCTAAGCCTGCCCAGGAAAAACATGTCTAAGTCCCCCGCGAGGGGTTTGACATTAAAGGAACATACATACATACAACCCATAACCTACCAATCACAACTAAAGCCGTTTTTGCAAACAGCATAGACCCAGATCAGACAGAACAGCACATGCCGTCTGATCAGGCTCTATGCTGTTTGCTATTCGGATAGTTGAGCTAAAACACTTGTCTGAATAGCAAACAACATAGATTCTGATCTGGATCTATGTTGTTTGCAGATTCCTTCCAATTTATTCGGCAGGTTACGGGTTAACATGTCTCACCCGTGGCTGTTGTTCTTGAAAAGCTACTTTCCCCTGGACGTTCCTTATCAAGTTGTCAGGAAGGGCCGTCCTCTCTACTATGTGGTCCTGAACATGATTGGTCCTGCAACAGATATATGAATTACAGTTGTGCATTTGTGGCCCAAACCGTTTGCCTGTACATGTATTTATTTTTGATGTCTATTAACACATACCCACATAGAGACTTAAGGTTATATGATCTGTAACACATACATATAGTAAAAATGGATAAGCAGTCCGAATATTTACCCCACCACCACATGGATTATGATTCTGAAACAGAGTTGATGTTGTTTGTTCTGTAATAGAGTTGATGTGGTTGATTCTGTAATAGAGTTGATGTGGTTGGTTCTGTAATAGAGTTGATATGGTTGATTCTGTAATAGAGTTGATGTGGTTGATTCTGTAATAGAGTTGATGTGGTTGATTCTGTAATAGAGTTGATATGGTTGATTCTGTAATAGAGTTGATGTGGTTGATTCTGTAACAGAGTTGATATGGTTGGTTCTGTAATAGAGTTGATGTGGTTGGTTCTGTAATAGAGTTGATGTGGTTGGTTCTGTAATAGAGTTGATGTGGTTGGTTCTGTAATAGAGTTGATGTGGTTGTTTCTGTAATAGAGTTGATGTGGTTGGTTCTGTAATAGAGTTGATATGGTTGTTTCTGTAATAGAGTTGATGTGGTTGGTTCTGTGATAGGTTGAATGATTCTGTTATTGAATTGGAGTGGAAGTCACGATAGCGCAGAGGTGGCGATTCGCTTCAGGTGCGAAAGGCCCGGAGTTCGAGCCCCACTGGAGCCATTACGATTGTGCATTTAGGCAAGGCAATAAAATTCCACATGCCTCTTCTCTCTCCCTCGTGGCGATGGAGATTCCATCAGGAATGAGGTCTCGAGAGTGATCAATATAAGTTGTAAGGACTTGTTTCGCAATCAAGCTAAAATAAATTTATATAACTCATTGGAGGGCACGGGATCGTGTGACTCGGCTATTGAAGCTGATTGCATTAATCTAATAAAACATTATGGACTGTACCTACCACATGATGGACTGTACCTACCACACATGATGGACTGTACCTACCACATTATGGACTGTACCTACCACATGATGGACTGAACCTACCACATGATGGACTGTACCTACCACACATGATGGACTGTACCTACCACATTATGGACTGTACCTACCACATGATGGACTGTACCTACCACACATGATGGACTGTACCTACCACATTATGGACTGTACCTACCACATTATGGACTGTACCTACCACATTATGGACTGTACCTACCACATGATGGACTGTACCTACCATATGATGGACTGTACCTACCACATATGATGGACTGTACCTACCACATGATGGACTGTACCTACCATATGATGGACTGTACCTACCACATTATGGACTGTACCTACCACATGATGGACTGTACCTACCACACATGATGGACTGTACCTACCATATGATGGACTGTACCTACCACATGATGGACTGTACCTACCATATGATGGACTGTACCTACCACATTATGGACTGTACCTACCATATGATGGACTGTACCTACCACATTATGGACTGTACCTACCACATGATGGACTGTACCTACCACACATGATGGACTGTACCTACCACATGATGGACTGTACCTACCACACATGATGGACTGTACCTACCACACATGATGGACTGTACCTACCACATATGATGGACTGTACCTACCACACATGATGGACTGTACCTACCACATGATGGACTGTACCTACCACATGATGGACTGTACCTACCACATTATGGACTGTACCTACCACATGATGGACTGTACCTACCACACATGATGGACTGTACCTACCACATGATGGACTGTACCTACCATATGATGGACTGTACCTACCACATGATGGACTGTACCTACCATATGATGGACTGTACCTACCACATTATGGACTGTACCTACCATATGATGGACTGTACCTACCACATTATGGACTGTACCTACCACATGATGGACTGTACCTACCACACATGATGGACTGTACCTACCACATGATGGACTGTACCTACCACACATGATGGACTGTACCTACCACACATGATGGACTGTACCTACCACATATGATGGACTGTACCTACCACACATGATGGACTGTACCTACCACATGATGGACTGTACCTACCACATGATGGACTGTACCTACCACAGGATGGACTGTACCTACCACATTATGGACTGTACCTACTGATGGACTGTACCTACCACATGATGGACTGTACCTACCACAGGATGGTTAGTTTGATGTAACACTTGAGTTGACAGTGTCCTTGGCAGCAGTCGCAAGTTATCATACCAAATCCATGACATGTACAGCACCTGTGCAGAGAAATACATCATATTTTACATTAAACCGTAACCTGCCAAACAAATTAGATGCAATGTGCAAACAACATAGATCCAGATCAGCCATGGCGGTATTTAAGCTCCACTATTCTGTGCCCTTTGATCTGGCTCTATGCTGCTTGCAAACTTCATGTGATTGACAGTTAAGGGTTAATGTTGTTATTGTAAAGTTAATTTAATAGCGTTCATCCATAATAAATATACATGTTATAACTTATACGTGACAAATAGGATTGAAAGTTTAGTGGAGGCTCTGTGGTATAATGGGTACGATGTCCGCCTTGTATTCAAGGGGTTGCGACTTCGAGTCCGATCAGAGCCACAGTGGTGACACATAATTCCACATGTCTCTTCTCTCTTCCTCAATGCCATGGATTCCATCAGGAATGAGGTCTCGAGAGCGATTAAGCTAATGTTGTAAAAATTTGATTCGGGGATTGAGTTAAAATAAATCTGTATAAATGAGAATTTAGTTACAGTAAGCACAATACCTTTTAACCCTTTCTTTCATAGAGATTTAGGTTAATATACTATTATATCTTCATACAAATGACAGCCATTTAGTTATCATGCAGTGGATATGTAGTCACCATATCTATTCCACCTCCATAGATATTACTGGGACTACATAGAGATTTAGGTTAATATACTATTATATCTCCATACAAACAACAGCCTGTTAGCTATCATGCAGTGGATATGTAGTCGCCATATCTATCCCACCTCCATAGATATTACTGGGACTACATGAGATTCTGGTCTTTATTATGAACATTGGTTTGGCTACTACATTGTTAATGTATGTCGTATTGGTAATGGCGTCAAGAGGTGCTTCTATTAGTGAAAGGGTTAATCACTCAACATACTAGGGCTAGGACAAATACCCAGATACCTTAATCGTTCAACAGACTAGGGCTGGGACAAATACCCGGATACCTTAATCGTTCAACAGACTAGGGCTAGGACAAATACCCAGATACCTTAATCGTTCAACAGACTAGGGCTGGGACAAATACCCGGATACCTTAATCATTCAACAGACTAGGGCTGGGACAAATACCAGGATACCATAATCGTTCAACAGACTAGGGTTAGGACAAATACCCGGATACCTTAATCGTTCAACAGACTAGGGCTGGGATAAATACCCAGATACAAAACAAGGCCTTATTCGTTCAACAGACTAGGGCTGGGACAAATACCCAGATACCTTAATCGTTCAACAGACTAGGGCTGGCACAAATACCGGGATACCTTAATCGTTCAACAGACTACGGCTAGGACAAATACCCGGATACCTTAATTGTTCAACAGACTAGGGCTGAGTCAAATACCGGGATACCTTAATCGTTCAACAGACTAGGGCTGGGACAAATACCGGGATACCTTAATCGTTCAACAGACTAGGGCTGGGACAAATACCGGGATACCTTAATCACTCAACAGACTAGGGCTGTGACAAATACCGGGATACCTTAATCGTTCAACAGACTAGGGCTGGGACCAATACAGGGATACCTTAATCGTTCAACAGATAAGGGCTAGGACAAATACCCAGATACAAAACAAGGCCTTAATCGTTCAACAGACTAGGGCTAGGACAAATACCCGGATACCTTAATCACTCAACAGACTAGGGCTAGGACAAATACCCGGATACCTTAATCGTTCAACAGACTAGGGCTGGGACAAATACCCAGATACAAAACAAGGCCTTAATCGTTCAACAGACTAGGACTAGGACAAATACCGGGATACCTTAATCACTCAACAGACTAGGGCTAGGACAAATACCCGGATACCTTAATCGTTCAACAGAATAGGGCTAGGACAAATACCGGGATACCTTATCGTTCAACAGACTAGGGCTGGGACAAATACCCGGATACCTTAATCGTTCAACAGACTAGGGCTGGGATAAATACCCAGATACAAAACAAGGCCTTATTCGTTCAACAGACTAGGGCTGGGACAAATACCGGGATACCTTAATCGTTCAACAGACTAGGGCTGGGACAAATACCGGGATACCTTAATCACTCAACAGACTAGGGCTGTGACAAATACCGGGATACCTTAATCGTTCAACAGACTAGGGCTGGGACCAATACCGGGATACCTTAATCATTCAACAGACTAGGGCTAGGACAAATACCCAGATACAAAACAAGGCCTTAATCGTTCAACAGACTAGGGCTAGGACAAATACCCGGATACCTTAATCACTCAACAGACTAGGGCTAGGACAAATACCCGGATACCTTAATCGTTCAACAGACTAGGGCTGGGACAAATACCCAGATACAAAACAAGGCCTTAATCGTTCAACAGACTAGGACTAGGACAAATACCGGGATACCTTAATCACTCAACAGACTAGGGCTAGGACAAATACCCGGATACCTTAATCGTTCAACAGAATAGGGCTAGGACAAATACCGGGATACCTTATCGTTCAACAGACTAGGGCTGGGACAAATACCCGGATACCTTAATCGTTCAACAGACTAGGGCTGGGATAAATACCCAGATACAAAACCAGGCCTTATTCGTTCAACAGACTAGGGCTGGGACAAATACCCGGATACCTTAATCGTTCAACAGACTAGGGCTGGGACCAATACCCGGATACCTTAATCGTTCAACAGACTAGGGCTGGGACAAATACCCGTATACCTTAATCACTCAACAGACTAGGGCTGGGACAAATACCCGGATACCATAATCATTCAACAGACTAGGGCTGGGACAAATACCCGGATACCTTAATCACTCAACAGACTAGGGCTGGGACAAATACCCGGATACCTTAATCATTCAACAGACTAGGGCTAGGACAAATACCCGGATACCTTAATCGTTCAACAGACTAGGGCTGGGACAAATACCGAGATACAAAACAAGGCCTTATTCGCTCAACAGACTAGGGCCGGGACAATTACCGGATACAAAACAAGGCCTTAATCACTCAACAGACTAGGGCCGGGACAATTACTGGATACAAAACAAGGCCGTAATCGTTCAACAGACTAGGGCTAGGACAAATACCCGGATACCTTAATCGTTCAACAGACTAGGGCTGGGACAAATACCCGGATACCTTAATCGTTCAACAGACTAGGGCTGGGACAAATACCCAGATACCTTAATCACTCAACAGACTAGGGCTGGGACAAATACCCGGATACCTTAATCGTTCAACAGACTAGGGCTGGGACAAATACCCAGATACAAAACAAGGCCTTAATCGTTCAACAGACTAGGACTAGGACAAATACCGGGATACCTTAATCACTCAACAGACTAGGGCTAGGACAAATACCCGGATACCTTAATCGTTCAACAGAATAGGGCTAGGACAAATACCGGGATACCTTATCGTTCAACAGACTAGGGCTGGGACAAATACCCGGATACCTTAATCGTTCAACAGACTAGGGCTGGGATAAATACCCAGATACAAAACCAGGCCTTATTCGTTCAACAGACTAGGGCTGGGACAAATACCCGGATACCTTAATCGTTCAACAGACTAGGGCTGGGACCAATACCCGGATACCTTAATCGTTCAACAGACTAGGGCTGGGACAAATACCCGTATACCTTAATCACTCAACAGACTAGGGCTGGGACAAATACCCGGATACCATAATCATTCAACAGACTAGGGCTGGGACAAATACCCGGATACCTTAATCACTCAACAGACTAGGGCTGGGACAAATACCCGGATACCTTAATCATTCAACAGACTAGGGCTAGGACAAATACCCGGATACCTTAATCGTTCAACAGACTAGGGCTAGGACAAATACCCGGATACCTTAATCGTTCAACAGACTAGGGCTGGGACAAATACCGAGATACAAAACAAGGCCTTATTCGCTCAACAGACTAGGGCCGGGACAATTACCGGATACAAAACAAGGCCTTAATCACTCAACAGACTAGGGCCGGGACAATTACCCAGATACAAAACAAGGCCTTAATCACTCAACAGACTAGGGCCGGGACAATTACCCAGATACAAAACAAGGCCGTAATCGTTCAACAGACTAGGGCTAGGACAAATACCCGGATACCTTAATCGTTCAACAGACTAGGGCTGGGACAAATACCCGGATACCTTAATCGTTCAACAGACTAGGGCTGGGACAAATACCCAGATACCTTAATCACTCAACAGACTAGGGCTGGGACAAATACCCGGATACCTTAATCGTTCAACAGACTAGGGCTGGGACAAATACCCGGATACCTTAATCGTTCAACAGACTAGGGCTGGGACAAATACCCGGATACCTTAATCGTCCGGATACCTTAATCGTTCAACAGACTAGGGCTGGGACAAATACCAGGATACAAAACAAGGCCATAATCGTTCAACAGACTAGGGCTGGGACAAATACCCAGATACCATAATCGTTCAACAGACTAGGGCTGGGACAAATACCGGGATACAAAACAAGGCCTTATTCGCTCAACAGACTAGGGCCGGGACAATTACCGGATATAAAACAAGGCCTTAATCGTTCAACAGACTAGGGCAGGTACAAATACCCAGATACAAAACAAGGCCTTAATCACTCAACAGACTAGGGCAGGTACAATTACCCAGATACAAAACAAGGCCTTAATCACTCAACAGACTAGGGCAGGTACAAATACCCAGATACAAAACAAGGCCTTAATCGTTCAACAGACTAGGGCCGGGACAATTACCGGATACAAAGTTGTGTACTACTAAATTACAAAACAAAATGGATACCTCTGGCCATCTGATGGAACTAGGTACATCTTAAGTGCTGTAAAAGTGCTGCATTACATCTCCCTACACTTTGGGGCCACAATACAAAGCAGCAGCACAGCTCTATGTTACATTACTCTATGTGACATTGCGGGGTATACTCTATGCAGAGTGACGCAATCACTATAGATGATGATTAGCTACACTTTCTTCCTTGTTCATCACATACGTAAAAACAGTTGCCTTCCTTATCTTATCTTCAGCAATGTTGATCCCTGATAGAACTGTGGGAAGGATAAACTAATCGGTCAGCAAAGTATTCAATGGCAACTGGCTAACAGCAACTGTTTGGAGAATACAGGTGACAGTCTTTAAATGGACAAGTTATTCTACCTTTTTCTACCATCTCCATGACAAAAGTGACATCTCTCTTGTTCATGCTCCCCATTCCGAAACACAGTCTTATGACCTCTGCCAGCACAACTACTACATCGAACCTACAATGAAGACATTTCTAAACTTTTATTTATTTTACAACGATTGCGAAGCAAGTTTTAACAATTTATATTAATCACTCTCGTTGGCGCGGATGAAAGCATAAATGTGGTCATTCGTGTGGGAGGAAACCGGAGTACCCGGAGAAAACCCACTTGTCCGATCTGGCGACCACCGTACCATCTCGCATACTTCCCGGTCCGAGGATCGAACCAGGTTGCATTAGTGAGAAGCGAGCGCGCTAACCACTGCACTAATCGGACAGACAATGAAGAAATCCCACAGACAATGTTCATGAGGAGATACACGTGTTGTTAAAGGAGATTAGATGAGGATTTATATGTTATATTATCTTATATTATGCTTACTTTTAGTTTACAAAATAGATTTTAGTAGTTATATCTTTTTTTTAAAAAATATCCTGTACCTCTAACTAGTTTATTTAAATCAAGCTTTAGAAACACTAATGAATGGTCTGGTCTTATTCCCGTAGTAATTTTACATTCTTTTACACTATTTATTATGTTTGTAGAGACAAGAAAAAAGTCTACCTGCAAAAGATTGGAGGTTTACTATTAGAGTGCCAAGTAAATTTATTTAAATCTACATTTTTGACTCGCCATATATCTGTCAGTTGATAATTTTGCATTATGCTGTTAAGTTTAGATCTACTGAGTTTCTTTGTGTCTATTCTTCCATTTTTTTTGTCCATTTCGATATTAAGAACTGTATTAAAATCTTCGCCTATAATAAAGTTTTTTTTGTCATTGTGAGCTATAAATTGTTCGAGCACATTAAAGAAATTAATATCATCATTATTTGGTCCATATACGTTCAATAATGAAATGTCAGTATCATTTATTTTAACATTTAAGCATTGGAGACGACCTTCTACAAGCTCACTATATTCGTAAGATAAAATCGAGTTTGAGAATAAAATGCCAATTCCTTTGCTATTCGAACTGTCTCCACTTAGAAACATTTTCGATCTAAAATATAGCTTGAAAAACGAATGACCATAACAATTGTTGTTGTTGCTCACACAGGACCTACATCACTACTCTCCTTGAAACGAGGAGTTTCGTTTTTAATATTCTTTAGTTTATACAAATTTAATTTGGCTCGATTGTATCATTGCACAATCTAAAATGACTAATCTCTTCAGGAGGCGATGCTCATATGGGCAATCAGTAGCGACGATAAATAAACGGGGAAAAAAGAGGACGGGAATACATTCTAAAAATGTATATGGAGTTGTCAAGGGACTTGCATAAATTCCTCTCATAGTCTAGCATTATATACCCTATTATACAGTGTAATTTCACCTCCATTAAGCAGCCAACCTGTATTACATACCCTATTATACAGTGTAATTTCACCTCCATTAAGCAGCCAACCTGTATTATATACCCTATTATACAGTGTAATTTCACTTCCATTAAGCAGCCAACCTGTATTACATACCCTATTATACAGTGTAATTTCACCTCCATTAAGCAGCCAACCTGTATTATATACCCTATTATACAGTGTAATTTCACCCCCATTAAGCAGCCAACCTGCATATATACCCTATTATACAGTGTAATGTCACCTCCATTAAGCAGCCAACCTGTATTAAGCAGCCAGCTTCCAGATTTCCAATCGGTTGTTTTATTATATATTTGACCTCTATTAAGCAGCCACCTGTGCTAAGCAGCCACTTTCTCTGACTCCCTTGGCTGGCTGCTTAAGACAGGTCTGACTGTAGATTGCCAAGCCGGAAATGTGACTAGTAACATACCCTTCCACGCCCGAAACATCTGTGACAGCGGATTCTTCCCAATGCCATGCAGTTGTGACACGGCTGAAATATACACATGTCAATATATATAGATTGAACAGTAATTCCATGCAACATTTGTATCATCTCGGCAGTATTCAAATGTTGTGACTTCAACAGAAATGTAGCTTTAACCATGTGCACGCTAGCAGCGGATAAAATCACATTTGCAAACAGCATAGAGCCAGATCAGACGGCACAGAACGTTACCTGCACAAACTGGAACCAAACAGCTTGAACGAACATTGGTGTAAAGAATTACTGTGTCTGTTTAGTGCAGATGTCTATGACTGCTATTTAATAATACTCTTCTAGTGCTGGCATGCATATACATATAGTAATAATACACTGGTTGATACAAACCTTCACAGATGATGTATGGGGGACTTCTATCTCTGTTTTCTGGTTCTGGAACAAGGATGGTGGATTGGCCTGTATGTCCCAGGGTCCTAGTGGGGGGCCATTGTGGGGACCATCAATAGGCTGCCCTATAGTACAGAAAAAATATGAGGAAAATGCCAAAATGCCAAATGTTAGAATGAAAATATCAGTTGTCTTTCCGTTGTGTATCATCGTATAAAACCATGTTTTCCTATACCAGAATTCCAGACCGTGTTTTATTCGCCGATAAATAATGGGCAGACAAATATTATTTCTTAAATGAATATCTTTGTTTAAAACTTTATTCATTTTACAACGATTGCGAAGCAGGTTTTAATCACTCACGTTGGCGCAGATGAAAGCGTATATGTGGTCATTAGTGTGGGAGGAAACCGGAGTACTCGGAGAAAATCCACCTGTCCGATCTGGCAACTACCATACCATCTCACATGCTTCCCGGCTCGAGGATCGAATTCGGGTTGCATTTGTGAGAAGCAAGCGTGCTAACCACTGCACTAATCGGACAATATCTCAGTGAATTATAATCAGATTAAATTGAGAATTTGTAGGTGTATTGAATAAACATCTGTAAACAATTGCACAAGGTTTTTATGTTATTATGAAATTATGTTATGTTATGTTTGTAAACTTCCTCAATCCGAGTTGCTGTCCATTAAAGTTAGCCTGGGGTCCAGTCTGCCGATTTTTCACTTTTTAACATCTGGCAAAATGACATATTATCAGAAACTCAATACGGCCCAATTAATGGTCTCGGTGTTAACATACAGTCAAACTTGTGTTAGTGGTCACCTCTATTAAGCAGCCAACCTGCATTAAACAGCCAGTTTCCAGATATGTTGTTTTGCTATATATTTGACCTCTATTAGGCAGCCACCTGTGCTAAGCAGCCACTTTCTGTGATTCCCTTGGCTGGCTGCTTAAGACAGGTTTGACTGTATATTTATTTGACTGACCAGGCAAAATATATCGACGCCTGTTCCCAGGCTATATTAGAGTACTACCTAAAGGTGATTGATTTGTTTCTCAGACTAACATAAACTGTCTGTACCACTACCGGTACCCAGGACATATATTATTGTCACTAGATACTGCCTGTAAATTCAATAAATTGATCAAGTTTGTATTGACAATAGTGAATGATATGTACATATTGTTTCAAGATATCATATTTCTATATAATACTACACATTCAAGCAACATTTCATGTGGCATTCAATGCTTGCGGTATGGTATCGCAGATCAATATAAACTAGCACACTTTATTCTTGGAGAATCTTGTTTCAAGATATCATATTTCTATATAATACTGCACATTCAAGCAACATTTCATGTGGCATTCAATGCTTGCGGTATCACAGATCAATATAAACTAGCACACTTCATTCTTGGAGAAGAAAACTGATAAATACTGGGTACCTGTACTGTGTTTATTTCATACAGTTTATGTGGGGTTTTTTTCATGACATTTCGAAACATACAAGATAGCCAAGGTGAAACATTGACTTCATTATTTATCTAGTAGAGCATAATGATTAAAAGGAATACCTTACACCCATCACTAGACAAGTGTGTGTGTGTGTTTTACGTTTATTTATTGTCGCTACTGGTTGCCCATATGAGCGACGCCTCCTGAAGAGATTAGTCATTTTAGATTTTGGAGGGTAGTGCAATGATACAGGGACCCATTCCAGAGCCTCCTCTGGTTATTTTACGTGCACGGTGTAAAGCACCGACACGAGACCTTGATTTAAAGTCCCATCTGAAAGACTGTTAATTTTATTATGGCCAGACAGGGGATCGAACCTGCGATCCCTGAATTACCAGTCCAGCGTGTTACCACTGGACTACAGATCCGTTTAGACTAGACAAGTACCTGAATGAAAATGTTTTTGATTTAATTTGAGGTCCTGGATCCCAAAATCAATAAGGGTTATCTACTGACAGATCAATGTACAAATGAAGTTTGAGACCCATACTTGCATTGTTTTACAAAACATTGATCTGAAACAGATTTCGATGCAAAATTCCTGTGACAGTGACCTACTGGCCCCAAAATCAATGGAGATCATCTACCGATCCAGACCAGTTTCAATGCTTTACTAATTATGGAGCGGAAACCTTGAAGCCCATTTTACCATGTCCTTTTACCTATCTTACCAAAATTAATATACAGTCAAACCTGTCTTAAGCAGCCAGGCAAGGGAATCACAAGAAGTGGCTGATTCACTGACTGCTTAATAGAGGTCAAATGTACAGTAAAACAACATATTGGGAATCTGGAAACTAGCTGCTTAATACAGGTTGGCTGCTTAATACAGGTGACCACTAACACAGGTTTCACTGTAACTGATTTGAAAACTGAGGGTGATAATATGGGGTCTTAACCCATGATTCTGGATACAAGACAGTATTTGCAAAGAACATAGAGCCAGATCAGCTGCCACAGAACGTGCAGTCTGATCAGGCTCTATGCTGTTTGCTATTCAGGTGATCTTGCTAAGACACTTGGCTATGTAGCAAACAACAAAGATCCTGATCAGCATGCAGCATCACGCCAGACAAGAAAACAACAACAACACAAGGTCTCTCCCAGAGAGTGGTAGTAGGGGGAAGACGTACTTAAAATTGTCGTTGATAATATATAGTTACAAGTAGTTAAATAATAAGGTTGAATTCTTGTCTGTGAAGAGAAATAAATTACCAACCAGAATAGGGTGTAAATGCCCAGGTTGTTGATCTCCCCTCGCCAAATGTTTCCAAGGTATACTGAAAACAAGCAGAATAAAAAGTCATTCTGGCTTCTCACAAATAAAAGTTATGAAGGGGCCGCAATAGTGGCGTCCGTGGTCCAGTGGTAGAGCGTCGGATTTGGAATCGAACGGTCCCGGGTTCGATACTCGGCCAGGCCACGTATGTAGTGCCATTGAGCAAGGCACCTTACACACATTGCTTAGTACTGGTTAATCGCTTAGGTCGGCAAACCCTGCCCGGGAAAACATGTCTAAGTCCCCGCGAGGGGTTTGACATTAAAGGAACATACAATTGCAGAGTAGTAACAAGTCGTTGACTTCAAATCACTTGCCTGTCACGTTTTAGGTTCGGATTCCACTGGAGGTGTCAAATGATTTCAAGTGAGGAAGCTACCCAGCTGGCTTCGGAAGGTCAGTGGGGCTACCCGGGTGTCCATCCGTGCCTGAAATACTGCTTGAAGGGGCATCCAGGCCTTCCTCCAAGCAATATGACATAACTACCATGGCAACCACCGTACCATCTCCCATACTTCTCGGTCTGATGATATAACCCGGGTTGTATTGGTGAGAAGCGAGTTGGGAGCCATTAGCTAGTTGGGAGCCATTAGCTAGTTGGGAACCATTAGCGTAAAGCAATCAGAATAAAATTGTGCTAGTCCACAGCTTTCAACCCGTGGAATAACGCATTTTAGTTCACTGATAAAGTTCTATATTTCATTAGTTTAAACTTCATTATATACGATTATGAAGCAAGTTTGAACAACTTATATTAATCACTCGTTGGCGCGGATGTAAGCGTAAATGTGGTCATTCGTGTGGGATGAAACGGGAGTACCCAGAGAAAACCAACCACCTGTCCGATCTGGCGACCACCATACCATTTCACATATATATTTCATTGGAAAGCATAAAATAGATATAATATATATTTGATGGATATAACAAACTATATAAACGACTGTTCCCAGGCTAGGCAGTAGCTACACTTACATGAAATGCACTGGAATGTTGAAGATCTTTGAAATTAAGATCTTTGGCGGCACCGCTACCATAGCAACAGTTCTCAGCTACCAATTGTAACAAGGCCTCTCTCGCTTCATTCTCATCTATCTTAGGCAGTCTGTAAATAATGAAATGCACCATCAAATAGCACAGTGACCTACCTATACATGCGAAGATGTGAACAATTTCTCGATGCCAAGCGTGTTGGGCGTTTTATTCTCAAGCTACAAAATCTGTAGTAAAATTTCTTAACCCGTTCCCTCATAGAAGCACCTCTTGACGCCATTACCAATACGACATACATTGACAATGTAGTAGCCAAACCAATGCTCATAATAAAGGCCAGAATCTCTATGTAGTCCCAGTAAAATCTATGGAGATAGGATAGATATGGCGACTACTTATCCACTGCATGATAGCTAAATGGCTGTCGTTTGTATGGATATATAATAGCATATTAACCTGAATCTCTATGACGGAATGTGTTAAACATACAGACTTTGTATTTTGTAGGATACAAAACAACATGTTAGGTAACAAGATGTAATTTGACGAGAGATTACTTCCTGTTAAAGCAGCATTACATCGTAATAAAGGATGTTTTGGGTAAAATATAAATACTAATGTGTGTGTGTTTACAAAAATCGAAACAGTCGCTCAGAAACGATAAAATTCCAATAAATTTAAACCGTCGTATACGCGAATTTGTTTATCAACACACGAAATGTAAACACGCACAGCGCGCATGCGTGAAACAACAGAGGATGTAGAAAACAACGTATATAGTTTGAACATGAAAGTCTATCTATCTTCCTCAAATGTCGAACCCCTCGAAGGGGTTGTAGAAATGTCTCTAAAAGACTTAGTTAACAGAGGTATGAATCAACACATCAAGTAATTTAATTAAAAAAGACAACGTGGGACAAATGGGAACGATGTATTCCGAATGTAAACAAGTGCGGACGATGCGTTCCGGTTGTAAACAAGTGCGTGAGTGATCGACTCGGGAAGTCCTACTTTCGGTTTCGAGTTTGTTTTATCGCAAAAAACACTGTTTACCAATTGAACATAAGCATACAAAGTATAATGTTAGAATGTGTAGCAGCATTGCTACCCATACGTAAAAATTGAATTTTTCAAATATCTTTTATTTCATACGATGTAATGCTGCTTTAATACATATCGAGGTAAAACAATTAGGTTACCAGGTCATCCAATTAATGAAAAATGTGCGGTCGGCGATACTGGAATTAATCCCCCATGTTTTAACATAGGAGGACAACCCCCCCCCCCCCAGGGTTAGGATCCAACCCTGAATTTGAATGGGGGGGATTGTCATACCTGGGGGATTATGTCTGTCTGAATCAAAAACATTTTGGGGGGATTATGTCCATGGGGGGATTATTGTCCATGGGGGGATTATGTCCATGGGGGGGATTATGTCCATGGGGGGGATTATGTCCATGGGGGGTTATGTCCATGGGGGATTATGTCCATGGGGGGATTATGTCCATGGGGGGTTATGTCCATGGGGGGATTATGTCCATGGGGGGGTTATGTCCATGGGGGGATTATGTCCATGGGGGGATTATGTCCATGGGGGGATTATGTCCATGGGGGGATTATGTCCATGGGGGGATTATGTCCCATGGGGGGTTATGTCCATGGGGGGATTATGTCCATGGGGGGATTATGTCCATGGGGGGTTATGTCCATGGGGGGGTTATGTCCATGGGGGATTATGTCCATGGGGGGATTATGTCCATGGGGGATTATGTCCATGGGGGGATTATGTCCATGGGGGGATTATGTCCATGGGGGATTATGTCCATGGGGGATTATGTCCATGGGGGGTTATGTCCATGGGGGATTATGTCCATGGGGGGATTATGTCCATGGGGGGGTTATGTCCATGGGGGGTTATGTCCATGGGGGGTTATGTCCATGGGGGGTTATGTCCATGGGGGGGTTATGTCCATGGGGGGGTTATGTCCATGGGGGGATTATGTCCATGGGGGGGTTATGTCCATGGGGGGATTATGTCCATGGGGGGTTATGTCCATGGGGGGGATTATGTCCA
This sequence comes from Archivesica marissinica, assembly GCA_014843695.1. Taxonomy (NCBI): domain Eukaryota; kingdom Metazoa; phylum Mollusca; class Bivalvia; order Venerida; family Vesicomyidae; genus Archivesica; species Archivesica marissinica. Next base: position 46,038,480 of record CM026398.1, on the reverse strand, counting down.
TGGGGGGATTATGTCCATGGGGGGATTATGTCCCATGGGGGGATTATGTCCATGGGGGGATTATGTCCATGGGGGGGTCCATGGGGGATTATGTCCATGGGGGGGGATTATGTCCATGGGGGGATTATGTCCATGGGGGGGTTATGTCCATGGGGGGATTATGTCCATTATGTCCATGGGGGGATTATGTCCATGGGGGGATTATGTCCATGGGGGGGATTATGTCCATGGGGGGATTATGTCCATGGGGGGGGATTATGTCCATGGGGGGATTATGTCCATGGGGGGATTATGTCCATGGGGGGGTTATGGGGGGATTATGTCCATGGGGGGGTCCATGGGGGGATTATGTCCATGGGGGATTATGTCCATGGGGGGATTATGTCCATGGGGGGATTATGTCCATGGGGGGATTATGTCCATGGGGGATTATGTCCATGGGGGATTATGTCCATGGGGGGATTATGTCCATGGGGGGATTATGTCCATGGGGGGATTATGTCCATTATGTCCATGGGGGATTATGTCCATGGGGGATTATGTCCATGGGGGGATTATGTCCATGGGGGGATTATGTCCATGGGGGGATTATGTCCATGGGGGGTTATGTCCATGGGGGGGTTATGTCCATGGGGGGATTATGTCCATGGGGGGATTATGTCCATGGGGGGATTATGTCCATGGGGGGATTATGTCCATGGGGGGTTATGTGGGGGGATTATGTCCATGGGGGGATTATGTCCATGGGGGGTTATGTCCAGGGGGGGATTATGTCCATGGGGGGATTATGTCCATGGGGGGGATTATGTCCATGGGGGATTATGTCCATGGGGGGATTATGTCCATGGGGGGATTATGTCCATGGGGGGATTATGTCCATGGGGGGATTATGTCCATGGGGGGATTATGTCCATGGGGGGTTATGTCCATGGGGGGATTATGTCCATGGGGGATTATGTCCATGGGGGGATTATGTCCATGGGGGGATTATGTCCATGGGGGGATTATGTCCATGGGGGATTATGTCCATGGGGGGATTATGTCCATGGGGGGATTATGTCCATGGGGGGATTATGTCCATGGGGGGATTATGTCCATGGGGGATTATGTCCATGGGGGGATTATGTCCATGGGGGGGATTATGTCCATGGGGGGATATGTCTGTCTGAATCAAACACATTTGGGGGGGATTATGTCCATGGGGGGGGTTATGTCCATGGGGGGGTTATGTCCATGGGGGGGTTATGTCCATGGGGGGATTATGTCCATGGGGGGATTATGTCCATGGGGGGGGTTATGTCCATGGGGGGTTATGTCCATGGGGGGATTATGTCCATGGGGGGTTATGTCCATGGGGGGGTTATGTCCATGGGGGGGTTATGTCCATGGGGGGGTTATGTCCATGGGGGATTATGTCCATGGGGGGGTTATGTCCATGGGGGGATTATGTCCATGGGGGGGTTATGTCCATGGGGGTTATGTCCATGGGGGGTTATGTCCATGGGGGGTTATGTCCATGGGGGGGTTATGTCCATGGGGGGGTTATGTCCATGGGGGGGTTATGTCCATGGGGGGGTTATGTCCATGGGGGGGGGGTTATGTCCATGGGGGGATTATGTCCATGGGGGGATTATGTCCATGGGGGGTTATGTCCATGGGGGGATTATGTCCATGGGGGGGTTATGTCCATGGGGGGGGTTATGTCCATGGGGGGATTATGTCCATGGGGGGATTATGTCCATGGGGGGGTTATGTCCATGGGGGGGTTATGTCCATGGGGGGATTATGTCCATGGGGGGATTATGTCCATGGGGGGATGGGGGGGTTATGTCCATGGGGGGGTTATGTCCATGGGGGGGTTATGTCCATGGGGGGGTTATGTCCATGGGGGGATTATGTCCATGGGGGGATTATGTCCATGGGGGGATTATGTCCATGGGGGGATTATGTCCATGGGGGGGTTATGTCCATGGGGGGATTATGTCCATGGGGGGATTATGTCCATGGGGGATTATGTCCATGGGGGGGTTATGTCCATGGGGGGATTATGTCCATGGGGGGATTATGTCCATGGGGGGATTATGTCCATGGGGGGATTATGTCCATGGGGGGATTATGTCCATGGGGGGATTTTGTCCATGGGGGATATGTCCATGGGGGATTATGTCCATGGGGGGGATTATGTCCATGGGGGGGTTATGTCCATGGGGGGATTATGTCCATGGGGGGGTTATGTCCATGGGGGGTTATGTCCATGGGGGGGTTATGTCCATGGGGGGGTTATGTCCATGGGGGGATTATGTCCATGGGGGGGTTATGTCCATGGGGGGTTATGTCCATGGGGGGGTTATGTCCATGGGGGGGTTATGTCCATGGGGGGGTTATGTCCATGGGGGGGTTATGTCCATGGGGGGGTTATGTCCATGGGGGGGTTATGTCTGTCTGAATCAAAAACATTTGGGGGGATTATGTCCATGGGGGGGTTATGTCCATGGGGGGGTTATGTCCATGGGGGATTATGTCCATGGGGGATAGGGGATTATGTCCATGGGGGATAGGGGATTATGTAACCAGGTCAAGTAACTGTACAGTATCTGAAACAAAATGTTTACCAATCTTGCACAGACGATGTATTTTAATGATATCTAAGTTTATGTTGAAAATAGGTGAGGTTATGTCAACAACTAGATTACATGTAAATACTATAACAACTAGATTACATAGTGTAAATACTATAACAACTAGATTACATGTAAATACTATAACAACTAGATTACATAGTGTAAATACTATAACAACTAGATTACATAGTGTAAATACTATAACAACTAGATTACATGTAAATACTATAACAACTAGATTACATGTAAATACTATAACAACTAGATTACATGTAAATACTATAACAACTAGATTACATGTAAATACTATAACAACTAGATTACATGTAAATACTATAACAACTAGATTACATGTAAATACTATAACAACTAGATTACATGTAAATACTATAACAACTAGATTACATGTAAATACTATAACAACTAGATTACATGTAAATACTATAACAACTAGATTACATGTAAATACTATAACAACTAGATTACATGTAAATACTATAACAACTAGATTACATAGTGTAAATACTATAACAACTAGATTACATGTAAATACTATAACAACTAGATTACATGTAAATACTATAACAACTAGATTACATGTGTAAATACTATAACAACTAGATTACATGTAAATACTATAACAACTAGATTACATGTAAATACTATAACAACTAGATTACATGTAAATACTATAACAACTAGATTACATGTAAATACTATAACAACTAGATTACATGTAAATACTATAGCAACTAGATTACATGTAAATACTATAACAACTAGATTACATGTAAATACTATAACAACTAGATTACATGTAAATACTATAACAACTAGATTACATGTAAATACTATAACAACTAGATTACATGTAAATACTATAACAACTAGATTACATGTAAATACTATAACAACTAGATTACATAGTGTAAATACTATAACAACTAGATTACATGTAAATACTAAACAACTAGATTACATGTAAATACTATAACAACTAGATTACATGTAAATACTATAACAACTAGATTACATGTAAATACTATAACAACTAGATTACATGTAAATACTATAACAACTAGATTACATGTAAATACTATAACAACTAGATTACATGTAAATACTATAACAACTAGATTACATGTAAATACTATAACATAGTGTAAATACTATAACAACTAGATTACATGTAAATACTATAACAACTAGATTACATGTAAATACTATAACAACTAGATTACATGTAAATACTATAACAACTAGATTACATGTAAATACTATAACAACTAGATTACATGTAAACACTATAACAACTAGATTACATGTAAATACTATAACAACTAGATTACATGTAAATACTATAGCAACTAGATTACATGTAAATACTATAACAACTAGATTACATGTAAACACTATAACAACTAGATTACATAGTGTAAATACTATAACAACTAGATTACATGTGTAAATACTATAACAACTAGATTACATAGTGTAAATACTATAACAACTAGATTACATGTAAATACTATAACAACTAGATTACATGTAAACACTATAACAACTAGATTACATGTAAATACTATAACAACTAGATTACATGTAAATACTATAACAACTAGATTACATGTAAACACTATAACAACTAGATTACATGTAAATACTATAACAACTAGATTACATGTAAATACTATAGCAACTAGATTACATGTAAATACTATAACAACTAGATTACATAGTGTAAATACTATAACAACTAGATTACATGTAAATACTATAGCAACTAGATTACATGTAAATACTATAACAACTAGATTACATAGTGTAAATACTATAACAACTAGATTACATGTAAATACTATAACAACTAGATTACATAGTGTAAATACTATAACAACTAGATTACATGTAAATACTATAACAACTAGATTACATGTAAATACTATAACAACTAGATTACATGTAAACACTATAACAACTAGATTACATGTAAATACTATAACAACTAGATTACATGTAAATACTATAGCAACTAGATTACATGTAAATACTATAACAACTAGATTACATAGTGTAAATACTATAACAACTAGATTACATGTAAATACTATAGCAACTAGATTACATGTAAATACTATAACAACTAGATTACATGTAAATACTATAACAACTAGATTACATAGTGTAAATACTATAACAACTAGATTACATAGTGTAAATACTATAACAACTAGATTACATGTAAATACTATAACAACTAGATTACATGTGTAAATACTATAACAACTAGATTACATGTAAATACTATAACAACTAGATTACATGTAAACACTATAACAACTAGATTACATGTAAATACTATAACAACTAGATTACATGTAAATACTATAACAACTAGATTACATGTAAATACTATAACAACTAGATTACATGTAAATACTATAACAACTAGATTACATAGTGTAAATACTATAACACTAGATTACATGTAAATACTATAACAACTAGATTACATAGTGTAAATACTATACAACTAGATTACATGTAAATACTATAACAACTAGATTACATAGTGTAAATACTATAACAACTAGATTACATGTAAATACTATAACAACTAGATTACATGTAAATACTATAACACTAGATTACATGTAAACTATAACAACTAGATTACATGTAAATACTATAACAACTAGATTACATGTAAACACTATAACAACTAGATTACATGTAAATACTATAACAACTAGATTACATGTAAATACTATAACAACTAGATTACATGTAATACTATAACAACTAGATTACAGTAAATACTATAACAACTAGATTACATGTAAATACTATAACAACTAGATTACATGTAAATACTATAACAACTAGATTACATGTAAATACTATAACAACTAGATTACATGTAAATACTATAACAACTAGATTACATGTAAATACTATAACAACTGAGAGTGCACACTTTGGCTATTGAGGAGTCACTAGTAGAGTGAAGTATGGCCATCTTGATCATCTACCGTATATTCCCGGTCATAAGTCGGCCTTTTTCTCATGCAGTCATGTGGTGAAAGTGCTCGGTCGACTTATGGAAGAGAAAATGTTTATTTGTTGGAACTTTATTTATGTCTGTTTGTTTTATTTGATATAATGTAACAATTTTCTTGCACATTATTTACATTATAAGCCATAGAAAAGCTGATAAACAAACTTCATATGGTATTGTTGTGCATCAGTGAATGGTTTGCAATCATCGGGAATAAAGTCAACCAGATATCTCAACTTTAGCTCAGTTTCATTATAAAACGAGAGATAAAAAACCCATTGTTGTTACGAAACTCATAAGTCCACATAGTACCCTCGACTTATGGAAGGATCCAGATAAAAATCAGCATTTTTAAGCCAAAATTTGACCCTCGGCTTCGGGCCGAGATTGACTTGTGGCCGAGAATATACAGTATATTTCAAATGTGCATTTTGAAATGGTAGAAACCTCCGTTGCACATGCTAGATGGTGCAAACCTGGGTAAAGGGTGATCACATGAGTTCTGACATATTACCATGCATTTTTGAGCATTAAATTAGAAAAATTATGTACATAAATATTTAGCATTCGAACATAGATGTAGAAGTCAGTAGAACCAATAGTACATTCAGATCTGTCTTACATATTTTGCCAGCAACTCACCCTGCAATTTCAGATCTCTGAGGAGGCTCCCGGGTGGCCTGCTCGTACGATGGGGGCGGCAAAGCAGAACCATCAAATCCAATATTCTGATATCCCGCGACAGAATCCATTTTCTCCAGAGGCGGGGCTGACGGCTGGGATGGGCCAGCATTTGGGTTATCATCTACATCATGTTCCGGCATCTCACCTTGCCACTGGGCTTGAACACCTTCAGGGCTTGCCACCGGAGGGACTCCAGCTGCGACCCAAAACATACGATTGCAACATTAAAACATACTATTTGTAAGTAAATATTTACTAGTCATTTAGCTTACTACAACACTGTTTATTCACAATATCGATAAAAAACAAGAACACTTTCAGGTACATTATGATTGGTCAAATCACGAATTTGATGAAATGCTGACAGATCCACAAGTTTTCCAAAATATATGAATAAATTTATTTTAGCTCAATTGCGAAACAAGTTCTTTCAACTTAATTAATCACTGTCGAGACCTCATTCCTGATGGAATCTATCGACACGAGGGAGAGAGAAGAGGCAACGTGGAATTTAAATGCCTTGCCTAAGGGCACAATAGTAACGGCTCCAGCAGGGCTCAAACTCCAGACCTTTAACACCTGAAGCGAATGTGCATCCACTGCGCTATTACAACTTCCACATTTCATACGACTTCATACGGAAATAGATACACACAGGGCACATATACTGTACATTCATCAACGAAAATGCAATAGCGTTATAAATCTCTTGTGGTATGCATGCCGGTTACATAGTGCTAATATTTGATCAAAACATTTTGCTGAATGATAAAACAGTGATCAAAACATGAAATAGCATTGCCAACTAAACTCATCTGCTGTATTGGTTAGACAGTAGTGGTGGGATTAATCAGCTCATTAGGCAAATATTTGTGCAGTGTAATTGTAGCACTTTGGTGCCACACAGAAGTGCCGAGCAAATGGGTGTTGGCACGTTGCGCAATGGTGATAAAATGTCTTTATTTTAGTGTTCTGAAGCCTCAACTAAAAAACAACTAAAAAAAACCTATATACAGTCAAACCTGTGTTAGTGGTCACCTCCATTAAGCAGCCAGTTTCCAGATTACCAATATGTTGTTTTAGTAGATATTTGTGCTAAGCAGCCACTTTCTGTGACTCCTTTGGCTGGCAGCTTAACACATGTTTGACTGTACTATGAATTCATTTTAGTGTTCTGGGCCCCGTTTTATCAACGGTCGTAAGTCAGTCTTAGTTAAGATTATTGCTTAAGACCGAGTTACGCCGTCGTAACCTCTTAGTTAAGACCACGGTCCGTTTTATCAACAAAGTCGCAGCTAAGATATCGTAAATAAAGTCTTAACTTTACGACTGGTTCGATGCAGTCGCAACTTCGGAAAAAGTCTTAAAAATGGCGGCCGAATCAGCAGAATCCGTGCATCAGAGACATTGGAGACGTGTGACACCAATATCCTTTCCCAATATCGCAGGACGAGGCTATGGGTTGTCTTGCTTGTGGATATGGTGGGGGATTGACTTGGACAAGGGGACGAACTGCTCTCATTCGATACCCGGTTTGACCTAGGTAAAGTGAAATTGATATATTTCTACATCTTGCATTATTAAGGTGCAAATCAGTGTTATTTGCGTACACATTTCTGTACAGTAGGCACTTATTTCTATTTTAAGATTACAAGGGACGCTACTTCCATAAGAATCTATCGCTATTTATACTACACACAAGTCATGTTTTTGGAACTGAATGACGATACGTATTATGTTTCTGCAACGCATTAACTAAGTAAATTGATACAGTGTGCAGGTAGGGAATTAAATGCTTGTGTTTATAATGTCGTCTGTTTGTTTTTAAATGCTCGTGTTACAGTACAGTATTCGTAGACATAATTAAACGTCCCCACGTGTCCAAATGCAAATGTTTTTCTGGACAGGCTTAGCCGACCTAAGCGGTTAACCAGTGCTAAACTATGTCTGTGAGGTGACTTGCTCAATGACACTACATACGTGGACTGACCAGAGTATCGAACATGGGACAGTTTGATTCCAAATCCGACACCATGCCACGGACGCCCGGAGGAAATCGTCCTGTTCAATCTATCACCGTACCATATCACGTACTGTCCATCGAACCAGGGTTGAATTGGTGAGAAGCGAGCATGCCTAACTACTGCGCAAATTGGACAGCCAAAAAAAGTGTAATCCATATTACAAGTTGTCATGATTGATCTTAATGCGATGATACTAGACACGATGAGTCGGGATGACCATAATTATATATAGATACACTGTCCAGTTTGAAATCAATCCGAATATATCGAACTCTGTGTTTACATGCATATTGGGTTACGAACTACTACCACAACCAATGACCACAAAGTTGCATTGTAATATAATTATAGTGTGTTGAAAACACTGACTGGTTTATGTATCAATAATAGTTGAAATGTTTTGTTCATTTCAGATGCTTATTGATTTAGATACCTATCAAAGGGTGATGTATTGTCCAAAGTTGCAGATTTTCATGGCATCAACAGGTAGGTGAACTCTTGTCGACATGATCATTAATTGCTAAGTTTATTCGATTAGCTGTCTGATTAGCGTAGTGATTAGCACGCTAGCTTCTAGTCAATGCATTCCGGGTTCCTTACACTGACTGAGAAGTGTGTGAGATGGTACGGTGGTCCCCAAATCGGACATGTGAGTTTTCTCCGGTTATGTCCCACACGAATGACTACATAATTATACGCTTTCAACGAGAGTGCTTAATATTATAATCTTGTTTCGAAAATGTTGTAAAGTAAATAATATTTATACAGTTGATTATTCTAACATTAACAATGAAGAACAATGTAAAAACACAAAAGTTAACCATAGTTTTTTCAAAAACAGTGTTAGGCCGAACTCCAAATATATTTAGTTTCGTCACAGCAACCCAGATTTATGGAATAGTTTCCATCTTATTAATGTACATACACTGTACTAATCACTTATACAATGTTCTTAAAAAAATTAATATCTGTCTGGGCACCCACACAAATGCTCAATATTAATGATGCATGTCCAAATTTTGTTCACAATAATTCCAGTGTTCAAATTTAACAGATAGAAATGTAGAACTTTGATGTTAATAGAGTTTTTATATGTTATTTCTTGCAGATTCCCTGATGATATGGCTTTAATTGATGTACAGCAGGATTTTTATTGGAAGTGCCATATTATACAGAATACAGTTGGCTCAGTTGATGGTCTATTGATCTATGATTGTGTGATAGCATGGCCAATAAAATCAAGAGTGGACAACACTATTTCAACAGATCAGTTCATGCCTCTGTCAACACCACTTGATTTAAGGACACTAATCTTAGCTGTCATATTTACAGTTTAGAAATCTTGAAAACTGATGAAAACTGAGCAACTATCCGGTGATTCAAATGCATACTGTTTGGTACTTTTCTTTTATAGACTTAAGATTTCATTTTGACATGCGGCACAGTTTTAAAAATTATGAAAGAAATTTCCGGTCTTAATTTTTGTGATTTAAGGTTTCCACAAATAAAGCAAACAATAGATATATATATATATTGTATGCCAAACAAGCAAAATTAGATGTGCATGAAAACACCCTGGTAATTATATGGTATTGAAGCCTGTGTACAAACAAGATTGTCTATCATACTGTGTTCACTACAGATCTTCAATCTATATCTTGTGCAACCAATCTTCTTTTACTATGAAATCAGAAATGTTGATGCAACAAAACACAAAAATAGATTCACAGTAAATATAATTTGTTGTATCAGATTGCATAGACAGACAGACTTTGGTGTGAAAATGTAACTGCTTCAATATATTTCCCACTACACTGTAACAGAAGCTGTAACATTACACAAAGCAATCCGATACAATATATATGTTGATATACATAATACATGAATACCTGTGAGTGTTTTATGTTTATTTATCATAGTTACCAGTTGCCCATTTTAGCGACACCTACTGAAGAGATTAGTTATATTAGATTTGGAGGATAGTGCAATGATGTCTCCTCTGGTTCTTTTATTTGCATTGTGTAAAGCACCGGCACAAGACCTCTGTTTAAATTCTCATATGAATGACTATGATTTTAGTATAGTAGAGCGGGGTCTCGAACGGGATAAAAAGCCCATGTGATCTAGTTTTTTATTGTTTTTTCTTTCTTGTTCCTACGATATAATTATAAGAGGATATGTGTTTGTTTCAGTGTATGATCGAATAATATTTCACCAAATGAACATTGAAAGCATTATTACCAAGTGTGAAGCTAGTCACGAGTGGTATTAATAGCTTTCTATGTTTTTGAGTACAGTATTATTCGATCATTCACTTAACAAACAAATTTTCTTTTTATTTTGGCTGATAAGTGTTTTTATGATAGAAAATGATGCAACTGTGCCATGGGCTAAATCGTACTTAGACAACAATATGTGACGTAATAAATGACTTTGCTCGAGTCCTTAAACGTACGTGCTGCCAACATTTCAACAAACACATTCTTTGTACCACAAATTCAAAGCATTGTTACTTTTAGCTTCCTACTTAATCCTTTTCATTATGTATGTTGTTGTATGTTATATGTGATTTATGGTTTGCAATACATATTGTTTAAACCAATTCATCTTGGCAATTCTATGATAATTCTATTCCATATATGCGAGGATTAAAAACTGCATTACCCATATTATCAGTAATGTTACAAGTGTCAATATGTATCTCTATATGTATTATAAAATTATATTGGGGTATATTTGCAGTGACATTATAAATAATGAAATTTATAATAGTTCCGTTGTTTTATTTCTACTTCCTAACATCCATGATTGTGCTGGTTATAATTAGTTTCAATATAACTTACCGACCAAGTTAACTTGACAACAATTTGGTAGTTAAAGCAACCATTTATCATCGTCTTTGATCTATTGTGTTTTTGAGCTTAATTATCGTCGCTACCGGTTGCCCATATGAGCGACGCCTCTTGAAGAGATTAGTCATTTTAGATTTTTGAGGATATTGCAGTGATAGAGACAGAGACGGAGTATGTGGTCGATTGGTTAATGTTGTTGACTTCGAATCACTTGCCTCTCACAGCTGATGTTTAGACTCTCACCGGGGGTGTCGGATTATTTCGTGCAAGGAAACTATTCGGAATGTTTGTGGTTCTACCCAGGCAAGTGACCTTTCACACTTGACATACTGTATGGAGGGGTGCCCAGGATCTTCCTCCACCAATAATAGCGGGAAAGTCACCATATTACTTGAGCTGTTGGTGATACATTAAACCCCAAAAACAAACAGAGACCCATGCCAGAGTATTATCTGGTTTTTTTACGTGAACGGTGTTATTCACGGACTTAAAGACTGATGATCGAACCTTGGATCTACAGACCAATGTGTTCACCACTGAACTATTGACCCGTCTGCATTTGATCTATTAATCTCATCACACAGATATATACGACTAATGTATGACCAGTCTTATGACAGCTTGTACATTTGTATATTATATATGCTAGAATCACCGTTATAAAAAGGCATGCTGATACAAAAGTGTGTATTAATGAATGGAGTCTATTCAGTATTTACATCACTAGATATTGTGGTAACATGTAAATACCGTAGGCCCTATTCAATTGCCTCAACATTATTTACAGACACAAATCTGGAACATACCCTTGAAAATGAAATAATATTTAACAACATATTAATATCCTATTAGCAAAGAAGTTTTGGGGTGGGAGCACTGTTTTGCATTTACGCAAAAACGATGTATAAGTTATTTAAAGTATAATAAAAAGTCTGAAATGTTTAACAATTCAATATATGAAAACAACGTATCAGATTTAAAATATTGTTGCACGATGGAAACATACCAGTTATACTGAAATAGATTATACATTGACAGTAACAAGGAAGATTTAGTGGGGCCGTGTTTTCCTTTCCAATACCGGCGTGTTAAAAAATCTCTTCTACGGATTTGATCAACTACGTCATATTGGATTTAATATATATTGCATGTCTGGAGAGGCCTGCGCGTAAGGTTTAATTCGATATAAGAAATATTAACATAATCTAAGAAATAAAGTTATGAATAATATATACAGGGCGCCGTGTTTTAAACATGTCCGATGTTGACATTTGAGCGCGAAGATGTGTGCACCGGAGGTTTACATTTCGGACTGTGTCACTGTTTTTAAGGTCGTACGACGAAAGAAAATCTTAGCTGCGACCGAAGACTTACGACCGTGTTGATAAAACGGTCGTACGATTGTCGCAGGAAACGTCGCAAGTAGCGGTCTTAAGATAAGACCGACTTGCGACCGACGTTGTTGATAAAAATGGGGCCCTGGAGCCTTCAGGACACTAAAATAAGACAATTTATCACAATCCAACAACGAGCCGACCCCCTTTATGCCGAGCCTGTATGGAATAGGAATTAGCATCATTTACTTACACGTGATAGAAGTTCTGCTTAATGCGTTATTTAACTTATTTTTATTTATCATCCACTATCTTAACCTTTTGCACGCTAGCGGCAGATAAAATCACTTTTGCAAACAGTATAGAGCCGTCTTATCAAGCTCTATTCTGTTTGTTATGCGGATAGTGGCGCTAAAACACTTGCCTGAATAGCAAACAACATAGATCCTGATCAGAATGCTGCATCTGATCTGGATCTCTGCTGTTTGCAAATGTAATTTTTATTTTACTCAGCAGACATAGGGTTAATGAACAAAAACCATCGCTTACTTGTATTGTTACGGTCATGTTTGTTACGGTATGGATCAATCACTAAAGATTGTACACGTACACATTTTTCTTTACCTCCAATGGTGACCTTGACCGTGGATATAAATGCACACTAGTTTTGAGCATGATATTGTATCAACTTGTGTGAGATTAGTTCGAAGTGGTTTACAAATACGGACAGACAAATATCAATCATAGACAAACCTTCCATTTTGATCATTGTATCAAACTCACTGCAATAATATATTTTTTTATACTGTAAATATTTAAGTACATATGTACAAAGTGCAGTCTTCCTATTTGAATAGGCAATCTATAATAGTGGAAGTCGTGATAGCGCAGTGGATGCGCGTTCGTTTCAGGTCCGGAGTTCGAGCCCCGCTGGAGCCGTTACAATTGTGCCCTTAGGCAAGGCTTTTAAATTCCACATTGCCTCTTCTCTCTCCTTCGTGGCGATGGATTCCATCAGGAATAAGGTCTCGAGAGTGATTAATATAAGTTTTAAGAACTTGTTTCGCAATCGAGCTAAAATAAATTTGTATAAACTAATCTATAATACAATGTAGCTAGAACAGCAGTATCTAATCAGACAATTATGTATTAATTTAATAGTAAGACAGGTTTACCTGTTCCTGGTGGGTATTGACCCTGCGGCGGGGCTCCTGGGTAACCCTGACCAGGTGGAGGGCCTCCTGGGTAACCCTGACCAGGTGGTGGGCCTCCTGGGTTACCCTGACCAGGTGGAGGGCCTCCTGGATAACCCTGACCAGGTGGTGGGCCTCCCTGGTATGCCCCTGCTGGTGGCCCTGGGTACTGGCCCGCTGGTTGTCCCCCAGGATAAGCTGGGGGTTGTGATCCTGCTGGATAACTCATGTTGTTAGGGCTACAAAGAGAAGATATCAATGTCATTATGAGGAAATTAGCATAGATGATATATTGGATATAAAGGCATCTGGATAACAACATCCCTCCATATAATTATGTATTTGGATAGACCACCGACCATATGGTAGGTGATCATCAACAAGATTAATCGGAGATAAATGTCCATTTTGGCCCTATCTGTGTGTTTTTACGTTTATTTATCGTCGCTACCGGTTGCCCATATGAGTGACGCCTCCTGAAGAGATTAGTTATTTTAGATTTTGGAGGATAGTGCATGATACAGACAGAGACCCATTCCAGAATTTCCTCTGGTTCTTTTACGTGCACGGTGTAAAGCAACGACACGATACCTCGGTTTAACGTCCCATCTGAAAGACTGTTAATTGTATTAGGGTCAGACGGGGTATCGAACCTGCGATTACCAGTCCAGCGTGTTACCACTGGACTACATATCCGTCTGTTTGGCCCTATCCCACAAGGGGAGTATCTTTAAAACAATCCTGTACCATAACAAAGCTAGTGAATATAGGAATTTACCGATACATAAACTGGGTCGTCAATAAATCAAAGAAATTTTCTTTTTAAAACCGTGTTTATATTAAAAGCCCTTAAAAATTATGTTTATTTTGTTATCTCCCTTTATATTTTGTAATTTTATTATCTCCCTTTATATTTCTGCTTTATTTTAAAGTCCCCTCCAAACTCTAATGGATTCGTCCTTGACCCAGGGCCCACCCTTCCACCAAATTTCGTGAAATCTGTAATTTGGTGCATAGTCCTGCTTACAGATAAACACATAAACGGGGAGTGAAACATAATCTCCTTGGTGGAGGTAATAAGTTAACTTATTCAGTATTTCTCAGAGAAGTTTACAAAACAAGTATTATGACATTGTGAACCATGTACATGTATGAGTTGACAAACCAGCGTTTCAATTATTTCCTCGTCTTTCACAAAGTACAATATCCCATCGAAATTTCACACAGGACTATACAAAAGTCATGTACTTCCTTATTTGCTTCGGTTTAATAAAGAGGACAGTCAATCCCTGTTATCCTAAGGTTGACCGACTTACTTAGGTCCCAATAAAGGTCGTTTTTCATCCATTTATTTTATGGTAAAATTATACACACTGAAGAAATAAAGAAACCGAAACTACATTTAAACTCCTTCAATAGCTGGGTATTTATCTCACTGGAGTATTGTATACCACCTCATAATGTTAACATCCGGGGCAAAGTGCATACATTTCACAACACATACCATGCATATACATGTACAATCCCTGTTATCCTAAGGTTGACCTGACCGACTTACTTAGGTCCCAATAAAGGTCGTTTTTCATCCATTTATTTTATGGTAAAATTATACACACTGAAGAAATAAAGAAACCGAAACTACATTTAAACTCCTTCAATAGCTGGGTATTTATCTCACTGGAGTATTGTATACCACCTCATAATGTTAACATCCGGGGCAAAGTGCATACATTTCACAACACATACCATGCATATACATGTACATCACAACACAGTGTATACATATCATGTGCTTATTACACCCATCTAAATATGAACTCAATACTAATCAAGTTCATGTCAAAGATTCGGGATATAAACTGTATATTACTGGTACATTTGTATTTTGCTGACGAAACAAAAACTGTATGCATGGGCAGATCCAGGATTTCAAGTTAGAGGAGCATAAGAATTTTTTGAGTAAATTTTACAGGTCCATCATGTCGCTCGTGAAAGACTTTAACCTTTTCAACACCACAGACCTCTATATAGGCTTACAAAAAGTGTAGATCCAGGATCTGCACTTTTTGCAAGTAGTATTACTAATTTTAGTCAAAATTACCCATCTTGATAAATGAACTGGTCCGAATGTAATTTTCTTATTCATTTATTGGTCTAAGAATATCATGGACCAGTCCATGTCAGTTACTTGGTGTTGAAAGAGTTAATAGATACATGAAAAAGTTACATTCTTATTATTTTCGAATTAAACACAGTATCTGAAATAATAAATTTCTCCCTCGCATGTCATAAACTTCTCCCTCACACACAATAAACATCTCCCTCACATGTCATAAACTTCTCCCTCACACACAATAAACATCTCCCTCACACACAATAAACTTCTCCCTCACACACAATAAACATCTCCCTCACATGTCATAAACTTCTCCCTCACACACAATAAACATCTCCCTCACACACAATAAACTTCTCCCTCACACACAATAAACATCTCCCTCACATGTCATAAACTTCTCCCTCACACACAATAAACATCTCCCTCACACACAATAAACTTCTCCCTCACACACAATAAACATCTCCCTCACATGCAATAAACATCTCCCTCACACACAATAAACATCTCCCTCACATGTCATAAACATCTCCCTCACACACAATAAACATCTCCCTCACATGCAATAAACATCTCCCTCACACACAATAAACATCTCCCTCACATGCAATAAACTTCTCCCTCACACACAATAAACATCTCCCTCACACACAATAAACATCTCCCTCACATGCAATAAACTTCTCCATCACACACAATAAACTTCTCCCTCACATATAAAGTGACCAAGCAAAGAAAGAGCGGAAAAGTTAGTGACCCGACGTGGGACTCGAACCCACGACCTCCCGAACACTAGTCGGACAGCTCTACCAACTGAGCTAGCCGGGCCGCTGTTCTACCCATGCCGAAATACACTACACTCTTCCCTCTTTTATTCTTTAGGAGCCGCACTCCGATTCCTGGAGACGCACTCCTACTCCTTTGCCCGTACCATACATCCTCGTCGCCATTAAAGTGACCAAGCAAAGAAAGAGCGGAAAAGTTAGTGACCCGACGTGGGACTCGAACCCACGACCTCCCGAACACTAGTCGGACAGCTCTACCAACTGAGCTAGCCGGGCCGCTGTTCTACCCACGCCGAAATACACTACACATACAATAAACTTCTCCCTCACAAGCAATAATTTTCTCCCTGAGCCTGGCTGCCAGATCTCCAGTGACTACAAGAGTAGAGAAGAAGATTGCATTACCAAGATGTTGAGCAATTAAGAATCTCCCCCATCTTTACAGGCCCAACAGATGATGAAGCCTCTTTTTTTTCAAGGTGGCCGAGAGGCTGGCGCCTGATTTCTCCTGCCAAGATTTTCTTACACCATAAAACGGCGAATTGAACCGACGCAATATAAAGATTGTGTCATCAAAAATATACAAGAAACTATATATCATAATTGAGCAGGGTAGAACTGAAGATAACATAGGGTGTGCCAAATCATTATAATATCTCTCTCTCATGTGTAAACTGCTCCATCACACCATAAACTGCTCCCTCACATCATAAACTTCTACCCTACACAATAAACTGCTCCCTCACACCATAAACAGTGATAAACTGCTCCCTCAAACAGCACTCTGACACAATAAACTTCTCCCTCACATGCCGTAAACTTCTCTATTACACCATAAACTTCTCCCTCACAAGCCGTAAACTTCTCTATTACACCATAAACTTCTCCCTCACAAGCCGTAAACTTCTCTATTACACCATAAACTTCTCCCTTGAATGCCATCAATTTCTCCCTCACACCATGATAAACTCCCTTACACCATAAACTCCTCCCTCGCATGTCATAAAATCTTAACTCCCATGCCTAAGCCTTGGAATTAAAGAGAAAATAATGTATAATAAAAACCTTGTACACTGAAAATCCAGGCATCCAGCTTGACACTATCCAGTCAATTAACAAGTTCAAATACTAAAGCTATATCTCAGGTAAATGTTTTGAAATATGCACAACACAATAGACAGATTTACAAAATGTCGATATAAACTATTTATAGGTCATTGGCAACAGATAGAGAGAGACACAGTAAGAAGAGAAATGTGCTGAAAAGTTGAAAACCAATGAAGATAATCTTATTATGCTGAGATTTCAATGAAGAGAGCCCTGCCGAGCCTGAATCGCTAACATGTGTCTGTTAAATACAAGCGGACCTGACTCTGTACACACACCTCCCAACCCCACAACTTGCAACTCTTAGGAGACGAATGGTGTCTTGTGACTGTTTTCAAATCCTATATATATACATTGATGTACGCACAGTATATAATTATTTATAATTACATGTATCTATATAGTATGTTATTTTCTGAAATAAAATATTGTTTAAACCAACTTGCATCCAAAAATAGTCAATAGTTTATACAAATTTATTTTAGTTCGATTGCGAAACAAGTTGCTACAACATTATATTAATCGCTCTTGAGACCTCATTCCTAATGGAATCCATCGTCATAAGGGAGAAGAGGCAATATGGAATTTAAGTGGCTTGCCAAAGTGCACAATTGTATACATGCACAAATTGGGTAAAAAATAGGATCTGTAGTCCAGTGGTAACACACTGGACTGGTAATCCAGGGATCACAGGTTCAATCCCCCGTCCGACCCTAATAAAATTAACAGCTGGATTGGTAATCCAGGGATCACAGGTTCGATCACCCATCCGACCATAATAAAATTAACAGTCTTTCAGATGGGACTTTAAATCAAGGACTCGTGTCGGTGCTGTACACCGTGCACGTTAAAGAAGCAGATGAGACTCTGTATCATTGCAATATCCTCCAAAAATCTAAAATGACTAATCTCTTGAGGAGGCGTCGCTCATATGGCAACCGGTCGGTAGCGACAATAAATAAACGTAAAACACACACACACGTAAAAAATAGTGTTGCTAGTGTTTTAAGTTATATCAGTCATGTGATCTAATGACCTCGATTTTATTAACGCATTTGATTCTGAATACCTTTCAAACAGTATTTGCAAAGAACATAGAGCCAGATCAGCCGCCACAGAACATGCCGTCTGATCAGGCTCTATGCTGTTTGCAATTCAGATGATCTTGCTAAGACACTTGGCTAAGCCGTTGCATGCTAATCAGGATCTATGTTGTTTGCAAAAGCCTTTAAATGTATCCAGAATGAAATGGGTTAATGAAAATAGTCGATTATCAAATTGAATAGAGCATTCATTAAAAATGTCATTTTTATGGATGCGTTTTTACGGTTTGAATATAATGAGAGACATCGGTCAGTTACTGCCCCTGAATACTCTCTAAAAGTAGATAGGTCCTCTAAGAGACATCGGTCAGTTACTGCCCCTGAATACTCCCTAAAGGTAGATAGGTCCTCTAAGAGACATCGGTCAGTTACTGCCCCTGAATACTCCCTAAAGGTAGATAGGTCCTCTAAGAGACATCGATCAGTTACTGCCCCTGAATACTCCTTAAAGGTAGATAGGTCCTCTAAGAGACATCGGTCAGTTACTGCCCCTGAATACTCCCTAAAGGTAGATAGGTCCTCTAAGAGACATCGGTCAGTTACTGCCCCTGAATACTCCCTAAAGGTAGATAGGTCCTCTAAGAGACATCAGTCAGTTACTGCCCCTGAATACTCCCTAAAGGTAGATAGGTCCTCTAAGAGACATTGGTCAGTTACTGCCCCTGAATACTCCCTAAAGGTAGATAGGTCCTCTAAGAGACATCGGTCAGTTACTGCCCCTGAATACTCCCTAAAGGTAGATAGGTCCTCTAAGAGACATCGGTCAGTTACTGCCCCTGAATACTCCCTAAAAGTAGATAGGTCCTCTAAGAGACATCGGTCAGTTACTGCCCCTGAATACTCCCTAAAGGTAGATAGGTCCTCTAAGAGACATCGGTCAGTTACTGCCCCTGAATACTCCCTAAAAGTAGATAGGTCCTCTAAGAGACATCGGTCAGTTACTGCCCCTGAATACTCCCTAAAGGTAGATAGGTCCTCTAAGAGACATCGGTCAGTTACTGCCCCTGAATACTCCCTAAAGGTAGATAGGTCCTCTAAGAGACATCGGTCAGTTACTGCCCCTGAATACTCCCTAAAGGTAGATAGGTCCTCTAAGAGACATCGGACAGTTACTGCCCCTGAATACTCCCTAAAGGTAGATAGGTCCTCTAAGAGACATCGGTCAGTTACTGCCCCTGAATACTCCCTAAAGGTAGATAGGTCCTCTAAGAGACATCGTCAGTTACTGCCCCTGAATACTCCCTAAAGGTAGATAGGTCCTCTAAGAGACATCGGTCAGTTACTGCCCCTGAATACTCCCTAAAGGTAGATAGGTCCTCTAAGAGACATCGGTCAGTTACTGCCCCTGAATACTCCCTAAAGGTAGATAGGTCCTCTAAGAGACATCGGTCAGTTACTGCCCCTGAATACTCTCTAAAAGTAGATAGGTCCTCTAAGAGACATCGGTCAGTTACTGCCCCTGAATACTCCCTAAAGGTAGATAGGTCCTCTAAGAGACATCGGTCAGTTACTGCCCCTGAATACTCCCTAAAAGTAGATAGGTCCTCTAAGAGACATCGGTCAGTTACTGCCCCTGAATACTCCCTAAAGGTAGATAGGTCCTCTAAGAGACATCGGTCAGTTACTGCCCCTGAATACTCCCTAAAGGTAGATAGGTCCTCTAAGAGACATCGGTCAGTTACTGCCCCTGAATACTCCCTAAAAGTAGATAGGTCCTATTAAGTGTTTTCCTCAAAAGTAGATAGGTCCTATTAAGTGTTTTCCTCTGTTTTTATCGTTGTTTCCTTTGCACAACATGCTAGCAATTTGATTCCACTATCGCATCTTATGAGTATTAAATTACTATATCTCAACAGGTCTCCTACAGTTACTCTAGTAGCTCATGGTGGTTGAGTATGCACTTTATTGTACAGACCTAAACTCTTCAGGAATCCACTAATTGAAGGTCCAGGAACAATATTTGGTTGGTAACACATTTGCCACCGACGGCGAAATAGCTGAAATGGCCACACCCCTTTTTGGGCCACGCCCCCTTAACGCCGTGACTGTATCTACAGAACCGTTGAACCTAGGAGGTTGCCCGACCACTCAAAATTTGCGCAATGGCCACATTATGGGGGTCACAATACATTTTCATATCCAAAAGTCAATGGTTTTTGAGATAATTGCCAAAAACCGATTTCAACATGTTACGAACTACAATTGTATGATACCACCAAGGCCACAACATTATATGACACTTTATCATAACCTGTTATACCTTTTATTTTGCATATATATTTTATTTTGCATATATATTTTGCATCTTCCTATTTTGGAATTTAATTATTTTGATTTCTACACTTTTCGCCTTTACTACAGCCATAAAACGTTACACATTTAATGTTCCTGTCTCTGCAAGTGCACGTTTTGGTACTCATACATGCTCTTTGGTGACGGCAGGAGTTGGGGCTTGCAACCACATCTTACACTGAATATATGCTCGCTTTATGTGTTCTCGTAGCGTTGATGAACAGCACACAAGCTGGTTGAAGTCCAGTTCTTTCTTGGAGTTGTGGTACTGCTCCCATCGATATTCATCGAAAGTGGAACAGTCGGTCCAGACACAAGGAACTTTTCAGCATTGCTTGTTATCTGTGGTGACAGTTCTTCTACACCAAACCCTTCCAGTAGGGAGAGATCGATGGATGCTTTCAGGCCAGACAGCTTTGGACCCACCTTGCTGGTACTGTCGCAACCGCTGAGAGCATGAATGGCTGGGAGACATGACACCAAACCGTTGTCCAGTTGATCAACCAACAGGTGGACTGGTACAGTTTTCTTTGTTTTCCGGTTACCAAGCTTCACGTACAGCTTTTGTAGTTGCCAGGTTGTGTTGAAGTGGAAGATGAGGTTGACAAAGACATCTGTGTCAGGCGAGTCGACCAAGACTGATTGAACCCCGTGTTTCACAACACCATCATTAATATGGAACATGATTCTGTCGTCGGCTTCTTCTTGGTTGCTTGAGAGCTCTGCGATCTGTGTTTCAGTGCCAGCTAACAGTTTCCTGCATTCACCCCCATCTACTCCTCCAAAGAAGATTTCCTTGTCCGACTCGACATTCTGCAGCATCCACTTGAAGACATACTCCTGCAACCGAACTTTGTTCAACATTGAGCTCCAGAACATATCAAGATCGACAGGGAGTTTCTGATTGTCAGACCGAATGGTGATTGTGATTTGTTCTGAGGAACTTCTCTGTGCCCGTTCCATTTGCTTGATTGATGATTTTTGATAAACATCAAAAATAATGTCTATTCTTGTGGACACGGAGCCTGTAGCAAGAATCGTGTTGGAAAGACTCTCAGCCAATTCCCCGAATGTGTGAAGGCCCATCTTTTTCATCGGTAGTTTACGCACAAGTGCCATGAAGTCAACTATTGTCATCTGAGCGTCACTCTTTACATTCCTCGTCTCCTGTGGAAGGTGACTGACAAGTTCCCTGGCTAAGGAGGCTTTATCGGGCTTCTTCAATTTGATGCCATCTTTACATTCAGTGGTGAGGAACTGGGATGTGCTGGTCAATTCATACTTCAGGAGTTCTACCATGCTGTACCCTCTTTCTCTAGCATAGTCAATGTACCTATTCGTTTCCGCTGCATCCTTTTTCACCATCGATTTCTTCGCTGTGGACGGAGTAGAAGTACGTTTCACGAAAACAGTCTTGCGGTTGGTGCTTCTCCTTATCCTGAAATCTGGTCTCAACAAACTCTTCATAACTCTTCTCACCAATTTCCAGGCATTCAAGTAATCCGTTGACAACCTCCTGGGGAATGTCAGCTCCTGTAGAGATGTTCTGAAGTCTGATTCCAGCGTCGAACGGATTGTTGATGGATTTTATGTAATCCAGAAGCGTCTTTGCACGAACATGGCCAATCTTCGTAGAACTTGGATTGAACTCATGGTGTAGGCTCAGCTCACTGTCATCTTTGTCTCCCAAGTTGCACCATTCCAGCAGCTGTGCCACATGAAGATCTTTCTCATGCTTTAGGAGATTCCATAAGGCTACTGCTTCTTTCTGTCTCGTCATCCCAATGATACCTCCAGCAACCTTGGCGGGTTTATTGTAACACTTCTCGAGTGCCATGTCAAATCCTACTGCACTGCCTTGTCGGGGAGTGTGGTA
The DNA here is from genome assembly GCA_014843695.1 of Archivesica marissinica. Taxonomy (NCBI): domain Eukaryota; kingdom Metazoa; phylum Mollusca; class Bivalvia; order Venerida; family Vesicomyidae; genus Archivesica; species Archivesica marissinica. The sequence goes on along the minus strand of CM026398.1, from coordinate 46,015,432 downwards.
CATCACCCTTCAACCATCTGTAAAGCATCTGTAGATACCCGGGAACTTCCTTTGTAGGTCCAGGCAATCTTCAAGGAACAGCGTACCCCATCTGCTATAGTTTGTCCGGCCAAACCCGAAGAACAAAGGCATGCACCTCCGCACAGCTGAAACGAAAAGATGCCAATCGCCTTGCCGAATAGAGTGTGTAAGATCTCTCAGGATAGGATACAGCTCATCCAGAAACAAGCTCCAGTACCTCACATTCTCATTACAGGCCGTTTCTTTCCATTCTGTGAACGACTTCTTCAAGTCTGCATGTAAGATCTTGCTTTCTTCCCAAATCTCTCTGAACTCTGTATGGTCAGCATCTAAAGCCTGCTGCATCTTAGTTTCCATGGTCTCTATTTGCTGGTCTAATTCACAACTAGTACTGTCCTGGTCAGGTTGAAACTTCTCAAACATAAGAACTGTCATCACCTCTGCTACAAGACTCATTCCCTCCTTGCCTTTGCAATAGTGACCTCCAGTCATGACACTATTCTCTACAACGAGCTTGCCAAAGGCTTCAGTCTCAATCAAAGCCAGATCAATACCGATACAGCCTAAAAACTTCCCAAGGCAAGCGATGACAATCTTCTCCATGTGAAATGGTCCCATTCCAAGGAATATGTTACCAAACTGATCTGGCTTCAACAGCTGGATTTCCTTGGCGATTGCATACACCCCTTCAGACCACAATGCCCCTGACACGGCATTTTCTGCTTCAAGACATCTTTAAAGTTTATCATGGATGTAAATATTGTGTCCATTTCGGTTGCGACATATGGAAGGATGGGTACAAATGACGTCTTTGTAACATCAAACTTCAGTGGATCCTGGAGTGCACTTATTGTTGCTGAAAGAATTACTTGCCATCAGAGAACACTTTAACGCTTCACCTAAACAGAAACAAAAATTAGGGTCTCTTTTTAAGATAGAAAACTTCTAGACTAGACTCTAGTCTAGACTCTAGACTAAATTCGAGTCTAGACTCTAGTCTTGACTCTAGTCTAGACTCTGGTCTAGTCTAGACTCTTCAGGAATCAAGTAATTGAACAATAGGAACAGGAACAGGAACAATTACGAATAATATTGTAGTGCGTAACATGCTGAAATCGGTTTTTGGCAATTATCTCAAAAACCATTGACTTTTGGATATGAAAATGTATTGTGACCCCCCATAATGTGGCCATTGCGCAACTTTTGAGTGGTCGGGCAACCTCCTAGGTCCAACGGTTCTGTAGATACAGTCACGGCGTTAAGGGGGCGTGGCCCAAAAAGGGGTGTGACCATTTCAGCTATTTCGCCGTCGGTGGCAAATGTGTTACCAACCAAAATATTGTTCCTAGACCTTCAATTAGTGGATTCCTGAAGAGTTTAGGCCTGTACAATAAAGTGCATACTCAACCACCATGAGCTACTCTAGTAAGTATATACAATGGGTACTTATTTGTAAAACAATGTTATCAGTAACACGATTTTGATAAAAATAACATTTATCAAACCGCAACATCTGGTTAGGGAACAACAGTAAAAACAAAGGATTCTAACTAAAAGGACCTATTCACGTTTTGGAATAAATCAGACTTTATCTGCCAAGGGAGGTAATAGAAAATTAGAGATGTCTCTTATTGGATCAAAAGTAGTTGTTACATGTACCAAGCTTTCACCAAAACGTGACAAATCTTAAACTTGATGAGAAGTAAACAAGTATTTTCTTTTAAATTGGTCCTACTTTGGTTGAGAATGGAGATTATTCTACCACATTCAGCTTTCATCAGAACGTTGTAACAAAGTTTGAAAAAAAAATGGACAAAAAAAAATACAGTTCACACAGTGTTTACAACGACTTTCTTTAATTTGACTTAGTGATCCAGTTTATGATGTTCTGAAATTTGGGGTTTCACAAAATCAAAGGAGCTAGAACGTATTCATTTGAAATTTTGTAAACGTATTTTAAATGTAAGAGTAACTACTTGTTCTACAGGCGTATATGGCGAATTAGCCAGATATCCACTTTACATAACACGTTATACTCGAATTGTAAAATATTGGTTTAAATTGTTACATACAGATAATATAATTTTAAAACGTGTATATAGCCAGGCTGTAAATGATTGTGCAAATGGTTCTAGAAATTGGGCGTCCAAACTTAAAGATATTTTAAATAGCTATGGTTTCTCGAACATTTGGGAAAATCCATATAGTGTACAGTGTAGCCAGTTTATAAGTTTGTTTAAACAACGTGTGATTGATTGTTTCATTCAAGGTTGGTTTGTAAGCAAAGAGACAAGTGGTGTACTAAACTTGTATGATAGCTGTAAATTAAAATTTGAATATGAACCTTATCTAGATATTGTACCAAATATCTTACGTTTTTTAATTACAAGATTAAGAATTTCTGCACATTCATTACGAATACATACTGGTAGATATGGACAAAATAGAATTCCACAAAATGAACGCTATTGTTTGTGTTGCAATACACACGACCTAGAAGACGAATATCATTTTATACTTGTTTGCCCGTGCTATTCAGATTTGAGAAAACTTTACATAAAGAAATATTATTTTGTAAGACCAAATATGCTTAAGTTTATTGAATTGTTGCAATCTAATAAAAGAAATATCCTACATAATTTAGCTTTATTCTATAATAAAGCAGTTGACATTAAATTAACACTTTTAAATAATATGACATAAATCCAATATCAGCACTAATTATTGTTCATCCTCATAATTACGGTAGATGCATTTTCTTATTATTATCAGATTCTATATTCCACATGACCACGATAAAATTGTTGTATATATTTACATCATATATATTTGTATATATGTATTTGACGATGTACCCTGTACAAGTCTTAATAAAATTTCTGTTTCTGTATGATGGAAGAGTAATTGATTATCAAACGGTTGAGTGTTCATTAAAAGATTTACATTTCTCACCACGTTGAGCCACCTACGTTTATGTTCCGTACTTGGATTAACCCATTCCACACCAAGTAACTGACATGGACTGGTCCATGATATTTTTAGACCAATAAATTAATAACAAAATTACATTTGGATCAGTTCATTTATCAAAATGGGTAATTATTTTTCTAAAAATAGTTATATTACTCATACGGCTCATCTGGATCTACACTTTTTGTAAGCCTATTTAGAGGTATGTGGTGTTGAAAGGGTTGACAGATCAATATTCACCTTTTATTTCGAAAATATGTAAATGTTGATGTTTTCATTAGTCTCATTCACATGTACCCTAAAAATCCCTTACATAGAGATAGATGCAAAGAAATATTTGCTTATATTTGTTACGGGAGAAGTCTAATGCTTGGCTTTACAAGGTCACGTGCCAAACATGTGACAATACCGGAAAACACATTTCTGGTATGTGAAATTTGATTAGTGTCCGAAACCTATGTCCTTATTTGACGGCATGTTGATTTCACATGTAATAGTCGCTTCAAAAGCTCACTCAGAGCTTGTGTTGTATTGTTGCTATCTTGCCGATTACAAAATAAAATTGATCTTATCTTATCTTGTGAGCAATCTTGTGGTTTTATTTTAAAAGATGTTTAGTCAAGAGAATTAAGTGCAAGAATGATCACTTTACATATATATATATACAATGGACCAGTGCAATACATTACTATCTTTAGCATTACAGGTAGATGATAATCTTGTTCCAAGGAACTTGTTGCTATTGAAGCTAATATGTAGAATGTTTTCCGGGTAGTTGAAAGCAAACTGATTCTATGTTTTACTGGTGCACATTGTTATGTTCGGACATCATAACTGTTATATATTGCTAAATATGTATTCGTCCATAGTCTAGGTCAATTGACTAAATACAAGGTTATATACTGGAGTCAAATAAGAAACGATACATGGTATAAACATATATGTATTTTAATTACTAAATAAGCAATTCATCTGAAATTTCGTGTACCGAGATTGAAACATATGAGAAAATGTTACAAGTTTAAAATTCGATCATACCATCATTATCTGTTACATTGTGGCGTCATTTGTGACCAAGGGGTCAAGTGGAATATTCACACAATAGTCAATACCGTGTATGACCTTAATTGGCATCTCTCACTGCACTGCAGCGCCATCGCATGGAACGAATAAGTGTCAGAATATCATATTGGTCAATGTTGCTCCACTCCTGATGCAGAATATCCCTCAGTTGGTGTAACGTCGCCGGCTGACGGAGTCTTACACGACGGTCTAAGGTATCCCATAAATGTTCTATCGGAGACAAGTCTGGTGACAATGCTGGCCACGGTAAACGTTCAATGTTCCCCTGCTCCAAGAATTGAGTGGTAATGCGTGCAGTATGGCATCTGGCGTTGTCCTGTTGGAACAGCGTGACGCGTCGATTGACGTTGAAGAATGGCAAAACAACGGGCGTAATAATTTCGTCACAGTACCGCTGTGCGATTAAGTTTCCGTGAACAATAATCAGTTGTGTGCGGCCGTCGAATGTGATGCCGCCTCCAAACCGAATCACCTCACGTACACACGCATCGGAGTAACGTTCTCCCTGTCGACGGTAAACTGTTGGAACAGCGTGACGCGTCGATTGACGTTGAAGAATGGCAAAACAACGGGCGTATGTATAACAATGTAAACTCAAGCCCTGCCATCCGCACGCCGTAAACAGAAACGCGATTCGTGACTAAACATAACGGAATTCCACTGTAAGCGAGTCCAACGTGCATGTTCACCCGTCCACTCACGACGTTCGTTCCGATGAAGTCGCGTCAACATGGGACTGTTGTACGGTCTGTAAGGACGGATTCCACGTTCAGCGAGCCTATTCCGAACTGTTTGAGCACTGATTCTATTGTTGGTCCTCCCAGGAGTAACAATGGCGGTATGAGTAGCGGGCAGGAAGCGGTCACGTAAATGTGACGTCTGAATATGACGGTCCTGTTCTGGCATCGTCACGCGTGGTCGACCAGTATGTGGGCGGTCGTCAGTTGATCTACGTGTTCGGTACCGTCCAAGTAGACGTGTGATCCGGGACACACCAAGGCGATTAGCGACGTCATTATGACGTAAACCAGCTTCAACCATCCCAATTGCTCGCATTCTCGCATTTTGGTCGAGTCTGGGCATTTCTTTTGAGGAAAATGCAGATCGTTTTGGTGTTTTTGCTCAAAGTAATTACAATATGAGTACAACAAACTGGTTTGTGGATCTATCCATGTATAGCAAATTGTGTTCCTCGAGGATCATTCTGCAGTCTATAACGGCTCTTGACACAATATTATACATGAAATCAATTGGCAAATTTCATGGCAGAGTTTCTCCATTCCAAATCGTCCATTTTGAATATTTGATTATTGCGAAAAACAAAAATCATTAGACGAAAATGTTTACAAGATTTATCTCCGTTCCATTACAGTGTACCAAATAAGATTTCGTTTAATATCCATACGCATGAAATGTACTAAAAAATAATTCATTCGGATTTCTTTTGTGAAGACTGCGCAGAAAAAATGGGAGAATCTCACCTGTCGAAATCAAACAGCTAAATGATATGCACAACGGTTAGAAAATAACCGTTCATGTCCGAAAAGCTTCAAAATATTGGTCAGAAATCCTGCCATCAGATCAGGGCGGAAAGTGCTATGTGAAAATGAGCTTTAACGATAAGACCATCGAAATAACAGAATTTTTTTATTATGTAGAGGTCTTATTAATAGGACTACTATACAAGTCACCCTGATAAATGTAATGTTCTAAATGTCACACAAAAAAGAAACCAAATTAAATTTACATACAAACTTCACAACCACCACCTTGAAATTGTCGAACATGCAAAATATTTAGGCCTCACTTTACAGAATAACTTAAAATGGGATAAGCATATAAACTCTATAACAAGCAAAGCTAATCAGTCACTAGGATTCCTCCGCAGAAATTTAAAAGTCAACTCTACCAAAGTAAAAGACCATGCTTATAAAGCCCTCGTCAGACCCAAACTAGAATACTCCTCTTCTGTTTGGGACCCACATACCAAAAGCCAAATTAGTCAGATTGAGAAAGTACAACGCCGTGCAGCCCGCTATACATCCAACCGCTACCACAATACACGTTCTGTAACTGATATGCTCACTACCCTTAACTGGCCCACCTTGGAAATTCGAAGAATCCGTACCAGACTCATCATGTTTTATAAGATCATCCACCATGTAGTTGCCATTCAACCACCATATAATCTAATTATTCCTTCAGACCCCAGAACCAGACACAGTAACACCTATATCTACAAACACATACACGCAGCTAAAGACTCGTACAAATACTCTTTCTATCCTAGAGCCGTCACTCAGTGGAACATGCTACCGCCCACCATATATGCCACAGACACAGTGGACGCCTTCAAGGCCCTGATCCCTGTGTCTGTCCTTACCCCAATATACTTTGCATAAATTGCCACAATTATGTACATAGTTTTATAAAAAAAACACTTAAAAAATATATCTAAAAATATGTCTATTCACTGTATCCTTTCTAATGAGCACTTTCTGATCAAGCACTTAACTAACACTTTTTGTTACGGCGCCAGCACCTAATCTTCATAAAAAACAAACATCTAGTTACATTCTAATAATCCAATCAGAACGCTCGTTTCAACGCGAATTGCGACGCTTTAGAAATTTTCAAAACAAATTGAAAAATTCTACGAAATCTCTTTTTGACGTACATTTTTGCCGAATAAACCTACATGTTAGTGGAAACACATTTTATTGATAATGTTATTCACTGTTAAAACTCTCCCGTCGAAGATTTTTTGTTGTTGCTGACAGAACCTGTGTCCTAGTATGGAAATGTGACCTGCTATGGCCAATGTCTGTGGCAATTGTTTGCAAAGTATACATGCATGCAGCTTAAAGTTGTGTTTTATTTGAAGAACAATATAAAGACTCGGGATAGGCGTTATATTCGGATAGATGTGTACAAAATTGTTTCAGATAGGGCCATTTTACTGAATGATGCGAAATCTGACATCCCACAGAGTAGAATCCCTGTACTTAAATATATATACTAGTATCCCCAAACGTGCCGAATCCCTGTGCAATTATGTACATAGTTTTATAAAAAAACACTTAAAAATATGTCTATTCACTGTATCCTTTCTAATGAGCACTTTCTGATCAAGCACTTAACTAACACTTTTTGAAATACTGCTAAATAGTAAGATAAGATATACATGTATCAACAGTACAACACAAGCTCTGACTCTGAGTGAGCTTTTGAACCAGTGTTCACCTCATATTCATAACCACTAAAATAGCATACCTGTTGTGTGATCACTGAGGTTCCAAACGTCGTTGTTAAACCAAACAATTAATGTGATTTATGCCGTAACTGGCCCTGCAACGTAGATATCCAGATCCACAATCAAATGATATTGATCAATTCAATCATTCATTGATTGAATGGCCTTGCATAGCTTTTACATGTCCATCAAATTGATCAATATTTTATTATCCGTAAATATCTAGATCACCATAACAAGAATTGGTTTATGAAGATAAATTATTGATTTCAATTTTTTAAATAAATTATATTGTAGGCAGTTGTCAAACCATGAAAAATTAATAAGAAATAAACAGATAACGGCATGACGGAGGCTGACGATCGGTGGTCGTAATTTTTACATGGTGGTATAAACAGCTTTCATTGCACATGACAGACGCTGGCACTTCGTAGGCGGCAAACATCGGAAGGGATTGTTGAGCAATCATTAGAGAAGATTATACAATTTTGAAAGTATATGTGTAGTAGGGTCCGTTTTAGCCTCCATACTTTAAACCAGTTATTCCTTGTAGATATACAATGTAATGGTCAGTGAGACGCAACCGTGCGTAGCGAGTTTAACTCTAGGATATGTGTATGATCGTTATGTAGCGTGGTATTCCAACGCAGTCACTTCCAATATCGTATGATAGTCGGACGTCTTTTATAAAGAGCATTTTATAATATAGTTAAGAGAATAGAAGTCTTCAAAAGTATTATTCAGTTGTCACCGGCACCAGTGAGTGAGTGGTTGAATGTGTAGCGGACGGTGGAGAATAGCGAGAAGTGTTACAGAGACCATATCTCTGCAACCAAAGCATTCGAGAGCCTTGTTGTCTACGGAGATCGAATAGAGTGATGAATCGTATAGGGTGTTGTCATTTTACTGATCCCCCAGAATACGAACCCTACCACAATGGAGCCCAAACGAGGGACGACGAGGCAGAGTACCGAACGTAGGGGAGAGTGGGGTAAGTTGTGCCAGTTTCACATTTTTGCATCTCGATGTCTTCATTAAATGGAAAAGGGAGGTAAGGAATACTCCAATACTTTGTGAAACTAATACAACACATGCTGCAGTAGGTATTACTCTGTGAAATGAAGATGCAACGAATGACAAAGCGGTGAAAAAACTATTTATTTTGGCACAACCTACCCCATGAGTGGGGTAAATTGATCCATGGCATGGGGCAAGTTGATCTAGTAAGGAAAAAGCTAGCTATCCGATAAAAGAAGAATCAAATACAAGTATCACTTGGATCAAATTGTAATGAAACAAACCAAATTAACTTAACCTTCTTGGTAAATGTATTCATGTAACACAATACAGAAATAAAATAAGTAATAATGTATCAGCATGGGTTGCAAAATATGATTTTATCTCCTTTTAAAGTTTATTACAAGTCATTTTAATTGGTATTTGTCCAAATTTATAGGAAAAACAAGTTGCCCCTGTCGTCTTGCAGATCCTCCTGCTAGTTTTGGGTCAGGAAGTTTGCATACTATGTCTGTAATTGGAAATGAGGCTTCATCATTTTGGTTTGGTACAAATACTAGGCCTACATCTTCAGATCCAACACGGCCACAAACTTTTTGAAGAAATATACCTTCATATTCCTCCCCATCAATCACATCAATTCGCGCTATGTAATTCACTACGCGCGCTTTACCTGCAACCCTTACTACAACAAAGTCGCCCTCCATTACTTCAATGTCACCGATATCAGATAACTCACTGTCATCATCAAGTTCAAGGTCTGAGTCTGAACTTGACACAACAAGCTTATCTGTGTCTTTATCTGAAAATAATACTTTTTTAGCGGCTGCTAATTGTTTAGGCTTTGGGGCTTTCTTTTGTTTAATATTTGAAGCAATCTCATTGCGAACTGGGGTGTCAGTAAGGATTGCTGTTTTGCCTTTTTTCCTCCTCAAAGTGCAATTAATTTTTCGAGGTCCTGCTTTTGGAAGAGGAACTAATTGCGAAGGAGACACATATCCAGAATGTTCATTGTTATTATCTTGTGCCTGAGCTGAGATATTGGCCCTCTCAATTGTTGATATGTTCTGCTTTGAGCTTTCAGATGATGAAGTTGAATAAACTTCATCTAGGGCTTTACTTTGATCTGTGCATACTGTCACTTCATCAGTTGTTGTGTTCAGATTCTTAATGCTACATGTATCACCCTGAGTGACTTCCATTGCTCGATCGGTTGGTGCAGCTGCAGCAAAGTCATGATCACTGAACAGATCTCTGTTGAATGGATATATCCCAGTGTTTTTAAAACCTGAAATGATATTGCGGGGACACATAGCAGACATGTGTGCCTCAGTGACTAGCTCCGGTATCTCATAGATCGTTATTGTTTTTCCGGGATTGGATCGCATCCATCCATCTATAGCACGATTATAGGCTGTTTTAAATGGTCCATATACACTACGGTCTAAGGGTTGCAGGCGATGTGATGTGTGTGGAGGTAGTGTAAGTAAAACGACACCATTTGCCTTTGCTAGATCAATGGTACGCAGAGAGATATGAGACTCATGATTGTCCATTATTATTAGAATTTTGTGTTCTGGGGAACATCTTGTATTTTGCATAATGTGTTTCATGTAGTCAAGAAACAGGTCTACATTGATCCACCCTGATCTTGTTGCACGGCCTATAGATCCAGCAGGTGAGCCTTTAATGAAGTGATCTTTGTAGTTCACCCGTGGCAATATGAACATTGGTGGAATAGCATTGCCTGATGCATTTATTGTGTAAACGACTGTCACTAGTTCACCTCGTTCTCCAGATGTTATTGCTCCAACTTGTTTTTTGCCCTGCTCAGTTATTACTTGTTTTGGTGTCTGTACTGTAGTGCAACCTGTTTTATCCAGGTTATATATATCCTCTGGGTGAAAATTATGTTTATCCATTACCGATGCTAGGTTATCATAGAACTGATTGATGACGGGTCGATTGAATGCTGTGGCACGAGCAAAAGATGTTGCTTCTGGGCAACGAATGGAAAGATGGTGTCTGACCTTAAAACCAAGCCACCAGTCTACCCCAGCTTTTCTATTGGTTTCCCAACTTGAAGGCACTTTGATCTTGTTACTGATAGCCAATTCATATGCCAATTTACAACACTTCTCTAAGGAAAGTCCATGGAACATATCCGCTAACTGTTTGACATGATCTGCCAAGTTCTTTTCAAGGTATGGCGGGAGTGCGGACTGTTTCTCTGCCACAGCTTTATACCCTGTTATTGCATCTGGATTTTTTTGTCGCTTAGTAATGAAGCGCTTCAGAGTCATTCTGTCGATATTATAGTCTTTTGCTACACTACGAATTTTACCACCATCTTCCACCTCCTTTGCAGCTCGTTTGAGGACATCCTCAGGTGTACTTCCTCTTTGGGTTTTACGCTTGTAGTTGCGCATAGTTGTCACCTGGAAATAATGATTGAACATTGACACATTACTGAAAAACATCATCATTATAGGCATTTGAAACCATTGGGGTAAGTTGATCCATGGATCGACATACCCCATCGTTGATGGCTCATCTTGCCCCATGTATACCACCAGTACATATTCAGGTCTTAGGAACGAAATGCATTAGAATGGTGGATGTTTACATATGTTGAATATACAACACTAGTTTAAGGTTACTCATGGTAGGCTAACATTTATATAGCTGTGAAGAGTAATTGTATAAGAAACCCACATACCTGATTCCGTGATATTCACTTTCCACGTATGAAAAAATGTTTCATGTTCTAGCACATGACCTATATAAATTAATGGCTGATCTTCTGCATCAGAAAGGAAGTTGAGCAGCATGGTCTCACTAGAGGGCGCTGCATTTTCACTGATGCAGCTTGTGATGTATAAAATTGGGATGGATCAACTTACCCCAGGGATCAACTTACCCCACTCTCCCCTACAGTTCAACATAGGAGCCGATCAATTTTTGAAGAGCGTGTATACCACATAGTGAAGCTGACGGACAGTTGTGAACACTATATTTTTTTTTATTGTTTAATTTTTATTTGTGATAAGTGTGGGTTCACTACCTACTTAGGACACATATTAAGTGCAGTGCTGTGGGTTCATCATATTCATGGATTTATAGAAGTGTTCCAGGGGTGAGTGTACGTAGTGATAGAGATTTGTGTATGTTGTATGATTTTTCAGCGAGATGACGACGGCGATTTTTGAGTGTCTGTGCACACATCACCAGCATGAAGAGCCTCATAACCATTCACGTCCATTTGCAAGAGTCACAATTCTTAACCTATTACCATCAGAGTAATTCACCAGATTGCCGACAGTCAGCCAGTTGTATTTCTTGCCCCGTCGATTTCCCGCCATATATTTTCCCGTTGTTTATTTTTGTAAAAGTTCTCGTGGTTTCTCAGGTCCAAATAATCCATTTGATTGTTGATTGGTCGTAATATTGCGTTGCTAAGACAGAGTTGAATGTTTAAAGGCCTGCAGTTTGACCCCGTCCAATTGTAAAGATTTATACTTTACTACCTGTTCCATGTGATTAGTGGCTTGTATCAACAATGTAGCAGTACATTCAGTATAATTTGGCGTATGTAGGTATTTTCTAACGGTTAATATGCACGATCACTCTGTGAGCTGAGAATTAGTCAAAATGAGGCCCTGACAATTTAAGTAAACGTATATTATTGATTGTAAAGAAAATTGATAGTTATGAGTATTCAAACTACATAATCCAGATCAGCCCAGGGACATAGATTACATGTTATGTAGGTGCCTCATCAGCCGTAGCGTAATCACTGAGACTGGGCCTGCAGTTTGACCCCGTCCAATTGTAAAGATTTATACTTTACTACCTGTTCCATGTGATTAGTGGCTTGTATCAACAATGTAGCAGTACATTCAGTATAATTTGGCGTATGTAGGTATTTTCTAACGGTTAATATGCACGATCACTCTGTGAGCTGAGAATTAGTCAAAATGAGGCCCTGACAATTTAAGTAAACGTATATTATTGATTGTAAAGAAAATTGATAGTTATGAGTATTCAAACTACATAATCCAGATCAGCCCAGGGACATAGATTACATGTTATGTAGGTGCCTCATCAGCCGTAGCGTAATCACTGAGACTGATAATTTGTATGCATGTATAATGTGCGCTATGGTTGTGATCTGTGCAATCTAATTCAAAATTCAGTTCATGTGTTGACCTAATCAAATATGTATGTATATAATATGTATGTATTTATATGAATAAACTATATGTGTTCGTTATATGGTAACCTTCATACTTCATTTAATTATATATCTACAGTATTATTCGCAAGTTTTCTGTTATATTTTAAATATTTCTCTGTGTCAGTGTGTGTTTACCGATATTGATGCTACATAATAATCACAGTGAATGCTATGAGTACATGTATAATATTATAATTATAATCTCTTGAACATACGAGTATTACACATATTCTGCCGATTTCTACAAGATGCCATTGAGTAAAATAACAATGTATGTAACTGATGAGCAGAGAAAAGAATTGCTGACTTTCTTGCAAAATAAGAACTGGGACGTAGAGATGGAAATAGAAGAAACAGCCACCGCCATGCCCGTTGCAGAGGCTGCTTACGTACCTCCCCCTATGCCTCAGCATGCTGAAGGTGTTGCTGAGTGTCCACTGTGCTTGTGTTCCCCTTGCATAATAAATGAACAGAACAAACAACTTTGGTGGCCTGCTAATAATCGTCCACCGCATAATCTAAATTCACATGAGAGAAAGCTTCTATACAGGAGGTTTTGGGCAATGCTATATAATTGTGGCGCATGGAAAGATGTCAGATATATAGAGAGAAAAGTAGCGGCTAGAAGAGGAGACTGTACTTGGCATAAGAGGGAACTGATGCCTGAATGTGTGGTACAGCAATGCAGGAACTGGCTGCCTAACCCGCGCAACCAGCCTTATTTGGGCCATAAGTGGAGTTGAATTGTTTATACCAGTTGTAAGTACTATAAAAATACAGAACTTCAATTTCAGCAATTTATAACCTCTGATATGTACGTGGGTCATAATAGATATAAGTGGTGCTCATGTATTAGATGTATACCATGCAGGGCCTCGCATGTGGCAAATACGATGTGCGTCGACCGTCAGATTTGTACCGCTATTCCTCGTGTGTTTAGTGCGTCGACCGTCAGATTTGTACCGCTATTCCTCGTGTGTTTAGTGCGTCGACCGTCAGATTTGTACCGCTATTCCTCGTGTGTTTAAAGGCCTGCAGTTTGACCCCGTCCAATTGTAAGATTTATACTTTACTACCTGTTCCATGTGATTAGTGGCTTGTATCAACAATGTAGCAGTACATTCAGTATAATTTGGCGTATGTAGGTATTTTCTAACGGTTAATATGCACGATCACTCGTGAGCTGAGAATTAGCAAAATGAGGCCCTGACAATTTAAGTAAACGTATATTATTGATTGTAAAGAAAATTGATAGTTATGAGTATTCAAACTACATAATCCAGATCAGCCCAGGGACATAGATTACATGTTATGTAGGTGCCTCATCAGCCGTAGCGTAATCACTGAGACTGATAATTTGTATGCATGATAATGTGCGCTATGTTGTGATCTGGCAATCTAATTCAAAATTCAGTTAATGGTGACCTAATCAAATATGTATGTATATAATATGTATGTACCCCGTCCAATTGTAAAGATTTATACTTTACTACCTGTTCCATGTGATTAGTGGCTTGTATCAACAATGTAGCAGTACATTCAGTATAATTTGGCGTATGTAGGTATTTTCTAACGGTTAATATGCACGATCACTCTGTGAGCTGAGAATTAGTCAAAATGAGGCCCTGACAATTTAAGTAAACGTATATTATTGATTGTAAAGAAAATTGATAGTTATGAGTATTCAAACTACATAATCCAGATCAGCCCAGGGACATAGATTACATGTTATGTAGGTGCCTCATCAGCCGTAGCGTAATCACTGAGACTGATAATTTGTATGCATGTATAATGTGCGCTATGGTTGTGATCTGTGCAATCTAATTCAAAATTCAGTTCATGTGTTGACCTAATCAAATATGTATGTATTTATATGAATAAACTATATGTGTTCGTTATATGGTAACCTTCATACTTCATTTAATTATATATCTACAGTATTATTCGCAAGTTTTCTGTTATATTTTAAATATTTCTCTGTGTCAGTGTGTGTTTACCGATATTGATGCTACATAATAATCACAGTGAATGCTATGAGTACATGTATAATATTATAATTATAATCTCTTGAACATACGAGTATTACACATATTCTGCCGATTTCTACAAGATGCCATTGAGTAAAATAACAATGTATGTAACTGATGAGCAGAGAAAAGAATTGCTGACTTTCTTGCAAAATAAGAACTGGGACGTAGAGATGGAAATAGAAGAAACAGCCACCGCCATGCCCGTTGCAGAGGCTGCTTACGTACCTCCCCCTATGCCTCAGCATGCTGAAGGTGTTGCTGAGTGTCCACTGTGCTTGTGTTCCCCTTGCATAATAAATGAACAGAACAAACAACTTTGGTGGCCTGCTAATAATCGTCCACCGCATAATCTAAATTCACATGAGAGAAAGCTTCTATACAGGAGGTTTTGGGCAATGCTATATAATTGTGGCGCATGGAAAGATGTCAGATATATAGAGAGAAAAGTAGCGGCTAGAAGAGGAGACTGTACTTGGCATAAGAGGGAACTGATGCCTGAATGTGTGGTACAGCAATGCAGGAACTGGCTGCCTAACCCGCGCAACCAGCCTTATTTGGGCCATAAGTGGAGTTGAATTTCAGCAATTTATAACCTCTGATATGTACGTGGGTCATAATAGATATAAGTGGTGCTCATGTATTAGATGTATACCATGCAGGGCCTCGCATGTGGCAAATACGATGTGCGTCGACCGTCAGATTTGTACCGCTATTCCTCGTGTGTTTAGTGCGTCGACCGTCAGATTTGTACCGCTATTCCTCGTGTGTTTAAGGTCAAATATAGGTCAACCTGCAGGCCTTTAAGGTCAAATATAGGTCAACCTGCAGGCCTTTAAGTAGATAAGAAATACAATGAGTAATGTATAGTAGATTGCATAAACACGTTTGTTTCAGTTTTTCATTGGTGTAGCCCTACAAGACCCGTGACGTCAGATGATGTGCCGATATTGTTCAATTAGATTTCACATACTTACCACATAGTGTTGCCACGTGATATGATATTTCCCGTGACGCTATAGTATTTGTTGGTAATAACCATTCAGAGCGAAGCACGTGCCCACATTCTTGCATAATTAGATAAATAAAGATTGTGTAGTAAAATATACTTTTATTTCAGCTGACAGTTTTAACAACTCCGAGATAGTTTATGGTTTAGAGAATTGATGAATATGCTAATTGATTAAGCTTACATTGTTATTACCCATGCATTTAATTTTCAGTACGTTGCAGACATTATTTTCTGACTGCTGCTGATAAGATTGATAACATGCATTTAGCAATAGTATAGTTAGAATAATTTTGCTATTGATTTAGTTTTTCAGAGGAGGGTCCATACTGTTTGTTATTCTATAGATGCTAACACTTGTGATTATTTAGTTTTATATATAGACGCTCAATAATTAGTATGCATGCATATAGAACTATAGTTAATTAGGAACTAAAACATACTAACACATATATTTAATTTGTTGATACTTGTAGTAAGTGGTTGATGCTTTAGTTACAAGCATATATAGATGTTAAGAAATTTATTTTCACCAAAATACTTTGATTATATTTTTTTACATTTATGAATTAAATAAACAATAGTTGAACTTGTTATGCATGCATACAGGTTGGATTTGAAGTCGATTGATAAGAATTAATACTGAATTAGTGTGACATTAGTGACACATAGGGTTGTGAAATTATCTGAACTGATCTGGTTTTTGTAAATTGTGTACAACTTGCAAAGCGAAAGTGAAAGTAGACTGAAAGTGATAGTTGAACTTTGATTTTTTATAGTTAATTTTGTGTGATGTACTACAGTTGAATTCTTAATTGAATTAATTAGTTGAACTTGAATCAATTAGTTGGATCATTGGTTCCATGGTTCAGTGGCATATTGATTTAAATAGTTTGATTGATTTTTTTTTGGTTAGTGGTATAGTGATGTATAATTAGTCTTGATTTTGAAATAAATCTGACTCTTGTATTGGAACTTATACAATACTGATGTATCAAATGAAATACCTAGCTGAGAGTCATATTGATGTAACTTTTACATAAAGTCAGTGCACATATGAACTAACTTGAATACAGCTTTGGTACTTCAGTGTTTGATTGAATATGGAACAGTGCTGTTGATTTTTATTTTTCTTGATCTTATATGGCGATTTGAAAATTACCATTTGGTGGAATACTGCTTTAACTGTTAATAAGGATCAATGTACTGATTGCTTTGAGTTTATTGAGACAATAGTGCATTACTTGTAACTATACTTTACACTTCAGTACTTACAGGTATTTACAGGTATTTAGTTCGGTGTACTTGCACTAGTGAACTTTTGATCTTATTGAAAGGCAGTAGTATCAGTATGGAAGCGGATACGTTAGGATATGCTGCAGGAGGGGAAGAGGAGGAGGATGTGATTTTAACAACAGAAGACCTTGAATTATTAAAGGCATTTAAGAGGTTGAAAAGGAGACCCGTTTCTTCAAAGGAGGAAGAGATGGCTTCATTTATGAGCACAATGGGAGGAGTTAAGGAGGAGAGAAGGCCTATGCATACTAGGATGGAGATGCTACATGATATGCATAAAGGAAACTATCATTACCCTAAGCTGTCTACCTTTTTTGGGACTGATAACAAAGGTGAAGTGTCATTCGAGACTTTTAAATTTGAAGTTGAAGCTGTGTGTGCTTCGAAGTCCTTCACCGATGCACAGATACTGCTTGGAATACGTCGTTCCCTGAAGGGACAAGCAGGAGTAGAGGCCACCAGACAGGAGATAATGCTTAAGCTTAATAGTACATTCGGAATTATCGAAACATCTGAGACCATCATGAAGTTGTTTTACTCATGTAGACAACAGACAGGTGAATCGATAACCACCTATGCTTCCAGACTTGAAGAGTTGTTTACTAGAGCCTGCAACCTCAAGGCAATGAAGAGGACAGATAACCATATCCTGAAGAGTGTTTTATACCAGGGTCTACACAAGGACTTGAAGCAAATGGCCATCTTCCAGTACAGCACATTGGAAGATTATGACAGATTCCTGATGGAACTTAGGAAGATAGAAGCAGAGCTAAAGGGCGACGTAAGTGAGGAGCCAAAGGCCAAGCCATGCAAGCCAGCTGTCAAGAAGGAAGATGAGGGGAAGGACAACGACCTTCTGAAAGCTATGGCTGAGCAGATGGAAGAGATGAGGAAGACTATTATGGCTAGAATAGACAGCCTGGAGAAAGGTCAAGAGGGAAAGAAGGCATACGGGGCCACATCAGAATATATTACCTATACCAACCGAGGAGGATATCGAGGTAATAGGAGGGGGCGGGACAACTATAGAGGGCGATTCCAAGATAGAGGCAGGGGGAGAGGCCAACTAGACCTACAGGCAGCACTACCTTCCAGCCCACCTGCTATAACTGCAACCAGAAGGGACACCTAGCCAACGCCTGTCTCAAGAGGGATGAGAGAGCCTGCTACACATGCAACGAGACAGGACACCTTGCAAGAAACTGCCCAAAAGAGTAAGTGCCTCAGTTACGGGATCAAACTCGGGCACCGGTGCAGGATACGAAGGTCCCAAATTAGTTGGTGAAGTAAACGAGGCAACAGCTACCATCAATGGAGTGGAGACGAAAGCCTTACTAGATACAGGCAGCTGCATCAGCTTGATGTCAGAGAAGTTTTATACAGAGCACTTCAAGGATATCCCAATACAGCCACTGATAGAGATCATCAATGTAGAATGTGCGGATGGAAGCAAGCTACCATACCAAGGATATATAGAAATAGATCTTCAGATTTTGACAGGACTTCCAAATTCTACTTCACATCCCTGCCTTCTACTAATTACACCAGATACTCAGTACAGTGCTTTGACACCTATTCTGCTAGGAACCAACATCCTTAGTGAGCTGATGGCAGAGTGCAGAGAAACACATGGTGAGAGATACCTACAGAAGGCCAAGCTACACACTCCTTGGTTTTTAACATTCCGATGCATGACAGTGAGAGACAAGGAGTTGAGTAGGAATAAAGACAGAGTGGCAGTAGTGAAGTGCGCAGAGATAGCCAGAGTGATCATAGGTCCCAATGATAGTGTGAACCTACGTGGCTATACTGACAAGGAGATAGATCACCAGCCAACGACAGCGATGATACATGAGTGTGAGGACTCTGCACTACCAGACTTCATAGATCTGACCCCTACAGCCTTGCACTACACATACAAGAAGATGGGAGAGGTTATTGTGAACATCGCCAACCTCACTACGAACACCATCACAATAGCTCCCAAAGCTATTATATGTGAATTACAGCCAGTTACCGTAGAAGAGACAGAGAGTGCAGAGAGGAGAAACGACATAGAGAAAGTGTTTAGCGAAATTCACATTGCTTCAGACTTGGATCAAGAGCAGGATACTAAGCTGAGAGATGTATTGGCAAAGCATGTTGAGATTTTCTCCAAGAGTGACACGGATATCGGCAACTGTGATTTGATCAAACACAGGATAGATCTCATAGATCCGATACCATTTAAACAGAGACATCGACGCATAGCACCAGCTATGATAGAGGAGGTCCGGAAGCAGTTACAGCAGCTTCTGGCAGCGAAGATCATTAGGAAGTCGAAGTCTCCATGGTCTTCGAATGTGGTGCTAGTGCGGAAGAATGGCAAGTTGCGCATGTGTGTCGACTACCGGATGCTCAACAACAAGTCGGTGAAGGACGCGTATGCACTACCGAGAATCGAAGAAGTCTTCGACGTCCTTCACGGTGCCAAGTACTTCAGTACCATCGACATGAAGGCAGGGTACTACCAAGTCGAGCTCGAGGACACACACAAGGAGCGGACGGCATTCACAGTTGGCCCACTTGGCTTCTACGAGTACGAGAAAATGCCGTTTGGCCTAAGTAACTCGCCAGCCACTTACCAACGCCTGATGGAGGAATGTCTTGGAGACTACAATATGACGATTTGCATCATCTACTTAGACGATCTGATCATATTCTCCAAGACCTACCAGCAACACATAGAGAGACTAGACCTGATAATGACGAGGCTACAGGAGTGCCAGTTGAAGCTATCATCAGAAGTGCTTCTTCCTACAGAAGAGAGTGAACTTCCTGGGTCACGTAGTTAGTGAGAAGGGAATCGAGACTGACCCTGAGAAGATCGAGAAGATCAAGAATTGGCCACAACCGAGTAACTGATGAGCTACGGTCATATTTAGCATTTACCGGTTATTACCGAAGGTTTATAAAGGATTATTCGAAGTTGACGAAACCACTGTCAGACTTGTTGCCACCCACCTCGCAGAAGAAGTCCAAGCGGAAAGACCAGAAGAAGGAGTGGAGATGGACCTCCAATGAACAGCAGATCTTCGAAGACTTGAAGGAAATACTCACCTCGCCACCGGTTTTGGCGTATCCTGACTTTACCAAGAGCTTCGAATTGCATACCGACGCATCAACGATAGGACTCGGAGCTGTGCTATATCAGATGGTTGACAACAAGAAGCGAGTCATAGCCTACGCGAGTAGAAGCTTGTCCAAGAGCGAGAAGAATTACCCGGCACATAGCTAGAATTCTTGGCGTTGAAGTGGGCAGTCATAGACAAGTTCGCGGACTACCTGAAGCTGAACCATTTCATCGCCTTGACCGACAACAATCCATTGACCCACATACTTACCTCTGCAAAAGTAGACGCCACAGGTCAGCGATGGATTGCAGCCTTGGGTGAATACGATTTCGACATCATATACCGACCAGGCATCAGGAACGCTGACGCTGATGGGATGTCAAGATACCCGTATGAGAGATTAGAAGAGGATGGAGACATGGTGAAGATTGATGACGAGACTGTGAAAGCTATATGCAGCTCTGTGACTCCGAGCCCATACATAGAAGCGATTCCAGTTGGTAACATTAACATCATAGATGCGACAGAGACACTAGGAACTCCGATGGCGCAGATAGAGATGCGAGAGATCCGGAGAAGTCAACGAGAGGACCCAGTGATAGGCAGATGGACAAGAGCCACCATGGACAGAAGATTACCCAATATGAGACACCAGACCGATAAGTTAGATGTAATCATGAGAAAGAACTTAAAGTATTTTTCCATCAAGAGAGGCGTACTATACAGAGAAGTCAAGGAGGGAGAGAGTTCGATCACCCAGCTTGTTCTGCCAGCGATATATAGAGAAACTGCACTAAGTGGATTGCACGACGATATAGGACACCCAGGGAGAGATCGAACATGGTCGCTAGTGAGAGAACGATTCTTTTGGCCAGGGATGACTGCGGATATTGAACGTCATGTAAAGCAGTGCGGACGTTGCCTCCGGCGGAAGAGTAAGACCAACATGAAAGCACCATTGGTGAACATAGTGACAACCTACCCGTTAGAGCTCATTTGCATGGATTATATGACCTTAGAGCCATCCAAAGGAGGTACTTCAAACATCCTTGTGATAACGGACCATTTCACCAAGTTCGCCATGGCCATCCCTACAAGAAACCAGACAGCAGCTACCACCGCCAACGCCTTCTACGAGAATTTCATTCTTAATTATGGTATCCCCACCAAGATCCATTCAGATCAAGGCGCTAACTTCCAGTCGGAATTACTGAGGGAGGTGTGTAGACTCACTGGCATTGAGCAATCGAGGACTTCCATATACCATCCGATGGGAAACGGACAAACCGAGAGATTCAATCGCACATTACTTGCCATGTTAGGGACACTTGAGCCAGAGCAGAAGTGCGATTGGAAGAAATACGTAACGAACTTGGTCTACGCCTATAACGCAACGCCTCACGAGAGCACCAAAGTAGCGCCCTTTGAGCTGATGTTCGGCCGAAAACCAAGATTGCCCATAGATTCCGTATTCCAGACTGATGTCAACAACGACCTGAATCAGTCTACAGTCACATACATCGCAGAGCTCAGGAAGCGGATGAAAACAACACAAGAGATAGTCAAGAGAACGACCGATAAGGCTAGAGAAACCCAGAAGTTACAATATCACAAGAAAGCAAAGGCAGTGAAGTTGACCATCGGCGACAAGGTGTTGGTTAAGATCGTTGCGTTCGAGGGTAAGCACAAGATTGCGGATAGGTTTGAGCAGGAGACATACGAAGTCATTAGACAACCTATAGAAAATATCCCAGTGTATGAGGTGCGAGCACCAGACGGGAAGGTGAAGAAGCTGCACAGGAACCATCTGTTGCCATTAGGATTCGTCGCTGATGAACCGGAACAGATGGCGAAGATTCCACCCGTACCAAGACCCAGAAGAACTTTAGAGAGAGAAGTCGTTAGAGCACCGAGCACAGAGAAGACAGCTGCAACGAAGAACAGTGGTACCACTGAAGGGAGTAGAAACGAGGAGACGTCAGATGAAGAGTCATCAGATGACGAATCAGATACACTTGTAATACCTATGAGTATAGATGGGGATGCCCAGAACAGATCTGATAGAGTAGATATAGAGGAGACCGTGCAAGAGAGAGTAGCTAGAGATGATTGTGAAGATGAAGATAGCAGGCACGATGCCAGTTGTGATAGAAGAGCTGTTAGTGTAGATGATGAGACCGAGGAGGTAGAAGGAGACTTAGCTACAGAAGGTGCTAGAGAAAACAACGACACTCTTGTGACTGCAGAAGATACAGAAGAGCATACAGACGAGAACAGGGATGAGGAGGATAGTGTTGATAGAGTTATACCGGATAGAGACAAAGAAGCAGAAGAATTACCGCCGCCAGTTAGAAAATCAGGGCGAGCGAGGAAATTACCAGATAGATTTGATGCATATGTGATGAATACAGTACCGAGCAGACCAGTGGATGAGAGATTACATGCGTTAGATGCTCTCATGCACTCAGGTGTTTTTAATTCGTTGAATACGGAGATGACGACGAAAATTTTAAATTCTGTCATTAAATAATTAGTATTGTATTGTATTGCTATTATCCAGTCATGATATTGATTTTTTTACCAGTTAGAAGTTAGACATTTTGAAAACTAGAACTTTTGACTAATAATGTACATATTTTTGTTTTTTCTAGTTTGCTGCAGTTTGTGTTAAGCACATGCATGTAGAAGCATTGAGGACAATGTTTGCAGTAAGAGGAGAAGAAGCGGCAGATATTATGTTTAATGTTGTTTTATTTATAGGTTTATAGAGAAGTTAATATATAATTTAAGGTGTTAGAATTAGATTATTTTAATTAATAAGTTTGAATAGATTAGACTCAACAATAGCATGTCTTATACTAGATTTTGCTTAAGTGAATTAAATGTTGTAGTTATTAATGACTATAATATTGATGTTTATAGTAAATATGTTTTTGGTATTCTTTACAGATGCTAGTACAACTGTAGATGAGGGAGCAGGAGTGATGGGTTATTATATTAGATATTAAAAGTTAGTACTTAGAGTTAACTTATATTGGAATTAGTATTTTTTAGCTTATTTATGTGTATGTGTTGATTTATGGTTATGTATAAGCCAACACTCCTAAATTGTTGACTAGAGATATAATCTACTAATTAAAAGTGATTTCGATTCCTTTCAGTGTAAATGACGGGACGTCATTTCCCGGAGAGGGGGAGTATGTAGTAGGGTCCGTTTTAGCCTCCATACTTTAAACCAGTTATTCCCTGTAGATATACAATGTAATGGTCAGTGAGACGCAACCGTGCGTAGCGAGTTTAACTCTAGGATATGTGTATGATCGTTATGTAGCGTGGTATTCCAACGCAGTCACTTCCAATATCGTATGATAGTCGGACGTCTTTTATAAAGAGCATTTTATAATATAGTTAGAGAATAGAAGTCTTCAAAAGTATTATTCAGGTATATATAGATATGCGTGAGATATTGAATTGGTTCATTATGTTGTACGCGGGTTCGGTTCAGTTAGTCCTTTTTGTCGTTGGTCCTTGAGTCTGTGCCCTTGGTCCTGGCTGTCGGTATATCAAACCTCCATCGTTGCACATAACTTAACAGACGCATGTTATTTACAGTTGTCACCAGCACCAGTGAGTGAGTGGTTGAATGTGTAGCGGACGGTGGAGAATAGCGAGAAGTGTTACAGAGACCATATCTCTGCGTAAGTTATTGTATTGGTCTATATTGTATTGGTCTATGTTATATATGTCTATGTTGCATTTGTCTATGTTGCATTTGTCTATGTTGCATTTGTCTGTGTTGCATAGGTCTATGTTTCATCAGAGACATGGATGTAACATAGATTACCTCTGTGTTACGGATGTCTTATATATATTGGAGTAAGAGTAAGCGTTATTACCAACCACGAACCTGACGAGAGTATATATAGTGCCAACGTATATCATATGTTGTTGTTGTTGTTGTTAACCCAAGCACCGCAAATCATCTATTATATATTTATATGACGCATATGTTTTAATCCTATTCTTAATGTGTGTATATATGTGTATTGTAGAACCAAAGCATTCGAGAGCCTTGTTGTCTACGGAGATCGAATAGAGTGATGAATCGTATAGGGTGTTGTCATTTTACTGATCCCCCAGAATACGAACCCTACCACATATGTAACAAAGCTTGATCGATGTAAGCATTGCTATCACCACCGTGGACAGATGAAACAGTGAATATTCTGCCATTCCATCCATGTGGCACACACAGACAGACGACAGACGCTTGTGACCTGGACAAATCATTCAGGTTCAAATTCAAAACCAAAAATCTTTTAAATTTTTTTTTACGAACATTATGGCTTTGATAGTGACTGGTTTCATTTTAAAACTTGCTTTAATGTGTCTTAAAATGTATGTAATGTGTCAAGTCTATAGTGTGTCAAGCCACAGGAACTTGAAATTTTATCCATAAGCCACCAAAGGTCTCTTACCTATATCCTAGGACACCCCCCTCTATTAAAAAAAATAATTTTAATAGAGGGGGGTGTTCTAGGATATAGGTAAGAGACCTTTGGTGGCTTATGGATAACATTTCAAGTTCCTGTGGTCAAGCCTATGTAAACAATAAAAATGTGTTTTGGTTTTGAACGCGAAATCATTTGTCAAGTCTCCAGAACCCAAGCATCTGTGTTGGCACAACAGTCGAGACACAATCAATAATTGTGTGCCCTTTGGTGTCCGACAGGCGCGTAGCCCCCTGTACACTAACACACAGCTGCTTACACATTGTTGAGAAAATTCAGAAAATCAAATAGGACATCAAAATGTTTGTAAAATCTGAGGAGGGTAGCATACGTTTTGTCTGCTGGCTATGACCCTGCCGGGGGTGGTTGGTGATATGGTGCTCTTCTCCAGTATGTATGTTCCTTTAATGTCAAACCCCTCGCGGGTTATGACAGCTATGGGATGTGTGGCCCCAGGTGGGGGTCATCGAGGGATACTGTTGGTGTTAGAGTAGAATATCTTTAATTAAAGTTACTAGTTAGCTTAATATAATCTGATATAAGGAAAAACTGCCCTGGAGGCCAGCTTTTTAGACAGTCTCAGTTTAGCTATTTTGGTAGACACTTTTCTGGCTGCAAAATCGATTGAAGCAAAATTAATCTGAATGATCTTGAGCTTAATAAAGGTAGGTAAGTCAACAGTTCCTATACTAGACTGAGTGATAGTTATTTCCCTTGTGAACACTAGACTACTTAGGAAATGTCTAATGAATTCTGACTTGGCTCACTCGAGGGACATGGTTTACAAGTTACCGGAGGATGGACATGGTTTACAAGTTACTGGAGGATGGACATGGTTTACAAGTTACCGGAGGATGGACATGGTTTACAAGTTACTGGAGGGTGGACATGGTTTACCAGTTACTGGAGGATGCACATGGTTTACCAGTTACTGGAGGATGGGCATTGTTTACCAGTTACTGGAGGATGGGCATTGTTTACCAGTTACTGGAGGATGCACATGGTTTACAAGTTACTGGAGGATGCACATGGTTTACAAGTTACTGGAGGATAGGCTTGGTTTACCAGTTACTGGAGGATGGGCATTGTTTACCAGTTACTGGAGGATGCACATGGTTTACAAGTTACTGGAGGATGGGCTTGGTTTACCAGTTACTGGAGGATGGGCATTGTTTACCAGTTACTGGAGGATGCACATGGTTTACAAGTTACTGGAGGATAGGCTTGGTTTACCAGTTACTGGAGGATGGGCATGGTTTACCAGTTACTGGAGGATGGGCATGGTTTACAAGTTATTGGAGGATGGGCATGGTTTACAAGTTATTGGAGGATGGGCATGGTTTACAAGTTATTGGAGGATGGGCATTGTTTACCAGTTACTGGAGGATGCACATGGTTTACAAGTTACTGGAGGATGCACATGGTTTACAAGTTACTGGAGGATAGGCTTGGTTTACCAGTTACTGGAGGATGGGCATGGTTTACCAGTTACTGGAGGATGGGCATGGTTTACAAGTTATTGGAGGATGGGCATGGTTTACAAGTTATTGGAGGATGGGCATGGTTTACAAGTTATTGGAGGATGGGCATTGTTTACCAGTTACTGGAGGATGCACATGGTTTACAAGTTACTGGAGGATGCACATGGTTTACAAGTTACTGGAGGATAGGCTTGGTTTACCAGTTACTGGAGGATGGGCATGGTTTACCAGTTACTGGAGGATGGGCATGGTTTACAAGTTATTGGAGGATGGACATGGTTTACAAGTTACTGGAGGATGGACATGGTTTACAAGTTACTGGAGGATGGACATGGTTTACAAGTTACTGGAGGATGGACATGGTTTACAAGTTACTGGAGGATGGACATGGTTTACAAGTTACTGGAGGATGGGCATGGTTTACAAGTTACTGGAGGATGGACATGGTTTACAAGTTACTGGAGGATGGACATGGTTTACAAGTTACTGGAGGATGGACATGGTTTACAAGTTACTGGAGGATGGACATGGTTTACCAGTTACTGGAGGGTGGACATGGTTTACCAGTTACTGGAGGATGGGCATGGTTTACAAGTTACAGGAGGATGGACATGGTTTACAAGTTACTGGAGGATGGACATGGTTTACCAGTTACTGGAGGATGGACATGGTTTACAAGTTACTGGAGGATGGACATGGTTTACAAGTTACTGGAGGATGGACATGGTTTACCAGTTACTGGAGGATGGGCATGGTTTACAAGTTACTGGAGGATGGACATGGTTTACAAGTTACTGGAGGATGGACATGGTTTACCAGTTACTGGAGGATGGGCATGGTTTACCAGTTACTGGAGGATGGGCATGGTTTACAAGTTACTGGAGGATGGGCATGGTTTACAAGTTACTGGAGGATGGGCATGGTTTACCAGTTACTGGAGGATGGGCATGGTTTACCAGTTACTGGAGGATGGGCATGGTTTACCAGTTACTGGAGGATGGGCATGGTTTACAAGTTACTGGAGGATGGACATGGTTTACAAGTTACTGGAGGATGGGCATGGTTTACCAGTTACTGGAGGATGGGCATGGTTTACCAGTTACTGGAGGATGGGCATGGTTTACAAGTTACTGGAGGATGGACATGGTTTACCAGTTACTGGAGGATGTGCATGGTTTACAAGTTACTGGAGGGTGTGTATGGTTTACCAGTTACTGGAGGATGGGCATGGTTTACCAGTTACTGGAGGATGGGCATGGTTTACACATTACTGGAGGATGGACATGGTTTACAAGTTACTGGAGGATGGGCATTGTTTACCAGTTACTGGAGGATGGACATGGTTTACCAGTTACTGGAGGATGGGCTTGGTTTACCAGTTACTGGAGGATGGGCATTGTTTACCAGTTACTGGAGGATGCACATTGTTTACCAGTTACTGGAGGATGGACATGGTTTACCAGTTACTGGAGGATGGGCTTAGTTTACCAGTTACTGGAGGATGGGCATTGTTTACCAGTTACTGGAGGATGCACATGGTTTACAAGTTACTGGAGGATGGGCATTGTTTACCAGTTACTGGAGGATGCACATGGTTTACAAGTTACTGGAGAATGGACATGGTTTACAAGTTACTGGAGGATGGACATGGTTTACAGTTACTGGAGGGTGTGTATGGTTTACCAGTCACTGGAGTATGGACATGGTTTACCAGTTACTGGAGGGTGTGTATGGTTTACCAGTTACTGGAGTATGGACATGGTTTACAAGTTACTGGAGGGTGTGTATGGTTTACCAGTTACTGGAGGATGGACATGGTTTACAGGTGACTGGAGGATGGGCATGGTTTACAAGTTACTGGAGGATGGGCATTGTTTACCAGTTACTGGAGGATGGACATGGTTTACAAGTTACTGGAGGATGGACATGGTTTACAAGTTACTGGAGGATGGGCATGGTTTACAAGTTACTGGAGGATGGGCATTGTTTACCAGTTACTGGAGGATGGACATGGTTTACCAGTTACTGGAGGATGGGCATGGTTTACAAGTTACTGGAGGATGGGCATTGTTTACCAGTTACTGGAGGATGGACATGGTTTACCAGTTACTGGAGGATGGGCTTGGTTTACCAGTTACTGGAGGATGGGCATTGTTTACCAGTTACTGGAGGATGCACATGGTTTACAAGTTACTGGAGGATAGGCTTGGTTTACCAGTTACTGGAGGATGGGCATTGCTTACCAGTTACTGGAGGATGCACATGGTTTACAAGTTACTAGAGGATGGGCATTGTTTACAAGTTACTGGAGGATGGGCATGGTTTACCAGTTACTGGAGGATGGGCATGGTTTACAAGTTATTGGAGGATGGACATGGTGTACCAGTTACTGGAGGATGTACATGGTTTACAAGTTACTGGAGGATGGACATGGTTTACAAGTTACTGGAGGATGGACATGGTTTACAAGTTACTGGAGGATAGGCATGGTTTACCAGTTACTGGAGGATGGACATGGTTTACAAGTTACTGGAGGATGGGCATGGTTTACAAGTTACTGGAGGATGGACATGGTTTACCAGTTACTGGAGGATGGACATGGTTTACAAGTTACTGGAGGATGGGCATGGTTTACAAGTTATTGGAGGATGGACATGGTTTACCAGTTACTGGAGGATGGACATGGTTTACAAGTTACTGGAGGATGGACATGGTTTACAAGTTACTGGAGGATGGACATGGTTTACAAGTTACTGGAGGATGGGCATGGTTTACCAGTTACTGGAGGATGGACATGGTTTACAAGTTACTGGAGGATGGGCATGGTTTACAAGTTATTGGAGGATGGACATGGTTTACAAGTTACTGGAGGATGGACATGGTTTACAAGTTACTGGAGGATGGGCATGGTTTACAAGTTACTGGAGGATGGGCATGGTTTACAGTTACTGGAGGATGGACATGGTTTACCAGTTACTGGAGGATGGACATGGTTTACAAGTTACTGGAGGATGGACATGGTTTACCAGTTACTGGAGGATGGACATGGTTTACCAGTTACTGGAGGATGGACATGGTTTACAAGTTACTGGAGGATGGGCATGGTTTACAAGTTACTGGAGGATGGACATGGTTTACCAGTTACTGGAGGATGGACATGGTTTACAAGTTACTGGAGGATGGGCATGGTTTACCAGTTACTGGAGGATGGACATGGTTTACCAGTTACTGGAGGATGGGCATGGTTTACCAGTTACTGGAGGATGGACATGGTTTACAAGTTACTGGAGGATGGGCATGGTTTACAAGTTACTGGAGGATGGACATGGTTTACAAGTTACTGGAGGATGGACATGGTTTACAAGTTACTGGAGGATGGACATGGTTTACAAGTTACTGGAGGATGGACATGGTTTACCAGTTACTGGAGGATGGGCATGGTTTACCAGTTACTGGAGGATGGGCATGGTTTACCAGTTACTGGAGGATGGACATGGTTTACCAGTTACTGGAGGATGGGCATGGTTTACCAGTTACTGGAGGATGGGCATGGTTTACCAGTTACTGGAGGATGGACATGGTTTACAAGTTACTGGA
>CM026398.1:45965034-45984817 GCA_014843695.1 Archivesica marissinica | reverse complement strand
GATCTCCCCTTGGAGTGGCTCTGTATGGATCTCCCCTTGGAGTGGCTCTGTATGGATCTCCCCTAGGAGTGGTTCTGTATGGATCTCCCCTTGGAGTGGCTCTGTATGGATCTCCCCTTGGAGTGACTCTGTATGGACCTCCCCTCGGAGTGGCTCTGTATGGATCTCCCCTCGGAGTGGCTCTGTATGGAACTCCCCTTGGAGTGGCTCTGTATGGATCTCCCCTCGGAGTGGCTCTGTATGGACCTCCCCTTGGAGTGGTCATGTATGGATCTCCCCTTGGAGTGGCTCTGTATGGACCTCCCCTCGGAGTGGCTCTGTATGGTTCTCCCCCGGAGTGGCTCTGTATGGTTCTCCCCTCGGAGTGGCTCTGTATGGATCTCCCCTTGGAGTGGCTCTGTATGGACCTCCACTTGGACTGGCTCTGTATGGACTCCCCTCGGAGTGGCTCTGTATGGATCTTCCCTTGGAGTGGCTCTGTATGGATCTCCCCTTGGAGTGGCTCTGTATGGATCTCCCCTTGAAGTGGCTCTGTATGGATCTCCCCTTGGAGTGGCTCTGTATGGATCTCCCCTTCAAGTGGATCTCCCCTTGGAGTGGCTCTGTATGGATCTCCCCTTCAAGTGGCTCTGTATGGAACTCCCCTTGGAGTGGTTCTGTATGGATCTCCCCTCGGAGTGGTTCTGTATGGATCTCCCCTCGGAGTGGCTCTGTATGGTTCTCCCCTTGGAGTGGCTCTGTATGGATCTTCCCTTGGAGTGGCTCTGTATGGATCTCCCCTTGGAGTGGCTCTGTATGGATCTCCCCTTCAAGTGGCTCTGTATGGATCTCCCTTTGGAGTGGTTCTGTATGGATCTCCCCTTGGAGTGGCTCTGTATGGATCTCCCCTTGGAGTGGCTCTGTATGGATCTCCCCTTGGAGTGGCTCTGTATGGATCACCCCTCGGATTGGCTCTGTATGGATCTCCCCTCGGATTGGATCTCCCCTTGGAGTGGCTCTGTATGGAACTCCCCTTGGAGTGGCTCTGTATGGATCTCCCCTCGGAGTGGCTCTGTATGGACCTCCCCTAGGAGTGGCTCTGTATGGATCCCCTCGGAGTGGCTCTGTATGGATCTCCCCTAGGAGTGGCTCTGTTTGGAACTCCCCTTGGAGTGGCTCTGTATGGATCTCCCCTTTGAGTGGTTCTGTATGGATCTCCCCTTGGAGTGGTTCTGTATGGACCTCCCCTTGGATTGGTTCTGTATGGAACTCCCCTTGGAGTGGCTCTGTATGGATCTCCCCTCGGAGTGACTCTGTATGGACCTCCCCTAGGAGTGGCTCTGTATGGATCCCCTCGGAGTGGCTCTGTATGGATCTCCCCTAGGAGTGGCTCTGTTTGGAACTCCCCTTGGAGTGGCTCTGTATGGATCTCCCCTTTGAGTGGTTCTGTATGGATCTCCCCTTGGAGTGGTTCTGTATGGACCTCCCCTTGGATTGGTTCTGTATGGAACTCCCCTTGGAGTGGCTCTGTATGGATCTCCCCTCGGAGTGACTCTGTATGGACCTCCCCTAGGAGTGGCTCTGTATGGATCCCCTCGGAGTGGCTCTGTATGGATCTCCCCTAGGAGTGGCTCTGTTTGGAACTCCCCTTGGAGTGGCTCTGTATGGATCTCCCCTTGGAGTGGCTCTGTATGGATCTCCCCTTGGAGTGGTTCTGTATGGATCTCCCCTCGGAGTGGCTCTGTATGGTTCTCCCCTTGGAGTGGCTCTGTATGGATCTCCCCTTGGAGTGGCTCTGTATGGTTCTCCCCTTCAAGTGGCTCTGTATGGATCTCCCTTTGGAGTGGTTCTGTATGGATCTCCCCTTGGAGTGCTCTGTATGGATCCCCCCTTGGAGTGGCTCTGTATGGATCACCCCTTGGAGTGGCTCTGTAAGGATCTCCCCTCGGATTGGCTCTGTATGGATCTCCCCTTGAAGTGGTTCTGTATGGATCTCCCCTGGAGTGGTTCTGTATGGATCTCCCCTTGGAGTGGCTCTGTATGGATCTCCCTTTGGAGTGGCTCTGTATGGATACCCCTTGGAGTGGCTCTGTATGGAACTCCCCTTGGAGTGGCTCTGTATGGATCTCCCCTTGGAGTGGCTCTGTATGGATCTCCCCTTGGATTGGTTCTGTATGGAACTCCCCTTGGAGTGGCTCTGTATGGATCTCCCCTCGGAGTGGCTCTGTATGGACCTCCCCTAGGAGTGGCTCTGTATGGATCTCCCCTTGGAGTGGTTCTGTATGGATCTCCCCTTGGAGTGGCTCTGTATGGATCTCCCCTCAGATTGGCTCTCTATGGATCTCCCCTTGGAGTGGGTCTGTATGGACCTCCCCTTGGAGTGGCTCTGTATGGAACTCCCCTTGGAGTGGCTCTGTATGGATCTCCCCTTTGAGTGGTTCTGTATGGATCTCCCCTTGGAGTGGTTCTGTATGGATCTCCCCTTGGAGTGGTTCTGTATGGATCTCCCCTCAGATTGGCTCTGTATGGATCTCCCCTTGGAGTGGTTCTGTATGGAACTCCCCTTGGAGTGGCTCTGTATGGATCTCCCCTTGGAGTGGTTCTGTATGGATCTCCCCTCGGAGTGGCTCTGTATGGTTCTCCCCTTGGAGTGGCTCTGTATGGATCTTCCCTTGGAGTGGCTCTGTATGGATCTCCCCTTGGAGTGGCTCTGTATGGATCTCCCCTTCAAGTGGCTCTGTATGGACCTCCCTTTGGAGTGGTTCTGTATGGATCTCCCCTTGGAGTGGCTCTGTATGGATCTCTCCTTGGAGTGGCTCTGTATGGATCCCCCCTTGGAGTGGCTCTGTATGGATCACCCCTTGGAGAGGCTCTGTAAGGATCTCCCCTCGGATTGGCTCTGTATGGATCTCCCTTGAAGTGGTTCTGTATGGATCTCCCCTTGGAGTGGTTCTGTATGGATCTGCCCTTGGAGTGGCTCTGTATGGATCTCCCCTTGGAGTGGCTCTGTATGGATTACCCCTTGGAGTGGCTCTGTATGGAACTCCCTTTGGAGTGGCTCTGTATGGATCTCCCCTTGGAGTGGCTCTGTATGGATCTCCCCTTGGATTGGTTCTGTATGGAACTCCCCTTGGAGTGGCTCTGTATGGATCTCCCCTCGGAGTGGCTCTGTATGGACCTCCCCTAGGAGTGGCTCTGTATGGATCTCCCCTTGGAGTGGTTCTGTATGGATCTCCCCTTGGAGTGGCTCTGTATGGATCTCCCCTCAGATTGGCTCTGTATGGATCTCCCCTTGGAGTGGTTCTGTATGGAGCTCCCCTTGGAGTGGCTCTGTATGGAACTCCCCTTGGAGTGGCTTTGTATGGAACTCCCCTTGGAGTGGCTCTGTATGGATCTCCCCTCGGATTGGCTCTGTATGGAACTCCCCTTGGAGTGGCTCTGTATGGATCTCCCCTTGGAGTGGTTCTGTATGGACCTCCCCTCGGAGTGGTTCTGTATGGATCTCCCCTTGGAGTGGCTCTGTATGGATCTCCCCTTGGAGTGGCTCTGTATGGATCTCCCCTTGGAGTGGCTCTGTATGGATCTCCCCTAGGAGTGGCTCTGTATGGAACTCCCCTAGGAGTGGCTCTGTATGATTCTCCCCTTGGAGTGGCTCTGTATGGATCTCCCCTAGGAGTGGCTCTGTATGGATCTCCCCTTGGAGTGGCTCTGTATGGAACTCCCCTTGGAGTGGCTCTGTATGGATCTCCCCTTGGAGTGGTTCTGTATGGAACTCCCCTTGGAGTGGCTCTGTATGGACCTCCCCTTGGAGTGGCTCTGTATGGATCTCCCCTCGGATTGGTTCTGTATGGAACTCCCCTTGGAGTGGCTCTGTATGGATCTCCCCTTGGATTGGCACTGTATGGATCTCCCATACAGAGCCACTCCAATAGGAGCCATGCCATAGGAGTGGCTCTGTATGGATCTCCCCTCGGAGTGGCTCTGTATGGTTCTCCCCTCGGAGTGGCTCTGTATGGTTCTCCCCTAGGAGTGGCTCTGTATGGACCTCCCCTTGGAGTGGTTCTGTATGGACCTCCCCTTGGAGTGGTTCTGTATGGTTCTCCCCTTGGAGTGGCTCTGTATGGACCTCCCCTTGGAGTGGCTCTGTATGGACCTCCCCTTGGAGTGGCTCTGTATGGACCTCCCCTTGGAGTGGCTCTGTATGGATCTCCCCTTGGAGTGGTTCTGTATGGATCTCCCCTTGGAGTGGCTCTGTATGGAACTCCCCTCGGATTGGCTCTGTATGGATCTCCCCTTGGAGTGGTTCTGTATGGAGCTCCCCTTGGAATGGCTCTGTATGGATCTCCCCTTGGAGTGGTTCTGTATGGATCTCCCCTTGGAGTGGCTCTGTATGGAACTCCCCTTGGAGTGGCTCTGTATGGAACTCCCCTTGGAGTGGCTCTGTATGGATCTCCCCTTGGAGTGGCTCTGTATGGATCTCCCCTAGGAGTGGCTCTGTATGGACTCCCCTCGGAGTGGCTCTGTATGGATCTCCCCTAGGAGTGGCTCTGTATGGACCTCCCCTTGGAGTGGCTCTGTATGGATCTCCCCTTGGAGTGGTTCTGTATGGATCTCCCCTTGGAGTGGCTCTGTATGGATCTCCCCTCGGAGTGGCTCTGTATGGATCTCCCCTTGGAGTGGCTCTGTATGGATCTCCCCTTGGAGTGGCTCTGTATGGATCTCCCCTTGGAGTGGCTCTGTATGGATCTCCCCTTGGAGTGGTTCTGTATGGATCTCCCCTTGGAGTGGCTCTGTATGGATCTCCCCTTGGAGTGGCTCTGTATGGAACTCCCCTTGGAGTGGCTCTGTATGGATCTCCCCTCGGAGTGGCTCTGTATGGATCTCCCCTAGGAGTGGCTCTGTATGGAACTCCCTCGGAGTGGCTCTGTATGGATCTCCCCTAGGAGTGGCTCTGTATGGACCTCCCCTTGGAGTGGCTCTGTATGGACCTCCCTTGGAGTGGCTCTGTATGGACCTCCCCTTGGAGTGGTTCTGTATGGATCTCCCCTCGGAGTGGCTCTATATGGATCTCCCCTCGGATTGGCTCTGTATGGAACTCCCCTTGGAGTGGCTCTGTATGGATCTCCCCTTGGAGTGGCTCTGTATGGATCTCCCCTCGGAGTGGTTCTGTATGGATCTCCCCTCGGAGTGGCTCTGTATGGAACTCCCCTTGGAGTGGCTCTGTATGGACCTCCCCTTGGAGTGGTTCTGTATGGATCTCCCCTCGGTGTGGCTCAGTATGGATCTCCCCTCGGTGGGGCTCTGTATGGATCTCCCCTTGGAGTGGTTCTGTATGGATCTCCCCTCGGTGTGGCTCTGTATGGATCTTCTATTTCCATATTTGCCTACATGTGGCAAGAATAACTCATCAGCTGTTTTATCAGAACTATTCACGAGTCTTTAAATTCTACTAACCGTAAATGAATCAGTCTGTAAAATCTACACCCCTCTTAGCCCCGCCCCCAACTGCCCTAGCGTCTATGGATTGAGCACTCGCTTCTATTATCGTTATTGAAAATTCATCTATTTTATTACAGTGAAGCTGCTATGAAATCATTGATTGTACTATGAAAACATCATCCTCTCCGTGCACACACCATTGAAGTCGGAATATTTATTTCAATATTGATCAGTGTTTTATATGATTATAGATCCGTTAGTCAGGGCAAGCAACCCTCACCTTATTCTTACAATTATGAATAATTGATAATGACCTTTAATGATACCGATTTCTCTTATCATTCAACTGATGGCCCTGAAATCTAAGTCGAAATGTCCAATGATGGATTCGCATTGGCCCCTGAAATTGACCTTTGATCCATGACATATTGAATGAACATTTCATATCTAAGATTTCTCATATCGGCCCACTGATGGACCTGAAATCTGAGTCGAAATATCCCGTGATGGACCCGCAATGGCCCCTGAAATTGCCCCTTGATGGTTCAAATATGGAATGGACAATTCATGGAAATTGCAAGTTGTCATATCTAATATTGACCATTTGATCAGATACCGTTTTGTAATGGCGGAAGGAGAAGCAGATAAATTCACTAGACACGGAATTGTTTTATGAACTTTTAGATGATTTGGTTCATGCAACCTGATACATGATTCATGAGTTAATTACATTAACTTTGTATATATGCAAATGCATTGCATGTTGAATTCCTCCATGAAATTACCACATGGCCAACATGTTCCCTGAAGACAATTTTATTATATCAAAAAAAGATTAATTTTTGTTTTTGTTGCCCTGACAGTTTGGATCATATAGTGACTCTCCTACTGTTAATGGTCAAGGAAGACCATGGGTTCCAACCCAAACATATCTCCAGGTACTCCTGCATTGTTGCCCTCACAGCTTGGATCATACAGTGACTCTCCTACTGTTAATGGTCAAGGAAGACTGTGGGTTCGAACCCAAGCAGTATTCATTAATCATATCTCCAGGTACTCATGCATGTTGCCCTGACAGCTTGGATCATATAGTGACTCTCCTACTGTTAATGGTCAAGGAAGACCGTGGGTTCCAACCCAAGCATATCTCCAGGTACTCCTTCATGTTGCCCTGACAGTTTGGATCGTACAGTGACTCTCCTACTGTTAATGGTCAAGGAAGACCGTGGGTTCGAACCCAAGCAGTATTCATTAAACATATCTCCAGGTACTCCTGCAAGTTATTATGTTCAAGATTTGAAATTATGGCTAGTTTAGAGATTTGTCTGGTATATCCTGCACCAATAGCATCACCATATCCTGCACCAATAGCGTCACCATCATTATAGTACATGGTATATCCTGCACCAATAGCGTCACCATCATTATAGTACATGGTATATCCTACACCAATAGCGTCACCATCATTATAGTACATGGTATATCCTGCACCAATAGCGTCACCATCATTATAGTACATGGTATATCCTGCACCAATAGCATCACCATCATTATAGTACATGGTATATCCTGCACCAATAGCGTCACCATCATTATAGTACATGGTATATCCTGCACCAATAGCATCACCAGCATCACCATCATTATAGTACATGGTATATCCTGCACCAATAGCATCACCAGCATCACCATCATTATAGTACATGGTATATCCTGCACCAATAGCATCACCATCATTATAGTACATGGTATATCCTGCACCAATAGCGTCACCATCATTATAGTACATGGTATATCCTGCACCAATAGCGTCACCATCATTATAGTACATGGTATATCCTGCACCAATAGCGTCACCATCATTATAGTACATGGTATATCCTGCACCAATATCGTCACCATCATTATAGTACATGGTATATCCTGCACCAATATCGTCACCATCATTATAGTACATGGTATATCCTGCACCAATAGCATCACCATCATTATAGTACATGGTATATCCTGCACCAATAGCGTCACCATCATTATAGTACATGGCATATCCTGCACCAATAGCGTCACCATCATTATAGTACATGGTATATCCTGCACCAATAGCGTCACCATCATTATAGTACATGGTATATCCTGCACCAATATCATCACCATCATTATAGTACATGGTATATCCTGCACCAATAGCATCACCATCATTATAGTACATGGTATATCCTGCACCAATAGCGTCACCATCATTATAGTACATGGCATATCATACACCAGCATGGCGATTTGGGCGAAATAGTCGCCCTAGGGACCCTGACTTCACCTCCTGGGGGCCCCACTCCAGCTACACTGGCTCCTTATAAAACCCTTCCTATTCAAATGTTGTGTTTAACCCTTTCAACACCACAGACCTATATAGGCTTACAAAAAGTGTAGATCCAGATGAGCCGGCTCGTGACGAGCCGTCTCATCAGGATCTGCACTTTTTGCAAGTAGTATTACTAATTTTAGACAAAATTACCCATCTTGATAAATGAACTGGTCCGAATGTAATTTTCTTATTCATTTATTGGTCTAAGAATATCATGGACCAGTCCATGTCAGTTACTTGGTGTTGAAAGAGTTAATGGTCGTATTGTGCATTTTAATGATATTTTGGTGAAATTTATTAAATAACACCATTTGGTTTAAACATATTTATGTTCTATCATGTACATGGTTATTTACAACAATTGAAATAAGGAATTGGACAGAAAGCTATACAGCTTATGGTTGTCCTCTCCTTAATAACACCATTTAAGGATGCGAACGCGCGCTTTCTCATTTCTCCCAAAAATTCTCACCTAGAATGAGCCGAGCCCTGCACTAGTCCTGTCATTGTCATTCTGCACAGCGCACCATTTGCATGAGGGCAGATTTAAATTATTGTATCTTAAGACATATTGTAAGTCGACTGTTTCAACCCATCATAATTTTATGAGTAGTTCTTAAAATAAACAGGCATTAATCCGTACTGTTACTACTGAATTCCGTCGCATCTTAATTATTATAGCTTAACCCTTTCAACACCACAGACCTCTAAATAGGCTTACAAAAAGTGTAGATCCAGATGAGCCGGCTCGTCACGAGCCGTCTCATCAGGATCTGCACTTTTTGCCAGTGATATGACTATTTTTAGACATAATTACCCATTTAGATAAATGAACTTGTCCAAATGTGATTTTCTGATGCATTTATTGGTTTATGAATATCATGGACCAGTCCATGTGAGTTACTTGGTGTTGAATGGGTTAAGTGAAAATGTGTACTGTTTCCTCCCTATCAATGGCCCATATACAATGTACAGTTAAACCTGACGCAGCCAGCCAAGGGACAAAAAGTGGCTGCTTAATTTATACAAATTTATTTTAGCTCGATTGCGAAACATGTTCTTATAACTTATATGGATTACTCTCGACACCTCGAATCCATTGCCACGAGGGAGAGAGATGATGCAATGTGGAATTTAAGTGCCTTGTCTAAGGGCATAATCGTAACGGCTCCAGTGGGGTTCAAACTCCGGGCCTTTCGCACCTGAAGCGACCACTGCGCTATCAAAGGGTTAAGGTGCACAACAGTATATTTTTCATGGATAAGAATTTAATTATGCTTTGGATGTGGATATGGTTCCCAGCTCTAGAACTATAACTGCTCTATAAATTGACAGTACACCATTCAATATTTGCTATAATATAATTATTTTATGCTCGTCAGCATATTGGGAATCTGGAAACTGGCTGCTTAATACAGGTTGGCTGCTCAATGGAGGCGACCACTAACATAGATTTGACTGTATACACTGTCATCCATGCCAATGAGAGTGTTAACCATTAACTCCACAACAGAAGAGGGCAATTACACATTTGATCTCCATACTGCTGATAAGCCAACAGGCACATTGTGCTGTACATACTCACTAATTAATATTTATTGGAATAGATAATAGTGGTGTGGAATGGCGGATATATTATGTGGGAGGCGATAAATGCGTAATTGTATTGCGTTTATTTGGAGTTAAAATTAATGGTTAATGTAACGTGTAGAACAGCGATTGCTTAGAAAGAAATCGAGTAAATGTATTTTAACCCTTTCAACACTACATGCCTCTAAATAGACTTACAAAAAGTGTTGATCCAGATGAGCCGGCTCGTGATGAGCCATCTCATCAGGATCTGCACTTCTTGCCAGTAATAATTATTACTATTTTTAGATAAAATTACCCATTTTGACAAATGAACTGGTCCAACGGTAATTTTCTTATTAATTTATTGGTCTAAAAATATCATGCACCAGTCCATGTCAGTTACTTGGGGTTGAATAGGTTAATATAGTGCTGGTGTTTAATTTGACTGTTTGTCATTGATTTAATCATTAATTTAGTGTTCAAAATACCACTAGCTTTACCTACTATTGTGTGTTGTTACGGTAACGGTCAGTACAAATTTCAATATGTGTGTTTTACGTTTATTTATCGTCGCTACCGGTTGCCCATATGAGCGACGCCTCCTGAAGAGATTAGTTATTTTAGATTTTGGAGGATAGTGCATGATACAGACAGAGACCCATTCCAGAATCTCCTCTGGTTCATTTACGTGCACCGTGTAAAGCGTCCCATCTGAAAGACTGTTTAATTTTATTAGGTTCAGACGGGGGATCAAACCCAATTTCAATATTTTCATGCTAATTTAATATATACTAGTGCCTGGCATACAAGCATAGGATTATACTGATGTTCATAAAAAGGTGTCTCATATGTCAGAAATGGCTGGCCCCTTTAAATAGGGGTGACACTATGATAAACAAACACACTACTGGTATACAAACAGACTATACAAATTAAGAGAAAGTAGCATTTTTTTTTAGAAAGTTCAAACCCTGATTTTGTGATATATTTTTGGAAGACAAATTCACTTTCTAATTCAATAATACTCTGACATAGTTGACTGTTGTTAAGGAAGCGTGCCATTAGAAAGATCGGATTCAAATTTGTAACTGTCTCTTTAATAAGCCTTGACACCCGCAGATTAGCTTGTGCCTCTATTGTATTCCATGTCCAGTTTAACATTTAATTGATCGATACAAAATGTTTAAATGTTGATTAGCTGCGTGTCGACTAGCTGCATCCCACAATGCATCTGCCTGATCATAAACGTGAGCAATTCCGCCTCAATGTGGTCGTTATAACACCCTGACATGTGACCAGTCGTCATGTGATACAGGTTCTAATTATAGAGCTCCCAATTAGGGATCATTAATACGGTGATTACCATTAAGAAAGTGTCATGTTTCTTCAAATGGCATAACGCGAAGGTTAGAGGTCATTTGAATAGAAACTACATTATTCATTATTAATCACATGTCTTTTCCTCCAATTTTTGGTTTAAACATATTGATTCGACATTAAATAACATAATTTACAACAAATAATTATGTACACAATAAATGGATTGAAATGAAAGCTAAAAGCTTATTGGATTTCTCTGCCATTTTTGAGTAAATACAATGTAATCAATTTTGAATACAAATAGTTTATACAAATTTATTTTAGCTTGATTGCGAAACAAGTTCTTTCTATTTATCACTCTCGAGACCTCATTCCTGATGGAATCCATCGCCACAAGGGAGAGAGAAGAGGCAACGTGGAATTTAAATGCCTTGCCTAAGGGCACAATCGTAACCGCTCCAGCGGGGCTTGAACTCCGGACTTATCGCATCTAAAGCGAACGCGCATCCATTGCGCTATCACGACTTCGACTAATGTAGTAAATAGTAAATAGTTTAATGTAGATTCTTGTTTAGGTTTGGATATTTCTGACAGAATAAGACATTACAGACGCTTGGGATCTGGACAAATGATTTCAGGTTCAAAACCAAAAAATATCTTTTTTATTTATTTTTGTTAAAGAACATTATGATACACCATAGGCTTGACACTATACATACAAATTGTTTAGGCATATCCAAGCAGGTTGAAAAATGCCACCCCATCACTAGTCATCGAAGTCATACCCTGAAAGACAACAATGTCAGAAATATGAGGAGCCACTCTTGAATGGGGGGGGGGGGGGCTCTGTCATTCCACTATCCGTCTAATACATAAAATAAGTAATCTATTGAGGGGACTCGAAGCAGTACTCTCTAGTTCACTAAAGCAATGCTTGCTATGAAATGGTGATTTGATTGATGTGCATATTGCATGTCAGCGAAGACTAATTACACACTGTAAATTGCTCTGCTTATGGCAGTATTGCTGGACAATAAATCTAGAATTGGTATCCATCTTCTCTGATTGACTTCAGTGGCGTAGCTGCCTGTTCACCATGACACTCAGGCTAGCACATTTTCCTGGATTTTTGATTGGTTTTTGCTGTGTGTTCACCATGACACCCAGGCTTGCACATTTTCCTGGATATTTGATTGGTTTTTGCTGTGTGTTCACCATGACACCCAACACCCAGGCTTGTGTGTTCACCATGACACCTGACACCCAGGCTTGTGTGTTCACCATGACACCCAGGCTAGCACATTTTCCTGGATTTTTGATTGGTTTTTGCTGTGTGAACTTCCCTAATTTTGAGCTTGTGCATCATTTCAAGGCCAACTACGCCACCAGCCCACCACTGTATTGCTGGACAATAACTCTGGAATTGGTATCCATCTTCTCTGATTGACTTCAGTGGCGTAGCTGCCTGTTCACCATGACACCCAGGCTAGCACATTTTCCTGGATTTTTGATTGGTTTTTGCTGTGTGTTCACCATGACAACCAGGCTTGCACATTTTCCTGGATATTTGATTGGTTTTTGCTGTGTGTTCACCATGACACCCAACACCCAGGCTTGTGTGTTCACCATGACACCTGACACCCAGGCTTGTGTGTTCACCATGACACCCAGGCT
The DNA here is from genome assembly GCA_014843695.1 of Archivesica marissinica. NCBI lineage: Eukaryota > Metazoa > Mollusca > Bivalvia > Venerida > Vesicomyidae > Archivesica > Archivesica marissinica. The sequence goes on along the minus strand of CM026398.1, from coordinate 45,972,471 downwards.
AGCACATTTTCCTGGATTTTTGATTGGTTTTTGCTGTGTGAACTTCCCTAATTTTGAGCTTGTGCATCATTTCAAGGCCAACTACGCCACCAGCCCACCACTGTATTGCTGGACAATAACTCTGGAATTGGTATGTATGATCTCTGCTTGGATCTATGTTGTATTGGTATATGAATGTTGCAACAATAGGTAAAAAGTCATGCTATGCCAATTAAAACTGTTTCAGTTCATTTAACAAAACTATATCTGAGAATTTATTATAAACATTTTTACAACCCCCACCCCCCAAAGTAGCAAAGAGAAAGTAATTGTTCTGAGGGAGCATGTGTCACTGATGCCCCTTGTATCCATTGTGCTGCTCCTAGATCCCTGATGTCCCTTGTATCCATTGTGCTGCTCCTGGATCCCTGATGCCCCTTGTATCCATTGTGCTGCTCCTAGATCCCTGATGCCCCTTTATCCATTGTGCTGCTCCTGGATCCCTGATGTCTCTTGTATCCATTGTGCTGCTCCTGGATCCCTGATGCCCCTTGTATCCATGGTGCTTCTCCTAGATCCCTGATGCCCCTTGTATCCAGTGTGCTGCTCCTGGATCCCTGATGCCCCTTGTATCCATTGTGCTGCTCCTGGATCCCCCTTGTATCCATTGTGCTGCTCCTGGATCCCCCTTGTATCCATTGTGCTGCTCCTGGATCCTGAGCCACTTGTATCCATTGTGCTGCTCCTGGATCCCTGATGCCCCTTGTATCCATTGTGCTGCTCCTAGATCCTGATGCCCCTTGTATCCATGTGCTGCTCCTATATCCCTGATGCCCCTGTATCCATGGTGCCCCAATCCCTGATGTCCCTTGTATCCATTGTGCTGCTCCTGGATCCCTGATGCCCCTTGTATCCATTGTGGTGCTCCTGGATCCCTGATGCCCTTTGTATACATTGTGCTGCTCCTGGATCCCTGATGCCCCTTGTATCCATTGTGCTGCTCCTAGATCCCTGATGCCCCTTGTGTCCATTGTGCTGCTCCTGGATCCCTGATGCCCTTGTATCCATTGTGCCTCCTGGATCCCTGATGCCCCTTGTATCCATTGTGCTGCTCCTGGATCCCTGATGTCTCTTGTATCCATTGTGCTGCTCCTGGATCCCTGATGCCCCTTGTATACATTGTGCTGCTCCTGGATCCCTGATGCCCTTGTATCCATTGTGCTGCTCCTGGATCCCTGATCCCCCTTGTATCCATTGTCCTGCTCCTGGATCCCTGATGCCCCTTGTATCCATGCTGCTCCTAGATCCCTGATGCCCCTTGTGTCCATTGTGCTGCTCCTGGATCCATGATGCCCCTGTATCCATTGTGCTGCTCCTGGATCCCTGATGCCCCTTGTGTCCATTGTGCTGCTCCTAGATCCCTGATGCCCCTTGTGTCCATTGTGCTGCTCCTGGATCCATGATGCCCCTTGTATCCATTGTGCTGCTCCTGGATCCCTGATGCCCCTTGTGTCCATTGTGCTGCTCCTGGATCCCCCTTGTATCCATTGTGCTGCTCCTGGATCCCTGATGCCCCTTGTGTCCATTGTGCTGCTCCTAGATCCCTGATGCCCCTTGTATCCATTGTATCCACTGGACACCCTATTGCTGCTTTCTGCATCCTATATGTATCAAAATCTTTCTGATCTCTATAAAACATGCTTCTCACCAATGCAACCCAGGTTCCATCCTTGGACCGGGAAGTATGTGAGATGGTACGGTGGTCGCCAGATGGGTTTTCTCCGGGTACTCCGGTTTCCTCCCACACGAGTGACATTTACGCTTTCATCCGCGCCAACGAGAGTGATTAATATATATCGTTAAAACTTGCTTCGCAATCGCTGTAAAATAAATAAAGTTTACATTAATTGAATTACTATCAGTTGAAGACTTGAACTGGTGATTTCAAATTAAAGGTACCATGATGTAACTTGTCTTTATTTTAATCCAGTCGCCCAAATGCCTCGGCGGAAACGACTATAAAGAAAGCTCTAACACCAACATTCATTTTAATTACCGTTACGTTAAGCTATTTTTAACTTTTGCTTCTGTGCCATTAAACTTCAACTCATAGCATTTGAATTGCAATCTTTGGAAAGAATCAATTTTTCTAAATTAGAACATGGTTAATTCTGAGTTCCACAATTTACGAGATGTTGTGATAATAAAAACACAAGATTCATTCATTCATTATTGCAGTGCACACTATAACAATAAGGCTATAGCATCTGATCTGTGTGTTTGATGATTGAGTGTGACAGACGGTGAAGCTAAAGTAAATTAATGATCAAGGAGGTGGGGAGGGGTGTGTAGGGTAGTGGGGGCATATTCACACCCTCGGGTGAGAAAAAATATTTATTTGTAACCTTTGATGTTTGTGTGTGTGTGTGTATGTATGTATGTATGTATGTATGTATGTATGTATGTACCATTAATGTCAAACCCCTTGCGGATACCTAGACATGTTTTCCTGGGCAGGCTTAGCCGACCATAGCGGTTAACCAGTACTAAGCAATGTGTGTGAGGTGCCTTGCTCAATGACACTACATACGTGGCCTGACTGAGTATCGAACCCGGACCGTTTGATTCCAAATCCGGCGCTCTACCATTGGACCACGGACGGCACACCATTGTACCCCACATTCCCCCGCCACACAAAGTATGCCAACGGGTATGTAGTTTTTGGCGTTACTGTTCAGTCGTCCATTCATTTGTCTGCCTGTGCCCCTGCTCACTAGCTCTAGTTTATCTTTGCTATAATACGGTACAATGCAACACTCATTAACTGTTTTCTTATTGTCAGATAATACAATAACAGATTGACATATGCCATCAATAGCATAGTTTTCCACTGGCTTGCTATCCTTTTGTATTTTATGGGTGATTTAATGAGGTGTCATTCAGAAATTTCCTTCTTTAATATACATACAGGTATATGAATGCAACACCTGCCTCCTCCACATCAACCTTGGTGGGGACACTGATCACATCAGATTTATCTGCTATACAAACATTTAGAGTTCTCATCATGATGCAGAATTAATAGATTTCTTGTCACAATAATATGGAAAGCAATAATCAGCCATGTTTTTTAAGTACTTTAACATCTCTTATCTTCTAGTAGCAACTCAATTAAATTAACCAATCTTCTTGGTGACTCAGACATGTGCTCTGAGACTCAGAGATGCTTGGTAGACTTAAGAATTGCTGCTGTATATGGGATAATGGTGTATTGATCCAGTATTGATCCCTGGGCACACAACATGGATGCTGAGATTGGGAGAGATTCCTGAAGTTATGTCCCAGAACAACTTGTGAAACACTGCAGGGTTGAAGCCAGCTTGCCATGTGAAACATACCGACACAGAAATTAACATACTTTTCACAATTGATTGGAATATATTTGGATATTTTTTGTGATATTACATGTATTTCTGAATAATTTCCCGGAAACGTGTGCGTTGTATATGGAGTTAAACATAATCAGATTAGGATTTAGTGTCTTGTCAAAAATTATATTCTCCTAAAAGGTATGATATATAAAAAGTTTTATGTTTTTTATTAGTTTGATCGTATATTCATGTACTACATTGTTTCTAAGAATGTTAATTTCATACATATTTAGTTACCATGCAGTTTCAGTTTATATTACCCATTTGTCGACGACAACTTTTGAGTTAAGTGAATATGTTCAATAAATTGTATAGTTTTCTCTGACTCACCCTTTAGTCAAAGCGGCACTTTGGAGATAAGTGAATTTGTTCAATAAATTGAATACCAGTAGCTTCTTGCTATGTTCTCTGACTCACCAATTAGTCGAGAGAGGAGTTTAGAATTCAGTGAATTTGTTCAATATCTGTTTTGTGACTTGCACGTGAGTCGTGGAAGCAGTTTATAGTTATAAATATGAATTTGTTCAAATATTCAATTGGACATTCGATATGTTTGGTGACTCAGCATTTATTTGAAGTCCTTAATTTAACTCTTTCATGTTTAGCAGTGAACATAGCAATCAAATACAGTCTACATCCGTTATGTCGAATTCCGTCAGACCGAACAAAATACTTCGACATAACCGAAGTTTGACTTAACGAAATTCTATATAAACGTAGCCAGTTATATGTAAAATGATAGTGTCTGAAACGGGACTTTGATCCGACTTTGAGATAACCAGAGAATTCGACATAACCGACTTTGACATAACGGATGTAGACTGTATGTCATGTAATTTCATTAGAATCGTGTCTTAATGACACAATTCTAATGGAATTCATCTTAATGACACAATTCTAATGGAATTCGTCTTAATGATACAATTCTAATGGAATTCGTCTTAATGACACAATTACAAGTATTGTCAGTTACAAAATTTAATGAGAAAAACACATTGATGAATTGTCGTGAGCTATTTATAGCCTTGAATTTTACCCAGCATGCAAAGAGTTAAAGGTTTATATGAATTTGTTCAGTAGATTTTATAGTTAGTGACTCTTGTTAATGTCTCGAGGACAATATTTAATTACTATACAAATTTATTTTTTGCTGAATTGTGAAACAAGTTCTTGCAACATAACTACAACATAAATTTAATAATTCTCGAGACCTCATTCCTGATGAAATCCATCGCCATGAGGGAGAGAGAAGAGACAATGTGGATATACGTGGCTTGCCTAAGGACATCACCACCATGGTTCTAGTCTGGCTCAAGCTCGCAATCCCTCCATTACGATGCAGACGTCCATTTTCACGGAGGACAATATGTACGAACAACACTGGGTGACGACCCATTAGACGGGGCGATTCATTTTTCCGTCCTACTTCACAAACGCTTTTGATATTACAGCAGTAGCCTATGCACAATTTGTGTTCCCGATCATTCCAGTGCATGTTTCTAAAATTGACAGACGTGAAGGTACTCGCCGTTAAATGCCGAATAATTGTTTTTATGGTGGTTTTTTTCCCCGCTGTTGCTCGTTGAATTTTTGAGCGGGATGAACTGCTGTAAAGGGATGAAATATTGAGCATGGCGCCACTGAATCCGCTGTTCAAGAGTGTTAATAAAGGTGTTTTTGCCACAATTAGTGCTTTACTTTATAGATATTTACAAAGTCATCATTAGCATGATTTATTGTATGTACAGTAATCGTGTATGTATAAGACACACTTTTCCCCCTCCAAAATAGTCTCCAAAAGTCTGGTGCGTCTTATACTCCAGTTTAGAACTAAATAATAAATTCCATTGTTTCAAAGACTCAAAAATGATGTATAAGGCGTATTATAACAAAGGGAAATAAATATTTCATAAGGTAATAAGAATTTTTTTAATTTATTTGAAGATGTCTATTTGAAGACGGAAATGCTGAAATGCATAATATACAGAAACCAAGAAGATTATAAATCTATAAAACATGCCCCCTTCTTTTGTAATGTTTCCATTTCCATTGAGAAAGATCTTTCTCCACCTTATTAATTTACCAAAATAAGAAAAATTGCATGTACTAGCGAGGGATAAGACATAATTTGCATGTACTACCGAGGGATAAGACATAAATTGACATTAGAATGTAGTCCAGTGTGATGCTATGACTGTCATTGATTGCCGGCACACTCCTGATACAAGCAGCGGCCATTGTCCCCATAATACCAGACTAAATCCAGTCTCATTAATTCTCCTCTCCCTGCCATCTCTCTCCTGGCGTTAGCATGTAACATGCAAGAGGTCATCCGAGGTGAACCGCTGTAAGGGATGAAATATTGAGCAGTGGTCAAAGAAATGAAGTATTGACCAGCAGCTCATTCCTGATGGAATTTAATTCCATGTCCTCATTTGCCTGGTGTTTCTTTAATTACCGAGGTGATAGGAAACAGAATCATTTCCCCTCCTTAAAATCAGAAGTGATTGAGCGAAGTATGTTTTGTGTAGTTTTCTGCAAATTTTGTTTTGTTTCATTTCCTGTATTTTTTGATGGATGGCTGTTGAAAATCTTACTTCAATGTACCGTACATACTCGCCTATAAGGCGACCACCCAAACTTTGGTCTTAAATCAGTGTTATTTTGCATATACCCGCATATAAGACGGGTTGAGAAAATGGAAACCACTCAGAAGCAATGTTAATGACCAAACAAATTAGACAATGAAAATTATGTCAAATCATAAAAAAAATGCACCGATAACTAGGATTACTAAGGTGCTATTGACAAGTTGAGTTTACAGAGCTATGAAAGTTTATGCTTTTGTTACACGGTTACACCCCTTAAATTATTTCAACATACGGTCATCAATTATCGAGTCGGAACAAACTGATTTATTAAAAATAACACATTTTTTTCATTTTTTGGTTTAATCACTTGCTTATAAGACACAAATCCACTTTGAGGCAATAATTTGGTGATTTAAATCCTGTCTTATGGACGAGTAAGTACGGTAATAAGACACTGAATGGAGAGCAGAAGAGAGTTCTAGAGAGCAGCAGAGAGTTCTAGAGAGCAGAAGAGAGTTCTAGAGAGCAACATAGAGTTCTGGAGAGCAGAAGAGAGTTCTAGAGAGCAGCATAGTGTTCTAGAAAGCAGCAGAGAGTTCTAGAAAGCAGCAGAGAAAGTTGTAGAAGTTTGAACACCCAAGGTACTGAATCCACCTGGAGTATTGAAAAAACTGTGCAAAACATGGGAGGAAGAGAGGGAGGGAGAGAGCAGAAGCTAGAGAGCAGCATAAATGTTGTTCAAGGGCAGCAGCATATGATCTTCATGAGTAGTTGTTATACATGTAGTTCTTACAAGGGAAAATGTTCAGTTTAATGTTACCAGTATAATTGCTGTATATGTATGGGTATGTATGGAGGTAAATAATGTGTATGTATGGAGATAAATAATGTGTATGTATGGAGGTAAATAATGTGTATGGATGGAGATAAATAATGGGTATGTATGGAGGTAAATAATGTGTATGTATGGAGATAAATAATGTGTATATATGGAGGTAAATAATGTGTATGTATGGAGATAAATAATGGGTATGTATGGAGATAAATAATGTGTATGTATGGAGATAAATAATGTGTATGTATGGAGATACATAATGTGTATGTATGGAGGTAAATAATGTGTATGTATGGAGGTAAATAATGTGTATGTATGGAGGTAAATAATGTGTATGTATGGAGATAAATAATGTGTATGTATGGAGGTAAATAATGTGTATGTATGGAGATAAATAATGTGTATGTATGGAGATAAATAATGTGTATGTATGGAGGTAAATAATGTGTATGTATGGAGGTAAATAATGTGTATGTATGGAGATAAATAATGTGTATGTATGTATGGAGGTAAATAATGTGTATGTATGGAGATAAATAATGTGTATGTATGGAGATAAATAATGTGTATGTATGGAGATAAATAATGTGTATGTATGGAG
>CM026398.1:45855657-45964034 GCA_014843695.1 Archivesica marissinica | reverse complement strand
CTACATAGCATAACGACAACACGAACATATACTACATAGTAAAACGACAACACATAGTATAACGACAACACGAACATATACTACATAGCATAACGACAACACGAACATATACTACATAGCATAACGACAACACGAACATATATTACATAGCATAATGACAACACGAACATATACTACATAGCATAACGACAACACGAACATATACTACATAGCATAACGACAACACGAACATATACTACATAGCATAACGACAACACGAACATATACTACATAGCATAACGACAACACGAACATATACTACATAGCATAACGACAACACGAACATATACTACATAGCAAAATGACAACACGAACATATACTACATAGCATAACGACAACACGAACATATACTACATAGCATAACGACAACACGAACATATACTACATAGCATAACGACAACACGAACATATACTACATAGCATAACGACAACACGAACATATACTACATAGCATAACGACAACACAAACATATACTACATAGCATAACGACAATTCCAAGCTTAATTTGACGATAAAGTTTGGAAATTATTATTATCCTATCATTTATATACAAACAATTGGCTTAATGAATATCGGTGTTCCCGCCATGGGGTCTCTGGTACCCCCCCCCCCCCACAAGATTTAAGCACCAACAACAGTTTAGTGTTCTAATGAGAGACATCGGTCAGTTACTGCCCCTGAATACTCCATATACTCTTAAATGGTATCCTCTGTGTTTTATCGGTGCTTCCCTTGCACAACATGCTATGGTAATGTGATAAAAAGGATCTTACTCTCTTGGTGATTCCACGCCATATTTTATGAAACTCCTTTTGGAATGTTGCTAATAAGCTCGTCAAAAGATAGCTATATTTAACTCCACAATGGGAGAGCCTCAACTATGGTATAAAATCACAACGAGTGTTTAAAACCGTATTACTATATATACCTCATGTTTGTATCATGTATGATGCACTGAGTGAATAAATTTGATTTGATTTGATTTGAGTGTAAGATCCTATATATATATATGTTTATTGCAACACAACTGTCACGGTCTATTGACCTGACATGCTTGCCCCACCCGGATCTAGTTTGGTTTATTAACCCTAATTTCCTTCATAGAGATTTAGGTTAATATACTAGTATATCTCCATAGAAACGACAGCCATTTAGCTATAATGCAGTGGATAAGTACTCGCCATATATATCCCACCACAATAACTATTACTGGGACTACATGAGATTCTGGCCTTAATTATGAACATTGGTTTGACTACTACATTGTCAATGTATGTTGTATCGGTAATGGCGTCAAGAGGTGCTTCTATGAGGGAAAGGGTTAACTCAATGATATCGCGCAATGTGCGATTGACTGAATACGTATTGGTTCAGTGGAATATAAAATGTAGTTTATGCTTTCCAAAGAATTACAAAATATTTCAAGTTCAAGGTCAATGGTAAGGTGGAGGACTTACTGTTGATATTCAGAATTAGTCCTCGAAAGTTTCAGAGCAATACCTTTCACGTTTTTTTGAGAAATAATAATGTTTGAGATTTGTTGAAGCATACACAATTTCTGGAATTGTACTGTTGTTGACCATATTACAAGGTCAAGGTCATTGGTATGGAGTGGACTTACTGTGGGTGTAGACTGTGGACCTTGCTATGAGGGGAGCAACCCCTACATACAGAATGCGTGTTATCAAGGCATTATATTTGACTGTATTTTATTTATAGGCAAATATATCATTGTTGACGGCGATGCCGGCGTGGGAAAGGTCACTGCTTAGTCTTGCTTTCCTCTGTAGCGTGCGAGACCCAAACGAAAGTATATACTGTATGCGAGTGTGATGTTTTTGTTACAACAATTTTAATAAGGCATGCTAAACGTTATTTAGGCATATTAGTTTCAGTATTATGAAAATGTAGTTGCACAGAGAGAGGAGAGAGAAAGGTACTAGTCTGGTCAAAATTAGATTATATATTTTGCAACTATGTTCAAATACATGTACATCAAACATATTACAGCGGTTGGTTGTCTTTACTGCAAGTCTTTTGGTGCTACTAATTCTAATTCAAATACATTGCTAGGGTAACAACATGTTTAGAAATTGTGTCATTTTGAACAGGAATATTGTCGGTATTAATATAATGTACTGATGTCATATATTCTGTCTGTCTGTCTGGTCCGTCCGTCCGTCCGTCCGTCCGTACGTACGTACGTACGTCTATTAGTTCCACCATTGTTCATACGTTATAGCCTGGGTTCCATTCTGTCGATTTTTCACTTTTTAACTTCTGGCAAAATATATTTATTTGACTGATCAGGCAACATATGTGGACGCCTGTTCCCAGACTACATACGTTAATGGACTAATGATAATATTTCAATCAGTATAATACAAGTAATAATATAGCTTATTTAATCGTTATAATTAGAATTTCTGAGGGAATTCATCGCCATGAGGGAGAGCGTAGCGGCAATATAGAATTTAAGTGCCTTGCTTGGCGACACACTCGTACCGGCTGCAGCTTGGCGCGAACTCCGGCTGTAATACAATTGATTACTATTATACAAAATCACCAATCTATATAATTACATCGATCCAGAGAAACATGTGTTAATAATGAAAATTAACTTACGAAATGCTTGTAACGGCCATCTTGCAATAAGTTTACAGTAAAGCAGCGGCTCCCTCTCCCGGCGATCCTTTTGTCTCGCCAAAACTTCCACACGGTCAGCACTCATCTCCTCGTCAACACCATCCATTGTTTCATTCAAAAATCATTCAAGTACGTTCCACTACATTGTCAAGAGCGTCTTCATGAAAAAATCCATGAAAAATTACTCACGCACTTGAACTACAATGTAATATCACTTTCAATGTCATTATAGCGGACAACACATGCATGACGAGTTCAAGGTTTTGTTCGTAAGCATATTTATTCGACATTATATAACGTAATTTACAACAAATAATTATGTACACAATTAATACAAGTGGATTGAAACGAAAGCTAAAAGCTTATTGCATTTCTCTCCACAATGTTTATTTGTACATATGTGAAGCCAAACGTGCTCGAAATCGGGTACAAGTAACTGTCTGTCTACCCATAGAGCTCATGTTAACAACATTGGTAACGGGTATTGTATGAATGAATACAACATACACAATTTGACGAACCTCCTACAGTGTAAACTTTTTAAAATGTTTAACGATTGCGAAACAACGTATATCAATCACTCTCATTGGCGCGGATGAAAGCTTATATGTGGTCATTCGTTTTTGCTTTGTTTAAACATTATCTATCGTTGCCCATATGAACGACAGGCAGTTTACCTAATAACATCTTTTCTAGGCCGGCTCCAAGTTTAAACTTTAATTATCGTCGCTACCGGTTGCCCATATGAACGACATGCGGTTTACCTAATACCATCTTTTCTAGGCCGGCTCCAAGTACATGGTGCACGAACCTCCATAATAAACTGCCAACTGTTTCATATGAAGAGACACGGTCTACGTGAGTATAAGTTGCAAGTCAGCGACCTTAACAACCCGACCAAGGAGGCAGGAAACCGGAGTACCCGGATAAACCCACCTGTTCCCAGTCAGAGACCCTAACCACTCGACCACGGAGACGGATCGATGGCTAGAAACCGGAGTACCCGGAGAAACCGCAACTGATGCAAGTCAGCGACCTTAATAACCCGACAACGGAGGCACGAAACAGGAGTACGCGAAGAAACCCCACCTGTTACCAGTCAGAGACACCTAACCACTCGACCACGGAGACGGATCGATGGCAGGAAACCAGATTACCCGGAGAAACACCACCTCATGCAAGTCAACGACCCTAATCACTCGACCACGGAGGCGGATGGATGGTAGGAAACCGGAGTACCCGGGGAAACCCCACCTGTTGCAAGTCAACGACACTAACCACTCGACCACGGAGACGGATCGATGACAGGAAACCGGAGTACCCGGAGAAACCCCATCTGGTGCCAGTCAGAGACCCTAACCACTCGACCACGGAGACGGATCGATGGCAGGAAATCGGAGTACCCGGGGAAACCCCATCTATTCCAAGTCAACGACCCTAACAACTCGACCACGAGGGGGATCGATGGTAGGAAACCGGAGTACCCGGGGAAACCCCATCTGTTGCAAGTCAACGACCGTACAATGTGTTAATGTGGAAAAGTAGTCCATCTGGTTTACTACATTAGTCATTTCCAATTCTGTTAAAAACGAAATTTCACCGTATACGATTGTCGCGTTTTCTTGTGTTTGTGTGTGTGGTTTTGTTTTGTGGGTTTTGGGGTGGGGGTTTTGGTTGGGTTGTTGTTTTGTTGCACCACAATCTAAAATTAGTTAAATTACTAATCTCTTCAGGAGGCGTCGCTCATATGGGCAACCGGTAGCGACGATAAATAAACGTAAAACACGCACAGTACGGAGATACGGAGCTACGAAGAGATCTAAATAAAAAAAGATTATACTCGTCAAAATAATAATATTAGTATCGCTTCAGGTGCGAAAAGCCCGAGTTCGAGTCCCGCTGGAGCCGTTACGGTTGTGCCCTTAGGCAAGGCGTATACATTCCACATGTCCTCTTCTCTCTCCTTCATAGTGATGGATTCCATCAGGAATGATTAATATAAGTTTTAAGAACTTGTTTCGCAATCGAGCTAAAATAAATGTGTATAAACTAATATTGTATGTATAGGATATATGCCGAAAACGATCCAATATGTAAAATATTGGACTGTATGAGGCGCATATTGGATCCGTTTGAGGCTTATATCTTACTTAAAAGTTAAAACACATACTTATACAACAAGAACCTACTAATCAAAAGTGTTAACTTCGTATATTTTTTACACGTAGTATTTAATATAATATTCTGTCATTTTAACACAAGTCCAATATTAATAATAATGGACTGCAAGTACAAAGGTATAACGTCATGACAGTGTTTTAATTATAGTTCAACAAGCTGTACTCATTATCGATTTTTCGGCCCCATTGCCTTCGTGTGAATGCAAACGTCAACAGCAAACGTTGACGTTTGCATCCGGACGAAAAGCACGAGGCCGAACATTCGACAACGTGTACAGTTATGCTGTGTCTTTAATGAACTGTCGTCTCGTTTTGGAGATAGTACAATTTTGTATTTCAACAAACGTTACGGTGATACTGGTCTTGTAACGAATACAAATGTTTTTAAATACATGATTGCAACTTATTTACAAACTGTGACAGTCTGTTCGAACAGGATATCGTTAAAGCGACATTAAATAGGTGAAAAAAGCAATTTTCTACAGAATGTAATTTCCTACTATATGGTGTTTCCCCCCTCATATTTATCACATCTGAGTAGTTCAGTCCGCCTCCGTGGTCGAGTGGTTAACATCACTGATGGTCACGGGTTCGAGCCCCGCTCAGACCGTGTCTCATTTATATGAAAAAGTTGGCAGTTTCTTACGTAGGTTGGTGCACCCAAATACTGGTTAACCGTTGGAGCCTGCCCAGGAAAGCTGTTGTTAGGTAAACTGCCCGCCGGCGATATAGCCCAAAATGGTGCTGATGCAGGCGTAAAACCCGAACTATAACATAAATATAACATAAATATATAACATAAATAACATACATAAATATAGCATAAATATATAACATAAATATATAACATTAATATAACATAAATATTATAACATACATATAACATAAATAATATAACAATAATATAACATAAATAAAACATAAATATAACATAAATAATATAACATAAATATAACATAAATATAACATAACTGAGTATTTCAATTAATAAGCAAGAGTCGTATACGAAGATTGCTGATATAACAAACTAATGTAAATAGGGTCAAAATAAATGAGTAATTCAAAGCGTGTATCCCGAATAACAACATTTATGGTACATATTTACCGTTATATCCCGCATGTGTACCTATGTATATTTAATTTGAGACTAATCTGCTTTCAAGTATCTCTAAACTACAGTATCACGCATTTCGTATACACTCCAATAATAAACAAACGTCAATTCAGGGGCTTGGCTGACAGTTATGAAACCCTGCTTTCACTTTTGAGAGTGTATAGACCGCATAAAACATTGTTTATTGATTGAAAGTTAATATTCGAATTATTTCGGAAGAATTTGTAATAGCAATGTTATAAAGTTACTTGTCAATGAACTTGATTTGAGCATCTTTGTATGTATGTATAGGATATAAGCCGAAAACGATCCAATATATAAAATATTGGACTGTGTGAGGCGCGTAGCCCCGAAGACAGTACCAATATTTTACATATTGGATCCGTTTGGGGCCTATATCTTACTTAAAAACACACACTTGCGATTTCTCATAAATGTTAATACAACAAAAGTGTATATATGTCTTCTTAGCAACTGAAATAATTCTGCATGCCCATTGTTATCTGTTACTGTTGATGTCGGTCAAAAGCTATACGTGGCTTATGTTGATTGTACAAAGCAAGGCCGTCGTCGCCGGTTTTTCGGCCGATTTTATGTTTTGTTTTTTTAAAAATAATTTTGCTTAATTGTTTTATAAATGTTGCAATTTGAAATGCAGTCCATCATAAATAACCGTCCCAATATACCGCATGCTGCATGTCGTAATCAGCAGACTACCGGTATACAGTATTACCCGTATTGGCATATGGTCAGGATAAACAATCAACAACATCACGTCCTGATATCCACGTATCATATTTTTATATATTTCTATATATCTTATGTGTGTGTGGTTTTAAGTTTATTTATCGTCGCTACCGGTTGCCCATATGAGCGACGCCTCCTGAAGAGATTAGTTATTTTAGATTTTTGGAGGATAGTGCAATGATACAGACAGAGACCCATTCAAGAGTCTCATCTGGTTCTTTTACGTGCACGGTGTAAGCACCGACACGAGACCTCGGGTTAAAAGTCCCATCTGAAAGACTGTTAATTTTACTAGGTTCAGACGGGGGATCGAACTTGCGATCCCTGGATTACCAGTCCAACGTGTTAACACCACTGGACTACAGATCCGTATGTCAATATATATATAGAACTTAATTGACACGTTGTACATATATACATATAGCTGGAACAAAGCAAAAGGCACGTGTTGTTGTTTAAAGCAATACAACTGTATGCTCAATAGTCTGGTCATCAAACATTGACAGTAATTGACACGTCCGTGGCTTCCGATTAATAGTGTGCATAAAATGCAGATCATGACTTGCTTAAAAACCATTAGCAGGTTCGATACCCCGTCTGACCCTAATATTATTAACAGTTTTTCAGATGGGGGCGTTAAACCGAGATCTCGTGTCGGTGCTTTAACACCGTGCACGTAAAAGAGGAGACTCTGGAATGGGTCTCTGTCTGTATCATTGCACTATCCTCCGAAATCTAAAACGACTACTCTCTTCAGGAGCCATCGCTCATATGGGCAACCAGTAGCGACGATAAATTAACGCAAGCCAAACAAATCATTCACGTAGCGGATCAGTGGTCCAGTGGTCAACACGTGGATCGCGGGTTCGATCCCCTGCTATACCATACTAAAATGACTCATCATAGTCTTTCGGATGATTCTTTAAGCCGAGACCCCGTGTCTGTGCTGCACACCGTACACGTACACGAACTAGAGGAGACTCTGGAATGGGTGTACAGAAGCTTATATATATACACACAGGGTTGTTGGTTCAAGTCCCGGTCATGGCTTCAGTACTATGAATCACGTGATCTTGCGTTCTGTCACATCTGCATAACAGCCTATAAAGACGGTAAACCTTGATGTCTTCCATAATAATTGGTTTTACTAACTGAACGGGCGTAACCACCGGGTTCAAAAAGCACTAATCTTCAAGCTGCCACAGTGGAGCAGTGAACAAGGTTACAACGCTTCCGAAATGTACGAACATGTAAGCGAAGCTTAGTTTAATCATATTTTATTGCTCGATTCATTATACTACACATGAGTACAAAACATGACAACATGTAAGAGAAGCGAAGTGGGAATTGTTACGGAGAAAAACAATAGGCAATGCAACAGCACAGAATGGCGATTTGCAGGGTCTGGCTAAAGTTTTAAGACGTTTGTACCACAACACAGGTTTACGATGCAGCTATTATCCACACTAAAATGGCTCCGGATTTTTTCCGGGGGAGCATGACCTCGGACCCCCTAGGCAAGTCGCACCTCTAATGCTCCTATTTTGGCCGGACCACTAACATACTGCCGACGACGACCGTGCCATGCCGACAGTAACTAAATTTGATATGGATCACATGGAAGATTACCTCAGCTAAATGGGTTACCGTTTATAAATAAAATTTACTTACTTACTCTGTAAAACATTTGTTTATGCCTGTATCACGTGACGAAAGAACAGAATGCAGTAATTTTCATAAAAATGCAACATTCAAATTGCCTCCGTTTAAGTTAGTAATATCCGTACATCATGTGAACACATTTAGTAAAGATACGTTTCACTGGAGCAAGATTGATGGGATGTAGGTGGTCAACAGTTTAAATAAATTTGATTGCCCTCGAGAAACATATATTTTTACGCCCAAATGCATTTATATACTCAAACACAATGACAATTTAGAGGTTTCGTGCTACATTACTGTGAGTAGCTTAATGGATTTACATTATTAAAGCGAAATAAACATCGCAAAAAGCAGTAAATAATTAACTGTATTTTTACGAATGAAAAACATTGCTAATTTGAACACGTAACTTCCAATCAATAAACAGTGATTTTGCGGTCTACAAACTCTCAAAAGTGAAAGTAGGATTTTAAATAATGGTCAGCCATTCTCCTGAAATGACGTTTGTTTATTATTGGAGTCTATACTAAATATACTGTCGATTACAGATAATTTCAGATTAATCTAAAAATAAATATGCATAGGCACAAATGTGAGATATAACGGCAAATCTGTACCATAAATCGTGTTATTCGGGATATACATGTTGTGTTAACCCTATCTACAATATTTGAAAAATGTAATAGGAAAATACATGCAGGAAATTTGCGTTTTTCACCGATGTGTCGCTTTAAGGACTAAAATGATATAAATGTAAATATAAAGAATGAATGCAATAGATATCTTTCAAGTTTTATGTGCTCTACAAAGAGTATAGTTTGTCATTCTGTTTGTTGACTGGTCTTATGGTCTTTTGTCGAGGTCTTTTTAAAGCTTCATAAACATACACATTATCACTTTTATTTGTACATGATCTCTCGGAAGCATTGTCGTATGTATGTTGTGGTGGAGAAGACAACCCCCATTTCCTGGGTAGAAACGAGTACTCAATGCAAGCGACTGACAACTTTCTCACACATCATTTTATCAGGTGTCCCTGTTAGGGAGGACACTCACAGCAGTGAAGATAAGAGTTGAAAGGCTAGTTCCAACAACATCGTGCTTACACCTTATTTATTTTACAACAAAATGAACACTGGAAACACTATCGTACAGGGTCTATCTGCTGTATCAAGTGCCAACTAGCTGTCTCCTAAACATGATTCAAACCTTCCTACCTAAACATGTTGAGGTTTACACACACAAAACAGATTTCCTTTTTAGGCTATTTATTTTACAACGATTGCGAAGCAAGTTCTAACAACTTATATTAATCACTCTCGTTGGCGCGGATGAAGCGTATATGTGTTCATTCGTGTGAAAGGAAACCGGAGAAAACCCACCTGTCCGAACCCGGGTTGCATTGATGAGAAGCGAGCGCGCCAACCATCTGGCAACCACCGTACCATATCACATACTTCCCGGTTCGAGGATCGAACCCGGGTTGCAACAATGATTGTGAAGCAAGTTTTAACAACTTAAATTAATCACTCTCGTTGGCTCGGATGAAAGCGTATATGTGGTCAGTCGTGTGGGAGGAAATCGTAGTACCCGGAGAAAACCCACATGTCCGAACCCGGGTTGCATTGATGAGAAGCGAGCGCGCCAACCACTGCTCTAATTTTACATCGTGCTTGACCACGGATGTTATGAGCGAGCTATAATAATCACCAAGAGGTTGTGAGTGAGTTCTGGAATGGAAGTAGGGAAGTCTAAATTTAGAAACGTTTCCTGCGATTTCTTCCCGGAAGAATGAGTGGTTTGTGAAAAATTGCTGGGAGTCTGCGAATCATTTCTAAAGGTCTGCCAGTGGTTCATGGGTATCAATGACGCGTTTCTGGAAGTCTACGAATGGTTTATCGGAGTGGAAGAAGCACCTACCGCCACTAGTGTATGCATATAATTGCACAAAGCACGAATCTACCAAGTTCTCTCCATTCCAACTCAGTTTTTGGAAGAATAATGAAATTACCCATTGATTAGAACAGGAACCTAGATGTAAATCAAATACATCCTGATTTGGTATTTGAATATGCAAGGGATACATCAACAACAAAACACAGAGTAAAATAGACCAACTTAAACAACCACTAGAAAGCAACAGACAAATAGTTGCAAAGATAAACGACAAGGCTGTACAGAGACAGAAGGCGAATTATGACCCAAACAAGGTGAAAGTGACAAAGATCAACATTGGTGACAAGGTGTTAGTGAGTCATTGCATTTGATGGTCATCACAAGAGTGCAGATAAATTTGAACAAGATGCATAGAAGGTATTGGATCAACACAATTTGGACATAGCCGTATATAACATAAGAGAACAAGACGGAGGAGAATGAATGAGCTCCATAGAGGTACCATTGACAATGGACCAGATGTAGAGGCATTAGACGGACCAGTTCCTAAAAAGAGTAAGAAGAGGAAACAAGTAAATGAGCTCCATGGAGGTACCATTGACAATGGACCAGATGAAGAGGCATTAGACGGACCAGTTCCTAAACAGAGTAAGGAGAGGAAACAAGTAAATTAGCTCCAGGGAGGTACCATTGACAATGGACCAGATGTAGAGGCATTAGACGGACCAGTTCCTAAACAGAGTAAGAAGAGGAAACAAGTAAATGAGCTCCATGGAGGTACCATTGACAATGGACCAGATGTAGAGGCATTAGACGGACCAATTCCTAAACAGAGTAAGAAGTTACAGAAGAAACAAGTAAACGAAGCATTGTCAAGCATTACAAAGTCCTCTACCGGATAAAAAAATAAGTTTAAACTTTATTTATTTTACAACGATTGCGAAGCAAGTCTTAACAACTTAAATTAATCACTCTCGTTGGCATCGATGAAAGCGTATATGTGGTCATTCATGTGGGAGGAAACCGGAGAAACCAGAGAAAACCCACCTGTCCGATGTGGTGACCACCGTACCATCTAAATCTCTACCGGATGTCAGCAATGAAGTGATATGTGTATACCCCAGATGACGATTCCCAAACAATGTTGGTGGGGGGGGGGGGGGCTCAGGTAGGTAGTACGAGGTTAATGATACATCAGAGTGAACATTGGTGCCAAGTTAATTGAAAATTCTACAATGAATGGTCAAATTATGCTGTTGACAATAATTTACCTTTCACCACATAGTGTGACTTTGGCATTTGGAGTAGGGGCTTGGGTCTTGGATGTGACACGTCTTCATATCGGGAACACTTGTGCCAAATTATTTCACAATCCCCATCATGCATGACAATGTTACAGAGTGGACATGATATATTATACCAATATTTGACCCGTAGCACTTTCAACACTACAGGCCTCTAAATAGACTTACAAAAAGTGTAGATCCAGATGAGCCGGCTCGGTACGAACTGTCTCATCAGGATCTGCACTTTTTGCCAGTAATAATTATTACTATTTTTAGATAAAATTACTCATTTTGATAAATGAACTGGTCCAAAGGTAATTTTCTTATTAATTTATTGGTCTAAAAATATCATGCACCAGTCCATGTGTTACTTGGGGTTGAATGGGTTAATATCCAAGTGTGACAGGGAGCTCAGTGATATTGCTGTGTAGTAATTGAATGCATTTTCTACGGTAGTTAGGCAATGATTTTATTGTAGTGTAAATATATACATCATTTAATGGGAGTCAATAATTTGGCCTTTAATTTGACTGATCTACACGCCTTTAAAAATGCACCACCTATATGGGGGCGATTTATGGACGTTTGTAATTTGTGGAATTTCATCAAATTTGGCACAGACTACCGCTCTTGACGTCCCTATAAAATTTATGTTGATACACTTTATGGTAGAGATGCCATGTTCCTCTGACACACATGACCAGTTATATAATTACATCCCCCGCCAAAAGTGGCGCGTTCTTAAAGTCGCTCAGTGTATTGTCTCCCGAGAGTAGATGTAGCATGAAGCAACTGTGGATAGTCAGATGCCAGACGACCTACCAATGATATGAATGTAGCTTAGTTTATACAAATTTATTTGAGCTCGATTGCGAATCAAGTTCTTACAACTTATATTAATCCCTCTCGAGACCGTATTCCTGATGGAATCCATCGCCACGAGGTAGAGAGAAGAGGCAACGTGGAATTTAAATGCCTTGCCTAAGGGCACAATCATAACGGCTCCAGCGGGGCTCGAACTCCTGACCATTCGCAAATAAAGCGAACGCGCATCCACTGCGCTATCACGACTTCCACTAAATGTAGCTTACACCGACAATGCTTCGAAATGTTGAAAGATGGCATTTTCTCGTGATTAGATGTACTTTTATATTTTAGCTATTTTCTGACAATCTGAACAGTTATTTATTAAGTAATATATTCTAATGATTTTGTTTGTCTGTAGTTTTTAATTTTGACAGCAAAGAGACACTAACTTAAAAATTACACAGGAACTATTTCTTATTACGGACATTCACACTAACATACCGTAAGTGGTTGTGCTGTAGTGTTACGTAGTGCAATGAGGCTCCAGCCAGGGCAGTTAAAATCAATAAAATTAGAAAAAATAATATTCCCCGTCTGACCCTAATACAATTAACAGTCTTTCAGATGGTACTTTAAACCGAGGTCTTGTGTCGGTGCTTTACACCGTGCACATAAAAGAACCAGAGGAGACTCTGGAATGGGTCTCTGCTTGCACTATCCTCCAAAAATCTAAAATGACTAATCTCTTCAGGAGGCGTCGCTCATATGGGCAACCGATAGCGACGATAAATAAACATAAAACACACACAAACATATATTGTATTAGCCAAAGTCATTGGAAATCATAAAAGAAAAAGAGTTGTGTTTATTATTGTAAGATAAGATTTTATTTCATCTTGTGGTATTTTTCCACGAGTGGCATTCTAATAAACACAAATAACATCTAATTCATACAAATGTATTCATTTCGAACCAAGTATTACCAAAGTGCTGCTGTAAAGAAATCCAACCTTATAAATAAATGGAAGCTGTGATGCGCATTCGCTTCTGGTGCGAAAGGTCCGGAGTTCGAGCCCCGCTGGAGCCGTTAGGATTGAATCCTTAAAGGCATTTAAATTCCACGTTGCCTCTTCTCTCTCCCTCGTGGCTATGTATTCCATCAGGAATGAGGTCTCGAGAGTGATTAATATAAGTTGTAATAACTTGTTTCGAAATCGAGCTAAAATAAATTTGTATAAACAAATAAAACCCAAAAAATTCTTAATGTACTTTGAACATTGTTGAAAAATATAGAATCTTATTCTGACTAAGATAGTCTTTTTGAATATAGTGTTATTAATAAAGGGATAGTGCGACAGACTTGACGTTGAATCACCCCCAATCCACAGATAGCAGGACTGTTGTACTGCTGGGAGGAATCTTAGCCTGGAGGAGAGGGACTTGGGGCCTCAGAAACACATAAATGTCTATTTCTATGTAACACAACATGGTTAACACAAGATGACCGACACCATTCAACGTTAAGTATTAAACCGCTCATAACTTGCCTATTCATAGAGAAACTTTATTGAAATCACTAGTTCTATTTATTTTATATTTGGTTAACATGACATTTGTTCATAGTGTTCTTGTAACTCTTGACAATAAATAACACAAGTATCCAGAATAACCCGCTAGTATGAATCACAAGTATAAAGTATAACCCGCTAGTATGAATCACAAGTATCAAGAATAACCCGCTAGTATGAATCACAAGTATCCAGTATAACCCGCTAGTATGAATCACAAGTATCCAGAATAAACACTAGCATGAATCACAAGTATAAAGTATAACCCACTAGTATGAATCACAAGTATAAAGTATAACCCGCTAGTATGAATCACAAGTATCCAGAATAAACACTAGCATGAATCACAAGTATCAAGTATAACCCACTAGTATGAATCACAAGTATCAAGTATAACCCACTAGCATGAATCACAAGTATCAATTATAACCCGCTAGTATGAATCACAAGTATCAAGTATAACCGACTAGTATGAATCACAAGTATAACCCACTAGTATGAATCACAAGTATCAAGTATAACCCACTAGTATGAATCACAAGTATCAAGTATAACCCACTAGCATGAATCACACGTATCCAGAATAAACACTAGCATGAATCACAAGTATCAAGTATAACCCGCTAGCATGAATCACAAGTATAACCCATTAGTATGAATCACAAGTATCAAGTATAACCCACTAGTATGAATCACAAGTATCAAGTATAACCCACTAGCATGAATCACACGTATCCAGAATAACCCACTAGCATGAATCACAAGTATCAAGTATAACCCACTAGTATGAATCACACGTATCCAGAATAACCCACTAGCATGAATCACAAGTATCAAGTATAACCCACTAGTATGAATCACAAGTATCAAGTATAACCCACTAGCATGAATCACAAGTATCCAGAATAACCCACTAGCATGAATCACAAGTATCAAGTATAACCCACTAGTATGAATCACAAGTATCAAGTATAACCCACTAGTATGAATCACAAGTATCAAGAATAAAGTATATCATAATGTCCTGGTCGATACAGCAGTGTTATTAGTGGCGAAGACTGTTCAGGAAAGTCGTGTTGATTACAAGTGTTTGTCCCGGCTCTGTCCATGTATTCTACTCTGACCGGCACTCCGAGGCTGGAGGTTAGAGCTATGATGTGTATGTGGTCCGACTCCTTACCCATGGGTTCTACTTCCTGCAGGTACAACAACAAATCTTACATACAGTATAGATGCACTCGTAACGAAACATAGTTGGATGAAAAATAAGAAATAATTCGGACTATTTGACTACATGGGATTCTGGCCTTTATTATGAACATTGGTTTGGCTCCTACATTGTCAATGTATGTCATATTGGTAATGGCATCAAGAGGTGCTTCTATGAGGGAAAGGGTTAACCCTTTCAACACCACATACCTTAAATAGTCTTACAAAAAAATGTAGATCCAGATGAGCTGGCTCGTGACAAAGCCGTCTCATCAGGATCTGCACTTTTTGCCAGTAATATTACTATTTTTAGACAAAATTATCCATTTTGATAAATGCACAGGTTCAAATGTATTTTCTTGCACCAGTCCATGTCAGTTACTTGGTGTTGAATGGGTGCACCAGTCCATGTCAGTTACTTGGTGTTGAATGGGTGCACCAGTCCATGTCAGTTACTTGGTGTTGAATGGGTGCACCAGTCCATGTCAGTTACTTGGTGTTGAATGGGTGCACCAGTCAATGTCAGTTACTTGGTGTTGAATGGGTGCACGAGTCCATGTCAGTTACTTGTTGTTGAATGGGTTAAACACCTAGATTAGTGATTAACCAATTATCAATCAGGCTCGTGAAACGATTACAGATTCTTCAGAGAGTACACAGACAATCGGCAGATTCCGATGCCGATTCTTATTGCTCCTCCCACTTTGTTTTGTTTGTGTCAAGTATTTTAACAATAGGACCATCTCTTCCTGATTTTGTACGATTATAGATTTGCATGATTGAATAATGATCGATAATTCACCTGGTAGATAATAAAATCATGTATTACTAATAGCTGGAGAGTCACACTATGATCTAACATCTATTTTTTATACAAATTTATTTTCTGCTCGATTGCGAAACAAGTTGATACAACTTATATTAATCACTCTCGAGATCTCATTCCTGATGGAATCCATCGCCAGGAGGGAGAGAGAAGAGACAACGTGGAATTTAAATGCCTTGCTTAAGGGCACAATCGCAACGGCTCCAGCGGGACTCGAACTCCAGACCTTTCGCACCTGAAGTGAATGCGCATCCACTGAGCTATCACGACTTCCATTAGCATGCATCACAAGTATCAAGTATAACCCACTAGCATGAATCACAAGTATCAAGTATAACCCACTAGCATGAATCACAAGTATCCAGAATAACCCACTAGCATGAATCACAAGTATCAAGTATAACCCACTAGTATGAATCACAAGTATCAAGTATAACCCACTAGTATGAATCACAAGTATCAAGTATAACCCACTAGCATGAATCACAAGTATCCAGAATAACCCACTAGCATGAATCACACGTATCCAGAATAACCACTAGCATGAATCACAAGTATCCAGAATAACCCACTAGCATGAATCACACGTATCCAGATAACCCACTAGCATGAATCACAGTATCCAGAATAACCCACTAGCATGAATCACACGTATCCAGAATAACCCACTAGCATGAATCACACGTATCCAGAATAACCCACTAGCATGAATCACACGTATCCAGAATAACCCACTAGCATGAATCACACGTATCCAGAATAACCCACTAGCATGAATCACACGTATCCAGAATAACCCACTAACATGAATCACACGTATCCAGAATAACCCACTAGCATGAATCACACGTATCCAGAATAACCCACTAGCATGAATCACACGTATCCAGAATAACCCACTAGCATGAATCACAAGTATCAAGTATAACCCACTAGCATGAATCACAAGTATAAAGTATAACCCACTAGTATGAATCACAAGTATCAAGAATAAACACTAGCATGAATCACAAGTATCAAGTATAACCCACTAGTATGAATCACAAGTATCAAGTATAACCCACTAGTATGAATCACAAGTATCTTATTGATCAACACGAACAGAGTACATTACACACCTGGTTGCAGAATTCTTTCATAGTTCTGTCCCCTTCCAGAAAACTACCATAGAAGTCCGATTCTTTTTGAAGATATCCAGATACAAGTAATCTGAAATAATAAATAAAAATAAACAGTGGTCAGTCTTTCAGATGGGACATTAAACCGAGGTCTCGTGTTGGTGCTGTACACCGTGCACGTAAAAGAACCAGATGAGACACTGGAATGTGTCTCTGTCTGTATCATGCACTATCCTCCAAAAATCTAAAATGACTAATCTCTTCAGGAGGCGTCGCTCATATGGGCAACCGGTAGCGACGATAAATAAACATAAAAACAAACAAAGAATATTCTAAACACAATAAACATCTGTTCTCTTTCTGTCATAATATTGACTTGTGTTATTGTGCATACATATATTCAGTGGCGGATTAAGGGAAGGGCTGATTGGACTGAAGCCAGGGGCCCCCCGATATTTAGGGGCTCCCAAATTAGTATTTTAAATCTGTAATTAACTGAATAAAAGTTAACTCAATTTTTTTAAATGACTACATAAATAGATAGAACTTAGAAGATATCCTGAGCTTTCCAACGATGTATGACTTTAATAATATTTTGTGCTTAGTCGATTTTGTGTTTAGTGCACTGTTCCCCCGAGTCTAATAGTCCCACAATACACATCGACAGGTGAAATCCCTTCTAACCAACCACTGCAATAGCGGAAAGCCGTAATTTCGGTGAATTTCGGCCAAGCGGGTGTAATGTGAGAATGGTGTATTCAATAGAATGTTCTTGTTTGCTTACACTAGTATTTATCTTGATGAAAGGGCCCCTGTTTGAGCTACAGCCAGGGGCCCCATGCAACCTTAATCCGCCCCTGTACATATAGGATCTTGCACGAGTGGTAGCTTCATAAAACATGGTATGAAATCACCAAAAATGTAAGATCCTTTTCATCGCATTACCATGTATAGCACTCGTAATATTTGTGCACAAATAAAAGTTGCTACTTTCATTTTGGCGCCAAGCATCAGCGTCAATTGTTATGACGTCACTAAATTGTCATGATGTCACTACGCAAAGCAGCGTTATATTTATGTTTTAAACAGGTTAATAATTATGTCAAGACTCCCTTTAAAATGCTGTTGTCTTATCGTTAACGTTATGTACCAATTCACCTAGAAACATGCATAATTTAAAGCTTAATTTACAAATTAAAAGGATTAATCTCTCAACCAATCAGAATCCTCCCAGGTTGTATTACACGTGTGTACATATAAGAAAATATGTGATGGCTGTATGAAACTGAATACAAGCAAAGTTACGGAGTAGTACGAGTCTTACCTCAGGTAAACAATAATGTAATCTGAAAGTCCCTGGTCATTAAATGTGTCGAGTAAATCATCTAACGAACACTGGCTGTCCACCTTTCCAACAACCTCCATGAACTGTGAAGTAAAGACATACATGAGCATATTGAACTCCATACAAAATAACCATGGATACACAACTACTGGACCATACCCACTACCTTAATCTACAATAGTATACTGGTACAACCTAATGTTTGTATTTGGGCTTTTAAAGTCATCTGGGTATCTACAATAGTATACTGGTACAACCTAATGTTTGTATTTGGGCTTTTAAAGTCACTGGGTATCTACAATAGTATACTGGTCAACCTAATGTTTGTATTTGGGGTTTTAAAGTCAGCTGGGTATCTACAATAGTATACTGGTCCAACCTAATGTTTGTATTTGGGCTTTTAAAGTCACTGGGTATCTACAATAGTATACTGGTACAACCTAATGTTTGTATTTGGGCTTTTAAAGTCACTGGGTATCTACAATAGTATACTGGTACAACCTAATGTTTGTATTTGGGGTTTTAAAGTCACTGGGTATCTACAATAGTATACTGGTACAACCTGTTTGTAGTTGGGCTTTTAAAGGCACTCGGGTACAACCACTGGATAGCCTCCTCACATGAAATAATTCGAAAGCTCCAGTGGGATTCGGATCTAGTGGTGAGCGGCGAGTGATTTGAAGTCAACGGTCATAACCACTCGGCCACAGAGGTCCCGTTAGACAACACCCTCTACCTTCATCTATAACAGTGTACTGGTACAATTATAATATGTATTACAACATAGTAGTTTAAACTTTACTTATTTTACAACGATTGCGAAGCAAGTTCTAACAACTTATATTAATCACTTTCGTTGGCGCAGATGAAAGTGTATATGTCGTCATTCGTGTGGGAGGAAACCGGAGTACCCGGAGGAAACCCACCTGTCCGATCTGGCGACCACCGTACCATGTCACATACTTCCTGGTCGGAGGATCGAAACCGGGTTGCATTGGTGAGAAGCGAGCTCACAAACTCTCAGTTATCCATTACACCATGGATGCTCCAGGACCATACTGCTGACATACAGATGGATGCCGGGCGAAGGGTGCTAATAATACTTAAGTCTTAAGCACTCTGTGTGCAAGTATGGCTGTGGAAGCCGTGATAACGCAGTGGTAGCACGTACGCTTCAGATGCGATAGACCCGGAATTCGATCCCAGCTATAGCCGTTACGATTGTGCCCTTAAGCAAGGCATTTAAATTCCACATTGTCTCCTCTCTCCCTCATTGCGATGGATTCCATCAAGTGTGAAGTTGTAAGAACTTGTTTTGCAATTGAGCTAAAATAAATTTGCATATTCTAAGTGAGGCTGTGATATAAACTACCACTGGAGCCATAATACAATATATACATGTAGACCACATACTGTTTCATGGAAATCTTCAATGGTGAATTCTGGAAAACCTAATGAGACCAGCTCATTTTTACTCTGTTTTGCAACTTCTCTGAATCTGAAAAGCATGTCGGTTTATTAACTACAAATTTTTACCATTTCTATAACCTAAATAAAAAGTTGAGGCAAGGTATTTAATTTTCACGTTGCCTCTTCTCTCTCCCTCGTGGCGATGGATTCCATCAGGAATGAGGTCTCAAGAGTGATTAATATAAGTTGAAAGAACTTGTTTCGCAATCGAGCTAAAATAAACTAAATTTTTTTTTTACGTTTATTTATCGTCGCTACTGGTTGCCCATGAGGAACGCCTCCTGAAGATATTAGTAATTTAGATTTTTGGAGGATAGTGCAATGATACAGACAGAGAACCATTCCAGAGTCTCATCTGGTTCTTTTACGTGCACGGTGTAAAGCACCGACACAAGACTTCGGTTTAAAGGCCCATCTGAATGACTGTTAATTTTATTAGGGTCAGACGGGGTATCGAACCTGCCATCCCTGGATTACCAGTCCATTGTGACTACAGATCCGTCTGTAAGTGACAAAAGATTATCATGGGGACATTAAAAATGGTGACCCGAAACTGACAAAAAAAAACATTATAGTCGCACATATATCATATTTTTGAGATACAGTACTTACTTGCCTATAAGACCGGATTTTTATCACCAGATTATTGTCTCAAAGTGGCTTAACGTTCCCGGATCAAGTGATCAAAACTTTTTTTTAAATCAGTTTGTTCCAACTCAATAATTGATGACCTTTGAAATAAGTGAAAGGGTGTAACAAAAGCATAGACTTTCACAGCTCTATCTATAAACTGAATTTGTCAATAGCATCTTAGCAAATCAAATTTACTGTTGCATCAGTGCCTTTTTTTATGATTTGACATAATTTACAGTGCTTTTACTGTACAGTTTGTTTGGTCTTTACTTCTGAGTGGATTCTATTTTCTCAACCCGTCTTTTATCGTCTCCGTGGAGCGGGAGGTAGACGGTTCGAATCTCGTCAGGGATTCATTCTGATATAGCCGGTTGGTGAGCCGCCAGCTAGTTAAATGGTTACCGATTGCTGTCCAGCCTGGCATCTGGCATACAAGCATATGATTCGGTACTGATGTTCATAAAAAATTCAGATATAGCTGGCACTATAATAAACAAACAAACATACAGACGGATCTGTATTTCTGTGATAACACGCTGGACTGGTAATCCAGTGATCGCAGGTTCGATCCACCGTCTGACCCTAATAAAATTAACAGACTTTCAGATGGGACTTTAAACCGAGGTCTTGTGTCAGTGCTTTACACTGTGCACGTAAAAGAACCAGAGGAGACTCTGGAATGGGTCTGTCTGTATCATTGCACTATCCTCCAACAATCTAAAATGACTCATCTCTTCAGGAGGCGTCGCTCATATGGGCAACCAGTAGCAACGATAAATAAACGTAAAACACACATAAACAAACACTTTTATATCCGGGATATATGAAAAATAACACTTATATAAGACAAATGTAGGGGTGCCGTCATAAAGATTGTTATAGGCGAGTAAAATATGGTATTTTGTGAACACATAGTCAACAGATATATGACAAATTGTTTTTGTATGTTTCATTGTAGTGATCAATCTGATATTGTCTCGTACCTGTCCATATCAGATCTATCATCGAGTAGCTTCTCCAAGTAAGCAAATCCAAACGCTCTATAGAAACAGTTCCCATCTCCTCGTGTCTTACGCACACACTTATAACGATTCTTCAGATCCTGAGAAACGAATAACATTTGATCAAACATTATTATGACGACATGCTTAAAGCGACACTACATACATGATCAGTGAAAATGCAAATATCTACAGAATGTAATTTCCTATTTTATATGGTATACTTTCCCCCCAAATATTTGCCTCAAAAACTGAGTATTTCAACTAATAAACAAACGCTGTATACGCAGTTTGTTGACATAACAAAATAATGTAAATAAGGTCGACATCCATACCTAAAACAACGCGTGTATCCTGAATAACACGATTTATGGTACAGATTTACCGTTATGTCTCACATTTGTACCTGTGCATATTTATTTGTAGACTAATCTTAGTTAAATTATCCTTAACCGACAGTATCACGCTTATAATGACAAACACACGTCAAATCAGGAGCGTGGATACCCGTTATATGAAATCCTACTTTCATTTTTAAGTTTGTAGACCACAAAAAGACTGTTTATTGATTCAATGTTAGTGTATTCCGAAGAATAGTAGCAATGCATTTATACTTGAAAAACAAAATGCTTTTTTTGCTTTTTGTGATGTAGTGTCGCTTTAAGATTGTGAGAATATTGTTGACATGACAATACTTATACATAATTATAAAATCAAAAAGGTGAATGTCATAATGTCACTGAAGAAGTACTATTTGTCTTTCTTTTTTTTTTTCTTTTTTTCTTTTTTCTTTTATTATTTTGTTTTGAGAGCCAAAACTAGTAACTTTGTAACTTCCCCAAACTTTGTGGTGGGTGGGGTATAACACGTACAAGAAATATTTTAACAAATATGTATTTCAATAGACAAAACGTCATACCCCACCCAATCTCCCATAAAATACAAATGAAACTGCTCACTGTTTTTAAACAACTCTGGCTAATATATGATAACTAAATAATCTATATATACTATTTGTCTTTCAGTTATTTATTGGCAAATGAAATATGGTTTGGAGTTCAGACGTCTAGGAATTAACCAAGCAGGCTGTAGGCCTAAGTGGTAAATTCTGGTACTCAGAACGGAAGCACACAGACGGATCTGTAATCCAGTGGTAACACGCTGGATTGGTAATCCAGGGATCGCATGTTCGATCCCCTGTCTGACCCTAATAAAATTAACAGTCTTTCAGATGGGACGTTAAACCGAGTCTCGTGTCGGTGCTTTACACCGTGCACGTAAAAGAACCAGAGCAGATTCTGGACATTTGGGTCTCTGTCTGTATTATGCACTATCCTCCAAAATCTAAAATAACTAATCTCTTCAGGTGTCGCTCATATGGGCAACCGGTAGCGACGATAAATAAACGTAAAACACACACAACGGAAGCACTAGATATGATGTGTCACACGTGCGGACAGAATGTACAAAATCTGTTACTTCTTTAATTATTACTATGTCTTTAATGTGATGTTGACTGAAACTGCATCTCACATTCAGCTGTTCCATTGTATCTCACATTCAGCTGTTCCATTGTATCTCACATTCAGCTGTTCCATTGTATCTCACATTCAGCTGTTCCAGTGTATCTCACATTCAGATGTTCCAGTGTATCTCACATTCAGCTGTTCCGTTGTATCTCACATTCAGCTGTTCCGTTGTATCTCACATTCAGCTGTTCCGTTGTATCTCACATTCAGCTGTTCCATTGTATCTCACATTCAGCTGTTCCATTGTATCTCACATTCAGCTGTTCCATTGTATCTCACATTCAGCTGTTCCATTGTATCTCACATTCAGCTGTTCCATTGTATCTCACATTCAGCTGTTCCATTGTATCTCACATTCAGCTGTTCCATTGTATCTCACATTCAGCTGTTCCATTGTATCTCACATTCAGCTGTTCCATTGTATCTCACATTCAGCTGTTCCATTGTATCTCACATTCAGCTGTTCCATTGTATCTCACATTCAGCTGTTCCATTGTATCTCACATTCAGCTGTTCCATTGTATCTCACATTCAGCTGTTCCATTGTATCTCACATTCAGCTGTTCCATTGCACAGGGATTCGGCACGTTTGGGGGTACTAGTATATATATTTAAGTACAGGGATTCTACTCTGTGGGATGTCAGATTTCGCATCAATCAGTAAAATGGCCCTATCTGAAACAATTTTGAACAAATCTCTCCAAATATAACGCCTATCCCGAGTCTTTATATTGTTATTCAAATAAAACACAACTTTAAGCTGCATGCATGTATACTTTGCAAACAATTGCCACAGACATTGGCCATAGCAGGTCACATTTCCATACTAGGACACGGGTTCTGTCAGCAACAAAAACAAATCTTCGACGGGAGAGTTTTAACTGTGAATAACATTATCAATAAAATGTGTTTCCACTAACGTGTAGGTTTATTCGGCAAAAATGTACGTCAAAAAGAGATTTCGTGGCATTTTCAATTTGTTTTGAAAATTTCTAAAGCGGCGCAATTCGCGTTGAAACGAGCGTTCTGATTGGATTATTAGAATGTAACAAGATGTTTTTTTATATATGAAGAATAATCATAATCCAATCAGAACGCTCGTTTCAACGCCGAATTGCGCCGCTTTCGAAATTTTCAAAACAAATTGAAAATGCTACGAAATCTCTTTTTGACGTACATTTTTGCCGAATAAACCTACACGTTAGTGGAAACACATTTTATTGATAATGTTATTCATAGTTAAAACTCTCCCGTCGAAGATTTTTTGTTGTTGCTGACAGAACCCGTGTCCTAGTATGGAAATGTGACCTGCTATGGCCAATGTTTGTGGCAATTGTTTGCAAAGTATACATGCATGCAGCTTAAAGTTGTGTTTTATTTGAAGAACAATATAAAGACTCGGGATAGGCGTTATATTTGGACAGCTTTGTACAAACTTGTTTCAGATAGGGCC
Source organism: Archivesica marissinica (assembly GCA_014843695.1). NCBI lineage: Eukaryota > Metazoa > Mollusca > Bivalvia > Venerida > Vesicomyidae > Archivesica > Archivesica marissinica. Next base: position 45,939,503 of record CM026398.1, on the reverse strand, counting down.
ATTTTACTGATCGATGCGAAATCTGACATCCCACAGAGTAGAATCCCTGTACTTAAATATATATACTAGTACCTCCAAACGTGCCGAATGCCTGTGTTCCATTGTATCTCACATTCAGCTGTTCCATTGTATCAACATTTCAATGTAAATAACAATGTGCTAAAACTGGATACACAGGATGGGGACAGAACAGGAGACCTATAAGTATTGGTATGGTCCGGTAAACCGTATATATCAAACATTTATAGTAGCTTAAAGCAGCATTACATCGTAATAAAGGATGCTTTGGGTAAAATATAAATACTAATGTGTGTGTGTTTACAAAAATCGAAATAGTCGCTCAGAAACGATAACATTCCAATAAATATAAACCGTCGTATACGCAAATTTGTTTTATCAACACACGAAATGTAAACACACACACAGCACGCATGCGTGAAACAACAGAGGATGTAGAAAACAACGTATATATTTTGAACATGAGACTATCTATCTATCTTCCTCTAATGTTGAACCCCTCGCGGGGATGTAGACATGTCACTAAATGACTTAGATAACAGAGGTATGAGTCAACATCTCAAGTAATTTAATTATAAAAGACAATGTGGGACAAATGGGGACGATGCATTCCGAATGTAAACAAGTGACGACGATGCGTTCTGGTTATAAACAAATGCGTGACCGATCGACTCGGAAAGTCCTACTTTCGGTTTCGAGTTTGTTTTATCGCAAAAAAACATTGTTTACCAATTGAACATAAGTATACAAAGTATAATGTTAGAATGTGTAGCAGCATTGCTACCAATACGTAAAATTTGAATTTTTTCAAATATCTTTTATTTCATACGATGTAATGCTGCTTTAAAGCGACATTACATCGGTGAAAATGCAATATTCTACATAATGTAATTTCCTATCATATGGTATAATTTTATTCCAAATATTTGCCACAGAATCTTTATATATTTCAATTAATAAATAAAACGTTGTATACGACATTTGTTGACATAACAATATAATGTAAATACGGTCAACATCCATGAGTAATACAACGCGTGTATCCCTGATATCAATATTTATGGTACAGATTTACTACTATATCTCACATATATGCATAATTATTTTTCGACTAATCTGATTAATCTCTAAACAACAGTATTACACGTGTATTATAGACTCCAATAATAAACAAACGTAAAAGCATGGTCGTGGCTGACTGCTATATGAAATAATGCTTTCACTTTTAAGAATTTGTACTAGTTTTACTGTATATGTGAAAAATGTATTTATCGGCTTTTTGTAATGTCGCTTTAACATTATCACCCTCATAATGATGTGCAAGACAGACTAATCTTCTAAACATATATCTGGTATACATTGTAAGTGGTCTTTGCTAGTGAATGCAAGGCAGTTTTGTTAAAGGCAACCATCTTCAATACTATGAAATGTTTCACAAATTTGCTAGCCAATTAGTTTAGAGGGAATGTCACCAATACAAGCACAAAGTATAATCACATTATTACCTAAACCAGGGAAAGACTTATCTTCTTCTTTCAAATTGGAGACCTATAAGCTTGTTAAACGTGGATTACAAGATAGTTGCTAAAGTAATTGCTAACAGAATAAAGTCAGTCCTAGATAAACTAATAGACAACAGCCAAACAGGCTTTATAAAAGGCCGATATATAGGAGAAAACATACGGTTATTGTATGATGTCATAGAATATACTGAAAACAATAATGTTCCTGGTCTTTTATTCTTTGCCGATTTTGAAAAAGCGTTCAACAGCCTGAACCATAAGTTTATGCAAACGGTACTAGATATATTTAATTTTGGCCCTATCCTAAAAGAATGGATCAAACTTTTCTACAATAACCCTTCAAGTTGTGTGTTATATAACGGTTTTTGTCAGAGTCATTTAGCATAAAAAGAGGGGTTAGACAAGGTTGTCCTTTATCACCGTATATTTTTATATTAGCTATCGAGTTACTATCCATTGCAATACGTAATAATAATGATGTGAAAGGTATATCAATGTCCGACAAAGAAGTGAAAAATAGTATGTTTGCAGACGATGCCACTATTATTTTAGATGGCTCTAAGAAGAGCTATTCAGAAATGTTACAAATGTTTGATGACTTTGCATGTATTTCAGGCCTAAAACTTAATTATGATAAATGTTCAGTTCTCAAAATAGGGTCTATTAGGAATCAGCATGATCTTATTTACTGTAGAAAGAAGAATGAAAAAATACAATGGACTCCAGAAAGTGCTAAAACGTTGGGTATCATTTTCCATGCAAAACCAAAACAAATACTTCATTCAAACTATGAACAACGAATACATCAATTCCATACCGATATCAAAAGATGGAAAGCTAGAAGACTAACTACAATAGGTAATATCTCAGTGTATAAATCATTAATATTACCAAAATTAACATACTTATTCTCTGTCCTCCCAAACCCATCTGATGAAACGTTAAACATGTTAACTCAAAACAGCTACGAATTTATATGGAACTCAAAAAGAGATAAAGTAAAACGTAACGTTGTAATACAAGACTTTAAATATGGAGGGTTAAACATGATTGATATCAAGTTATTTCTAAACTCCATCAAATCCAGTTGGATCAAAAGAATAATCAATGTGTCGAATAAAGGTGCATGGAAATTTATAATAAATAAACAGCTACAAAAAATAGGCGGATGGCTTTTATTTCGAAGTAATATAACAAGAGACATAATGAAATTAAAAATTACAAGTACATTTTTAAAAGAAATTTTGATAGCATGGAGCAAAATCAACTATGACAAAGACCCCCAACACATAAAAACGCAGATACTTTGGAATAACTCACATATAAAAAATAATAACGATACTATGGTAGTCCCTCATTGGATCAACAAAAACATAATTTATGTCAAAGACATCTATAACATGGATACCAAAACATTTAAAACTCTAAAAGATTTAAATACGGAATATCAAATATCTAACACTGAATTCCTCAATTATTATAAATTAATAGCATCAATTCTCAAAGAATGGATAAGGAAGCTGGAGAGTGTTGGTGACTTTGATACTCCTACTGACAAGATAAATGCATATGAAATCTTAGATAAGACAAATACAAGCTATATAAATAAAAAACTTACTGAAATACAAAAAATGAAAAACTTACAAGATAAGACAAAATCACAAATAAAATGGGAACTGATTTTCCCGCAAAAACAGTTCAGTTGGAAAGATATATATACTAAGGCTTTTGAAATTTGCAAGGATAATATTCTTCAAAACTTTCAGTACAACTTCCTACATAGAAATATAGCAAATAACAAATTTTTATTCAAATGTAATTTAATTGAATCTAGCTTGTGTGATTTTTGTAGTATGGAAATAGAAAGTATAGATCACCTGTTCTGGAACTGCACAAGATCGCAATGTTTTTGGAATGAATTATTTAAATGGATGGAGGATATTGATATTGATATAAATCAAGACAAATTCGATGTATATTTTCATACTAACAATAAAACAGTATCGTACATTTTATTATTTGCAAAATATTTTATACATACCTGCAAACAGAATAAGTTGTTACCTAACATAATGATTTTTAAGCAAAAAGTAACTGCAAGAATTAAATTAGAAAAATATACAGCATTTCGAAACGATGAAATAAAAAAATTCAATAAGGATTGGAGTAATTTTATTCAATATATATAACAAGCCGAAGTAGATCTCTCTTTTTTTTTCTTCTTCTCTCTTGCGATATTTAGACAAGACTATTATTTTTCTATTTTTTGTGTTAATTTTTTTCTCTGTTTTTTCACATGCTTTGTCTAAACATAACATTCTTATATATTGAATTATGTAATGTATTGTATACATATGTAAATGTAACTGTTTTGTACAAATTTCATTACTATGTTCTTTGTAAGGTACAAGTGGGATGGCCTCGACCCGCTTGCTACCTACGACGAGGCATATAAACGGACCTTAAACGTGGCTCCAAAAAACAAAAAAAAAGGAAAACAAAAAAACAAAAAGACCAACTCTAAATTTCAGATAGTGATCTAATTTTAAGATTGAAAGAAACCTTTTGTATTTTTGTTCGGTATATTTCATCTTCCCTTGCGTAGTCCTCACTAAGGTTGTCAAAGCTGATTCTGCTACTGATTAACTTCTGCCTGTCCGCTATCTATAACATAATATATATAACTGTCATGAATAACATCCCATGTAGGCCCGTAGCCACACTGAGGCACACAGAGAAAGTTGCCTCGGTTAAAATTTCCAAAGCCAAAAAAAAAAAGTGAAAAATTAAATATATGTAAATAAAATGCAAAAAATATCCCTTTGTTGTATAACATGTTGACTGCTTGAGAGCTGAATGGTCAGTACATAATTATACGTCTAAACTCATTAAATCAGAAAAACGCAGGAAATCACTTCTATACCCCAACAATTTTAAGGGGGAACATGCCCCCAGACCCCCTAGATTGCCTTGGTTGAAATTTGCCTCTGGCTACGGTATTGCCATATATCCATAAATTTCTTTAATTTTTCATCATTATAACAAATACAAATACATAGCATTTATACAGTCAAACCTGTGTTAGTGGTCACCTCCATTAAGCAGCCAACCTGTATTAAGCAACCAGTTTCCAGATTCCCAATATGTTGTTTTACTATACATTTGACCTCTATTAAGCAGCCACCTGCTTTAAGCAGCCACTTTCTGTGATTCCCTTGGCTGGCTGCTTAAGACAGGTTTAGACTGTATAGCGCAAAAATTAAAAATTATTCTATTGCGCTTCACAATTACAGATGCAATTTTAAACATTTACCCATGACAATAATATATGGAAATATAAATAAAAATGTATACATATATAGATATAACTAGGATTCTAGTAATTGGATAAGTACATATTTTATCAAGATATCTACATAACCGGATTATGTCACCTTTTCAGAGGCGCAGCCATTAATTGGAGGTGGGGGGTTTGGGCGTGAGTTGGCTAAATAACAGTGAAATATATATAATAATACAAATACATCATGATCGAAGGCACAAAATGTTAGACAGACCTGGGATCAATTACTTGAAAATGTAATTAATTAAATTACAATTACTTTGCAAATTGTTCAATTAAATTACACACACACATTTTCAATGTCATTAATTACATTACAATTAAATATGTAGGGGGAAAACAGGACAAATATTTACACATTTCTAAGCCAAATGTATATTTTATAAGCTCAGTTTAAACCGTTTAAACTCAGTTTAATACCTGTAGTGAAAGTTACTTATACTTTATGATACTTTGAAATACTAAACTTACCATAAAGAAAGATTAATTATAATGTAGCACTGATGTGTAGCATAACATAGCGTTAATATGTGTAACATAGAATACTGTTTAATAACATGTGCAACATGGAATTGATGAACATTTAAACAGCATTCTGTACTTACATCTCTCTCCATGTCCCGTAGCTGAGCCATCGTGGCCTCGTCATAGTTTTTGCCTGGAAGATAAATAAAATTGAAGTCAATATGAAAGAGATTGATAACGCAGAGGTAGCGTGATCGCTTCAGGTGCAAAAAGCCAGAAGTTCCAACCCCCCACTGGAGCCGTTAAAATTTTTGTACTTACACAATATCGATAAACATCGATACAATCGAATATATCTAAGATACTCCTGTGATATGTCGTTCATTTTCAAAAAATTACTGAAGTTTACAAAGTCATACAAGGTTATGAAAACGCTTACGGACGTGGTCGACTGACCGAGTAAACCTGGCATAACCTCCTTAAATATTTGAGGGAAAATATGCAGGAACCTCCAACCCATTTGTCAACGTAGAGTTACGGCGACTGTCTTACGATTGGATGTCGGGTCTCGATCTCTGTACGCACTTTCAAAACTAGCGCCACATGTAGAATTTTTATTTCTATATAATTATACATAGTGTAAATCTAACTAACTTATTAACTTACTCAATATTCACTGACTGAATTCGAATAGTGAAACTATGTTTACTCTATTCGCCCCATGCACAAAACATGCCAAAAACCATGGTTACCACAAATTACTGCGGTTTTGTGCCTCCCTACGTTAAGACATTCGTTCTAGGCTATACTGTGTAACACACAGAACTGGCGATTTTAAACACATAGTTTATTTCAAACAATACAACATATACAAGATATGCATTTTACACAAAATTTAGATACATGAAATGAAAGCTATGGCTTATAGGTCTTCTACTATCAAGGTACTTATTATTCCAGAACTGATATATGGTAGGGAGATGGGCAAAGTCAGGAGGGAGATTGTTCCAGAACTGATCTATGGTAGGGAGATGGGCAATGTTAGGAGGGAGATTGTTCCAGCGAATAGTTGTTCTTTGAAAAAAGGAAAACTTAGTTTATACAAATTTATTTTAGCTTGATTGCGAAACAAGTTATTACAACTTATATTAATAATTCTCGAGACCTCATTCCTAAAGAACGACAACAATGAAATAAACACTTCTCTCTTGTGTGTGTTTTACATTTATTTATCGTCGCTACCGGTTGCCCATATGAGCGACGCCTCCTGAAGAGATTAGTCATTTTAGATTTATGGAGGATAGTGCAATGATACAGACAGTGACCCATTCCAGAGTCTCCTCTGGTTCTTTTACGTGCATGGTGTACAGCACTGACATGAGACCTCAGTTTAAAGTTAATTTTATTAGGGTCAGATGGGGATCAAACCTGCGATCCATGGATTACCAGTCCAGCGTGACTGAAAAGTAAAAACGTCCCACACACACCAAGAGGACGAGGTTAGTTCATACAAATGATTGTAGCTGGATTGCCAAACAGATTTTTGCAACATTAGATTAATCGCTCTCGAGACCTCATTCCTGATGGAATCCATCGCCACAAGGGAGAGAAGAGAACATGTGAATTAAGTGCCTTGCTTAAGGACATAGATCTAATTGTAACAGCTACAGCCGTGCACAAATGTGTACATTGCGAGTATAATCTATACAGTGACGTAATCACTATAGATGATGATGAAACTGCAGGATTTTCACCACTACACAGAGCAGAAGAACGCGCTAACACAACATTTAGAGGACAAGTAGTTATTTATAGACATTGATGTAATGTACTACAGGTATCCACACACACTCATACGAGTGTCTCAATATCAACATCCTTAAGGCTATGATTGGACATCGCAAATATTTTAAACTTTGAATTTATAATCCGACCTATTTTCACTTTCCAATTTAGTGCGAATGTTGTTATGGTTCGAATTAAATCATGTACGAAATAATTTATAAAAAAAGAGTAGAATATGATAACTGTATATATGTGTGCGTTCTAGTACATCTCCATTGACAATAATATACATAGTTCAAATGTCTAATTGACGATAAAGCATTGAACATCAAGTTGAAAATGCCTCAAAATATTACTTGGGTCGAACACGAACTCTTCAGCCATTTTTCGTCAAGAGTGTGCGCACGCGTAACATCAAGCATATATGACGTAAAAAAGTCGTCTGAGGGATTACTACGGAACCGTCCTAGTATAACAGTGAACATTTTTGTAAGTCGTATTTATGACTTTTTGTTTAAACTTTATTTATTTTACAACGATTGTGAAGCAAGTTTTAACAACTTATATTAATCACTCTTTTATCAACTAATTAGGAAAAACGTAGTGACAAATGCATATCAGGTTGTTAGAGACATGGGTTTGCCAATAAAATCGGCAGCAAGACAGTATAATTTATGGTGTGCCACTCTCCACATTAAATAACATTTATCTCCATGTCATAACTGACCTCATATTGAAGAGTACACATAATTTGTTGGGTGTTAAATTCCTCCGTTTCGAGTAACTATGCCCAATGCTAATTAGCTTTTTGGAACTTAACTGTACTCAACATTTCTGTTACATGAATTTTCACGGTCGGCCGATAATAGGTAGTTTTTTCGACGCCATGTTGAAATCACCAGTGAGTGAATGTGTATTTTATTTTGAACATTTGTTATGCAATCTCAGTTTAGACAAATGCATTAAATGCAGAAAAGATCATTTTACTTAGTAATATTATCCACTTGCCATAAAGAGACTGACTAAGAAGACATTCACCGAAAAGCCTTAGATGGCCGATTACCGATACGCCAATGGTACGATATAGAAATATTCTATAGTGGCCATCATACAAGCTCACAGGGGCGTACCCAGCCAATTTTAATGTGTACTCCAAACTCGCACCTTCGGTGCTCGTGGTGTAGGGGGGTATGGGGCATGTATATATATATATGGGTACAAGGCCCTGTTCGTGTTGTCTATGGCGCTCTTCAGATCAGCTGGCCTGTCTGCCTCAAGGAGCCACCGTGTCCTCCAACGTGAAACTTCACGACGAAAGCTCTCACGGTCGCCTGTGAGGTATGTGCTGTAGGCGTCGAACACGCTGCCCTCCTGCTGTGGCGTAAAGGCCTGAATCCTGCTCGGGAGTAGGTACTGGGCCAGGAAGCGGTCATTGGCCGATAACAGGCGCTCCTCAATCGCGGTTACCAGGTGGTCTAGGAAGGGGTAGTATAGGGCCCGTTTCCAATACGATGACGTCAGAGTTCTACTATATATACATTACCACAGGTAGTCTACTAGTCTGTATAGTAGAAACATATTTCGCTCGCTCGTACGCGCGGTTTTCCGTATTTTTAAAGATTTTGTTTTGTTTTGAAAATGATGTGGACGCTACTGCGTACTTGCGTATAGGCAGTTACGCGCCTAGATCACCACGCTATATAGCGACCACCAGACAGACTGATCTGGTCAATATTGACCATCATACACACTCACCTGTCTCCGTCAAAGAGAGCCGTTTCCAGTCTGTCTAATTTTCACTAATTTATTTCTGGCAAAATGACATTATCAGAAACTCAATAAGGCCCAATTAATGGTGTGTGTGTGTTTTACGTTTATTTATCGTCGCTACCGGTTGCCCATATGAGCGACGCCTCCTGAAGAGATTAGTTATTTTAGATTTTGGAGGATAGTGCATGATACAGACAGAGACCAATTCCAGAATCTCCTCTGGTTCTTTTACGTGCACGGTGTAAAGCACCGACACGAGACCTCGGTTTAACGTCCCACCTGAAAGACTGTTAATTTTATTAGGGTCAGACGGGGGATCTAACCTGCGATCCCTGGATGACCAGTCCAGCGTGTTACCACTGGACTACAGATCCGTCTGTTAAATGGTCTCCGTGTGATATATATTTATAGGACTGGCCATATATCAATGTCTGTTCCTAGTCCTATAAATAAGACCTTTACATACATTTCGAAATAACAGAGCTTGTTCCCAGGCTAAGATACGCCCCTTGCAGCTCTGCCATATATGCATGTATGCGGCCTCGTCTTACGTCTACGTATGTAACGGTCAGGGGTACTACGGCGTAAGACGGGGCCAAGCGTCGAGTTGACTAGGGTACGGGTTGACCGTGTATAGAGTGTGTGTTTTACGTTTATTTATCGTCGCTACCGGTTACCCATATGAGCGACGCCTCCTGAAGAGATTAGTCATTTTAGATTGCGATCCCTGGATTACCAGTCCAGCGTGTTAACCACTGGACTACATATCCGTCTGTGACCGTGCATAGATATACATATACATGTGTATATATATCAGAGCTGCTGCATTGGGCGTATCTATGCAATCGGCTGCCTATGGTCTCCGTAAACATCATATACAAGTAACATGCTTACATGATAGGCTGCATGTGGGTCGCTATGAGAGTAGTAGTTCATTTCGCTGCATTCGGTATTTCTGCCAATAGCCAATGGTATTCGAACATTTGGCTTTGTCGTAGGCCCTCTTTCGTCTTCGCATCGACAACGGACTTCCATTGTGCATCCATTCAGAGTCAGTCCTTCGAGCGGTAATGATTTTATTGGGGATGCTCTCGGAACAGAATTGAGAGAAGGTGTGACGTGAAACGGCCAACATTTGTTTCGATATTGTTATCAGAACACGAACTCCAATCAAATTCAGAAACGTTGCGTCTGAGTAGATTGTAATCCCCGTCATTGAACTTCCAGATCTTGCGCTTAAAAACCGCAGAGGATTGTTTGGAAATATTAAAGCAACCGAAAATTGAACAGTGGTACCGGATATTTTGATCGAGGAAAGGTTCACACACACATCTGAGATTGCATTTGATTTGTATATATGTTGAGGCAGGGCCTCCTAGTAGATTAACTTTTGTTAAATGAGTTCTCTCGTAAAATAAAGTCTTTATTATTAATAATAATAATAATACTGCTGATGTTGTTGTTGTTGCTGCTGCTGCTACTACTGCTGCTGCTACTACTATTACTACTACTACTACTATTACTACTGCTGCTGCTGCTACGACTACTACTGCTGCTACTGCTGCTGCTACTGCTACTACTACTACTACTACTACTACTACTACTACTACTACTCATTTACTATTCCTCGTGTTAAGCGTGACCACATTTAAGTGATTTCACCAGGTGTATATGTATTATTATTCGGTCAGCACAGTCCTGCCGTGAGCTTATTTTCAGTGAAAACATAATTATAGAACAGAACAGAACAGAAATTGTATTAAGACTTGTACATGGTACATCGTCAAATACATATATACAAATATATATGATGTAAATATATACAACAATTTTATCGTGGTCATGTGGCATATAGAATCTGATAATAATAATAATGTCACTTATAATGTTCGTGGTTATCAAATTGGCTACTAATAGCAGACCCAATTAACATGACGCCGATGAGACTGTAGCTCATCCCACTAGTCACGTGATCAGAATTTTTTAGACACTATCATCGCTTGTGGTTGTATATTAGCCTGGGTTCCAGTATGTCGATTTTTCACTTTTTAACTTCTGGCAAAATGACCCAAAAAAATGACCAGAAACTCAATATGGCCCGATTAAAAGCTAGTTGTATATTCGTAACTAGGCATAAGTGCCTCCGCAGTGCATCGAATGTAGTCCCAATAACTAATATTGTTCATTTGTCTTTTGGTAAAAATGCATTTTCATGACAGGCAGTGTATACTTTTTGTGTTTTTTGAGAAATTATGTGACTTGAGAAGACCTCAGACTAGTTGATTGGCTGAATACAGTGTCCGCCAAATAATACAGTGTGTAAACACAGTGACGTTATTCACACGTAAGCATAGGCTATGCAAACATTACTTTTCGGACAATTTTGCTGTTTTCCAGTTTGATTTGAATACCTCTTCACAGTGGATGTGGCATCAGAAGAAATGAAAGTTTGGGAATATAAATGAACAGACTATATGTTTTTACTTTTTACTATGTATTTAATAGACACTTTATTTATTGTTGTACACCCTTGTTTGATAACGCCTATATAGTTGCTGAAGGTGTGTCGCTTTATCGAGTATCGTAAATGTATATTCCAGTGTATACAATGTATATGTAATACATGTTCCATTCATATATATGTTGCACTTGCCATATACATGCACACGTATACAATGATTTAAAAAAGGTGTCTATGAGGTTCAGAACTCGGCACCCATGGTCTAGCGGCTAAGATCATTTACTTTAAATCAATTGATCCTCACCGCTGTAGGTTCGAATCCCACTGGATTTGTCATATTATTTCATGTGAGGAAGCTGGCTCGGTGGTTCTACTAGGACTCCTGTCCGTGACTGAAATAATGCTCGGACCACCCGGCGTTTCATCTGCCAATACAATAGCCGGAGAGACACCATATGACCTATGATATGTTGCCGTTATTTAATTTGTCATATTTTGTATTCACATGCATAATTATGTAAAACGAATCGAGCAATAAAATATGATTAAACTAAACTGATGTTGGTGCGACTTTAACACAAAACACTAAAACAAACAAATCACAGTCATAACTCTAAAGTCAAGCATCAAGGGATGGTTTATTCACGCGTTCGTAAACAAATAAATCAAAATCATAACTCTAAAGTCAAGCATCAAGGGATGGTTTATTCACGCGTTCGTAAACAAATAAATCAAAATCATAACTCTAAAGTCAAGCATCAAGGGATGGTTTATTCACGCGTTCGTAAACAAATAAATCATAACTTTAAAGTCAAGCATCAAGGGATGTTTATTCACGCGTTCGTAAACAAATAAATCAAAGTCATAACTCTAAAGTCAAGCATCAAGGGGTGGTTTATTCACGCGTTCGTAAACAAATAAATCAAAGTCATAACTCTAAAGTCAATCATCAAGGGATGGTTTATTCACGCGTTCGTAAACAAATAAATCATAACTTTAAAGTCAAGCATCAAGGGATAGTTTATTCACGCGATCGTAAACAAATAAATCAAAATCATAACTCTAAAGTCAAGCATCAAGGGATGGTTTATTCACGAGTTCGTAAACAAATAAATCAAAATCATAACTCTAAAGTCAAGCATCAAGGGATGGTTTATTCACGAGTTCGTAAACAAATAAAAAAATATAATCGAAGATTGATGTCATTTCTGGATCTCGCATGAACCTTCTCGTGAATTAATCTCTGGTTCGTGTTTGCATTCGTTGTTCCAGATAAAATAATCGACACACATACGAGTCAATACTACAACAGAATACAGTATCTACTATACCAAGTACACTGATGTCAACCATTGCTTTGCAAGTCCATGCGGTGTAATCTCGTAATTCCTGTCAAGGATGTAACCTAGCTGCCGCATTGATCAGTCAGTACGTATTATATTAAGAACGATAATTGTTCTAATAAAGACCATGTATATATAATACATACAAAGTTTTTTGTTTCTAAAACGTTCATTATATTTAGTTATATATATATATATATATATATATATTGTATTGCATTCATTCTATATGTATATACAAGAACAATGTACAGAACAAAACAAATGAACACACGTATATAATTATAAATGTTGAAGCAAATGAGTTGGGCCACAAGTTTTAACATTAGTTACGGCCCTCCCCAAAATACTACAAACAAAGTGACTGAATATATGAGTTGTGCAAATAACCTACTAAAATTGAAAATTAGCAAACTATAGATAACAAGAATTTAGAACCAAAAAAAACCCAAAACAACTAACAATACCAACAAAAAATGGGATTAAGAAATACAATTGATTATAGCTACTCCAATAAAGTGCCCCATCGTGCAAAGTTCCCCAGCCAGCCACACCCATCGCCACTCCCTGGAATAAATCGTCGCTAGCTGAGAACAGCCAAAATATATACACATAAAATATACAGATAATGTATTCATTGCTGAAAGCGTCGAGTCGTTTTAATATATGTTTGAACTTGAGTGAAAATAAATTCATTTTCTTCGGCTGCTAAGTTTTCGAAACGTTCATTATATGAGTTCTTCGTCTCTATTCAAGTCTAAGGAAACTGTAATAAGCTGCGAAATCTTTCGAGTAACAGATGTTTTCCTCTTCTCAACATCGTGCTCTAGCTGCTCGCGCTTGCATTGCGTTATAAGTAATCGTAAAGGGTCACACAAAGCATTTCTTCTGTTGTAAAAACGACTACAATTAATCGCGTCCACATTGTGTATGAAGATTTCTTGGGAGTAGTTTCTACTTAATTCTCTAAGAGGATTAACACGTATTGTATCATTGTCGTTATCTCCATCGTTTGTATGCTGCTCAAACGTACCCGTTGAATGCCTTCGTTTGATCGGGATCAACGGTTTCCTGGATTCGACCCCATCATAATCGTCTATTGATTCATCAGATCCCAAGTTATGTATGTCCTTATTTTCAAACAGTGTCGAATTCGTTGATCTCCCTTGTTTCATAGCCATTATATAAATGATTGCTTTCTTAATATTTTATCCATTTTTTATACCATCAGCTAGTATACGACAAAAACTAAATTATTCCAGCACTCATTTCACGTGGCGTACAATAAAACGTATTTATCATATATTCACGTCAAATGCTATTGCGTGTGTTTCAGCAGGTATATATCACGCCATGTAATGTGGAAATTAGTACCAGTTTGTAACACAGCATCTCTCCTTCTAATTATGCTGTCACTTATTCTGAACGCTGCGTACATTTTTGTCCAAGTCTAATTAGATTTGATAAATCAATGCGATACTGTTTGCAGTAATGTGGTATATATAGTTATGCACTATAGCTATCTTGTCTGAACGCATCTATTTTAAGTATCGATTTGTCGCTTCTTCATTATCAACATAATTCAACATGATGGTTTTAAATGTCAGCGTATACTGTATGGTATGGATTATAGGTGGCAGGTGATCTCACTGACGTACTTCACACTATCATTACTTTTGAAGAAGGCGGGGTTATCATTATTCATGCATGCAGGTATATGTACACATGTTAAGCCACTACAGCTAAAGACGATTCGGAAAATTGTTTCCATTTATTTAATTCCCTCTGTCACGTCCAGCCTGTCTGTCATCAATAAAGAATCGAGGAAATGTATCAATCGAATCGCGTGACACATAACCGTACACGTATGAGACTTTTAATAAATTAGCTGCCTACCTGTCTGGCTGCATGTAGTCTCACAAGTCTTAATACAATACACAACGAATATATCTCGGACGAAGACGTATCAAGTGGAAGTCGTGATAGCGCAGTAGATGCGCGTTCGCTTCAGGTGCGAATGGTCCGGAGTTCGAACCCCGCTGGAGCCGTTACGATTGTGTCCGTAGGCAAGGCATTTAAATTCCACGTTGCCTCTTCTCTCCCTCGTGGCGATGGATTCCATCAGGAATGAGGTCTCGAGAGCGATTTATATAAGTTGAAAGAACTTGTTTCGCAATCGAGCTAAAATAAATTTGTATAAACTAAGACGTATCACATAACCTTTTTCTTTGTCTTCTCGAGGACAAAGCTAATTATCATATGTATATAATATATAAATATCACATAACTTTTCTTGAATTCATAATTTCTTATATACGTGCACAGGCACCAGACACAATTTTATTTTTATTTTTGGCCTATGGTCATATAGTAAGTAATATATAATATATTATATATTACTTACTATATGACCATAGGCCAAAAATAAAAAAAGTTTGTGTCTGGTGCCTGTGTATACGTGTACACACGTTAAATAACGCCTGGAATGATTCTGATTGGTGACGTCATGACATTGACAGCTTTCAATAAACATTCGAAATATACATGTTGCTTATTTGTTGAAAATCAAGCGCTTAGATCAATAACATGGTAAATATGCACCAGTGGAATACATTAAAACTATTGTGTCGATTATTTGCTTGAGGTTGTTCATGGAATAGTTACTACGACATACGGTTAATATGGTACGATTATTTGCTTGAGGTTGTTCACGGAATATTTACTACGACATACGGTTAATATGGTACGATTATTTGCTTGAGGTTGTTCACGGAATATTTACTACGACATACGGTTAATATGGTACGATTATTTGCTTGAGGTTGTTCACGGAATATTTACTACGACATACGGTTAATATGGTACGATTATTTGCTTGAGGTTGTTCATGGAATATTTACTACGACATACGGTTAATATGGTACGATTATTTGCTTGAGGTTGTTCATGGAATATTTACTACGACATACGGATGGTTAATATGGTACGATTATTTGCTTGAGGTTGTTCATGGAATATTTACTACGACATACGGTTAATATGGTACGATTATTTGCTTGAGGTTGTTCATGGAATAGTTACTACGACATACGGTTAATATGGTACGATTATTTGCTTGAGGTTGTTCATGGAATAGTTACTACGACATACGGTTAATATGGTACGATTATTTGCTTGAGGTTGTTCATGGAATATTTACTACGACATACGGTTAATATGGTACGATTATTTGCTTGAGGTTGTTCATGGAATATTTACTACGACATACGGTTAATATGGTACGATTATTTGCTTGAGGTTGTTCACGGAATATTTACTACGACATACGGTTAATATGGTACGATTATTTGCTTGAGGTTGTTCAGGAATATTTACTACGACATACGGTTAATATGGTACGATTATTTGCTTGAGGTTGTTCACGGAATATTTACTACGACATACGGTTAATATGGTACGATTATTTGCTTGAGGTTGTTCATGGAATATTTACTACGACATACGGTTAATATGGTACGATTATTTGCTTGAGGTTGTTCATGGAATAGTTACTACGACATACGGTTGGTTAATATGGTAAGGCTCACAAATATACTGGTAAACAGAAACTTATTTTGTCTTCAAATTTATGATTGTTAATTGTTACTAACTGGGGTAATGTGATAAAAAGGATCTTACACTCGTGGTGATATCATACTATATTTTATGAAACTCGTTTTATTATAAAATCACCGTGTGTGTTTTTACGTTTATTTTTCGTCGCTACCGGTTGCCCATATGAGCGACGCCTCCTGAAGAGATTAGTTATTTTAGATTTTGGAGGATAGTGCATGATACAGACAGAGACCCATTCCAGAATCTCCTCTGGTTCTTTTACGTGCACGGTGTAAAGCACCGACACGAGACCTCGGTTTAACGTCCCATCTGAAAGACTGTTAATTTTATTAGGGTCAGACGGGGGATCGAACCTGCGATCCCTGGATTACCAATCCAGCGTGTTACCACTGGATTACATATCCGTCATAAAATCACCACTCATATAACTTCCTATATATCTACATACTGGGATACTTTATTTTGGGCCACTAATCCAGACAAATATAAATAATGAGCCTACATTGGACTTACAACATGTATCTTGTCGCACACGTGTTGAACATTCTCCAGATTACTGGAACGTGATATGTCGGTGGCGCCAATCATCAACTCCACTGCATATGAATTATTGCATAAATATCCTCATGCTACATGAACGGGAAATGCTTTTTTTAAGTCGATATACTTATAGTATCATAGAGAAGTTGGCGTTACTGAATACGTATTTGTAAATGGGCTAAGCATGTTAATATTTGATCTCCTATTCATATCAAATGTATGCATACACTAATACTTCAACCCCCGGACGACACATATTGTACACCATTTGGAATTTCCATTATATATTGACCAATAACAATCGTGAACGTCAGCCAAATATATATGGGGGGTTCTATATACTCAGGTTCGAGTTCACGTATATGTGGATTCAGGTCCATGTAAAAACTGGTTAACATGTATCGGTATAGATAGATATATTTATTTCGGCAAGGAATGCATACTTGGACATCATGTACAGTATATAAAGACAAATATAAGAAAAGGGTAAGCCGAATACTATATTCATCGCAGAAAAAACCCCAAAAAGAAAGTACAATTCTCGGATAATATTTCCACCTTCTGAACCACGTAAGAACGGCATTCCTGTGTGAATTACGAAGAGGCTAACATCTTCACAGAAATACGACACCAATGCCACGTCTTTTGATGAAAGTGAATTTAGTACCCATGTGCGAGAACATTTTATGTTCGTGGATTTAAAAACACAATTGCATATCAGTTATTGTACACGTATTTAAAGCACAAATGACTGAAACCAACAATGTTGAGAATCTTATCGTGTAAAATATCGCACGAGAGACGTCGCAATTAGGGTCAATATTGAACAAAATGTTAAATCAAACATTATTATTGAAATAGGCTTCTGACCCAGACATGCCATCGGCAAATCGACGCTGAGTCCTTCAATAAGTTTGGGTGTCCTTCAATAAGTCATGAAATGTTACACTTTTCAAATTAAGAACAGAATTACTACCAAACATTGAATACTATTATAGGGCATGCATACTTAATTATTAGAATTAACCCTTTCCCTCATAGAAGCACCTCTTGACGCCATTACCAATACGACATACATTAACCCTTTCCCTCATAGAAGCACCTCTTGACGCCATTACCAATACGACATACATTAACCCTTTCCCTCATAGAAGCACCTCTTGACGCCATTACCAATACGACATACATTACCCTTTCCCTCATAGAAGCACCTCTTGAGCCATTACAATACGACATACATTAACCCTTTCCCTCATAGAGCACTCTTGACCTTTTTACATACATTAACCCTTTCCCTCATAGAAGCACCTCTTGACGCCATTACCAATACGACATACATTAACCCTTTCCCTCATAGAAGCACCTCTTGACGCCATTACCAATACGACATACATTAACCCTTTCCCTCATAGAAGCACCTCTTGACGCCATTATCAATACGACATACATTAACCATTTCCCTCATAGAAGCACCTCTTGACGCCATTATCAATACGACATACATTAACCCTTTCCCTCATAGAAGCATCTCTTGACGCCATAACCAATACAACATACGTTGACAATGTAGTAGGCAAACCAATGTTCATAATAAAGGCCTGCATCTCATGTAGTCCCAGTAATATCTATGGAGGTGGGATATATATATGGTGATTACGTATCCACTGCATGATAGCTAGATGACTGTCGTTTACAAGTATGGAGATATAATATTATATTAACATAAATCTCTATGAAGGAAATGGTTAACATATATAGAGTAGCAGTCCTGAGCAATGGATGTGAGGTGCCTTGATGAAGGGCATTATATATAAGTATGTGATATGTATATATTCAATTCAATATATTTATTGCATTAAATATGATAACATATTTATAGCAAACAATACATTTATAAACAAAGTACATGTACAATGGAAAGGCATGGATACATTTTCAGAAGAGCATATATGCATGGTTGTGGTGTCTAAAAGTGTTAATTTCTTGTTAAACTTGCGTAATATATAAATTTGGATAGGTTTTGAACAATTTTCCTCTTAGTCTCTGTAAGTAAGGTAATAAACTTTTGTTCGGCATGCCACGTGTAATAGTAGGCCTAGCGTTTCAGATATGTTTTCCATCACTCTCTAAATTTAGGGCAAATAAAAAGAAAATGATACTCACATTCGGTCATTCTATAATTACAATACTTATTATATATATACACACACGTACCCTTACCGAGTATCGAACCAGTTAGGAACCCTACGATACCGATAGTGTGACGTCCGTGGCCCTGTGGTAGAGTGTCGGATTTGGAATTGAGCGGTCCCAGGTTCGATACTCGGTCAGGCCACGTATGTAGTGTCATTGGGCAAGGCACCTCACACGCATTGCTTAGTACTGGTTAACCACTTAGGTCGGCTAAGCCTGCCCAGGAAAACATGTCTAGGTCCCCGCAAGTGGTTTGACATTAATGGAACATACATACATACATACATATACCAAATCCGACGCTTTACAACTGACGCTACTCGAACAAGGAACCTAGGTAGAAATAGATCCTGCTCGAACCTATAACGATGAGTGGCACGTGAGTTTGAAGTCTACGGCTATTCTGGGAACAGGCGTTGATATATTTTGCTTGGTCAGTCATAAAATTATATTTTTTAAACCAAGACAATTAATTAAGCCCTATTGAGTTTCTGATAATTTATCAATGCATTTATTTAATTTGACACCGGTTAGGGATTTCCCAGACTCGTTCTGAAATCATACGCAGCCGATGACAGAGGATACCCCTTAGATAAAAAAAAACATTCTCCAAATTTCCTTTTGATATAGTTATAGTTTGTCTTGTCTAATCAAGTACTTTTATGTAAACACATCTTCATTTCAGTAGTGCAGTATTTCATAATTCTGAAAATAAGACTATTTAAAGTCACAACTCTTCAGAAAATAGCCACGTTGACAAGTGCAGTGTTTTGGTTTTTGACAAGTTAATATCAATATGGGAGCTAACTTTTGTTGTTACTCATACAAATGAGAACATATTTGAAAGAAATACAATGAGGGTTCATTACCGAAGAAGTTTGATAATTAAATTGGGGGTGATTACTCTGGTTTTGCTGTTTACAATTCCATATTTTGTGAGCAAGTTGGATACCTCGGAAGAAGAAAAAAGTCTCAAATACAGGTCTTGGAATAAGGTAAAATTATAATTTATATAACATGATGTATGTTCCATTAATGTCAAATCCCTTGCGGGGACCTAAACATGTTTTTCTGAGCAGGCTTAGCCGACCTAAGCGGTTAACCAGTACTAAGCAATGACAATACATATGTTGTCTAACCTGGTACCAAACTGGGACCGTTCGATTCTAAATCTCTACCACTGGACCACGGACGGCACTAGTCCAAATATTTACACTTGAAAAATGTGGCATATTTCAAATAACAGATAGAAAACAAATTATGTAAAGGTCTTATATATAGAACTAGGACGCGACTATCAATTCAAACTTTATTTATAAATTATTGTCTTGAGTTTTTACAAACAAAAAACATTAGCATTAATTATAGTTATATACCGACATGATAATGTACATGTATTTTATTTAACGATCACATTTGCCCAATTAACATATAGCGGTACTCCCACTTATCCTTGTGCATCAATCACACTGTAGAACAGTCTTTCAGAGTTCATCATCACAGTCAAGACTGAGTCAACACCTTAGAAGTTGAAGGCATGGCGGTGTTGATGGCGATCATGGCGGTGTTGATGGCGATCATGGCGGTGTTGATGGCGATCATGGCGGTGTTGATGGCGATCATGGCGGTGTTGATGGCGATCATGGCGGTGTTGATGGCGATCATGGCGGTGTTGATGGCGATCATGGCGGTGTTGATGGCGATCATGGCGGTGTTGACGGCGATCATGGCGGTGTTGATGGCGATCATGGCGGTGTTGATGGCGATCATGGCGGTGTTGATGGCGGCGATCATGGCGGTGTTGATGGCGATCATGGCGGTGTTGATGGCGATCATGGCGGTGTTGATGGCGATCATGGCGGTGTTGATGGCGATCATGGCGGTGTTGATGGCGGTGATGGCGGTGTTGATGGCGATCATGGCGGTGTTGATGGCGATCATGGCGGTGTTGATGGCGATCATGGCGGTGTTGATGGCGATCATGGCGGTGTTGATGGCGATCATGGCGGTGTTGATGGCGGTCATGGCGGTGTTGATGGCGGTGTTGTGGTGGGGTGTTGGGTGGGGTGTTGTGGGTTGGGGTGTTGTGGTATCATGGCGGTGTTGATGGCGGTTGATGGGGTCATGGCGGTGTTGATTGGCGATCATGGCGGTGTTGATGGCGATCATGGCGGTGTTGATGGCGATCATGGCGGTGTTGATGTGTTGATGGCGGTCATGGCGGTGTTGATGGCGATCATGGCGGTGTTGATGGCGGTGTTGATGGCGGTCATGGCGGTGTTGATGGCGATCATGGCGGTGTTGATGGCGATCATGGCGGTGTTGATGGCGGTCATGGCGATGGCGGTGTTGATGGCGATCATGGCGGTGTTGATGGCGGTGTTGATGGCGGTCATGGCGGTGTTGATGGCGATCATGGCGGTGTTGATGGCGGTCATGGCGGTGTTGATGGCGGTGTTGATGGCGGTCATGGCGGTGTTGATGGCGGTGTTGATGGCGGTCATGGCGGTGTTGATGGCGATCATGGCGGTGTTGGTCATGGCGGTGTTGATGGCGGTGTTGATGGCGGTCATGGCGATGTTGATGGCGATCATGGCGGTGTTGATGGCGGTCATGGCGGTGTTGATGGCGGTCATGGCGGTGTTGATGGCGGTGTTGATGATGGCGGTGTTGATGGCGGTGTTGATGGCGGTTGGCGGTGTTGATGGCGGTCATGGCGGTGTTGATGGCGATCATGGCGGTGTTGATGGCGGTCATGGCGGTGTTGATGGCGGTCATGGCGGTGTTGATGGCGATCATGGCGGTGTTGATGGCGATCATGGCGGTGTTGATGGCGGTGTTGATGGCGGTCATGGCGGTGTTGATGGCGGTCATGGCGGTGTTGATGGCGGCATGGCGGTGTTGATGGCGGTGTTGGCGGTCATGGCGGTGTTGATGGCGATCATGGCGGTGTTGATGGCGGTGTTGATGGCGATCATGGCGGTGTTGATGGCGTCATGGCGGTGTTGATGGCGGTCATGGCGGTGTTGATGGCGGTCATGGCGGTGTTGATGGCGGTCATGGCGGTGTTGATGGCGGTGTTGATGGCGGTCATGGCGGTGTTGATGGCGATCATGGCGGTGTTGATGGCGGTCATGGCGGTGTTGATGGCGGTGTTGATGGCGGTGTTGATGGCGGTGTTGATGGCGATCATGGCGGTGTGATGGCGGTGTTGATGGCGATCATGGCGGTGTTGATGGCGGTCATGGCGGTGTTGATGGCGGTGTTGATGGCGGTGTTGATGGCGGTGTTGATGGCGGTGGATGGTGTCATGGCGGGTTTGATGGCGGTCATGGCGTGTGATGGCGATCATGGCGGTCGATGGCGGTGTTGGCGGCGGTTGATGGCGGTGTTGGCGGTGTTGATGGCGATCATGGCGGTGTTGATGGCGGTGTGGGGTGGGTATGGCGGTGTCATGGCGGTCATGGCGGTGTTGATGGCGGTGTTGATGGCGGTGTTGATGGCGGTGTTTGATGGCGGTGTTGATGGCGGTGTTGATGGCGGTGTTGATGGCGGTGTTGGCGGTGTTGATGGCGGTGTTGATGGCATGGCGGTGTTGATGGCGGTCAGGGTGGGTGGGGTTTTTGGCGGTGTTGATGGCGGTGTTGATGGCGGTCATGGCGGCGGTCATGGCGGTGTTGATGGCGGTCATGGCGGTGTTGATGGCGGTCATGGCGGTGTTGATGGCGGTGTTGATGGCGGTGTTGATGGCGATCTCGTCACAGAACTAGGGAATCGTTTTTAACCATATAAATATGTGGTCGTTGTAACCACTTCTTGTATCATGCACAAATTTGATCGACGATGCCTCAGAATGTTAGTTTGTGCAGTAACAGAAGAAGAATAAGAAGAAATTGTTTTCTACTGGACCATTCACTCTGGATAACCTAGCTACATTATATTTTTGTAACTGTGTGCATGGTTACAGATTATCTGTCTTCGTTCATATGTGTCACATGTTTGATGCATCGAAAAATAGCATACAGTCCATATGCGTCACATGTATGATGCATCGAAAAATAGCATACAATCCATATGTGTCACATCATGTATGATGCATCGAAAAATAGCATACAGTCCATATGTGTCACATGTTGATGCATCGAAAAATAGCATACATCCATATGGTCACATGTATGATGCATCGAAAAATAGCATACAGTCCATATGTGTCACATGTATGATGCATCGAAAAATAGCATACAGTCCATATGTGTCACATCATGTATGATGCATCGAAAAATAGCATACAGTCCATATGTGTCACATCATGTTTGATGCATCGAAAAATAGCATACAGTCCATATGTGTCACATGTATAATGCATCGAAAAATAGCATACAGTCCATATGTGTCACATGTATGATGCATCGAAAAATAGCATACAGTCCATATGTGTCACATGTATGATGCATCGAAAAATAGCATACAGTCCATATGTGTCACATGTATAATGCATCGAAAAATAGCAAACAGTGTCCATGGTCCAATGCGCACAGTAGTACTGGTAGACATATTTGGAATTGAGGCCTGGGGTACAGGGTTCGATACTCGGTCACATCATGTATGTATTGTCTTTGAGCAAGGACACGAATGGAAAATAATAATACGGTTATATACTGGGGGTGAAATACTTCACATTTATTTCAGTTAGCAAATGATGTTAAAGAGATGCTCCCATTTAATGATCCAAAGAAGAATGTCCTCGCTAATCCGTTGGAACTGCCAAAGTCCAGATCTGTCAATGATACAGTCGTAAACAGAGTGTATGGGCCTAAAGCCTTGTTGAGAAATGGTGTGCTTGGAAATTATGAGCCAGACTACAAGATTAAGCATGGACCAGGTATATGATTATGATTTAGCTTATTTACCCTCGCCTCCGGCGAACCATTTGGGTAAGCGATTTCATATATTAACCCATTCAACCCCAAGTAACTGACATGGACTGGTGCGTGATATTTTCAGACCAATAAATTAATAAGAAAATTACCTTTGGACCAGTTCATTTATCAAAATGGGTAATTTTATCTAAAAATAGTAATAATTAGTACTGGCAAAAAAGTGCAGATCCTGATGAGACGGCTCATCACGAGCCGGCCGGCTCATTTGGATCTACACTTTTCATAAGCCTATTTAGAGGCCTGTGGGGTTGAAAGGGTTAAGGCTTGAAATAGAGCTTCGTGGTAAGGGAGAAGTATCAGGTGTAATAGGGACAAATATGCTGACTCAACTAAGGACCCATGTAGACCTAACAGCGATCATTCTAGAGGGCGATGTGGGCGAAATAGTCGCCCTAGGGACCCTGACTTTTCCTTCTGGGGGCCCAACTTCTCTCTAAAAAAATGTATGTTTGGTTTTTACGATTTTAAAACAAAATTTTGTCTAGTAAGATGCACTGGCCCATTATAAAGCACTCTTTCTATTCAAATGTTGTATTTAATGGTTGTACTGTGCATTTTAACCCTATTTTGGAGAAGTATATTAAAGAACACCATTTAAGGAAGCGATCACGTGCTTTCTCACTTCTCTGACCTAGAATGAACCCTGCCTAACTATGACCTCACCCCCCTCTGACCACACCTTGCACATCGGCTGCAACCACAAGCATCATGTACACTCTTGCATGTTCCACTCAGACATTAACCAGCATGTACACACACGTGTCTTGGCTCTGAGGCCTCTGACCCCAATTCACATATCACTACAACAATGCATGGTGGTTTTTTTTATTGAATCAACTGTGTCCATTATTGACTTCTAATTCACTTCAATCCGAAACGTCTTTGAATAGTCCACCAGACATTCCTTAGTCTTAACCAATCAAGGATGGGCAAAAGCCATTAGCTTGCAAATCAATAGTAATCACGTCAACCAAAAACGGATACAATTCATAGTATGATAATGCACAAGTTTTAACAAGATTACACAACTGCCTGCACCAGCCAATCAGATGACTTCGGTCGTACTGTGAAATAGATATGAAAATTGCACAAAAGTTATTTGCAGCTATATGCATGTTTTACAATGTATGCACTTTATAACTGCATTATACATGTATGCAGGTTTTTTTCTAGATTTGAATGGCAGGACGCTGCTCCCTGCCCCTCTTTTTAGTCCTGCCCTTTAGTCCAACCCTTTTGCCTTTTAAAACAAGTTTTATATAAGCCTGAACAAGTTTGGCGGGCAGATCTATACGTCGTAGAACACGTCTGAACAAGTTTGGCGGGCAGATCTATACGTCGTAGAACACGTCTGCCCTTTGGCGGGCAGATCTATACGTCGTAGAATACGTCTGCCCTATGGCGGGCAGATCTATACGTCTGAACAAGTTTGACGGGCAGATCTATACGTCGTAGAATACGTTTGGCGGGCAGATCTATACGTCGTAGAACAAGTTTGGCGGGCAGATCTATACGTCGTAGAACACGTCTGCCCTTTGGCGGGCAGATCTATACGTCGTAGAATACGTCTGCCCTTTGGCGGGCAGATCTATACGTCGTAGAACACGTCTGAACAGTTTGGCGGGCAGATCTATACGTCGTAGAATACGTCTGCCCTTTGGCGGGCAGATCTGTACGTCGTAGAACACGTCTGCCCTTTGGCGGGCAGATCTATACGTCGTAGAACACGTCTGGCGGGCAGATCTATACGTCGTAGAACACGTCTGGCGGGCAGATCTATACGTCGTAGAAGTAGCGTCTGCCCTTTGGCGGGCAGATCTATACGTCGTAGAACACGTCTGCCCTTTGGCGGGCAGATCTATATGTCTGCCCTTTGGCGGGCAGATCTATACGTCGTAGAACACGTCTGTACAAGTTTGGCGGGCAGATCTATACGTCGTAGAACACGTGAGTGCCGTCGGGCGGACAGATCTATACGTCGTAGAACACGTCTGCCCTTTGGCGGGCAGATCTATATGTCGTAGAACACGTTTTTAGCCCTTTTCACACATATGTACTGCCTCTTTGATCAATGACTGTAAGTTAGCAAAATTAGGGGCTAACTCCAAAATACCCCCTCCCGCAAAATTAGGGGCTAACTCTAAAATACCCCCTCCTGCAAAATTAGGGGCTAACTCCAAAATACCACCTCCCGCAAAATTAGGGGCTAACTCCAAAATACCCCCTCCCGCAAAATTAGCGGCTAACTCCAAATACCCCCTCCCGCAAAATTCCCGCAAATTAGGGGCTAACTCCAAATACCCCCTCCCGCAAAATTAGGGGCTAACTCCAAATACCCCCTCCCG
This sequence comes from Archivesica marissinica, assembly GCA_014843695.1. Classification (NCBI taxonomy): domain Eukaryota; kingdom Metazoa; phylum Mollusca; class Bivalvia; order Venerida; family Vesicomyidae; genus Archivesica; species Archivesica marissinica. Next base: position 45,913,162 of record CM026398.1, on the reverse strand, counting down.
CAAAATTAGGGGCTAACTCCAAAATACCCCTCCCGCAAATTAGGGGCTAACTCCAAAATACCCCCTCCCGCAATTAGGGGCTAACTCCAAAATACCCCCTCCCGCAAGATTAGGGGCTAACTCCAAATACCCCCTGTTGGGGTTCTCCCGCAGATTAGGGCTAACTCCAAATACCCCCTCCCGCAAAATTAGGGGCTAACTCAAATACCCCTCCCGCAAGATTAGGGCTAACTCCAAAATACCCCCTCCCGCAAGATTAGGGGCTAACTCAAATACCCCCTCCCGCAAAATTAGGGCTAACTCCAAAATACCCCCTCCCGCAAGATTAGGGGCTAACTCCAAAATACCCCCTCCCGCAAAATTAGGGGCTAACTCCAAAATACCCCCTCCCGCAAAATTAGGGCTAACTCCAAAATACCCCCTCCCGCAAGATTAGGGGCTAACTCCAAAATACCCCCTCCCGCAAAATTAGGGGCTAACTCCAAAATACCCCCTCCCGCAAGATTAGGGGCTAACTCCAAAATACCCCCTCCCACAAAATTAGGGACTAACTCCAAAATACCCCCTCCCACAAAATTAGGGACTAACTCCAAAATATCCCCTACCGCACCTCAACGCGGCTCAAAATGCACCCTGTCCCTTTTCTGACTGACCCTGCCATTTTTTAATAGTCTATCAGATGGGACTTTAAACAGAAGTCCAGTGTCGGTGCTGTACACCGTGCACGTAAAAGAACCAGAGGAGATTCTGGAATGGGTCTCTATCTGTATCATTACACTATCCTCCAAAATCTAAAATGACTGATCTCTTCAGGAGGCGTCACTCATATGGGTAACCGGTAGCGACGATAAATAAACGTAAAAAACACACAATTATAGGATTATGAGGCAATGTGGGTTCAGCACCTGGCTTATAACATTGTACCTATGCAATTAAGAGAATTCCTAGAGAACCACAGTGATCGTGTGCTTAGGCAAGGCATTTTAACCCATTCAACACCAAGTAACTCACATGGACTGGTCCATGATATTCATAAACCAATAAATAAATCAGAAAATCACATTTGGACAAGTTCATTTATCAAAATGGGTAATTATGTCTAAAAATAGTCATATCACTGGCAAAAAGTGCAGATCCTGATGAGACGGCTTGTCATGAGCCGGCTCATCTGGATCTACACTTTTTGTAAGCCTATTTAGAGGTCTGTGGTGTTGAAAAGGTTAACCCTTGATCCGCAGATTTCCTCTCCCCCTCCGCATTTTCTCTGCCCCTCGTGACGACGGATTACATGTAGGTTTAGGAATGAGGTTTAGAGAGAGATTAATCTAATGTTGTATAAGCTTGTTTCGCAAGCCAGTTACAAGAAATGTTGGATATAATTAATTAAGAGAAGCCGAACACACTCATTTTCTCTCCATACTGCCGATCAGCAACACTGTAATACATAATCAATAAATAACTGCAGCTATATGCGGGAGACAATAAAAATGTTGTGTAGCTTAACCCATTTCATTCTGGATACATTTAAAGGCTTTTGCGTGACGCTGCGTGCTGATCAGGATCTATGTTGTTTGCTACATAGGTGTCTTAGCAATATCATGTGAATAGCAAACAGCATAGAGCCTGATCAGATGGCACGTTCTGTGGCCGTTGATCTGGCTCTATGTTCTTTGCAAATACCGTTTGAACGGTATCCAGAATGAAATGGGTTAAAGGAAAGCAATATATAGTTCCCATGTGACGTCATCATTCCTACTGTGGCTGCCATTTTGATTGGCAAAGTTAATCAGATATTATATATAATATTATATAGTAGCATAATTTTGTTTTCTTCAAAAATATTTATTTTTTATCCCATCACCATGGTTCATACATTGTTGGAAAGCTCCCAATGGGCATATTTTTTGTATCATTTCACAAATTTCGTATCAATAACGAATAAATAATAATTTACCTGTATATTAATATTTCAACTGTGAAAATAAAACCAAGTTACGTTATAATTTATAAAAATACATCATTGTCAAAAAATAAATTAATATTTAAAAAGTGCATTTCAATACCTTTAAAATCATACCAAATGTTATGTTAAGAAACCAAAATGAATAAAGTTATTGTAATTAAAGAATTACTAGTAAAATCATGAAATTGCCGTTAATAAAACTTGCCAGTCAAAATGGCTGCCAAGATAAGATCTTATCAGTGTTTTTGACACACACGTGGGAACTATGTATTGTTTGGTCATGACAGATATGCACTGGAGTTTAATGTAACCTGATAGTATCAGGGATCATTCTAGATGGCGATGTGGGCGAAATTGTCGCCCTAGGGACCCTGACTTCGCCTTCTGGGGGCCCCACTTCTCCCTAAAAAATAAAAATAAAATTAATTATTTTTAGACAAAATTTTGTCTAGTAAGATGCACTGGCCCATTATAAAGCACTCTTTCTATTCAAATGTTGTATTTAATGGTTGTACTGTGCATTTTAACCCTATTTTGGAGAAGTATATTAAAGAACACCATTTAAGGAAGCGATCACGCGCTTTCTCACTTCTCCCAAAAATTCTGACCTAGAATGAACCCTGTGACAGATATGCACTGAAGTTTAATGTAACCTGATAGTATTATTGATATCGTACTCCTATTGTAAATGATTGTCACTATTCTAAAAAGGTTTCTACTTTACTCGTTACAAAACCGGTATTTCCAAAGTGTTTCCGTAAAGAAATTCAACCTACTGTACACAGGGTTCCCTCTGTCTGAATGTTTGTCTGCGCCATTTCTGTTGTCAATTGAAAACACTGGAGCCAATTTAAAAATCTTGGAGCCAGCTAAGAGCCATATAGGTCACAAATAAATATTTGAAGCCATGTATTTGACAAAAAGGATGGCGCCAAATATGTTCGCCAATTGACAATATTTAGCGCCAATATTTGTTTTTTTGTCGCAATGTGCGACCGACAGCGGGAACCCTGTGTACATGTACATTTTTAAAATGTATACGGGTAATATTATTTTAACAAGGATAGCTTTTTTGTTCGGCTTAAAGTTTTTGGTGGCCGAGTAGTTACCGTCTTTGTCTTAATCACTTGCACCTCACTGCTGCAGGGATCATTTTAGAGGGCGATGTTGGCGAAATAGTCGCCCTAGGGACCCCACTTCTCCCTAAAAATATTTCACATAAAATGTTGGCCAGTAATTATAAAGCACTCCTTCTATTCAAATGTTGTATTTAATGGTCATACTGTGTTTTAACCCTATTTTGTTGTTATTAAATAACACCATTTAAGGAAGCAATCGTGCGCTTTCTCACTTCTCCCAAAAATTCTGACCTAGAATGAACCCTACTGCTGTATGTTACCCGGTTCCTTCACCAATAATGGCTGGAGAGTCAGCGTATCACCTAAGCTGTTGTTAGTGTGGCCTTAAATCCCCAAAACAAACAAATTGTTCGGGGTTTTTCCCGTAGATCAATAGCAAATCATAATAATGAATGTACATAGATCACTTGTAGCACTTTTTATTGAAATTTCTGTCGTAAAAACTGAACATACCGTAATTTGCTATGTTGCGCACCCAATTTTTGGCACGGAAATCGGTGAAAACGTAGTTCTGGTGTATACCGCGCACCGTAAAATGTCATTTTCATAAGCCAAAATTTCTCAATATACAATATAATTGCACTCTATGGTTTATATATTTCGATTAATTAAGAAGAAATCATAGGGGCCTGCCTACGTGCAGAAGTGCATGGTTCTGAAATATAATCATACTCTATGATTTTTGTATTCCCATACAAAACGGTTAATATTGACATTGTGTGTAGGTGAAGGAGGTCAGCCAGTATATACCACGATGGAGGAGAAATCAACTGCTGATAAATCTGTCCACCAGTTTGGATTTAACATGATTAACAGTGACAAGATCTCTCTGGACAGAACTATACCAGATACTAGGATGGATGAGTAAGTTTATACTGTATTGTAACTAGTCGTAGATGGAATCAGTAAGGATATTGACCATTGTGTTTGAATGGCAACAACTAAATACAATAGCAGAATTTAAGTTCTTCATTCAACTTTGAGTTCTTCATGTATGTATATTTCCTATGCCGTACTAGGATCAGAAACTTGCAGAGGAAGAAATGCTAGGTATAGTGTGTGTTTTACGTTTATTTATCGTCGCTACCGGTTGCCCATATGAGCGACACCTCCTGAAGAGATTAGTTGTTTTAGATTTTTGGAGGATAGTGCAATGATACAGACAGAGACCAATTCCAGAGTCTCCTCTCGTTCTTTTATGTGCACGGTGTAAAGCACCGACACGAGACTTCAGTTTAATGTCCCATCTGAAAGACTTTTAATTTTATTAGGGTCAGACAGCGGATCGAAACTGCCATCCCTGGATAATCAGTCCAGTGTGTTAACCACTGGACTACAGATCTGTCTGCTGCTATGTATATGAGGAAGAAATGCTATGTATATTTCCTATACCATACTAGGATCAGAAAGTTGCAGAGGAAGAAATGCTATATATATTTCCTATAGTGACCCACACTAGGATGAGAATGTTATAAAAGTATCGGTGCTGCACATTGTAGATGCAGATACTGGCAGTATCCAGAGAAGAGCAAGTTACCCAAAGCCAGTGTTATATTGGTGTTCCACAATGAAGGCTGGTCAACACTTATCAGAACTGTACATAGCGTGGTGAACATGTCGCCTCCGGAACTTCTACAGGAAGTTGTAATGGTGGATGATTTCAGTGATAAAGGTATGATTCCGACAAGGGCTTGTAAACTGTCAAATCCCAAAAGATCCGACAAACACATTATATCAATACAATCACGCTTACAAGTATGTGAGATGGTACGATGGTTGCCAGATCAGACAGGTGGGTTTTCTCCATGTACTCTGGTTTCCTCATACAGGAATGACCATATATACGCTTTTAATACCATGGCACCTCGTGAATTTTTTCCCGGAAAATATTGAACCTGATACGGAGTAGAACAGACATTCAGTATTCACTCTATTGTCCCGGAAGTGTCATTTTATTTTATGCTTATTGATGAAATACAGTGTTCTATCAGTGACATATAATCCATATGACTCACTACATATCACTCACTGTATTTTGCCGAACTACTTTTTTTATTATCACCAACTCGCACTGTGTCACATGTGTCATTTAATTTTCACCGTTTACCTGGCTTCAATGACACTATTTATCTGTATTATTGTTTTTGTTATGAAACAAATCAAAAGCGAAATACAACTGACAATGTCTCGAATTTTGTCAATGCAAATTGTAACAATAAATCCAATAAATGTTTTCATGTATTTTTCCTCGATTCAACTTTAAATTCAAGATGGTGGCAGATTTGTGTATCGACTCACGACGTATAGTCGTCAATGTATTCATCCGCGCAAAAACATGGCGGCTAGCTATTTTAATTTCTTCATTTTGTGTTTGTTTTTCACCAATTAGCATAAAATAAAAAGAAAATTTGTTTGTTTTGAGTGAATATGGAATATATCTCACCTCGAAGAGAAAATTTGCATATTTTCACTCGCGCTACACGCTTTTTTTGGCCTATGGTCATATATAGTAAGTAATGTTTACTAAAGGCAACCAATGGAATTGAAACATGCATGCAGAAACATCGACGAGAAACTATGTAAAAACGACCAGATCACTGATATGCCCTTGTTGTCCCGACCTGAAGCCCTTATTCTATCAACAAATACTTTTTATTTCATGGAGATCTGTCAAATAACACCAGAATGACACATGGTTTCTCGTTGATGTTTCTGCATGCATGTTTCAATTCTGTTGGTTGCCTTTAGTAAACATTACTTACTATATGACCATAGGCCAAAAAAATGTTTGTGTCTTGTGCCTGTGGTCCATTGTGTACGATATCTACTCGAAATGGCCTGCATGAATTTCCATGAAACTATAATCATGATTATGTTCAACCACATCGACACAGCATATAAAACACATGTTCCAAGCATGTCGGGTCAAGGTCTCACTTATAGGTCAATGTCAACTGACTATATTTTGTGTCCTGTCCTTTTGAAGGATTTTCACGACCTGCAATATAGGTCAAAGATTACCACGTTGAGATGACATCAACACTCAGCAGAACATGTGTTTCAACCAGTTCAAAGTTCAAGGTCAACTTGCAGGTCAATTTACTAGCCTGTCCTTTCTGTAAATCTGTCGCGAATCTTATAGTCAATGTTCATCACACCATGACGACGTGCAGAACTCCCGTATGTTGCACTTAGAGGGTACGGTCAAGTAATTTAATATATTTTGTGTGTCAACTTTATATACAGTCAAACCTGTGTTAGTTGTCACCTCCATTAAGCAGCCAACCTGTATTAAGCAGACAGTTTCCAGATTCCCAATCTATTGTTTTATTATACAATGTCCCTCTATTAAGCAGCCACTTTCTGTGGTTCCCTTGGCTGGCTGCTTAAGACAGGTTTGACTGTACATGTATGTCCTGAACCGCTGTCCAACCGACTGTATCCTCGTCATTTCTGTCTGGCACTGCTAAACTTAAACTCTGTTGGTGTAAAACCCAAACTATGTCCTGAACCGCTGTCCAACCGACTGCATCCTCATCAGTTCTGTCTGGCACTGCTAAACTTAAACTCTATTTGTGTAAAACCCAAACTATGTCCTCGGGGTTCATTCTAGGTCAGAATTTTTGGGAGAAGTGAGAAAGCGTGTGATCGCTTCCTTAAATGGTGTTCTTTAATATACTTCTGCAAAATAGAGTTAAAATGCACAGTACAACCATTAAATACAACATTTGAATAGAAGGAGTGCTTTATAATGGGCCAGTATATCTTACTAGACAAAATTTTGTTTGAAAATCGTAAACACCAAAAAAAGAGAAGTGGGCCCCAGAGGGCGAAGTCAGGGTCCCTATGGCGACAATTTCGTCCACATAGCCCTCTAGAATAATCCCTGGTCCTGAACCGCTGTCCAACCGACTGTATCCTCGTCATTTCTGTCTGGCACTGCTAAACTTAATCTCTGTTGGTGTAAAACCCAAACTCCACAACTACATGATTTTACTATAAATTTTCCACTTTCATTGCAGAGCATTTAAAAGACAAGCTGGATGATTATGTTAAAGAATTCAACAAATTGCACAACAATGTTGTGAAAGTTTATAGAAACAAAGAGCGTTTAGGTCTTATAAGAACTAGAAGTAGGGGAGCTGAGCTGTCCATAGGAGATGTAATAATATTCTTAGATGCCCACTGCGAGTGTAACAGAAACTGGCTGGTTCCACTCTTAAGTAGGATCGCCTATGACAGGTAATACACTCTTTTCATACAGTCATACTAACTGGTTCCCAATAGCAAGTTGGATTGTGTCGGGTAATATATTTATACTTACTGACCGGTTGCATTGATTAGTTGGATTGTGTGTGTGTTTTACGTTTATTTATCGTCGCTACCGGTTGGCCATATGAGTGACGCCTCCTGAAGAGATTAGTCATTTTAGATTTTTGGAGGATAGTGCAATGATACAGACATAGACCCATTCCAGAGTCTCCTCTAGTTCTTTTACATGCACGGTGTACAGCACCCATCTGAACGACTGTTAATTTTATTATGGTCAGACTGGGGATCGAACCTGCGACCCCTGGATTACCGGTCCAGCGTGTTACCACTGGACTACAGATCTATCTATCGAATTGGATTGGATTGATTTCTATATGTAATATATTTATACTAACTGACTGGTTCAGTTATTAAGTTCGATTGATTTCTATATGTAATATATTTATACTAACTGACTGGTTCAGTTATTAAGTTCGATTGATTTCTATATGTAATATATTTATACTAACTGACTGGTTCAGTTATTAAGTTCGATTGATTTCTATATGTAATATATTTATACTAACTGACTGGTTCAGTTATTAAGTTGGATTCATTTTGATATGTAATATATTTATACTTACTTAAACCTGTAAGAAGTCAGCATAGATATAATTAGATGTTGATTATAATCGGATTGTAAATATATATGACTATATGTATTAGTATTAATGCCATAATGTGATCTTATTGAAGTAGTGAGTGTGAAACTGGGCATACATTTTCATTATGTAAATTATCTCATATTTGATTTATTGTCAACAACCGCGAACACTACTGTGCTTAAGTTTTCAACCACGTTTATGTTTCATGTCTGAGTCCATTTTTATTCCAATGGAACAATCGGCCGAAAGAAAATACTGTAGAGTAAAAATGTATTCGTTAATGAGAAAGTGTGATCGATGATCGCCGATTATTGGGTGTTTCCGATTAATTTTCGATTATAATCGATGGATCAGTCCACCACAAAATAGCACATTTCAGGCTGCTGTTTTCTTCAACTCAAAATGTCCATGTGTTGACTGGCTTGAACAAGTTTTGTAGTTCGTTCTTTGGTTCTCACACTGGCTTGATGATCCTCTCGCTAATTTTAGGATTACCGGTACAAGGTGTCCACTTTACTAACTTTCAATCAGTTTATCCCAATATTAATAAAGTTAACCACTTTCGAGAATTATGTCCCTTCTAATGGTGACTTTCATATTGGACTTCATGGTTTGCACATATCTCAATGGCTATAATATGCACTGCAACCCCTTTTTCCGATAGTGGTTCTGACACTGAACAAATGCACACTACCGTATTTACTGTAAATGGTTCGATTGTTTCTCTTTGAATGCCATATTTCAAGTTTGCGTTTGTTCTCACAAAACCAATTTGCAGAACTATAATGGCAGTGCCTATCGTGGATGGGATTAACTGGGACAACTATGCGTATGCATCCGTGTACGGTGCAGCCACAGCCCATCACAGGGGTATATTTGAGTGGGGATTCCTGTACAAGGAAAGTCAGGTCCCTCAGAAAGAGTTGAAAAGACGAGAACATAACAGTGAACCGTACAGGTATTAGTTGCGAAAAATGTATGCAAAACACTTGAGAAGATATTGTTCACACTGCGAAAATGGGTTGTATATGTAGATAAGTCCCTTGTTGTTGGTTTAAACATATTTATTCATTCATAATGTACAGTTGTTTGAGCCCCACTCAGACCGTGTCTCATTTATATAATACCACTGTAACCTATCATCACTGATGGTCACGGGTTCGAGCCCCGCTCAGAACGTGTCTCATTTATATGAAAAAGTTGGCAGTTTCTTACGTAGGTTGGTGCACCCAAGTACTGGTTAACCGCTGGAGCCTGCCCAGGAAAGGTGTTGTTAGGTAAACTGCCCGCCGGCGATATAGCCGAAAATGGTGCTGATGCAGGTGTAAAACCCGAAATATAACATAACATAACTCATTTATATAAAAAAGTTGGCAGTTTCTTACGGAGGTTGATGCACCCAAGTACTGGTTAACCGCTGGAGCCTGCCCAGGAAAGGTGTTGTTAGGTAAACTGCCCGCCGGCGATATAGCCCAAAATGGTGCTGATGCAGGCGTAAAACCCGAAATATAACTTAATGTACAGTACATATCTATTGTATACAAAATGAAAATGGATTTAATCGAAATTGTTGTTGAGGGTGGTGCAACAATTTTGGAATATTGTGAATGTGAATATTTCGATACCTCGTTACCTGTTCAAATTATTAATGAATGAAATATCTAATCTACAATGCAACCCATCTCGCCAGTTGTGCACATGTATGTTGCCAAGATTGCACTTACCTGAGAGTCGAGACTTTATTCTATGGAATACAAGTACAATTCCTAAATGTTACGATGAAACAGTTAAATATGTACATTTACGGAAAATCTGACCTCAAGTTGTGGCAATTTGGCTGTTGATGTAAGAAATACAGTCACACCTGTTGTTTTCTGTCATTGGGAAGGTTAAACTCAACCGAAATTTAAAAAAAAGAATTTGCCACATAGGACAGCTTGTTTTCTCGGTTTTTCATTGAAACCTTAAAATTCACTTGTGTTGACACCCAAATTCACTTGTGTGGACACCCATATTCACTTGTGTGGACACCCAAATATGCAATCAGGATATGTAGCTAACAATATAATATATTTTAAATTTGCAATAAGTGTTCTTTTACAAATTACATGTATCTCGAAAATAATACCTAAATGGTGCTGTACATAATCGGATAGCAAACAAGATTTTTGCTGTTTTTATTATAAGAACTGTAACAAATAAAACATATGCAACAATGCAACCAGGGTTCGATCCTCGGACCGGGAAGTATGTGAGATGGTATGGTGGTCGCCAGATCGGACAGGTGGGTTTTCTCCGAGTACTCCGGTGTCCTCCCACGCGTATGACCACATATACGCTTTTTCATCCGCGCCAACGAGAGTGATTAATATAAGTTGTTAAAACTTGCTTCGCAATCGTTATAAAATAAATAAAGTTTAAACTTAAATAAATCATAGATCGTGTATATCTAGATACGGTAATACTTTTATTGTGCTAAAATAGCAGTGATCATTATTAGACTGTTCTCGGAATTCAGGTTACAATCTCGCACAGTCGGTGTCGCTAACCTGTGAAATAAGATAATGCTCGGAGAGTGGGTCCCACCCACATTGTGGCGAATCATAAGTCAAATGTATAATTACTTACACAATATATCCGCGCTATGCAATCCAATGCAACAAATGATATGTACTGTTAAATGTTGATACAACGCAATGCGCATGTTGATTGGAAAATAAACAGCGATTCTACTTCAATATACAGTCAAACCTGTGTTAGTGGTCACCTCTATTATACAGTCAAACCTGTGTTAGTGGTCACCTCTATTATACAGTCAAACCTGTGTTAGTGGTCACCTCTATTATACAGTCAAACCTGTGTTAGTGGTCATCTATATTATACAGTCAAACCTGTGTTAGTGGTCACCTCTATTATACAGTCAAACCTGTGTTAGGGTCACCTCTATTATACAGTCAAACCTGTGTTAGTGGTCACCTCTATTATACAGTCAAACCTGTGTTAGTGGTCATCTATATATACAGTCAAACCTGTGTTAGTGGTCACCTCTATTATACAGTCAAACCTGTGTTAGTGGTCACCTCTATTATACAGTCAAACCTGTGTTAGTGGTCACCTCTATATACAGTCAAACCTGTGTTAGTGGTCACCTCTATTATACAGTCAAACCTGTGTTAGTGGTCACCTCTATTATACAGTCAAACCTGTGTTAGTGGTCATCTCTATTATACAGTCAAACCTGTGTTAGTGGTCACCTCTATTATACAGTCAAACCTGTGTTAGTGGTCACCTCTATTATAGTCAAACCTGTGTTAGTGGTCATCTCTATTAAGCAGTCAAACCTGTGTTAGTGGTCATCTCTATTATACAGTCAAACCTGTGTTAGTGGTCACCTCTATTATACAGTCAAACCTGTGTTAGTGGTCATCTCTATTATACAGTCAAACCTGTGTTAGTGGTCACCTCTATTATACAGTCAAACCTGTGTTAGTGGTCACCTCTATTGTACAGTCAAACCTGTGTTAGTGGTCACCTCTATTATACAGTCAAACCTGTGTTAGTGGTCATCTCTATTATACAGTCAAACCTGTGTTAGTGGTCACCTCTATTATACAGTCAAACTTGTGTTAGTGGTCACCTCTATTATACAGTCAAACCTTTGTTAGTGGTCACCTCTATTAAGCAGCCAACCTGTATTAAGCAGCCAATTTCCAGATTCCCAATATGTTGTTTTAGTATGCATTTGACATCTATTAAGCAGCCATCTGTGCTAAGCAGCCATTTTCTGTGATTCCCTTGGCTGGCTGCTTAATACAGGTTTGACTGTACATGTATTTCAATTGAATTTCGTGTTTGGTTGTATCAACTTTCACTGTAAATGCTATCGGGTTGCATTGGACGAGTGTAGGAGTAAGAGAATACGGGGAACATGCGACTCGTAACTACAGGTGTGACTGTGTTTTAGGCTTATCAGTAAGATATATATATCGTCACATTTTGTATGTATATATAATTATTAATATTTACAGGACAATATTGGCTGTTCCAACAGTGGACGTGATTGGTTATGAAACTTTTGAGTACGCTGCCCTGTTTTCCTCGGGCAGTCGTAGGGTTGGCATATTTGATTGGGGATTTCTGTACAAAGAGATCACTATTCCTAGAAGAGAGGCCGATATGCACACGTCCCGGGCTGAATCTTACAGGTTTTCTTGGAAATGGTTGTATGGCAGAAAGTTTCCATGTAATTTCCATTTATAGGACAGTGTATATTATTGCCACCCCCCCCCCCCCCATATAAAGCATTTTGTGTTTTTAGAATAGCTGCGGCTAAGCATATTTTGGCATTTTCAGGATGAAGGAAGCTGTCTATTTTCCTCCCTTATATTCTCCACCCTCACCTATCAGTGTACATAAGGGATGTTATACTAGGTCATGGGATCTGTTTCTTAAAGGAACATTGCTTTTTTGTTGTTGTTTTTTAGATAAATACAGTCAAACCTGTGTTAAGGACCACCTCTATTAAGCAGCCAGTTTTCAGATTTTCAATATGTTACTTCCTTATACACTCTATTTAGCAGCCACATGTGCTAAACAGCCACTTTCCGTGATTCCCGTGTCTGGCTGCATAACGCAATACACAGTCACTGACACAGTCATTAGGCCTCACATTTACACATAATTGTGTTCTACCATGACCCTGGTGTTTTTCAATGTATCTTGTAAAATAACTTGTGTGTGTTTTACGTTTATTTATCGTCGCTACCGGTTACCCATATGAGCGACGCCTGAAGAGATTAGTCATTTTAGATTTTGGAGGATAGTGCAATGATACAGACAGAGACCCATTCCAGAGTGTCCTCTGGTTCTTTTACGTGCACGATGTAAAGCACCGACACGAGACCTCGGTTTAACGTCCCATCTGAAAGACTATTAATTTTATTAGGGTCAGACAGGGGATCGAACCTACGATCCCTGGATTACCAGTCCAGCGTGTTACCACTGGACTACAGATTTCTCTCACATAATGCTTGCAGTCACTAACACATCACATTGTCATTGTACTCAAATTGTAACCATGGTGATTTCAAAGTTACACATTTGTCAGTGTTGTGATAGCAACCATTGGTTGTGCTCTTTATTTATTTGATATTTGTTTGGTCCGCCTCCGTGGTCGACTGGTTAAGGTCGCTGACTTGTATACCACTGTAACCTATCATCACTGATGGTCACGGGTTCGAGCCCCGCTCAGGCCGTGTCTCATTTATATGAAACAGTTGGCAGTTTCTTACGGAGGTTGGTGCACCCAAGTACTGGTAAACCGCTGGAACCTGCCCAGGAAAGGTGTTGTTAGGTAAACTGCCCGCCGGCGATATAGCCCAAAATGGTGCTGATGCAGGCGTAAAACCCGAAATATAACATAAATATAACATAATTGATATTTGTTTGTAAGCATTCTTACAAGATCATGTTAGATAGATGGGATTTGATTTAGATGGTGGACGTGAATGACAAATTTTATTTTGTTGGTGGTGGTGGTTTTACTTTTATTTATCGTCGCTACCGGTTACCCATATGAGCGACGCCTCCTGAAGAGATTAGTCATTTTAGATTTTTGGAGGATAGTACAATGATACAGACAGAGACCTATTCCAGAATCTCCTCTGGTTCTTTTACGTGCACGGTGTAAAGCACCGACACGAGACCTCGGTTTAATGTCCCATCTGAAAGACTGTTAATTTTATTAGGGTCAGACGGGGGATCGAACCTGCGATCCCTGGATTACCAGTCCAGCGTGTTACAGCGTGACTACAGATCCGTCTGTATTTTGTTGGTGGAGTAATATTGTACTATGTCTTTAGTTCAAGGGCATGGAAACAGCGTAAGAACATTTGCAGCAGCATTGCTCATTTGAATTTTCTTCTACAGGTATATTCGCCGTGACGACAGTCCAAGGAGCTGTTGTGATATCTCGGGCGTTGGCCTGTGTAGACACACAATGCTTAACATTTTATCTTCATCTATATGCTTATGTACTTGAAAAATATATAATCTTGGAATTCGTTATATAGCGCAGTCGTAGCGCGTTCGCTTCAGGTGCGAAAGGTTCGGAGTTTGAGCCCCGCTGGAGCCGTTACGATTGTGCCCTTAGGCAAGGCATTTAAATTCCACATGCCTCTTCTCTCCATCGTGGGCATGGATTCCACCAGGAATGAGGTCTCAAGAGTGATTAATATAAGTTAGAAGAACTTGTTTCGCAATCGAGCTAAATTAAATTTGTATAAACTAAATATATAATCTGATTTTGACTGAGATAGTCTTCTGTTTGTTCTGCCCGCTTCGTAGCTCTGTAATTAATTTATAATAGAAAAGAAATCTTTGTTGAGGAATAGTCTCCGTGCGAAAAATAATTTGTAATCACTTAGCACAAATGTTGACCATATCGAAGCGATGTACAGAAATCATGACACAGCCATGTCGAGTCATGGTCACCTGACTCGTAGTCGATTTCTAAAGCTCATCAGAGCTTATGTTATTTGTGATCTGTCTTGACGACTCAAAATAAATTTATCTTATCTAAGGTCACATTTAGAACTTCAAATTCTTGTATTTGGAATGGATTTTAATTTGCTAACAAACTCTTGTACAAACTGAATGTACGTTGTATGTTGTCATTGCGTGTTTGCGCACATGTGTAATTTCATTAGTACGTTAGTGCTTACAAACCATGTATGTTCCCTTTTTTCAGAGCTCCCACCCATGCTGGTGGACTGTTTGCCATAGATCGTAAATACTTCTTTGAAATGGGTGCTTATGATGAAGGACTTCAAATTTGGGGTGGTGAAAACTTTGAGCTTTCATTTAAGGTAGAGTTATTAAATTTATTAGATATTGTCTGTTCTGTAAACAATGGCAATGCAATGGCATCACGGTTGCCTTCTGCTGACTCTCAGGATCCTGTTAGCTTACCCAAGAGCAAAGCTTCCTGACGGGTATTGTTAGCTTACCCAAGAGCAAAGCTTCCTGATGGGTATTGTTAGCTTACCCAAGAGCAAAGCTTCCTGATGGGTATTGTTAGCTTACCCAAGAGCAAAGCTTCCTGACGGGTATTGTTAGCTTACCCAAGAGCAAAGCTTCCTGACGGGTATTGTTAGCTTACCCAAGAGCAAAGCTTCCTGATGGGTATTGTTAGCTTACCCAAGAGCAAAGCTTCCTGATGGGTATTGTTAGCTTACCCAAGAGCAAAGCTTCCTGATGGGTATTGTTAGCTTACCCAAGAGCAAAGCTTCCTGATGGGTATTGTTAGCTTACCCAAGAGCAAAGCTTCCTGATGGGATTGTTAGCTTACCCAAGAGCAAAGCTTCCTGATGGGTATTGTTAGCTTACCCAAGAGCAAAGCTTCCTGACGGGTATTGTTAGCTTACCCAAGAGCAAAGCTTCCTGACGGGTATTGTTAGCTTACCCAAGAGCAAAGCTTCCCGATGGGTATTGTTACTCCATTCCATCAACTTTGCTTTTAACATTGTCTCTGTCCCCACGCATCTTGCTATCTTTGTTGGTGTTTCTTTTACAAGGTCCGTCTCCGTGGTCGAGTGGTTACGGTCGCTGACTTGTATACCACTGTAACCTATCATCACTGATAGTCACGGGTTCGAGCCCCGCTCAGACCATGTCTCATTTATATGAAAAAGTTGGTAGTTTCTTACGGAGGTTGGTGCACCCAAGTACTGGTTAACCGCTGGAGCCTGCCCAGGAAAGGTGTTGTTAGGTAAACTGCCCGCCGGCGATATAGCCCAAAATGGTGCTGATGCAGGCGTAAAACCCGAAATATAACATAACATTTTTTCTCAAGAGAATTTTTGTTGAGGTTTTTGCATTTTCACAAAAGTCTGAGTTTGAAAAGTATAATCTGAAAATGTTAAGCAGAAGTCTCATTAATTGCTTTATAAATGCACACTTAAGCCCCCCCCCCCCACATCATTCACACAAATGAAAGTGTATACATGTATGTGATCATTCGTGTGGGTGGGAAACCGCAGTCCCCCAGAGAAAGCCCAACTGTCCTATCAGGTGGACGACTGTACCACTCACATACCATTCACACACTGCATGTCTGACCTGATGTCTGCATTCACATCACATATGTTATCAACTTATCATTAATATACAAACTCAGGGGAAATATGAAAGCAGTATTGATTTTTATTAAATATTCACTGATTATAATAGTTTAAAGCCATTGGAAGCATTTGTTATGGATCTTGTACATCTTACTGTAAAATAGTAAGTTTGTGTACAATTTATTGCAATAACAGGGATCATTCTATGGAGAAATTTATTTTTTTGGTTTTTACGATTTTCAAACAAAATTGTGTCTAGTAAGATACACTGGCCCATTATAAAGCACTCCTTCTATTCAAATGTTGTATTTAATGGTTGTACTGTGCATTTTAACCCTATTTTGAAGTATATTAAAGAACACCATTTAAGGAAGCGATCACGCGCAGTATCACTTCTCCCAAAAATTCTGACCTAGAATGAACCCTGAATAATCAATCATTCGACTTATACAAACATTTTATCAGATTGAATTCATTAATAAAACAAACTCAATAAAAAGCCTCGCCACAATATATACTAGCATACTGTCCGAGTAGTGTAGTGGTTAGTGTTTCTCCCACATGGTACGGTTGTCGCCAGATCGGACAGGTGGTTTTCTCCGGTTTTCTCCCAAACGAATGACCACATATACACTTTCATCCGCGCCAACGAGAGTGATTAATATAAGTTGTTAGAACTTGCTTCGCAATCGTTGTAAAATAAATAAAATTTAATTTATACAAATTTATTTTAGCTCGATTGTGAAACAAGTTCTTACAACTTATATTAATCATGCTCGATACCTCATTCCTGATGGAATCCATCGCCACGAGGGAGAGAGAAGAGGCAACATGGAATTTAAATGCCTTGCCTAAGGGCACAATACGTAACGGCTCCAGCGGGGCTCGAACTCCGGACCTTTTGCACCTGAAGTGAACGCGCATCCACTGCGCTATCACGGCTTCCACTAAATAAAGTTTAAACTTTCAATATATACAAGTAGGTCTGTACTGATTCATCCTGTGGAAGTCGTGATAGCGCAGTGGATGCGCGTTCGCTTCAGGTGCAAAAGGTCCGGAGTTCGAGCCCCGCTGGAGCCGTTACGATTGTGCCCTTAGGCAAGGCATTTAAATTCCATGTTGCCTCTTCTCTCTCCCTCGTGGCGATGGATTCCATCAGGAATGAGGTCTCGAGAGTGATTAATATAAGTTGAAATAACTTGTTGCGCAATCGAGCTAAAATAAATTTGTATAAATTACTGATTCATCCTTCATAATAAAAAGTTATCTGACAATATGCGAGACAGTAGCTTTAAAGGTTATCTGACAATATGCGAGACAGTAGCTTTAAAGGTTATCTGACAATATGCGAGACAGTAGCTTTAAAAGTTATCTGACAATATGCGAGACAGTAGCTTTAAAGGTTATCTGACAATATGCGAGACAGTGGCTTTAGAGGTTAACTGACAATATGCGAGATAGTAGCTTTAAAAGTTATCTGACAATATGCGAGACAGTAGCTTTAAAGTTATCTGACATATGCGAGACAGAGCTTTAAAGGTTATCTGACAATATGCGAGACAGAGCTTTAAAGGTTATCTGACCATATGCGAGACAGTAGCTTTAAAGGTTATCTGACAATATGCGAGACAGTAGCTTTAAAGGTTATCTGACAATATGCGAGACAGTAGCTTTAAAGGTTATCTGACAATATGCGAGACAGTGGCTTTAGAGGTTATCTGACAATATGCGAGACAGTAGCTTTAAAGGTTATCTGACAATATGCGAGACAGTAGCTTTAAAAGTTATCTGACAATATGCGAGACAGTAGCTTTAAAGGTTATCTGACAATATGCGAGACAGTAGCTTTAAAGGTTATCTGACAATATGCGAGACAGTAGCTTTAAAGGTTATCTGACAATATGCGAGACAGTAGCTTTAAAGGTTATCTGACAATATGCGAGACAGTAGCTTTAAAGGTTATCTGACAATATGCGAGACAGTAGCTTTAAAGGTTATCTGACAATATGCGAGACAGTAGCTTTAAAGGTTATCTGACAATATGCGAGACAGTAGCTTTAAAGGTTATCTGACAATATGCGAGACAGTAGCTTTAAAGGTTATCTGACAATATGCGAGACAGTAGCTTTAAAGGTTATCTGACAATATGCGAGACAGTAGCTTTAAAGGTTATCTGACAATATGCGAGACAGTAGCTTTAAAGGTTATCTGACAATATGCGAGACAGTAGCTTTAAAGGTTATCTGACAATATGCGAGACAGTAGCTTAAAAGTTATCTGACAATATGCGAGACAGTAGCTTTAAGGTTATCTGACAATATGCGAGACAGTAGCTTTAAAGGTTATCTGACAATATGCGAGACAGTAGCTTTAAAGGTTATCTGACAATATGCGAGACAGTAGCTTTAAAAGTTATCTGACAATATGCGAGACAGTAGCTTTAAAGGTTATCTGACAATATGCGAGACAGTAGCTTTAAAGGTTATCTGACAATATGCGAGACAGTAGCTTTAAAGGTTATCTGACAATATGCGAGACAGTAGCTTTAAAGGTTATCTGACAATATGCGAGACAGTAGCTTTAAAAGTTATCTGACAATATGCGAGACAGTAGCTTTAAAGGTTATCTGACAATATGCGAGACAGTAGCTTTAAAGGTTATCTGACAATATGCGAGACAGTAGCTTTAAAGGTTATCTGACAATATGTGAGACAGTAGCTTTAAAGGTTATCTGACAATATGCGAGACAGTAGCTTTAAAGGTTATCTGACAATATGCGAGACAGTAGCTTTAAAAGTTATCTGACAATATGCGAGACAGTAGCTTTAAAAGTTATCTGACAATATGCGAGACAGTAGCTTTAAAGGTTATCTGACAATATGCGAGACAGTAGCTTTAAAGGTTATCTGACAATATGCGAGACAGTAGCTTTAAAGGTTATCTGACAATATGCGAGACAGTAGCTTTAAAGGTTATCTGACAATATGCGAGACAGTAGCTTTAAAGGTTATCTGACAATATGCGAGACAGTAGCTTTAAAGGTTATCTGACAATATGCGAGACAGTAGCTTTAAAGGTTATCTGACAATATGCGAGACAGTAGCTTTAAAGGTTATCTGACAATATGCGAGACAGTAGCTTTAAAGGTTATCTGACAATATGCGAGACAGTAGCTTTAAAGGTTATCTGACAATATGCGAGACAGTAGCTTTAAAGGTTATCTGACAATATGCGAGACAGTAGCTTTAAAAGTTATCTGACAATATGCGAGACAGTAGCTTTAAAGGTTATCTGACAATATGCGAGACAGTAGCTTTAAAGGTTATCTGACAATATGCGAGACAGTAGCTTTAAAGGTTATCTGACAATATGCGAGACAGTGGCTTTAAGGTTATCTGACAATATGCGAGACAGTAGCTTTAAAGGTTATCTGACAATATGCGAGACAGTAGCTTTAAAAGTTATCTGACAATATGCGAGACAGTAGCTTTAAGGTTATCTGAATATGCGAGACAGTGCTTTAAGGTTATCTGACAATATGCGAGACAGTAGCTTTAAAGGTTATCTGACAATATGCAGACGAGACAGTAGCTTAAGGTTATCTACAATATGCAGACAGTAGCTTTAAAGTTATCTGACAATATGCGAGACAGTAGCTTTAAAGGTTATCTGACAATATGCGAGACAGTAGCTTAAAGGTTTTGTTGGGGTGTAGCTTTAAAGGTTATCTGACAATATGCGAGACATAGCTTTAAAGGTTATCTGACAATATGCGAGACAGTAGCTTTAAAGGTTATCTGACAATATGCGAGACAGTAGCTTTAAAGGTTATCTGACAATATGCGAGACAGTAGCTTTAAAGGTTATCTGACAATATGCGAGACAGTAGCTTTAAAGGTTATCTGACAATATGTGAGACAGTAGCTTTAAAGGTTATCTGACAATATGCGAGACAGTAGCTTTAAAGGTTATCTGACAATATGCGAGACAGTAGCTTTAAAAGTTATCTGACAATATGCGAGACAGTAGCTTTAAAGGTTATCTGACAATATGCGAGACAGTAGCTTTAAAAGTTATCTGACAATATGCGAGCAAGTAGCTTTAAAGGTTATCTGACAATATGCGAGACAGTAGCTTTAAAGGTTATCTGACAATATGCGAGACAGTAGCTTTATAGGTTATCTGACAATATGCGAGACAGTAGCTTTAAAGGTTATCTGACAATATGCGAGACAGTAGCTTTAAAAGTTATCTGACAATATGTGAGACAGTAGCTTTAAAGGTTATCTGACAATATGCGAGACAGTAGCTTTAAAGGTTATCTGACAATATGCGAGACAGTAGCTTTAAAAGTTATCTGACAATATGCGAGACAGTAGCTTTAAAAGTTATCTGACAATATGCGAGACAGTAGCTTTAAAGGTTATCTGACAATATGCGAGACAGTAGCTTTAAAGGTAAATTGGATTCTGAATCTAAGTAGATATTGGCTAGATCTAAATATAGCTGGAAGAATGATTAATAATGAACAATCAATGTAGAAGTTTTTAGATAATTGCAGCCATTTTAGAAACTGCGACATCATCATTCTTTTCTGTTGATTGGTTTTAACCAAATATAGAATTGATGTCCAATTTAGTAGTAAGGAAACATTAGTAAGGAAAATTCCTGTACTTGGATTGCGGTAGTGTTGTGTTGTGTTATGCTGTCTTTAATGTGCCATTTATAGTAAAAATGTTTTATGAAACATGCCTGTCTTAAAAAAAACTTTATTTTACAACGATTGCGAAACAAGCTTTAACAACCTATATTAATCACTCTAGTTGGCTCGAATGAAAGCGTAAATGTGGTCATTCATGTGGTAGGAAACTGGAGTACCCGGAGAAAACCACCTGTCGGATCTGGCGACCACCGTACCATCTCGTATACTTCCCGGTCCGAGGATCAAACCCGTGTCGCATTTGTGAGAAGCGTGTGCACTAACCACTGCGCTAACATGCCTGTCTTACTTTGTAGTCATCAGATTGCCATATATAGGTATAAACATCAGGATGGTATGGCAATGTTAGCTATGTTCATGTCCTGTCGTTCTCTTACAGATATGGCAATGTGGAGGTAGCATAGAATGGGTGCCGTGTTCCAGGGTCGGTCATGTCTATAGAAACCATATGCCTTACGGGTTTGGAAAGATTGATGTTAAAATTCCAGTTATATTATTGGTAAGAATTGTTTTTTTTTGGTATTATATTCCAATGAAATTGCTGTTTAACGTAAAACTGAATTAGTGAACTACCTTCCTCAGTTCTTTGATCACATTTTCATCACCATGTTATGTTTTGCCCATCACCTCAGTGAGTTTTGCCCATCACCTCAGCAAGTTTCGCCCATCACCTCAGCAAGTTTCGCCCATCACCTCAGTGAGTTTCACCCATCACCTCAGCAAGTTTCGCCCATCACCTCAGCAAGTTTCGCCCATCACCTCAGTGAGTTTCGCCCATCACCTCAGCAAGTTTCGCCCATCACCTCAGCAAGTTTCGCCCATCACCTCAGCAAGTTTCGCCCATCACCTCAGCAAGTTTCACCCATCACCTCAGTGAGTTTCGCCCATCACCTCAGCAAGTTTCGCCCATCACCTCAGCGAGTTTCACCCATCACCTCAGCGAGTTTCGCCCATCACCTCAGCAAGTTTCGCCCATCACCTCAGCAAGTTTCGCCCATCACCTCAGCAAGTTTCGCCCATCACCTCAGTGAGTTTCACCCATCACCTCAGCAAGTTTCGCCCATCACCTCAGCAAGTTTCACCCATCACCTCAGTGAGTTTCGCCCATCACCTCAGTGAGTTTCGCCCATCACCTCAGTAAGTTTCGCCCATCACCTCAGTGAGTTTCACCCATCACCTCAGCAAGTTTCGCCCATCACCTCAGCAAGTTTCGCCCATCACCTCAGCAAGTTTCGCCCATCACCTCAGCGAGTTTCACCCATCACCTCAGCGAGTTTCGCCCATCACCTCAGCAAGTTTCGCCCATCACCTCAGCAAGTTTCGCCCATCACCTCAGCAAGTTTCGCCCATCACCTCAGTGAGTTTCACCCATCACCTCAGCAAGTTTCGCCCATCACCTCAGCAAGTTTCGCCCATCACCTCAGCGAGTTTCGCCCATCACCTCAGTGAGTTTCGCCCATCACCTCAGCAAGTTTCGCCCATCACCTCAGGTGAGTTTCACCCATCACCTCAGTGAGTTTCACCCATTATCTCAGTGAATTTCACCCATCACCTCAGTGAGTTTTGCCCATCACCTCAGTGAGTTTCGCCCATTACCTCAGTGAGTTTCACTCATTACCTCAGTGAGTTTCACCCATTACCTCAGTGAGTTTCACTCATTACCTCAGTGAGTTTCACTCATTACCTCAGTGAGTTTCACCCATTACCAGTATTTAACACTTGGGATTTCACACCTCATCACTCAGGGATCGTAGGTTCGATCCCCCGTCTGACCATAATAAAATTAACAGTCTTTCAGATGGGACTTTAAACCGAGGTCTCGTGTCGGTGCTGTACACCGTGCACGTAAAAGAACCAGAGGAGGCTCTGGAGTGGGTCTCTGTCTGTATCATTGCACTATCCTCCAAAACTCTAAAATGACTAATCTCTTCAAGAGGCGTCGCTCATATGGGCAACCAGTAGCGACGATAAATAAACGTAAAACACACACCTCATCACTGTGTGCTTTGTATCTCTGTCCACCAACATTTTTCTTGTAAACTATCTATTTACGGTTAGATTTTAACCAAACTGGGGTCACTCGCTCTATTGTAATGAAAATTTGGTTCTTTTTGATAATGTGTCATTTTCCGGAAAATCAAAGAGGCCAGTAGGTAGATGAAGTGGAAGTAATTATTTGCAAGCGCAGTAGAAACTTTAATTTTAGCCCAATGTTGTTCAAACTTTGTCTTAAGGTTTATTTTGATGGAATCTTGGTTGCTTTCATTTCAATTTCTCTCTTGTCACTTGCTCAGAAACTTTTCGATAAATCCTTGGAATTATATTTCTGAGAATCTCTCATTTGATTCTGGATACCGTTCAAACAGTATTTGCAAAGAACATAGAGCTAGATCAACCGCCATGGAACATGCCGTCTGATCAGGCTCTATGCTGTTTGCTATTCAGATGATGTTGCTAAGACACTTGGCTATGTAGCAAACAACATAGATCCTGATCAGCATGCTGCAGCTGATCTGGATCTATGTTGTATGCAAAAGCCTTTAAATGTATCCAGAATGAAATGGGTTAACTGAAATGCTGCCCTTTCAACACCACATACCTCTAAATAGGCTTACAAAAATTGTAGATCCAGATGAGCCGGCTCGCGGCGAGCTCTCATTAGGATCTGCACTTTTTGTAATACAGTCAAACCTGTCTTAAGCAGCCAGCCAAGGGAATCACAGAAAGTGGCTGCTTAGCACAGGTGGCTGCTTAATAGACGTCAAATATATAATAAAACAACATATTGGGAATCTGGAAACTGGCTGCTTAATACAGGTTGGCTGTTTAATGTAGGTGACCACTAACACAGGTTTGACTGTATTACTATTTTTAGACGAAATTACCCATGTTGATAAATGAACTGGTCCAAATTTAATTTTCTTATTAATATATTGGTCTAAAAATATCATGCACCAGTCCATGTCAGTTACTTGATGTTGAATGCACCAGTCCATGTCAGTTACTTGATGTTGAATGCACCAGTCCATGTCAGTTACTTGATGTTGAATGCACCAGTACATGTCAGTTACTTGGTGTTGAATGCACCAGTCCATGTCAGTTACTTGATGTTGAATGCACCAGTCCATGTCAGTTACTTGATGTTGAATGCACCAGTCCATGTCAGTTATTTGATGTTTTCTATCTATTTTCAGAATTATATGCGAGTAGTTGAAGTGTGGTTAGATGACGAATTCAAAGAATATTTTTACACGAGAGAACCGAGCGTTCGGGGCTACCCAATAGGAGATATAACTAAACAATTGAAATTTAAACATGACAATAAATGCAAGAGTTTTAAATGGTTTATGGACAACGTAGCATACGAAGTATATGACAAATTCCCCTTGTTACCCCCAAACAAAGCTTGGGGAGAGGTAGGTGAAACATTGTGTAATTTGTGTAACATATGTATAGCAAGTGTCTAATTAGTGTACCATGTTCTGTGTGTAACATATGTATAGCAAGTGTCTAATTAGTGGACCACGTTCTGTGTGTAACATATGTATAGCAAGTGTCTAATTAGTGTACCACGTTCTGTGTGTAACATATGTATAGCAAGTGTCTAATTAGTGGACCACATTCTGTGTGTAACATATGTATAGCAAGTGTCTAATTAGTGTACCACGTTCTGTGTGTAATTAATTTACCATGGACATGTTTAATGATAGACATCGGTCAGTTACTGCCCCTGAATACTCTCTAAAAGTAGATAGGTCCTATTAAGTGTTTTTTAAAAGTTGTTTCCTTTGCACAACATGCTAGCTATTTTATACCACTATCGCTTCTTATGATTATTAAATTACTATATCTCGACAGATCTCATACATAATTAGTGTACCACGTTCTGTGTGTAATTAGTGTACCATGTTCTGTGTGTAATTAGTGTACCACGTTCTGTGTGTAATTAGTGTACCACATTCTGTGTGTAATTAGTGTACCACGTTCTGTGTGTAATTAGTGTACCACGTTCTGTGTGTAATTAGTGTACCATGTTATGTGTGTAATTAGCGTACCACATTCTGTGTGTAATTAGCGTACCACATTCTGTGTGTAATTAGTGTACCACATTCTGTGTGTAATTAGTGTACCACGTTATGTGTGTAATTAGTGTACCACATTATGTGTGTAATTAGTGTACCACATTATGTGTGTAATTAGTGTACCACGTTCTGTGTGTAATTAGTGTACCATGTTCTGTGTGTAATTAGTGTACCACGTTCTGTGTGTAATTAGTGTACCATGTTCTGTGTGTAATTAGTGTACCACATTATGTGTGTAATTAGCATACCATGTTCTGTGTGTAATTAGTGTACCACGTTATGTGTGTAATTAGCATACCACGTTCTGTGTGTAATTAGTGTACCACGTTATGTGTGTAATTAGTGTACCACGTTCTGTGTGTAATTAGTGTACCATATTCTGTGTGCAATTAGTGTACCACGTTCTGTGTGTAATTAGTGTACCACATTATGTGTGTAATTAGCATACCATGTTCTGTGTCTAATTAGTGTACCATGGAAATGTTTCATTAGTGTACCATGGAAATGTTTCATTAGTGTACCATGGAAATGTTTCATTAGTGTAATATAACGCGTGTCTCGTTAGTGTAACATGTTACTTGTCTAAATAAGGTACCATGGGAAATGTCTGATCAGTGTACCATGGGAAATGTCTGATCAGTGCACCATGGGAAATGTCTGATCAGTGTACCATGGGAAATGTCTGATCAGTGCACCATGGGAAATGTCTGATCAGTGTACCATGGGAAATGTCTGATCAGTGTACCATGGGAAATGTCTGATCAGTGTACCATGGGAAATGTCTGATCAGTGTACCATGGGAAATGTCTGATCAGTGTACCATGAGAAATGTCTGATCAGCGTACCATGGGAAATGTCTGAGCAGTGTACCATGGGAAATGTCTGATCAGTGTACCATGGGAAATGTCTGATCAGTGTACCATGGGAAATGTCTGAGCAGTGTACCATGGGAAATGTCTGATCAGTGTACCATGGGAAATGTCTGATCAGTGTACCATGGGAAATGTCTGAGCAGTGTACCATGGGAAATGTCTGAGCAGTGTACCATGGGAAATGTCTGACAAATGCAGCATCTATGATTTTGAGATTATTACTTACTGTACAATGACTATAAAGAATCCTCATTTTGTTCTAATTTCAGTTTAAACAGAAGATGGGTATGATGTGTTGGGACACGATGGGCCAGTCTGTGGGTGGAGGTCCAATAGGTGTTAGCCACTGCCATCACTTTGGTGGCAACCAGGTACGTGGGGGATGCAGTCATTGTTTCTATGACAACAGTGTTCTAACATACCTTCCCAGGTTAACTAACCAACTTGCTGACCTTGCACTTGTAATCTGTACAACTATAATCAGATTTTGCTTAATTATTCATTCTTGTCTGTATTTAGTTTACGTGGAATTGTATTCATGGGCAGTTGAGGTATTTCAGTTTTGGGGGACGATGGATATCCTATATTAAGTCACTAACGTACTGCGCACCATGTCTATCTTACGGACAACACATTCAGGGAGTACAGTCAGACCTCTCTAGAGCAAACACCATCCGGATACATCGAGATTGGTTGTTGTAGAGAGGTTGTTGTTCTAGGGAGGTTCAACTTTTTGAAGTCTGGAAATGCGCGAATACTCAAGTTTATAGTCGGTGGCTCATACTGATTTGAATATAGAGTATACAGAATGGGGTCCTATGTACAATTGTACTTTCGGTAAATATTCAAAAAAATTCTAAAACTAACTCAAAAGCATTGAAAATTCAATTTCTTTTTAATACATATAACTATACAGTATACATATATCAGTCTGAAACTAAACACAGATTTTATGTTTGCTTAAAAAAGTCACTGATTTTACTCTGAGGTCCAGCTGAGGACACAATGTGTTAAAATCCCCCAGATTATGCAAATCCAGACAATTGTGTACATTTAACGATTTATGTTTTCAATTGTATAAACAACATAAAACATATCTGTCGCATCACGGCAATTATCACTTCCATGCAAAATTTCATAAAAGAAGCTCCATAAATAGCGCTAATTGTAAGTTTGTTTTCATAATATGGTCGGCCTTTTATAATTGATCACATAAATGGCTTCCGAATAACCTGGTTCCCATCTGCAATTTGTATATGTATATTCAAAGACATAACTGTTAGGAAACCAGACGTATACATAGTGTGATTCTATTGTTAGCTATTTTTAGAATTGGGAAATACATGTACAAGATATTTTAGGATTATTGTCTGTTCTTGGGAGGTTTTACGCATCGATGGGTGGGAAATTGACTGTCGTTGTGCATTGTTGAGAGGTGTTGTTCGTGAGAGGTGAAATTACATTAAAATCCAACGGGAGTGAATAAAGGTGACGTTATAAAGAGGGTGTCGCTCCTGGGAGGTGACGTTTGGGGAGGTGGGACTGTATATAACACAATACAACAATATTAGTTGTAAGAACTTGTTTCGCAATCAAGTTAACATCAATTTGCATAAACTAACATACTGCGCAGCATATCTATCCTACGGACAACACATTCAGGGAGAAATTACACTGTTAAAAAACAGTACGACACTTTAATATTAAACAGCACTGTACAGTACTTCAATAATCCGACCCCAACTCATTAGGATTGATTACAATCAAATCCATGCCCAGGAAAAGGTGTTATTAAGTAAAACTGCCCGCCGGCGATATAGCCCAAAATGGTGCTGATGCAGGTGTAAAATCCGAAACATTACATACAATCGAATCCAGCATAGCCTTTATTTAATTTGTCGTATTTTCTATTCACGTGTATATGTAAAACGAATCGAGCAATAAAATATGATTAAACTGAATCCAGCATACATTATTATACAAAGACCTTCAACTTTATTATTAATGGTCGTATTCATCTAAAAATATCCGGCTTCTCTCTCTTCCACTACGCTGATGCTCTCTCCGATACGGCTGCCGATGTATTATTGTACCATGAGTTAAATCACGGTGATGATAAATTTCCCCCGAGTGTTTACGTTTTGTTGGTACCGTATAAACAACTTCACCTTGTTAATAATGGAATTTAGAATTTTACGAATGGGGAAATTTATCAGTTTTCAAAAGGAACATGGGAAACGGTGTCGGTAAAAATCACGTAAAATCTAATATGAAATCACCACTCGTGTAACTATATATAAATTGTAGCACATTTGTTCACACATATACTTGCACAATGGTTATGGTATTTTGGTTCGCAGTGTACACATAACATTTTACAAATAATAGTCAGTTGTGAATGAAATATTTATATACCTGGTAGACACCTTAGCTAACTGTGTGTGTGTGTTTTACGTTTATTTATTGTTGCTACCGGTTGCCCATATGAGCGATGCCTCCAGAAGATATTAGTCATTTTAGATTTTTGGAGGATAGTGCAATGATACAGACAGAGACCTATTCCAGAGTCTCCTCTGGTTCTTTTACGTGCACGGTGTACAGCACCGACACAAGACCTTGGTTTAAAGTCCCATCTGAAAGACTGTTAATTTTATTAGTGTCAGACGGGGGATCGAACCTTAGCTAACTTTCAGCAGAGATCAATTTATAATCTGCTTATAACTATTAGATATCTGTAACTGAATTTAAATGTGTAACTGTATGTAAGATTAAAATAAAGCACATGAGTATATATACATGTACTTACAGTAGGCTGTAAGGTGGGGTGTATGTGGGTGGACATTGCAGTATGTTCAACTGATAAATAGGCACTAGGCCACTACATGAGTATATACATGTACTTACAGTAGTCTGTAAGGTGGGGTGTATGTGGGTGGACATTGCAGTATGTTCAACTGATAAATAGGCACTAGGCCACTACATGAGTAGATACATGCACTTACAGTAGGCTGTACGATGGGGTGTATGTGGGTGGACATTGCAGTATGTTCAACTGATAAATAGGCACTAGGCCACTACATGAGTAGATACATGCACTTACAGTAGGCTGTACGATGGGGTGTATGTGGGTGGACATTGCAGTATGTTCAACTGATAAATAGGCACTAGGCCACTACATGAGTAGATACATGTACTTACAGTAGGCTGTAAGGTGGGGTGTATGTGGGTGGACATTGCAGTATGTTCAACTGATAAATAGGCACTAGGCCACTACATGAGTAGATACATGCACTTACAGTAGGCTGTACGATGGGGTGTATGTGGGTGGACATTGCAGTATGTTCAACTGATAAATAGGCACTAGGCCACTACATGAGTAGATACATGCACTTACAGTAGGCTGTACGATGGGGTGTATGTGGGTGGACATTGCAGTATGTTCAACTGATAAATAGGCACTAGGCCACTACATGAGTAGATACATGTACTTACAGTAGGCTGTATGGTGTGGGTTTATGTGGGTGGACATTGCAGTATGTTCAACTGATAAATAGGCACTAGGCCACTACATGAGTAGATACATGTACTTACAGTAGGCTGTAAGGTGGGGTTATGTGGGTGGACATTGCAGTATGTTCACTGATAAATAGGCACTAGGCCACTACATGAGTAGATACATGCACTTACAGTAGGCTGTAAGGTGGGGAGGTGTGGGTGGACATTGCAGTATGTTCAACTGATAAATAGGCACTAGGCCACTACATGAGTAGATACATGCACTTACAGTAGGCTGTACGATGGGGTGTATGTGGGTGGACATTGCAGTATGTTCAACTGATAAATAGGCACTAGGCCACTACATGAGTAGATACATGCACTTACAGTAGGCTGTATGATGGGGTGTATGTGGGTGGACATTGCAGTATGTTCAACTGATAAATAGGCACTAGGCCACTACATGAGTAGATACATGCACTTACAGTAGGCTGTACGATGGGGTGTATGTGGGTGGACATTGCAGTATGTTCAACTGATAAATAGGCACTAGGCCACTACATGAGTAGATACATGCACTTACAGTAGGCTGTATGATGGGGTGTATGTGGGTGGACATTGCAGTATGTTCAACTGATAAATAGGCACTAGGCCACTACATGAGTATATACAGGTACTTGCAGTAGGCTGTAAGGTGGGGTGTATGTGGGTGGACATTGCAGTATGTTCAACTGATAAATAGGCACTAGGCCACTACATGAGTAGATACATGCACTTACAGTAGGCTGTAAGGTGGGGGGGGGGGGGGTGGGGGGGACATTGCAGTATGTTCAACTGATAAATAGGCACTAGGCCACTACATGAGTAGATACATGTACTTACAGTAGGCTGTACGGGGGTGTGGGTGGACATTGCAGTATGTTCAACTGATAAATAGGCACTTGGCCACTACATGAGTAGATACATGTACTTACAGTAGGCTGTAAGGTGGGGTGTATGTGGGTGGACACTGCAGTATGTTCAACTGACAAATAGGCACTAAGCCACTACATGAGTAGATACATGTACTTACAGTAGGCTGTACGGGGGTGTGGGTGGACATTGCAGTATGTTCAACTGATAAATAGGCACTAGGCCACTACATGAGTAGATACATGTACTTACAGTAGGCTGTAAGGTGGAGTGTATGTGGGTGGACACTGCAGTATGTTCAACTGATAAATAGGCTCTAGGCCACTACATGAGTAGATACATGCACTTACAGTAGGCTGTACGATGGGGTGTATGTGGGTGGACATTGCAGTATGTTCAACTGATAAATAGGCACTAGGCCACTACATGAGTAGATACATGCACTTACAGTAGGCTGTACGATGGGGTGTATGTGGGTGGACATTGCAGTATGTTCAACTGATAAATAGGCACTAGGCCACTACATGAGTATATACAGGTACTTGCAGTAGGCTGTAAGGTGGGGTGTATGTGGGTGGACATTGCAGTATGTTCAACTGATAAATAGGCACTAGGCCACTACATGAGTAGATACATGCACTTACAGTAGGCTGTAAGGTGGGGGGGGGGTATGTGGGTGGACATTGCAGTATGTTCAACTGATAAATAGGCACTAGGCCACTACATGAGTAGATACATGTACTTACAGTAGGCTGTAAGGTGGGGTGTATGTGGGTGGACATTGCAGTATGTTCAACTGATAAATAGGCTCTAGGCCACTACATGAGTAGATACATGCACTTACAGTAGGCTGTAAGGTGGGGTGTATGTTGGTGGACATTGCAGTATGTTCAACTGATAAATAGGCTCTAGGCCACTACATGAGTAGATACATGTACTTACAGTAGGCTGTAAGGTGGAGTGTATGTGGGTGGACATTGCAGTATGTTCAACTGATAAATAGGCTCTAGGCCACTACATGAGTAGATACATGCACTTACAGTAGGCTGTATGGTGTGGGTTTATGTGGGTGGACATTGCAGTATGTTCAACTGATAAATAGGCACTAGGCCACTACATGAGTAGATACATGTACTTACAGTAGGCTGTAAGGTGTGGGTTTATGTGGGTGGACATTGCAGTATGTTCAACTGATAAATAGGCACTAGGCCACTACATGAGTAGATACATGCACTTACAGTAGGCTGTAAGGTGGGGAGGTGTGGGTGGACATTGCAGTATGTTCAACTGATAAATAGGCACTAGGCCACTACATGAGTAGATACATGCACTTACAGTAGGCTGTACGATGGGGTGTATGTGGGTGGACATTGCAGTATGTTCAACTGATAAATAGGCACTAGGCCACTACATGAGTATATACATGTACTTACAGTAGGCTGTACGGTGTGGGTGGACATTGCAGTATGTTCAACTGATAAATAGGCACTAGGCCACTACATGAGTAGATACATGTACTTACAGTAGGCTGTAAGGTGGGGTGTATGTGGGTGGACATTGCAGTATGTTCAACTGATAAATAGGCACTAGGCCACTACATGAGTAGATACATGTACTTACAGTAGGCTGTAAGGTGGGTGTATGTGGGTGGACATTGCAGTATGTTCAACTGATAAATAGGCACTAGGCCACTACATGAGTAGATACATGTACTTACAGTAGGCTGTAAGGGGGTGTGGGTGGACATTGCAGTATGTTCAACTGATAAATAGGCACTAGGCCACTACATGAGTAGATACATGTACTTACAGTAGGCTGTAAGGTGGGGTTTATGTGGGTGGACATTGCAGTATGTTCAACTGATAAATAGGCACTAGGCCACTACATGAGTAGATACATGCACTTACAGTAGGCTGTAAGGTGGGGAGGTGTGGGTGGACATTGCAGTATGTTCAACTGATAAATAGGCACTAGGCCACTACATGAGTAGATACATGCACTTACAGTAGGCTGTACGATGGGGTGTATGTGGGTGGACATTGCAGTATGTTCAACTGATAAATAGGCACTAGGCCACTACATGAGTAGATACATGTACTTACAGTAGGCTGTAAGGTGGGGTGTATGTGGGTGGACATTGCAGTATGTTCACCTGATAAATAGGCTCTAGGCCACTACATGAGTAGATACATGTACTTACAGTAGGCTGTAAGGTGGGGTGTATGTGGGTGGACATTGCAGTATGTTCAACTGATAAATAGGCACTAGGCCACTGCATGAGTAGATACATGTACTTACAGTAGGCTGTACGGGGGTGTGGGTGGACATTGCAGTATGTTCAACTGATAAATAGGCACTTGGCCACTACATGAGTAGATACATGTACTTACAGTAGGCTGTAAGGTGGGGTGTATGTGGGTGGACACTGCAGTATGTTCAACTGACAAATAGGCACTAAGCCACTACATGAGTAGATACATGTACTTACAGTAGGCTGTACGGGGGTGTGGGTGGACATTGCAGTATGTTCAACTGATAAATAGGCACTAGGCCACTACATGAGTAGATACATGTACTTACAGTAGGCTGTACGGTGGGGGTGTGTGGGTGGACATTGCAGTATGTTCAACTGATAAATAGGCACTAAGCCACTACATGAGTAGATACATGTACTTACAGTAGGCTGTAAGGTGGAGTGTATGTGGGTGGACATTGCAGTATGTTCAACTGACAAATAGGCACTAAGCCACTACATGAGTAGATACATGTACTTACAGTAGGCTGTACGGGGGTGTGGGTGGACATTGCAGTATGTTCAACTGATAAATAGGCACTAAGCCACTACATGAGTAGATACATGTACTTACAGTAGGCTGTAAGGTGGGTTGTATGTGGGTGGACATTGCAGTATGTTCAACTGATAAATAGGCACTAGGCCACTACATGAGTAGATACATGTACTTACAGTAGGCTGTAAGGTGGGGTGTATGTGGGTGGACATTGCAGTATGTTCAACTGATAAATAGGCACTAGGCCACTACATGAGTAGATACATGTACTTACAGTAGGCTGTAAGGTGGGGGGTATGTGGGTGGACACTGCAGTATGTTCAACTGACAAATAGGCACTAAGCCACTACATGAGTAGATACATGTACTTACAGTAGGCTGTACGATGGGATGTATGTGGGTGGACATTGCAGTATGTTCAACTGATAAATAGGCACTAAGCCACTACATGAGTAGATACATGTACTTGCAGTAGGCTGTACGATGGGGTGTATGTGGGTGGACATTGCAGTATGTTCAACTGATAAATAGGCTCTAGGCCACTACATGAGTAGATACATGTACTTACAGTAGGCTGTAAGGTGGGGTGTATGTGGGTGGACATTGCAGTATGTTCAACTGATAAATAGGCTCTAGGCCACTACATGAGTAGATACATGTACTTACAGTAGGCTGTAAGGTGGGAGGTATGTGGGTGGACATTGCAGTATGTTCAACTGACAAATAGGCACTAGGCCACTACATGAGTAGATACATGTACTTACAGTAGGCTGTAAGGTGGGGGGTATGTGGGTGGACATTGCAGTATGTTCAACTGATAAATAGGCACTAGGCCACTACATGAGTAGATACATGTACTTACAGTAGGCTGTAAGGTGGGAGGTATGTGGGTGGACATTGCAGTATGTTCAACTGATAAATAGGCACTAGGCCACTACAGGAGTATATACAGGTACTTACAGTAGGCTGTAAGGTGGGGGGTATGTGGGTGGACACTGCAGTATGTTCAACTGACAAATAGGCACTAAGCCACTACATGAGTAGATACATGTACTTACAGTAGGCTGTACGATGGGATGTATGTGGGTGGACATTGCAGTATGTTCAACTGATAAATAGGCACTAAGCCACTACATGAGTAGATACATGTAATTGCAGTAGGCTGTACGATTGGGTGTATGTGGGTGGACATTGCAGTATGTTCAACTGATAAATAGGCTCTAGGCCACTACATGAGTAGATACATGTACTTACAGTAGGCTGTAAGGTGTGGGAGGTATGTGGGTGGACATTGCAGTATGTTCAACTGACAAATAGGCACTAGGCCACTACATGAGTAGATACATGTACTTACAGTAGGCTGTAAGGTGGGGGGGTATGTGGGTGGACATTGCAGTATGTTCAACTGACAAATAGGCACTAGGCCACTACATGAGTAGATACATGTACTTACAGTAGGCTGTAAGGTGGGGGGTATGTGGGTGGACATTGCAGTATGTTCAACTGACAAATAGGCACTAGGCCACTACATGAGTAGATACATGTACTTACAGTAGGCTGTAAGGTGTGGGTGTATGTGGGTGGACATTGCAGTATGTTCAACTGACAAATAGGCTCTAGGCTACTACATGAGTAGATACATGTACTTACAGTAGGTTGTAAGGTGGGGGGTATGTGGGTGGACACTGCAGTATGTTCAACTGACAAATAGGCACTAAGCCACTACATGAGTAGATACATGTACTTACAGTAGGCTGTACGATGGGATGTATGTGGGTGGACATTGCAGTATGTTCAACTGATAAATAGGCACTAAGCCACTACATGAGTAGATACATGTACTTGCAGTAGGCTGTACGATGGGGTGTATGTGGGTGGACATTGCAGTATGTTCAACTGATAAATAGGCTCTAGGCCACTACATGAGTAGATACATGTACTTACAGTAGGCTGTAAGGTGGGAGGTATGTGGGTGGACATTGCAGTATGTTCAACTGACAAATAGGCACTAGGCCACTACATGAGTAGATACATGTACTTACAGTAGGCTGTAAGGTGGGGGGTATGTGGGTGGACATTGCAGTATGTTCAACTGACAAATAGGCACTAGGCCACTACATGAGTAGATACATGTACTTACAGTAGGCTGTAAGGTGTGGGTGTATGTGGGTGGACATTGCAGTATGTTCAACTGACAAATAGGCTCTAGGCTACTACATGAGTAGATACATGTACTTACAGTAGGCTGTAAGGTGGAGGGGGGTATGTTGATGGTCATTGCAGTATATTTTGATGGCTATTCCTAGGCTAAACAGTGATTGATTGTGGCCTTGTCTTACAAGCTTTATGGCTGAAATAATATCCACATACATGCATTACATAACCACCTGGGTTATGTCATTACCTCAAAGATGAAGAAGGGAGTTTATGATCAGTTAAATTATTGGGGGGGGGTGAGGTCAGGCAGGATCCTCAATGATGAAGGTGACACTTTGTGATCAGTTATGTGCAATGCATGTTTTTTTGCAAACAGGATTAAGTTGGAATCTCCCCAAACATAATGTAATGGGAATTTCATGGACATACATAAACAGTTTAAATATCTGTTGGGCACCATTTCAGCATAAACAGTTTAAATATCTGCTGGGCACCATTTCAGCATATACAGTTTAAATATCTGTTGTGCAGCATTTCAGCATAAACAGTTTAAATATCTGCTGGGCACCATTTCAGCATATACAGTTTAAATATCTGTTGTGCAGCATTTCAGCATATACAGTTTAAATATCTGTTGTGCAGTATTTCAGCATATACAGTTTAAATATCTGTTGTGCACCATTTCAGCATATACAGTTTAAATATCTGTTGTGCATCATTTCAGCATATACAGTTTAAATATATGTTGTGCAGCATTTCAGCATTTCAGCATATACAGTTTAAATATCTGTTGTGCACCATTTCAGCATAAACAGTTTAAATATCTGTTGTGCACCATTTCAGCATAAACAGTTTAAATATCTATTGGGCACCATTTCAGCATAAACAGTTTAAATATCTGTTGGACACCATTTCAGCATAAACAGTTTAAATATCTATTGGGCACCATTTCAGCATAAACAGTTTAAATATCTATTGGGCACCATTTCAGCATAAACAGTTTAAATATCTATTGGGCACCATTTCAGCATAAACAGTTTAAATATCTGCTGGGCACCATTTCAGTTACACCAATTTTCTTGATCTCTTAGTTTCAAATAAAATCTTACAATTAATTTAACCATAGACCATTATGCAGAATTTCATGTTTATTTAATTAAACAAAGAGAAATTTACATACCGGTAATCACGACTTTGACATTTTTATCGTATTACAGACATTTTAAAATACTTGTTTATACAAATTTAGTTTAGCTCGATTGCGAAACAAGTTTTTACAACATAATTGTTCTCAAGGCCTCATTCCTGGTGGAATCCAGCACTATTGGGGAGAGAGAAGAAGCAATGTGGATTTAAGTATTAGGCCTAAGGACACCATATAGTCGGTTCAAAAGCTCACTCGGAGCTTGTGTTGTACTGTTGCTATCTTGCCGACTGAAAATAAAATTTATCTTATCTTACCACCACCTTGATTCAGACGGGGCTCATACTCACAAGCTCTCAGTTACAAGGCAAACACCGCATCCACTACACCATGGAAGCTTAGCAATAATCCGCCTGTCACACACAAGTTGTTATGACTATCAACAGATTACCTAGCACAGTTTCAATGTTAAGACTAATATTGTTATTATTAAGCAGAGGTGTAAGGTTTGAACACTGGGTCATTGAAACAGCTAAATCCCCCTCGGTCTGGCTGCCATCTCCGTTTTGTCATGCAATGTTCCAGAATACACGGAGAACACACAATTAATATTTTCGCCAAAAAACTGAGAAAATAACGTTTGTGTTTTGTTAATTAACATTTCTTGTGCGTTCTCTGCGATTCTGTGAAGGTATTGTATATATACATGTGCCTTGTTCACTGCTTCAAGTTACATACGGAGTTTCGTGCACTAAGTAAGTACTGGTTAACAGCTGGAGCCTGCCCAGGAAAGGTGTTGTTAGGTAAACTGCCAGTCAGTAAGCCCAAAATGATGCTGATGAAGGCGTAAAACCACAACAAACAATAAATATATACCAATTGTAACATTCTATTCACCCGGCCCGGATATGAAATCTTTGCTCTATAAGGTTACATGACTGGCTTATTCTGAGAACATTTCTATTCACCCGGCCCGGATATGAAATCTTTGCTCTATAAGGTTACATGACTGGCTTATTCTGAGAACATTTCTATTCACCCGGCCCGGAGAATATGAAATCTTTGCTTTATACGGTTACATGACTGGTTTATTCCGAGAACATTCACCCGGCCCGGAGAATATGAAATCTTTGCTCTATAAGGTTACATGACTGGCTTATTCCGAGAACATTCTAATGACTGATTTATTCTGAGAACATTCTATTCACCCGGCCCGGAGAATATAAAATCTTTGCTCTATAAGGTTACATGACTGGTTTATTCCGAGATTTGGACTTTTATTGACTGTTTTAATTTGGGATTTGTTTGTTATATACATGTATATATATATATTGTATATTAATCTGTTGCAATGAGTATGTAGCAAAAAATATATGTATTTACCTAGTTTATACAAATTTATTTTAGCTCGATTGCGAAACAAGTTCTTACAACTTATATTAATCACTCTCGAGACCTCATTCCTGATGGAATCCATTGCCACGAGGGAGAGAGAAGAGGCATGTGGAATTTAAATGCCTTTCCTAAGGGCACAATCGTAACGGCTCCAGCGGGGCTCGAACTCCGGATCTTTCTCACCTGAAGCGAACGCGCATCCACTGTGCGCTATCACGACTTCCACATTATTTACGTATTTACCTAATTACATAACCCTAACACCTGGTGTGTGATACATGTATTAACTCTTTCAACACCAAGTAACTGACATGGACTGGTCCATGATATTCTTACACATAATTACATAAATGAATAAGAAAATTACATTCGGACCAGTTCATTTATCAAGATTGGTAATTTTGTCTAAAATTAGTAATACTACTGGCAAAAAGTGCAGATCCTGATGAGACGGCTCGTCACGAGCCGGCTCATCTGGATCTACACTTTTTGTAAGCCTATATAGAGGTCTGTGGTGTTGAAAGGGTTAATTTAAAATTTCTGTTTCAGTTTTTTCTGGTGTGCTGTGAATGCATTGATAGGCTTTACCTCTTAATCTATGCTGACTGAGTACCACGGCTTTATCTCTTAATATATGCTGAATGTGTACAAAGGCTTTACCTCTTAATCTATACTGAATGTGTATCAAGGCTTTACCTCTTAATCTATGCTGAATGTGTATCAAGGCTTTACCTCTTAATCTATGCTGAATGTGTACGAAGGTGTCACCTCTTAATCTATGCTGAATGTGTATCAAGGCTTTACCTCTTAATATATGCTGAATGTGTATCAAGGCTTTACCTCTTAATCTATGCTGAATGTGTATCAAGGCTTTACCTCTTAATCTATGCTGAATGTGTATCAAGGCTTTACCTCTTAATCTATGCTGAATGTGTATCAAGGCTTTACCTCTTAATCTATGCTGAATGTGTATCAAAGCGTTACCTCTTAATCTATGCTGACTGTGTACCACAGCTTTACCTCTTAATCT
The DNA here is from genome assembly GCA_014843695.1 of Archivesica marissinica. NCBI lineage: Eukaryota > Metazoa > Mollusca > Bivalvia > Venerida > Vesicomyidae > Archivesica > Archivesica marissinica. The sequence goes on along the minus strand of CM026398.1, from coordinate 45,874,428 downwards.
ATGCTGACTGTGTACCACGGCTTTACCTCTTAATCTATGCTGAATGTGTATCAAGGCTTTACCTCTTAATCTATGCTGAATGTGTATCAAGACGTTACCTCTTAATCTATGTTGAATGTGTATCAAGGCTTTACCTCTTAATCTATGCTGAATGTGTACGAAGGTGTCACCTCTTAATCTATGCTGAATGTGTATCAAGGCTTTACCTCTTAATCTATGCTGAATGTGTATCAAGGCTTTACCTCTTAATCTATGCTGAATGTGTACCAAGGCTTTACCTCTTAATCTATGCTGAATGTGTACCAATGCTTTACCTCTTAATCTATGCTGAATGTGTACCAATGCTTTACCTCTTAATCTATGCTGAATGTGTACCAATGCTTTACCTCTTAATCTATGCTGATGTGTACCAAGGCTTTACCGCTTAATCTATGCTGAATGTGTATCAAGGCTTTACCTCTTAATCTATGCTGAATGTGTACCATATTTATTCAATCATAAGCTTATTTAATGCACACCCTAGTGCCGATGATCAACATGGTGGAATTTACTAATATAGCAATGAAGTTCATATTATCAATAGTGTTTACTATACACGAATGTTGTGTGATGTTTATTAATCGCAACACCGACTTTCACACCAAATTTGGCAGGGAAAGTGTGCATCTTATAGTTGAGAAACGTAGGTATAATTGTGTTTCCATCCAGTCCGAAATCACGAGACATTTTCCGTGTCGCTGTGCCCCGCTTCTCTGTTTGAGTGCATCATTTTCCGTGTCGCTGTGCCCCGCTTCTCTGTTAGAGTGCATCATTTTCTGTGTTGCTGTGCCCCGCTTCTCTGTTTGAGTGCATCATTTTCCGTGTTGCTGTGCCCCGCTTCTCTGTTTGAGTGCATCATTTTCTGTGTTGCTGTGCCCCGCTTCTCTGTTTGAGTGCATCATTTTCCATGTTGCTGTGCCCTGCTTCTCTGTTTGAGTGCATCATTTTCCATGTTGCTGTGCCCCGCTTCTCTGTTTGAGTGCATCATTTTCCATGTTGCTGTGCCCTGCTTCTCTGTTTGAGTGCATCATTTTCCATGTTGCTGTGCCCCGCTTCTCTGTTTGAGTGCATCATTTTCCATGTTGCTGTGCCCCGCTTCTCTGTTTGAGTGCATCATTTTCCATGTTGCTGTGCCCCGCTTCTCTGTTTGAGTGCATTTAGAGTTATATTCATATTCAGAAAGAGTAAATTGCATGTGAGTGTCCCGGGGTTGTACTTGCACTGTATGTGAGTGTCCCGGGTTGTTGTACTTTCAATGTGAGTGTCCCGGGGTTGTTGTACTTTCAATGTGAGTGTCCCGGGGTTGTTGTACTTGCACTGTATGTGAGTGTCCCGGGGTTGTTGTACTTGCAATGTATGTGAGTGTCCCGGGTTGTTGTAATTTCAATGTGAGTGTCCCGGGGTTGTTGTACTTGCACTGTATGTGAGTGTCCCGGGGTTGTTGTACTTGCAATGTATGTGAGTGTCCCGGGTTGTTGTACTTGCACTGTATGTGAGTGTCCTGGGGTTGTTGTACTTGCACTGTATGTGAGTGTCCCGGGGTTGTTGTACTTGCAATGTATGTGAGTGTCCCAGGGTTGTTGTACTTGCACTGTATGTGAGTGTCCCAGGGTTGTTGTACTTGCAATGTATGTGAGTGTCCCGGGTTGTTGTACTTGCAATGTATGTGAGTGTCCCGGGGTTGTTGTACTTGCAATGTATGTGAGTGTCCCGGGGTTGTTGTACTTGCAATGTATGTGAGTGTCCCGGGGTTGTTGTACTTGCAATGTATGTGAGTGTCCCGGGGTTGTTGTACTTGCAATGTATGTGAGTGTCCCGGGTTGTTGTACTTGCAATGTATGTGAGTGTCCCGGGTTGTTGTACACATTCAGTTTTACCCTAATCAGTAGTGTAATATTCTAAGCTGATTGAACTGGATACAAATTTGTCGGCTTTCGAATCCCCAACCATTGATAAGCCACTCCAAAAAGCTCGGAAATGATTGATGATGCTAAATATCATATTGTGCTATTGTTAGAACTCTTTTAAGTTACGATCAAACGACTAGAATGCGAGTCGCTGTGGGGCACCCAGGATCTTCCCCCACCAATAGTAGCTGGAACGCTGCCATATGACCTAAGCTGTTGGTAGTGTGATGTAGGACCATAGATACAGATTTTGTCTAGTCCGCCTCCGTGGTCGAGTGGTTAAGGTCGCTGACTTGTATACCACTGTAACCTATCATCACTGATGGTCACGGGTACCAGCCCCGCTCACAGGGATTCGGCACGTTTGGGGGTACTAGTATATATATATAAGTACAGGGATTCTACTCTGTGGGATGTCAGATTTCGCATCGATCAGTAAAATGGCCCTATCTGAAACAATTTTGTACAAAGCTGTCCAAATATAACGCCTATCCCGAGTCTTTATATTGTTCTTCAAATAAAACACAACTTTAAGCTGCATGCATGTATACTTTGCAAACAATTGCCACATACATTGGCCATAGCAGGTCACATTTCCATACTAGGACACGGGTTCTGTCAGCAACAAAAAAAAATCTTCGACGGGAGAGTTTTAACTGTGAATAACATTATCAATAAAATGTGTTTCCACTAACCTGTATGTTTATTCGGCAAAAATGTACGCCAAAAAGAGATTTCGTAGCATTTTCAATTTGTATTGCAAAATTCTAAAGCGGCGCAATTCGCATTGAAACGAGCGTTCTGATTGGATTATGATTGTTCTTCATATATAAAAAAACATCTTGTTACATTCTAATAATCCAATCAGAACGCTCGTTTCAACGCTGGTTTCAACGCGAATTGCGCCGCTTTAGAAATTTTCAAAACAAATTGAAAATGCTACGAAATCTCTTTTTGACATACATTTTTGCCGAAAAAACATACAGGTTAGTGGAAACACATTTTATTGATAATGTTATTCACAGTTAAAACTCTCCCGTCGAAGATTTTTTTTTGTTGCTGACAGAACCCGTGTCCTAGTATGGAAATGTGACCTGCTATGGCCAATGTATGTGGCAATTGTTTGCAAAGTATACATGCATGCAGCTTAAAGTTGTGTTTTATTTGAAGAACAATATAAAGACTCGGGATAGGCGTTATATTTGGACAGCTTTGTACAAAATTGTTTCAGATATGGCCATTTTACTGATCGATGCGAAATCTGATATCCCACAGAGTAGAATCCCTGTACTTATATATATATACTAGTACCCCCAAACGTGCCGAATCCCTGTGGCCCCGCTCAGGCCCTGTCTCATTTATATGAAAAAGTTGGCAGTTTCTTACGGAGGTTGGTGCACCCAAGTGCTGGTTAACCGCTGGAGCCTGCCCAGGAAAGGTGTTGTTAAGTAAACTGCCCGCCGGCGATATAGCCCGAAATGGTGCTGATGCAGGTGTAAAACCCGAAATATAACATAACATAATATATAACAGATTTTGTCTATGATTGCGAGATTTGATTAGTGTGCTAATTTTGTTTGTATGTGTTAATTAGTGTGTAGTATATTTCAGATGTTTAGGCTGAATGTTAAGGGTCAACTGGGTGTAGGAGAACGGTGTATTGAGGCCCCATCAGGAGATACAATGCACATGAGTTTCTGTGATACACAACCTGAGGGACCATGGACATGGGACGAGGTAAGATTTGATAACTGTTATATCCGGGGCCTTCTTGTCTAACTATGAATGGGGGACAGTCATGTACATATTGGAGACAGTCATATACATGTACATATTGGAGACAGTCATATACATGTACATATTGGAGACAGTCATATACATGTACATATTGGAGACAGTCATATACATGTACATATTGGAGACAGTCATATACATGTAAACATTGGAGATAGTCATATACATGTACATATTGGAGACAGTCATATACACATTGGAGACAGTCATATACATATACACATTGGAGACAGTCATATACATGTACATATTGGAGACAGTCATATACATATACATATTGGAGACAGTCATATACATGTACATATTGGAGACAGTCATATACACATTGGAGACAGTCATATACATATACACATTGGAGACAGTCATATACATGTACATATTGGAGACAGTCATATACATGTACACATTGGAGAGAGTCATATACATATTGGAGACAGTCATATACATGTACATATTGGAGACAGTCATATACATGTACATATTGGAGACAGTCATATACATATTGGAGACAGTCATATACATATTGGAGACAGTCATATACATATTGGAGACAGTCATATACATATTGGAGACAGTCATATACATGTACATATTGGAGACAGTCATATACATGTACACATTGGAGACAGTCATATACATGTACATATTGGAGACAGTCATATATATGTACATATTGGAGACAGTCATATACATGTACACATTGGAGACAGTCATGTACATATTGGAGACAGTCATATACATGTACATATTGGAGACAGTCATATACATATACATATTGGAGACAGTCATATACATATACACATTGGAGACAGTCATATACATGTACACATTGGAGACAGTCATATACATATTGGAGAGTCATATACATGTACACATTGGAGACAGTCATATACATATTGGAGACAGTCATATACATGTACACATTGGAGACAGTCATATACATATTGGAGACAGTCATATACATATTGGAGACAGTCATATACATGTACATATTGGAGACAGTCATATACATATTGGAGACAGTCATATACATGTACATATTGGAGACAGTCATATACATATTGGAGACAGTCATATACATATTGGAGACAGTCATATACATGTACATATTGGAGACAGTCATATACATATACATATTGGAGACAGTCATATACATGTACATATTGGAGACAGTCATATACATGTACACATTGGAGACAGTCATATACATATTGGAGACAGTCATATACATATACATATTGGAGACAGTCATATACATATTGGAGACAGTCGTATACATGTACATATTGGAGACAGTCATATACATGTACATATTGGAGACAGTCATATACATGTACACATTGGAGACAGTCATATACATATTGGAGACAGTCATATACACATTGGAGACAGTCATATATATGTACACATTGGAGACAGTCATATACATGTACATATTGGAGACAGTCATGTACATATTGGAGACAGTCATATACACATTGGAGACAGTCATATATATGTACACATTGGAGACAGTCATATACATGTACATATTGGAGACAGTCATATACATGTACATATTGGAGACAGTCATATACATGTACATATTGGAGACAGTCATATACATGTACATATTGGACAGTCATATACATGTACATATTGGAGACAGTCATATACATGTACATATTGGAGACAGTCATATACATATACACATTGGAGACAGTCATATACACATTGGAGACAGTCATATACATATTGGAGACAGTCATATACATATTGGAGACAGTCATATACATGTACATATTGGAGACAGTCATATACATGTACACATTGGAGACAGTCATATACATGTACATATTGGAGACAGTCATATATATGTACATATTGGAGACAGTCATATACATGTACACATTGGAGACAGTCATGTACATATTGGAGACAGTCATATACATATACATATTGGAGACAGTCATATACATATACACATTGGAGACAGTCATATACATGTACACATTGGAGACAGTCATATACATATTGGAGAGTCATATACATGTACACATTGGAGACAGTCATGTACATATTGGAGACAGTCATATACATATACATATTGGAGACAGTCATATACATATACACATTGGAGACAGTCATATACATGTACACATTGGAGACAGTCATATACATATTGGAGAGTCATATACATGTACACATTGGAGACAGTCATGTACATATTGGAGACAGTCATATACATATACATATTGGAGACAGTCATATACATATACACATTGGAGACAGTCATATACATGTACACATTGGAGACAGTCATATACATATTGGAGAGTCATATACATGTACACATTGGAGACAGTCATGTACATATTGGAGACAGTCATATACATATACATATTGGAGACAGTCATATACATATTGGAGACAGTCATATACATATTGGAGACAGTCATATATATGTACACATTGGAGACAGTCATATACATGTACATATTGGAGACAGTCATATACATGTACATATTGGAGACAGTCATATACATGTACATATTGGAGACAGTCATATACATGTACATATTGGACAGTCATATACATGTACATATTGGAGACAGTCATATACATGTACATATTGGAGACAGTCATATACATATACACATTGGAGACAGTCATATACATATTGGAGACAGTCATATACATATTGGAGACAGTCATATACATATTGGAGACAGTCATATACATGTACATATTGGGATTCATATACATGTACACATTGGAGACAGTCATATACATGTACATATTGGAGACAGTATATATACTATTGGAGAGTCATATACATGTACACATTGGAGACAGTCATGTCATATTAGACAGTCATATCATATTTTGGAGACAGTCTTATATACACATTGGGTTTTGTTTGGGGTTTTTGGGGTTTTTTTGGGTTGTTTTGGGTTTTTTTTGGGGTTTTTTTGGAGACAGTCATATACATGTACACATTGGAGACAGTCATATACATATTGGAGAGTCATTACATGTACACATTGGAGACAGTCATATACATATTGGAGACAGTCATATACATGTACACATTGGAGACAGTCATATACATATTGGAGACAGTCATATACATATTGGAGACAGTCATATACATGTACATATTGGAGACAGTCATATACATATTGGAGACAGTCATATACATGTACATATTGGAGACAGTCATATACATATTGGAGAGTCATATACATATTGGAGACAGTCATATACATGTACATATTGGAGACAGTCATATACATATACATATTGGAGACAGTCATATACATGTACATATTGGAGACAGTCATATACATGTACACATTGGAGACAGTCATATACATATTGGAGACAGTCATATACATATTGGAGACAGTCATATACATATTGGAGACAGTCGTATACATGTACATATTGGAGAGTCATATACATGTACATATTGGAGACAGTCATATACATGTACACATTGGAGACAGTCATATACATATTGGAGACAGTCATATACATATACATATTGGAGACAGTCATATACATGTACACATTGGAGATAGTCATATACATGTACATATTGGAGACAGTCATATACATGTACATATTGGAGACAGTCATATACACATTGGAGACAGTCATATATATGTACACATTGGAGACAGTCATATACATGAACATATTGGAGACAGTCATACATATTGGAGACAGTCATATACACATTGGAGACAGTCATATATATGTACACATTGGAGACAGTCATATACATGTACATATTGGAGACAGTCATATACATGTACATATTGGAGATAGTCATATACATGTACATATTGGAGACAGTCATATACATGTACATATTGGAGACAGTCATATACATGTACATATTGGAGACAGTCATATACATGTACATATTGGACAGTCATATACATGTACATATTGGAGACAGTCATATACATGTACATATTGGAGACAGTCATATACATATACACATTGGAGACAGTCATATACACATTGGAGACAGTCATATACATATTGGAGACAGTCATATACATATTGGAGACAGTCATATACATAGTAAAAAATTATATTAATTACCATGTTTCTGTTATAAGCTACGAGACTTTGACAATGTTCTATTTACAAGATGTTTCTGACATATTTACTGATGTGTCTGACACCATATGTACAAGGCATTTGTATCTTCAGAGTTCTGGTCTTATCCGACACACTGACTACAGCAAGTGTGTGGAGGCGGGCAGCGATAACAAGCTACACTTGGTTCAGTGCGGGCCAGACAAATCATCGCAGATGTGGATCATCAATGAAATATGGACGTGGAAAAGATGATATGTCTCCACTATCTCTGGTGTATTTGAGAGGAGTGAGAGATGAAGGGAGAAAGGAAGATGGATGGGGGAGAGGTATAGGGAGATGGATGGGGGAGAGGTATAGGGAGATGGATGGGGGAGAGGTATAGGGAGATGGATGGGGGAGAGGTATAGGGAGATGGATGGGGGAGAGGTATAGGAAGATGGATGGGGGAGAGGTATAGGGAGATGGCTGGGGGAGAGGTATAGGAAGATGGATGGGGGAGAGGTATAGGGAGATGCATGGGGGAGAGGTATAGGGAGATGGATGGGGAGAGGTATAGGGAGATGGATGGGGGAGAGGTATAGGGAGATGGATGGGGGAGAGGTATAGGAGATGGATGGGGGAGAGGTATAGGGAGATGGATGGGGGAGAGGTATAGGGAGATGGATGGGGGAGAGGTATAGGGAGATGGATGGGGGAGAGGTATAGGGAGATGGAGGGGGAGAGGTATAGGGAGATGGATGGGGAGAGGTATAGGGAGATGGATGGGGGAGAGGTATAGGGAGATGGATGGGGGAGAGGTATAGGGAGATGGATGGGGGAGAGGTTGGGAGATGGATGGGGGAGAGGTATAGGAAGCGGATGGGGGAGAGGTATAGGATGGATGGGGGAGAGGTATAGGGATGAATGGGGTATAGGGAGATGGATGGGGGGAGAGGTATAGGGAGATGGATGGGGGAGAGGTATAGGGAGATGGATGGGGCAGAGGTATAGGGAGATGGATGGGGGAGAGGTATAGGGAGATGGATGGGGGAGAGGTATAGGGAGATGGATGGGGGAGAGGTATAGGGAGATGGATGGGGGAGAGGTATAGGGAGATGGGGGCACATTTTGATTTATGAGGTGATGGGATCCAATTATCTTATTATGGAATTATACCAAAGAGTTTTATTTTGTGATTGTGGTTTCATGGGAAAACAAAATACTTTCTTTGCAATATGAATAGTATGAACGACATTTTATCATTTTATGAATTGAAGGTTTATATATACGACATGTTGTTTTTGCTTTAAATTGAAAAATAAAATGATAGCCCATATGCATATTTTAATTCTAATGTTACATTTACAGTAGTAAACTACCATCTAATGCTAAGTTTGACAGTCCGGGTATAAAACATGTGTAACATTGACAGTCTGGGTATAAAACATGTGTAACATTGACAGTCCGAGTGTAAAACATGTGTAACATTGACAGTCCGAGTGTAAAACATGTGTAACATTGACAGTCCGAGTGTAAAACATGTGTAACATTGACAGTCCGAGTGTAAAACATGTGTAACATTGACAGTCTGGGTATAAAACATGTGTAACATTGACAGTCTGTGTATAAAACATGTGTAACATTGACAGTCTGGGTATAAACCATGTGTAACATTGACAGTCCGAGTGTAAAACATGTGTAACATTGACAGTCCGAGTGTAAAACATGTGTAACATTGACAGTCCGGGTATAAAACATGTGTAACATTGACAGTCTGGGTATAAAACATGTGTAACATTGACAGTCTGGGTATAAAACATGTGTAACATTGACAGTCTGTGTATAAAACATGTGTAACATTGACAGTCTGGGTATAAACCATGTGTAACATTGACAGTCCGAGTGTAAAACATGTGTAACATTGACAGTCCTACCGGTAGTATAAAACATGTGTAACATTGACAGTCTGGGTATAAAACCAAATCATGTGTAACATTGACAGACTGGGTATAAAACATGTGTAACATTGACAGTCTGGGTATAAAACCAAATCATGTGTAACATTGACAGTCTGGGTATAAAAACCAAATCATGTGTAACATTGACAGTCTGGGTATAAAACCAAATCATGTGTAACATTGACCGATCATGTATAAAATATATCTAAAACATTTTCCTAATACAAAAGGGGTTTATTTTCACCCTGAATGTATCATTTATTAATGTGTTATGGAGATATATATATATATTAGATTACATGTTTTAATTTCATACTTTGCATTTGTACAACATTAGTCTCTAAATTGGCCAAATAAGGGTAGGTCAGTGATAATGTATGATAGTGTGTATTGTTTATGCACGAGTAAGCACGAGTAAGCACGAGTAAGCACGAGTAATAAAATAGTGTAAATCGTGGGAGGATTTTGTGTATTTTCTGGTCAGAGTAATAATATTGTGTTGGAAAAATATCAAAATCTATGTTAAGTACCGGAACACTAAAATAGTTAAATTTTATTAACACATGTAATAGTTTAATATTTATAGTTCTTTATTTATCAGATTTTATAATAAAACACAATTTTGAGTCTTAGCTCAGCTTCTGTGTGTAGACAGCTCAGCTTCTGTGTGTAATCACAATGTTTTAACATTTCATTTTTATCAAAGCAATTTAGCAAATCAAGTCAAATCTAAAGTTTTTTATTGGCATAAACATATTCATGTCCATCGCCAAGAAACGTGATTGGCGGTTACATACAACGTTTACAGAGAAGCATGATATAATTTTATATATCCGGTATTATTAAGCGAAACTCGTTTCTTCATGAACATTATTATATGATATGTTTCTCAGGGTATTGAGAATAAATTTTTATCAGACCCAAAATGGCCGACTTGTTACTATAAATAGATTTAAACTTTTTATTTTACAATGATTATGAAGCAAGTTTTAACAACTTATATTAACCACTCTCGTTGGCGCAGATGAAAGCGTAAATGTGATTATTCGTTTAAATAGATTATGTTTTAAGATATAATATTTGGGAATACTGCATAAGACATCGTCATGAAATATATCCTGTATACTTGGGGCATTGCATGGAGCATCCATGCGGAAAGACAAATGCTTTTGATTGGAAGTGCCCGCTTTTGTTACTATAAATAGTTTTGAATTTTGTGTTCAATGTTTCGTTTGTGATTAACCCTTTCAACACCACAGACCTCTAAATAGGCTTACAAAAAGTGTAGATCCAGATGAGCCGGCTCATGACGAGCCGTCTCATCAGGATCTGCACTTTTTGCCAGTGATATGACTATTTTTAGACATAATTACCCATTTTGATAAATGAACTTGTCCAAATGTGATTTTCTGATTCATTTATTGGTTTATGAATATCATGGACCAGTCCATGTGAGTTACTTGGTGTTGAAAGAGTTAAACTGTTTTACAGATTGTTATGCACTTCATCAGGGTCACTAAAAGTATTATAAGCACTTCCTTGCAAGCTTGGTTTTGGGCGAATCAAGATGACCTACTTATTACTATAGACTAAGATAGTTGTGTTAAACCATGTTAGCAAATATTCATGAAATCATCTTGTATCTTAACTCTTTCACCGCCAATGTTGCATAAAAGGCCCTTTGCAAAAAGCGTAGAACCCGATCAGACTGAACAGAGTGTGCCGTCTGATCAGGCTGTATGCTGATTACTCTTCAGACAGTGGAGCTGAAGCACCTGTCCGAATAGCAAACAATATAGATCCTGATCAGACTCGGCGTTACGCAGTTGCTGATCTGGATCTATGTTGTTTGCACATTGCTTTGAATTTATTCGGTGCTGAAAGAGTTAATGGCATTGAGATATTTTTGGTCGCATCCACATTGGCTAAATTGTTACTATAAATAGATTATGTTTAGAGTGAACCATTTTTGGGTGTACTATAATGTGAGATATCTTCATGAATTGTATCGTGTGTATTAGCCTGGGTTCCAGTCTGTCAATTTTTAACTTATGGCAAAATGACAGCCTGAGGAAACTGGATTTCCGATTGTAGCGCCATCTACTTACTCCCATTTTTATGAGGGTGTAGATTTGAAGAACGACAACTCTTCTCTACAAGATAATATCGCTAAATATAGAAACGGAATTCTATCGGAAATCGCCGAACAGGCACGATTATACACGATCATTTCCGAATATACACGAATGCTCCCGTAGACTCATTTACATTGCAAACATATGATTTTCCCGTTTATATGTTATATTGACGAGATGGCGGATTTTAAATATTACATTTAGATGGTAATGGATCGATTCGGCGTAATTGAACTAAGGACGACTTAAATATTGAGTAAATATGTCAAATCAGATGCACATTGTACTTTTTAAAACTATTTATAGTTCCGTTGACTCGTAAACAATGGCGGCCAATTATAAAAGTTTTATCAACATTGCAGTGCCTCGCTTTCGATTCAAGTACGTCATTAATTAAGTCACGTGCTAATAGGCCTATTAATAGGATTAAAATAATTACACGGACAATCCCCCACTTTTCCCCAGGCGTTGATATGATCAGAAACTCAATACGGCCCAATAAATAGTCTGACCAGGTAAAATATTCCCAGGCTATGTGTGTATAGGATATTGAGGAGAATATCTAGGTGCTGAAAAAATTAACCCGTTTCATTCTGGATACCGTTCAAACAGTATTTGCAAAGAACATAGAGCCAGATCAGCCACCACTGAACATTCCATCTGATCAGGCTCTATGCTGTTTGCTAATCAGATGATCTTGATCTTGCTAAGATACTTAGCTATGTAGCAAACAACATAGATCCTGATCAGCACGCAACGTCTGGATCTAAGTAGTTTGCAATTTAAGCCTTTAAATGTTTCCAGAATGAAATGGGTTAATTGGGTTAAAAAAACTTCTTTTCTTACTATAAACAGTTTATGTTTACTTTCTCATTATTTTGCCTGTAGCATTATGTTTCTGGCTCCATCAAACTTTTCCATTCTATGTGATAAATGTTTTAGACCAGTTATTTAGTACACCGTTACAGCTTGCTCATGTTACCAAACAAATGAAATGCTTTTATTTTGTTCTTAAGGGTTTCATTGCAACTTTGTGCATGCACGCTTTATACTGATGAACGAATCGATCTTAAGTTTGCTATTGTTCACATATGATGAGCATTCGTAATGGTCAAATAGTTCATATGTCTAGAACTAGTAATGATAATAATTGAATCAAATAGTTCATATCTCTAGAACTAGTAATGATCTAGTAGTAATCAAGATCTTCAGAAGCAGTTAATAGCATAAAACACACATGCACACATTTGAAATTGTTTGAGTCATAATTATTTATTGGAAATTACTTGGGAATATTAGCAGTCAATCTGGGCTGTACAAGAATGTCAGCTTAGCAGTCAATCTGGGCTGTACAAGAATGTCAGCTTAGCAGTCAATCTGGGCTGTACAAGAATGTCAGCTTTTGGAAATTTGAGAATTTGTTGCAAAATTATGAAAAGTATTTTGTTTTCTTATTTGCATAATTTATTCATAATTATGTTAATGAGTAAAACAAAAATGGAAAATAAATAGACATAATTGCAAAGTACGGTATCGATTATCGTCGCTACCGGTTGCCCATATGAGCGACGCCTCCTGAACAGATTAGTCATAAGTTGGCAGTTTCTTACGGAGGTTGGTGCACCAATTGACCAGTAGCTACCTGTCAATCAAACTAATCAATAATCCAATCAGATATCGTTATTTCACAACACGTGTCTCGAATTAATATCCTCCGACAAGCTACAATGAAAAGTGCACCAATTACTGGTTAACCGCTGGAGCATGCCCAGGAAACGTGTTGTTAGGTAAACTGCCCACCGGCGATATAGCAGATGCTGATGTAAAACCCAAACAAACAAAAAACATATCAGCATTTATATCTTTGAATTTATAACTCTATATAAACAGTTACCTGCAATACATAGTAAATGCTTCTGTAAAATATCTGTTTATATTCATGACCAGAAGTCTTCAATTTAGTGAATAGGCAAATGTTCCCTTGTCGTATGTACGTCTTTAAAGCGACACTACATCGGTGAAAACGCAAATTTCTACTGAATGTAATTTCCTATTATATGGTATAATTTATTTCCAAATATTTCCCTCAAAAACTGAGTATTTCAACTAATAAACAAACGTCGTATATGCGGTTTGTTGACATAACAAAATAATGTAAATAAGGTCGACATCCATACCTAAAACAACGTGTGTATCCTGAATAACACGATATATGATACAGATGTACCGTTATATCTCGTTTAGTGCCTATGCATATTTATTTGTAGACTAATCTTAGTTAAATTATCTTTAAACGACCTTATCTCGCGTTTAGTATTGACTCCGATGACAAACAAACGTCAATTCAGGAGCGTGGATGACCGTTATATGAAATCATACTTTCAATTCTGAAAGTTTGTAGACAACAGAAACACTGTTTATTGATCCAATGTTAGTGTTTGAATGTGTTCGGATGAATTTGTAGTAGCAATGCATTTATACGTGAACAAATGCATTTAATTTGCTTTTTGCAATGTAATGTCGCTTTAAATACATTGATTATTTTGCAGTCACAGTGTAGAATTTTAGAAAATCTTTTATAAGTGCATACTTATATTTATTTATTGAGAATGCTTATACATGTATCACTGGAAGAATTTGGATTATATTTTATGAAAACATGTTGACAGTCCTTAAACTGTGCAGCCAAAGTACACCTTTTTTATCTTGTCATTAAAGTTTGTTGGTAAGCGACCTATTATAATTTATGATATGACATTTTAGACATTTGTGTATATTGTTTATACCACATTAAGTTGCTGTGATAGATTTGAATTTGTATACATTTTCCAAGCTTCTATGACAGAAACATTATTTGTTGAAACATAAAAGAAAGCGAATAAAATTGCTTTTATATCTACAGCCTTCTGTTCCTTATTTAACTCTTCCAGCATGGAATTATAATCAAATACTTGAGCTTAATACTCAAGGACCTACCAACCCAAGCGAGCTTCGGACTGGGATCTGAGCAACCCAAGCGAGCTTCAGACTGGGATCTGAGCAACCCAAGCGAGCTTCGGACTGGGATCTGAGCAACCCAAGCGAGCTTCGGACTGGGATCTGAGCAACCCAAACGAGCTTCGGACTGGGATCTGAGCAACCCAAGCGAGCTTCGGACTGGGATCTGAGCAACCCAAGCGAGCTTCGGACTGGGTCTGAGCAACCCAAGCGAGCTTCGGACTGGGATCTGACCAACCCAAGCGAGCTTCGGACTGGGATCTGACCAACCCAAGCGAGCTTCGGACTGGGATCTGACCAACCCAAGCGAGCTTCGGACTGGAATCTGAGCAACCCAAGCGAGCTTCGGACTGGAATCTGAGCGAGCTTCAGACTGGGATCTGACCAACCCAAGCGAGCTTCAGACTGGGATCTGACCAAAACAAGCGAGCTTCGGACTGGGATCTGACCAACCCAAGCGAGCTTCAGACTGGGATCTGAGCAACCCAATTGAGCTTCAGACTGGGATCTGACCAACCCACGCGAGCTTCAGACTGGGATCTAGCGAGCTTCAGATTGGGATCTGAGCGACTCAAGCGAGCTTCGGACTGGGATCTGAGCAACCCAAGCGAGCTTCAGACTGGGATCTGACCAACCCAAGCGAGCTTCGGACTGGGATCTGACCAACCCAAGCGAGCTTCAGACTGGGATCTGACCAACCCAAGCAAGCTTCAGACTGGGATCTGACCAACCCAAGCGAGCTTCAGACTGGGATTTGAGCAACCCAATTGAGCTTCAGACTGTAGAATTGGGTAGAATTGGGTAAATCGTGCCTCCGTTGCGAATTGCGGACGAGACCATTGGGACGTAGTGGTGCGGTTGCGAATCGTTTCAAAACGGTTGCGCCCCTTGGCAGTTTCTGTTCTCCATTTTTGCAATGTAGGAAAGTCACAACTGCGTTCAATTGCGATATTTCGGGCATTGGGATAGCTCCAAAGAGTTTTGACATAGATCATACTTGGTTGCGGTATAACTGTGTGTGTGTTTTACGTTTATTTATCGTCGCTACCGGTTGTCCATATGAGCGACGCCTCCTGAAGAGATTAGTTATTTTAGATTTTGGAGGATAGTGCCTGATACAGACAGAGACCAATTCCAGAATCTCCTCTGGTTCTTTTACGTGCACGGTGTAAAGCACCGACACGAGACCTCGGTTTAACGTCCCATCTGAAAGACTGTTAATTTGATTAGGGTCAGATCCCTGGATTACCAGTCCAGCGTGTTACCACTGGACTACAGATCCGTCTGTTGCGGTATAACGACGAAATGTGATACAAATAAAGTGAACCTGTAGTACAATACTTGGTTGTTGTTGCGCCCAGTGCCATGGAATCCACGATAACGGCCTAATGCTAGCCTGGTCAGTCAAATAAATATATTTTAACACCGAAACTATTAATTGGGCCGTATTGAGTTTCTGATCATATCAACGTCTGGGGAAACTTGGGGGATTGTCCATGTAATTATTGACTCGCATTAATCCTATTGGTCTCCCCTTGGCTATAAATACTTTGAACTATACCCGGTATATGTACGTTACCTTTGCTTTCCTTAATGAATAAAACTAATTTATTTGTCTTAATTACAACAACGTAACCAATCACTTCACCGAATCTCTAAACACCGGCATAACGAATCAATAATAACATGTTCAAATCTCTCAAATCGATAACATCTATAGAATTCATAAACATAGCACACAGGTCAAATAAATGTTAATTTTTCACAGTGGATTTTGAATTCGAAAGTGTTTCTAACATGCTTTCTAGACCAGGCTTTGAAATCGTTGATATTGTGATGCCATGTTCTTCCGAAATTACATTGTCTGATGTGCCATTGTCTCTCGAAGATTGTAAATACATTGCAAGGTGAATTGAAAATTCATGTATTCACAATAATCCCCTGGTAATACAATAGTCATTGAACAATTTCACCTGTTTATCACAGTATTATCTGCCCTTGAAGATACCATGTATGATACCAGTCGCCCAATAACCATATTGGAAACATCTTATGTACACAAGCCTCATCGAACTTTCCCTTCAAATTGCGTCTTAAGCCAACACCTGACAATTAGTTGGTGTTAGTATTAGCGATTTCTTCGCTTAATCGACATATGTACTTGGTATATACATGTATACTGCAAAGATAACACCATCTGTAGTGAATCTCTGGCCAGGAACAGGTATGTGCCCGACAGGAAGATAACCAAGGTGGTGCCCCTATTTAGAAAGTCATAACCAATTGCATTAGTTCCCATTGCAAATGCGTCGTCAACACATGTGTCACTCTCTTGTATGGAGTCGTCAATGGACATGTGTCACTCTCTTGTATGGAGTCGTCAATGGACATGTGTCACTCTCTTGTATGGAGTCGTCAATGGACATGTGTCACTCTCTTGTATGGAGTTGTCCATGTACATATGTCACTCTCTTGTATGGAGTCGTCAATGGACATGTGTCACTCTCTTGTATGGAGTTGTCCATGTACATATGTCACTCTCTTGTATGGAGTCGTCAATGGACATGTGTCACTCTCTTGTATGGAGTCGTCAATGGACATGTGTCACTCTCTTGTATGGAGTTGTCCATGTACATATGTCACTCTCTTGTATGGAGTTGTCCATGTACATATGTCACTCTCTTGTATGGAGTCGTCAATGGACATGTGTCACTCTCTTGTATGGAGTTGTCCATGTACATATGTCACTCTCTTGTATGGAGACGTCAATGGACATGTGTCACTCTCTTGTATGGAGTCGTCAATGGACATGTGTCACTCTCGTGTATGGAGTCGTCAATGGACATGTGTCACTCTCTTGTATGGAGTCGTCAATGGACATGTGTCACTCTCTTGTATGGAGTCGTCAATGGACATGTGTCACTCTCTTGTATGGAGTTGTCCATGTACATATGTCACTCTCTTGTATGGAGTCGTCAATGGACATGTGTCACTCTCTTGTATGGAGTCGTCAATGGACATGTGTCACTCTCTTGTATGGAGTTGTCCATGTACATATGTCACTCTCTTGTATGGAGTCGTCAATGGACATGTGTCACTCTCTTGTATGGAGTCGTCAATGGACATGTGTCACTCTCTTGTATGGAGTCGTCAATGGACATGTGTCACTCTCTTGTATGGAGTCGTCAATGGACATGTGTCACTCTCTTGTATGGAGTCGTCAATGGACATGTGTCACTGTAACAGTAGAACATTTTATAGAACAGTAAAAAAACAAATCAAATAATCTGTAGGAAATAAGTAAAACGAGAAAAGAATGTTTAACTAAATAGTGTGTTTTACGTTTTATTTATCGTCGCTACCGGTTGCCCATATGAAGAGATTAGTCAATTTAGATTGTTGGAGGATAGTGCAATGAGACAGACTGAGACCCATTCCAGAGTATCCGCTGGTTCTTTTACGTACAGCATCGACACGAGCCCTCGGTTTTAAGTCCCATCTGAAAGACTGTTCATTTTATTATGGTCAGGCGGGGAATTGAACCTGCGAGCCCTGGATTACCAGTCCAGCTTGTTAACCACCGGACAACAGATCCGTCTGTACACATTTGCTTAGTACTTGTTAACCGCTAAGTCAGCTAAGTCTGTCCAGGAAAACATGTCTAGGTCCCGCAAGCGGTTTGACATTAATTGAACATACATACATACCAAGGCATTGGCTTACCGGTTTTCGCACATACACTCGGCTTGAACCTAGGACACAATAAAGGAGAATATTGACCACCCGCCCCATGACCAGACCCTCCCCCATGACCAGACCCTCCCCCATGACCAGACCCTCCCCCATGACCAGACCCTCCCCCATGAC
>CM026398.1:45762442-45854657 GCA_014843695.1 Archivesica marissinica | reverse complement strand
GTATGGAGATAAATAATGTGTATGTATGGAGGTAAATACTGTGTATGTATGGAGGTAAATAATGTGTATGTATGGAGATAAATAATGTGTATGTATGGAGGTAAATAATGTGTATGGATGGAGATAAATAATGTGTATGTATGTATGGAGGTAAATAATGTGTATGTATGGAGATAAATAATGTGTATGTATGGAGGTAAATAATGTGTATGGGTGGAGATAAATAATGTGTATGTATGGAGGTAAATAATGTGTATGGATGGAGATAAATAATGTGTATGTATGTATGGAGGTAAATAATGTGTATGTATGGAGGTAAATAATGTGTATGTATGGAGATAAATAATGTGTATGTATGGAGATAAATAATGTGTATGGGTGGAGATAAATAATGTGTATGTATGGAGGTAAATAATGTGTATGGGTGGAGATAAATAATGTGTATGTATGGAGGTAAATAATGTGTATGGATGGAGATAAATAATGTGTATGTATGTATGGAGATAAATAATGTGTATGTATGGAGGTAAATACTGTGTATGTATGGAGGTAAATAATGTGTATGTATGGAGATAAATAATATGTATGTATGGAGGTAAATAATGTGTATGGATGGAGATAAATAATGGGTATGTATGGAGGTAAATAATGTGTATGTATGGAGATAAATAATGTGTATGTATGGAGGTAAATAATGTGTATGTATGGAGATAAATAATGGGTATGTATGGAGATAAATAATGTGTATGTATGGAGATAAATAATGTGTATGTATGGAGATACATAATGTGTATGTATGGAGGTAAATAATGTGTATGTATGGAGGTAAATAATGTGTATGTATGGAGGTAAATAATGTGTATGTATGGAGATAAATAATGTGTATGTATGGAGGTAAATAATGTGTATGTATGGAGATAAATAATGTGTATGTATGGAGATAAATAATGTGTATGTATGGAGGTAAATAATGTGTATGTATGGAGGTAAATAATGTGTATGTATGGAGATAAATAATGTGTATGTATGTATGGAGGTAAATAATGTGTATGTATGGAGATAAATAATGTGTATGTATGGAGATAAATAATGTGTATGTATGGAGATAAATAATGTGTATGTATGGAGGTAAATAATGTGTATGTATGGAGGTAAATAATGTGTATGTATGGAGATAAATAATGTGTATGTATGGAGATAAATAATGTGTATGTATGGAGATAAATAATGTGTATGTATGGAGATAAATAATGTGTATGTATGGAGATAAATAATGTGTATGTATGGAGATAAATAATGTGTATGTATGGAGATAAATAATGTGTATGTATGGAGGTAAATAATGTGTATGTATGGAGATAAATAATGTGTATGTATGGAGATAAATAATGTGTATGTATGGAGATAAATAATGTGTATGGGTGGAGATAAATAATGTGTATGTATGGAGGTAAATAATGTGTATGGGTGGAGATAAATAATGTGTATGTATGGAGGTAAATAATGTGTATGGATGGAGATAAATAATGTGTATGTATGGAGATAAATAATGTGTATGTATGTATGGAGGTAAATAATGTGTATGTATGGAGATAAATAATGTGTATGTATGTATGGAGGTAAATAATGTGTATGTATGGAGATAAATAATGTGTATGTATGTATGGAGGTAAATAATGTGTATGTATGTATGGAGGTAAATAATGTGTATGGATGGAGATAAATAATGTGTATGTATGGAGATAAATAATGTGTATGTATGTATGGAGGTAAATAATGTGTATGTATGGAGATAAATAATGTGTATGTATGTATGGAGGTAAATAATGTGTATGTATGGAGATAAATAATGTGTATGTATGTATGGAGGTAAATAATGTGTATGTATGTATGGAGGTAAATAATGTGTATGTATGTATGGAGGTAAATAATGTGTATGTATGGAGGTAAATAATGTGTATGTATGGAGATAAATAATGTGTATGTATGGAGATAAATAATGTGTATGGGTGGAGATAAATAATGTGTATGTATGGAGGTAAATAATGTGTATGGGTGGAGATAAATAATGTGTATGTATGGAGGTATAATAATGTGTATGTATGGAGATAATAATGGTATGTATGTATGGAGATAAATATGTGTATGTATGGAGGTAAATATGTGTATGTATGGAGGTAAATAATGTGTATGTATGGAGGTATGTAATGTGTATGTATGGAGGTAAATAATGTGTATGTATGGAGATAAATAATGTGTATGTATGGAGGTAAATATGTGTATGTATGGAGGTAAATAATGTGTATGTATGGAGGTAAATAATGTATATGTATGTATGGAGATAAATAATGTGTATGTATGGAGGTATGTAATGTGTATGTATGGAGGTAAATAATGTGTATGTATGGAGGTAAATAATGTGTATGTATGGAGGTAATATGTGTATGTATGGAGATAAATAATGTGTATGTATGGAGGTAAATAATGTGTATGTATGGAGATACATAATGTGTATGTATGGAGGTAAATAATGTGTATGTATGTATGGAGGTAAATAATGTGTATGTACGGAGATAAACAATGTGTATGTATGGAGATAAACAATGTGTATGTATGTATGGAGGTAAATAATGTGTATGTATGGAGATAAATAATGTGTATGTATGTATGGAGATACATAATGTGTATGTATGGAGGTAAATAATGTGTATGTATGGAGGTAAATAATGTGTATGTATGGAGGTAAATAATGTGTATGGGTGGAGATAAATAATGTGTATGTATGGAGGTAAATAATGTGTATGTATGGAGATACATAATGTGTATGTATGTAGATAAATAATGTGTATGTATGTATGGAGGTAAATAATGTGTATGTATGGAGATAAACAATGTGTATGTATGGAGATAAACAATGTGTATGTATGGAGGTAAATAATGTGTATGTATGGAGATAAATAATGTGTATGTATGGAGGTAAATAATGTGTATGTATGGAGGTAAATAATGTGTATGGGTATGTATGGAGTTAAATGTTACTGTTGCATGGGAAACACTGATCTACATGTATTGTTACCAGATGTAAATGTTTTAGGGATTATTTCGAGGCAATTGCTACTAATATACTAATGCAGTCGCTATGAAGAGTGTCGTGTCTAAGGCTAATGGTGTAAGAGAAGAAGTTGTGTCATGTGACCAATGAATATTAGTACTTACGTGTACACAGAACAAATGAGCGTATATTGTTCTGTCTTGTCGTCATGGATATTGCCTTCAGGGGAATGTTATTGTTCTATGTCACATATATTATTCCTATAAATCAGAAATTACTTTCTCAGAGACTCGGATACTTACACGATATTTTCCAAATTAGATTCCGTATTCTCATTGACTGGGCGCCATACTCGTAAACTTAGTCTTAATTCTACGGTTATTTCTGCCGTTTATTTTATCAAATAATTATTGCGTGCTATTTTTATACCCTAGAGTTGCAACTACTGAGTTGTCAAAAGGATTCATTTCAGCTCATTTCCTTAATTATAAATAATAATGAAGTAGACTCATTTTTTCCAATTATCCGTAGGTTATTGTGTAATAATGTACCATATATGGGTAATCAATTATTTAGGAATAGTGTATCATGTTACTGCTTGTTAATTGGCTGGTTTCTTTTGTTACATAAAAATGCTTCTATTTCTCTAATATCCAAGCCAATAATGTAATATTGGTCTCCCCATATGGACATATTGGAGTGGATATGTGTCTGGGAGGACAGTATAGCATTATAGATTGTTACGTAACCAATGGCGATAACCTAGCATCTGTGTACATGCGTACAGTATTGTGCACTGAGATATTGTATAATAAAGAGTGGTGCCTTGGAAGTGGATAACAGTGTGGACTATTCGTCTGAATGTCGTATGTTTTATCCCTCGTTATGTAGCCTTTCTCTGGGGCTGTCCGATTAGCACAGTGGTTAGCGTGCTCGCTTCTTACCAATGCAACCCGGGTTCGATCCTCGGACCGGGAAGTATGTGAGACGGTACGGTGGTCGCCAGATTGGACAGGTGTGTTTTATCCGGGTACTCTGGTTTCCTCCCACGCAAATGACCACATTCACGCTTTCATCCGGGCCAACGAGAGTGATTAATATAAGTTGTTAGAACTTGTTTCGCAATCGTTGTAAAATAAATAAAGTTTAAACGTTAGCCTCTCTCTCTACAAGTCTACCCAAATGAGACAGTGGTACTAGTATAAACCAAGGATACAATCATGTACCGGTACTCGGCTTTTACTCATTTATACGAAGTATGGGTTAGAGCAATCAAAGTGTGCATTCCCTCACACACACATCTTGAGAATGTTTTAAACTGTATTTATTTTATCTATGTACAGTACATACAGTTCAATTTATATTATAACACATAAATTGCATATAGCCACATTCTACAAATGAGAATTATAAGAGGCAATAGCATATTACAATATTTGAAACTGTTTAAAGTTTACACATTATTTATTTTACAACGATTGCGAAGCAAGTTTTAACAACTTATATTAATCACTCTCGTTGGCGTGGATGAAAGCGTAAATGTGGTCATTCGTGTGGGGGGAAACCGGAGTACCCGGTAAAACCCCAACTGTTCGATTTGGCAACCACCGTACCATCTCGCATACTTCCTGGTCCGAGGATCGAACCCGGGTTGCATTGGTAAAAAGCAAGTGCTCTAACCACAGTGCTAATCAGACAGCTTGAGAATGGATGAAATAACACAGCATTGACAGGAGAAGATAGATAGGTGGTATTGCTGGTACCATGAAAGCTAAGCATGATAAAATGGTCTTTGATGGGAAGATTAGACAAACTTCTGTCCAACTCTGTGTAGGCAGTTATATTGTCTAACCTTCCTTGTTGTTCCTGGATGACTAATGTGAGTTTGGAAAGAATTGGAGCATGTAGCATACCCTTGTAATGTTACAAACACGGGGGGGGGGGGGCACATGCGGTCTTGTTGCATCGCAGACTTCAGCAACCGGTATGGTCAATTGTGGTCTTGTTGCATCTCGGACTTCAGCAACTGGTATGGTCAATTGTGGTCTTGTTGCATCTCGGACTTCAGCAACCGGTATGGTCAATTGTGGTCTTGTTGCATCACGGACTTCAGCAACCGGTATGGTCAATTGTGGTCTTGTTGCATCGCAGACTTCAGCAACTGGTATGGTCAATTGTGGTCTTGTTGCATCGCAGACTTCAGCAACTGGTATGGTCAATTGTGGTCTTGTTGCATCGCAGACTTCAGCAACCGGTCTGGTCAATTGTGGTCTTAAGCTGCATCTCGGACTTCAGCAACCGGTATGGTCAATTGCAATCTTGTTGCATCGCAGACTTCAGCAACCAGTATGGTCAATTGTGGTCTTATTAACTGCATCTCGGACTTCAGCAACCGGTATGGTCAATTGTGGTCTTGTTGCATCGCAGACTTCAGCAACCGGTATGGTCAATTGTGGTCTTAAGCTGCATCTCGGACTTCAGCAACCCTTATGGTCAATTGTGGTCTTATTAACTGCATCTCGGACTTCAGCAACCGGTATGGTCAATTGTGGTCTTAAGCTGCATCGCAGACTTCAGCAACTGGTATGGTCAATTGTGGTCTTAAGCTGCATCGCAGACTTCAGCAACTGGTATGGTCAATTGTGATCTTAAGCTGCATCGCAGACTTCAGCAACCGGTATGGTCAATTGCGGTCTTGTTGCATCGCAGACTTCAGCAACCGGTATGGTCAATTGTGGTCTTAAGCTGCATCTCGGACTTCAGCAGGTGTGAACAACTCAATTCATGCTTCATATTCCTATTGAAGTACATGTATAATTGAAATTAGACACCTAAAACTCTATTGTGCCAATTATTGTCTTGCTTGACGACAACAACAACAATCCCTCGTGTTATATCTGTCCCAGCTCATGGCATCGATATCAGTTATTGAAATTAAAGTGTTCGTATTGAAGTGAACTAACTTCCTATATTGAGAAATGCTGCTGACGTTTATGGATATGTTGTTCTGTTGCTTTCTGGGACTGGGAATCGATAGACGCAACAAGTTGTACTACAACGTGCTCAACATGTAATCATTGATTCCCAGCTCACTTTCTAACCAGTTTTATGCATTTCTGCATGATCACTTACGGAATAGTCTGTAAGTAATTAAATATGCGACCCATTTCAGGAGCTCTCAGACAAAGTGGAAAGTAAATGAAAGAGGGAAATGTGGGTGGGTGGGGTAGAGGGGAGGGGATGGGGTGTTTATAGCTGTCGCCATCTGCTAGTGTTATTTAAGACTGGGGATTGTTAGGTATTGGATGTGGTTTTCGTACTGAACAATACATAAGTTTGTATTGCCATGGTGCGTTGGTTGGAAAGTTTAGTCCGATTTGGACATGATTATATGGTTGTTTTTCACTAAATTTGGTTCCTTAACACATATCGGTGATCTTGTTACCTGGTTGCTGATCTGCAGTTGGCTCTTTGTAGTAGTTGGAGAACATTGTCTGTCTGATCTATTTGGAGAGCATTGTTTGTCTGATCTATTTGGAGTATTGTTTGTCTGATCTATTTGGAGAACATTGTTTGTCTGATCTATTTGGAGAACATTGTTTGTCTGATCTATTTGGAGAACATTGTTTGTCTGATCTATTTGGAGAACATTGTTTGTCTGATCTATTTGGAGAACATTGTTTGTCTGATCTATTTGGAGAACATTGTTTGTCTGATCTATTTGGAGAACATTGTTTGTCTGATCTATTTGGAGAGCATTGTTTGCATTGTTTGTCTGATCTATTTGGAGAGCATTGTTTGTCTGATCTATTTGGAGAGCATTGTTTGTCTGATCTATTTGGAGAGCATTGTTTTTCTGATCTATTTGGAGAACATTGTTTGTCTGATCTATTTGGAGAACATTGTTTGTCTGATCTATTTGGAGAACATTGTTTGTCTGATCTATTTCTGATAATGTGTCTAAGAATTTACACAGTTGCACATAATACCATTAGAGTGCACAACAGTATATTTTTCTTGGATAAGCAATTAACCCTCTACACACTAGCGGCAGATAAAATCACGTTTGCAAACAGCATAGAGCCAGATCAGACAGCACAAAATGTGCCGTCTCATCAGGTTCTATGCTGTTTGCTATTCGGATAATGGAGGTAAAACATTTGGCTGATCTGGATCTATGTTGTTTGCATATGTGATTTTATTTATTCAGCACGCAAAGGGTTTATACAAATTTATTTTAGCTTGATTGCGAAAGAAGTTCTTACAACTTATATTAATCACTCTCGAGACCTCATTCCTGATGGAATCCATCGTCACGAGGGAGAGAGAAGAGGCAACGTGGAATTTAAATGCCTTGCGTAAGGGCACAATTGTAACAGCTCGAACTGGGCTCAAACTCCCGGGCCTTTCGCACCTGAAGCGAACATGCAACACTGCCCTATCAAAGGGTTAAGGTGCACAACAGTATATTTTTCATGGATAAGCATTTAATTAAGCTTTGGATGGGGATATGGTTCCCAGCTCTAGTCCAAATATATTGGCAGTACACCATTCAATATTTGCTATAATATAATTATTTTATGCTTGTCAGCATTTTCATGCAGCGACCCTAATTGGGCATTTAACTTAATTAAAATCACACGCAGTTGATCCTCGGGGAATAATTATAAAAGACCGTGTCTGCATTTTAGATAGGATAATGAAAGTCGATACATCCAGGGCAGTTTAACTATGCCATGGAGCATGGGTCTTGCATGTGTATTGTGAGATCATTCATGGGCTGTAGGCGAGTCCTACACATGCGGAACCCTTGCTAATACCTTACTTGTACTGTTTAGTTTATACATATTTGTCTTAGCTCGATTGTGAAACAAGTTCTTACAACTTATATTAATCACTCTCGAGACCTCATTCCTGATGGAATCCATCGCCACGAGGGAGAGAGGGAGGCATGTGGAATTTAATTGCCTTGCCTAAGGGCACAATCGTAACGGCTCCAGCGGGACTCGTACTGTTTGCATGAGGTTATATAGTGTATATATACTAATGTGTAACTGATATAAATATATGTTTGTGCATTTAATACCAAAACCTGAATTAAAACCAGATATTCAATATAATAATTGTTGAGTTTTGTCCACATTATTTTGCATTGAGTTTAACAAAACCTGAATTAAAATCACATTTATAGGGCCCTAAGGAAGATAAGTTCAGAACTAATTAGGTCACCCTCTATAAATAAAGAAATCTTTCTATAATCAATAGACATTGGATTCCTGGAGTCTCCAATATACTCATTGATTTTATTATCTACCTCTATTCTTCATTAGACAATGGGCTGTTATTATGTGATATTTGATTTTCTATCTCTAAGGAATGAATGACCGTCTTACACAAGATGCTGCTGCACGGAACGCTGCTTGGATACGAGACCAAATATGTAGTACATATCTTAAATGCTGTAGACACGTCTCTGAAAATAACCAGGATTATAATTACCCGTTCAA
Organism: Archivesica marissinica; assembly: GCA_014843695.1. NCBI lineage: Eukaryota > Metazoa > Mollusca > Bivalvia > Venerida > Vesicomyidae > Archivesica > Archivesica marissinica. The sequence continues at coordinate 45,846,098 of CM026398.1, read as the reverse complement.
CCCAAGTAACTGACATGAACTGGTGCATGATATTTTTAGACCATTAAATTAATAAGAAAATTACCTTTGGACCAGTTCATTTATCAAAATGGGTAATTTTATCTAAAAATAGATATAATTATTACTGGCAAAAAGTGCAGATCCTGATGAGATGGCCGTCATCTGGCTCTACACTTTTTGTAAGTCTATTTAGAGGCCTGTAGTGTTGAAAGGGTTAATATAGTCGAACATAATGCTAAAGACCACCGGCAAAACAAAAACCACATAAAACAAAGCTTGTCTCTGCAGACTACTATGTTTATCTCTCAGCAAGCATTTTAACCCTTTCAACCCCACAGGCCTCTAAATAGGCTTATGAAAAGTGTAGATCCAGATGAGCCGGCTCGTAACGAGCCGTCTCATCAGGATCTGCACTTTTTTGCCAGTAATAATTATTACTATTTTTAGATAAAATTACCCATTTTGATAAATGAACTGATCCAAATGTAATTTTGTTATTAATTTATTGGTCTAAAAATATCATGAACCAGTCCATGTCAGTTACTTGGGGTTGAAAGGGTTAAAGGGCAATGAGACCCCACCCCCCTCCCACCTGTCAACAAAGAACATTTCTTGCCAATCTGTGCTAAAGACCACGCCTGATTAAACATTCTGACCACCATTGTAGTATCCAGTCGTAATCAATGTGTTTAACCTTTAGCACTCTGTAGGCAAAATGAGCAGATAACAAATGTGTAATATTTTTGTTATTGTACCTAGACAGTTGGGCTCGAAATTTCACTCAAATCGTCCCATTGGGAAAAATATTACACTTTTTGTTATCTGCTCATTTAAGCATGTCATGAGAGGCCGCTATTCCAGTGTGGTCTTTACAGACATGTTCTGTACTTTAATAGTATGTATAGTTGAGGCGGGTTCAACTGTCGTAAATGCTACATATTATTTTGCATACAATTATAGGTAAGGTATTTTGTGTCTTCCTGAAACCCCCACTTTTCAAATTTTGATAACAAAAAAAGTGGGTGTTTCAGGAATTTTGCTTTTTCCAATTAACACCTTCCTACGGCCTTAGGTCAAATTATAGCTATGGTCTGTTTCTTAGGATGATTTAATAAAACAAGACAAGTTTTTTATACATTTATATCATCTTTAAACACAGATTCATCTGCAGTACTCATCAGTCAATCAATCACTAATGATGAATCAGTCAGTCATTCACTTGAGGTGAAGAAGTTGCGATGCTGCTTCAGAGTATTCCATCGCCGTCATGTCTCCGTTTTCCAAACGTGTTTTCAGGGCTGCTAGTCTTTGCTCGAGCTGACGATACTTTCTTTTTTTGACTGGACGAACGCCCCCTGCCTGGTATTGAAGAACCCTAATGTAGCAAGCAGCTTCAATCCGCTGTAGTATGGAAATGATACCGAAGATGTTTGGATGGGCATGTCGTACGGCCTTCTTCAATTTACTGTGCCACCCTTCACAATGGTTTGTTGTCCTGGGACCCACAGTTGTATAATGATTCCAAAGTGGCTTATCACCCTCAACCCACTGTTCTGTTACGTAGTATGTGAAGGCAGTAACGCTCGCAGGAAGATCCTCCTCCCCTATGGCCACTAACGCTTGAAACCAAATGTCCTCTACCTCAGCTATTGGAACTAATGGCAACACCGATGCTCGTCTAACCAGTCGATGGATTGTGTCATTTTCCTTGTAGGCTGTAGAGAGTCCTAAAGCTTGAACTTTTCGCCAAACGCACTGTGTGTAATGAAAAAAGCAAGCTTTCACATTGGTGTCTGGAAAAACTCTCTGTGCGCCGCTACGGGAAGCCACCTCGTGGTCTAGAAATACAGTTTCAGGTTGAAGTTCAAAACCGTACTCCTCACATTTCTGTTTTAGTTGGCTGAAAAATGTCACGTAGACGTCAGTTGATTTTCCTGGGAGAAACGCGAATACTAGCGGATACATTTCACCGTCAATAAATCCATGTAACGTAAACAACTGGTGAAATAAACTTGGGCACGTGTAAAATGTTCCGTCGGCGTAAATAGTGTTGGCTGCACACAGATGTTGTAGTCCAGTTCTAGTTGCGAAGACGAGCATTTTGTTGTTTTCGTCGATGTTGATTTGAAGGAATTCGCCGCCTGCTGTTGTCTGTGTCCATTCTCCTTCTAACTGGATGTTAGCAGTTGACGTTGGAAGTACGGGACGAAGTTTACTCCGCTCTTTGTACAGTGCAGTCTTACACGTTTGGAACGTTGGTATATGTCTTGCCACTTGTTCTGTCTCTTCATCCCAATCTTTTCCGCGGATGTTGGCAATTTTTTCCTCGTAGATTGTTGGAATAGGGGTAAGTTCATCCCGACAACGTTTGCGAATATCTCCCATGATGTTTCTAATGTAATTGTCTACGTTATTGGGCGGGTGTGTGTGGTTGTCAGTATGTTTGGTTAATCTACCATCAACTGTTGTTGCCCTTGTTCCGCATCCTTGTTGACAACATGACCAATAAATACGATCAGGTTTACGTGATTTCATCTGAAGGGAAAAGTTTGTATACAGACAGAGGAAGGACACATATCATATTGTGTATAGACAGACAGACGGACGTACTGACAGACGGACAAACATCATATTGACAGACGGACAAACATCATATCGTGTTAAGACAGACAGACGGACAGACATTATATTATGTAAATACAGACAGACAGACGTACAGACATTATATTATTTAAATACAGACAGACAGTCGGACGGATGGACTCACAACACATTGTGTACAGACAGACGGACAGACATTATATTATGTAAATACAGACAGACAGATGTACATACATTATATTATTTAAATACAGACAGACAGACGGATGGATGGACTCACAACACATGTACAGACGGACGGACAAACATCATATTGTGTTAAGACAGACAGACCGACAGACGGATGGACTTACAGACAGACAGACAGATGGACGAACATACATCACATTATATAGACAGACAGACGGACACACATCAGGAGAGAAAGAAAAAAGTATACTTACATTAAATCTGAATCCACCTATCAAAAGACTTTCACCACCTTTCTGATTATTAACAAATCGTATTTGTACTTGTGCATTAGCCATTATGTTACATGTATCTAGGATAATCGTGTACACAAATGAAACTAAATTATATCAGTATCAATTTATATAAAAATTAATGGTCTTGTATCTTGTTTTTAATACATTAATTATCGCCTTTAATATACTCAAATAAATATTTCTTTGTTTAGATATTGCTCTGTTGAATTTATATGAAACATCAAAGTATTCAAAAAGATAAACAGTAAACTTAAATACCAATAAATTAACACTATTGATTGCAAACTATTAATCTTATTTCTTTAATAACCTCATTATCGTGTATCAATTATCAGTTTTAATTAAGAAAACTGCTTGCAAACTGTTAATCTTGTCTTTTTCAATGTATCAATTATCAGTTTTAAACTATAACTAATATATTTTAAAAAAAGATCAAAGAAACCTAATTAATCTTAATTAATTGATATAAACTGTTATACTTTGATATAATAATAATAATAATAATTAATTGGCAATTCTGATTATTTAATATCAATATTAATTTATGGTCCTAATAATATTAATGTATTTAGACATAATTTATCAAATCTTAAATTATAAATATTTTACATTTATATCTCCTTATGCAGCAAATATTACACCAATAGGTAAAACAGACTATAGTCCGTAACCATGGGTTACATAAATTAAAAGTGGGTGTTTCAGGAATTTGAAAATTAAAATGTGGGGGTTTCAGGAATATGAAAATTAGAAAGTGGGTGTTTCAGGAATAAACCCGGTATTTTATTGATACGGGTATACGGTACGGTCAATTTGTTATTGTACCTGAAACCGAACTTCAACAATGCAATTAATATGCTTTTTGAATATTCGTATGAGCCCTCCCCCCCCCCCAACAAAGACGGGTCATTCTGTACTAACTATGCTACAGTTTTGTATCTTCAGTAGAGACATAATATTATTGTCAGGCCACATTTGTTTATTATGTTTATGTCCATATAGCGACTGGTCGTTTATAGCAACCATATGAATATTCAGATATATAATAATGTGTTGTTGAAAACAAGTAATTAGTCTATAATGCACTCAGATTCTTGTCAATTTAACAATGTTGGAGCCATTGGTCAGTTACTTCCCCTGAAAACTCTTTAAGGAGGATAGTTCCTTTTAATTGGATTCTTCTGACCGCCTCATTGGTCGAGTGGTTAAGGTCGTTGACATGTATGCCACTGTAACTTATCGTCACTGATGGTCACTGGTTCGAGTCCCGCTCAAGCCGTGTCTGTTTATATGAAAAAGTTGGCAGTTTCTTACGGAGGTTGGTGCACTATGTACTGGTTAACTGCTGGAGCCTTCCCAGGAAATGTGTTGTTAGGTAAACTGCCTGTCAACCCAAAATTGTGCTGATGAAGGCGTAAAACCCAAACAAACAAACAAACAAACAATTGGATTCTTCTGTTTTCATGGTGGTTTATTTTGCACCAGTTTTTTAACAATTGCAATAAATCAATAAAGTGCACATTCCATAATTGTATGTAAATAATAGGTTTAAACTTTATTTATTTTTCAACGATTGCGAAGCAAGTTCTAACAACTTATATTAATCACTCTCGTTGGTGCGGATGAAAGCGTAAATGTGGTCATTCGTGTGAGAGGAATCCGGAGTACCCGGAGAAAACCCACCTGTCCGATCTAGCGACCACCATACCATATCTCACACGGTATAATAGGTAGCAAAAAGAGTTGTACCCGCATGAACCTATAGAAACATAGTCATTATTATTTCACATATAATCGCCTTGTGCAGCCGCAAAACAAATTAATCGAGATAGGCTCGAAAAAGATTTTTATTCAATCTTGATTTCAGCGCAGCAATTAATCAATTTCAAAATAATAAGATCATAATTGAAGGCCAACTTTCAATCAGATAGCCATATGTTCGTTTCTAAATTTGATAAAAGACCATAATAGTACATTGTGACAGGCAAAGCAAGAATCTGGCGATGACCTGGATTAGATTCCATGTGATGAAGTTATCAACAGTTAATTGTTATTCTGGCATTGTCCAGAACAGTCATAAATCACGCAAAAACAATTGGATTAACTGAAGAATCGTGGATCTTATACCACAAAAATCAATGATATTCTGGTTGGCTTTATGAGGACAGTTAGATAAACTAATCTTTCCTTCTTGAAAATAAACTATTTTTTTTATTTAATCATATTTGATTGCAAATCAATAATAAATAATATCATATACCATACACACACACGCGCGCGCGCGCACGCACGCACGTACACACGCACGCACGCACGCACGCACGCACGCACGCACACACGCACACACGCACTCACGCACGCACGCACGCACGCACGCGCGCGCACACGCACGCGCACGCACATGCACACACACACGCACCTACACGCACCTACACGCACCTACACGCGCGCGCGCACGCGCACGCGCACACACACACACATATGTCATACACATACAGATACAATACGTAGCATGAACATACAATAGTACATAATATCATACACATAAAGATACAATACGTAGCATGAACATACAATAGTACATAATATCATACACATAAAGATACAATACGTAGCATGATTTTTTCAATACGTGCTGAACATACAATATACTAATATCATACACATACACATACAATACTAGCATGAACATACAATAGTACATAATATCATACACATAACGATACAATACGTAGCATGAACATACAATAGTACATAATATCATACACATAACGATACAATACGTAGCATGAACATACAATAGTACATAATATCATACACATAAAGATACAATACGTAGCATGAACATACAATAGTACATAATATCATACACATAAAGATACAATACATAGCATGAACATACAATAGTACATAATATCATACACATACACATACAATACGTAGCATGAACATACAATAGTACATAATATCATACACATACACATACAATACGTAGCATGAACATACAATAGTACATAATATCATACACATACACATACAATACATAGCATGAACTACAATAGTACATAATATCATACACATACGATACAATCGTAGCATGAACTACAATAGTACTATCACACATAAGTAATAGTGCACATATGAATAATCATAACTAAGAACATACGTAGCAGAACAACAATAGACATAATATCATACACATACAATACATAGCATGAACATACAATATACATAATACATACACATCACATACAATACGTAGCATGAACATACAATAGTACATAATATCATACACATACACATACAATACATAGCATGAACATACAATAGTACATAATATCATACACATAAAGATACAATACGTAGCATGAACATACAATAGTACATAATATCATACACATAACGATACAATACGTAGCATGAACATACAATAGTACATAATATCATACACATAACGATACAATACGTAGCATGAACATACAATAGTACATAATATCATACACATAATGATACAATACGTAGCATGAACATACAATAGTAAATAATATCATACACATAAAGATACAATACGTAGCATGAACATACAATAGTACATAATTTGTTTTGTTGTTTTTATACAATACGTAGCATGAACATACATAGTAATAATATCATACACATAAAGATACAATACGTAGCATGAACATACAATAGTACATAATATCATACACATAACGATACAATACATAGCATGAACATACAATAGTACATAATATCATACACATAATGATACAATACGTAGCATGAACATACAATAGTACATAATATCATACACATAAAGATACAATACGTAGCATGAAAATACAAATCAATAGTACATAATATCATACACATAAAGATACAATACGTAGCATGAAAATACAAATGGTTTGGGCCACACAAGTTTTAACAACATTAGACAACGGCCCGCACCCGCAAAATAAACCATATATTAGTGTTACAAAGTGTTGTGCAAACATGAAAAATTTGTCTGGGTTGTTTGTTTGTGTTTTTCTTCCAGCTGAAAGTAATACTTACATCTAAGATACAAATTTATCAAGTCTGCCTCTGTAGTCGAGTTGTTGAGGTCGCTGACTTGTATACCACTGTAACCTATCATCACTGATGGTCATTGGTTCGAGCCCCGCTCAGACCGTGTCTCTTTATATGAAAAAGTTGGCAGTTTCTTACGGAGGTTGGTGCACCAAGTACTGGTTAACTGCTGGAGCCTGCCCAGGAAAGGTTAAATTGCCAGCCGGTGATATAGTCGTAATGGTGCTGATGAAGGCGTAAATCCCTAACAAACAAAACAAATTTATCAAAGTGATAGCTTGAGTTAATCGACATTCACAATGTGGGAGATGATTTTGTTAACTGATATTCATATAAACAATAATATCACCAACACAAGTTCATTTATTTATGGCAATTTTACTTAAATTCTGAAGAGACTATTTAAGAATAGCTATTTATAGAGAGGGTGTTCTAGTTTCTTCTATATAATTAATGCCGGCTTGTTTTTTCACCCAGTGACGTACACAATTAATATTCTATTTCATGAGACACAAGGGAAACTTTTATTTTGTACCAGGAGATGAAAATATAGCAGTTATTTATAGAAGACGAATTTTATGAGTACTATATTAGGGCTATGTTGAAGAACAAACCAGTTAACTATGGAAATGTACAGTGTTAGACATGTATTACCATCCATACATTTGTTTTTACCAGATTATGACTCAAAGTTGCTTCCTGTGTGTGCTAAAACAAATGGGTTTTTTAAATGTATCCATAATTGCGTTTTAGAAAAGAAAGAACTTTGACATTGAAAATTCAATTATTTCAACTTGCACTGGCCAAACATGCAATTTAGTTTAAACATATTTTATTCAGTTCATTCAATATGTATACGGTATATAAATACAACAGCTGAAAACAAGCTGAGAGCTTATGTAAATTCCTTTCCATGAGGATGTTACACTATACAGTTGTTAGCATTGAGAGCGGTTAGTGAGACATGATGGGAATTGTCTTGGGTTCTTTAGCCCCGATTGGTCTTGGGTGCTTGTATGCGTACTTGTGATTTGTGGGGCAATTTGAAGCAAGTTATATGCAATTTATACTTATCTGGTGTCCATTTTATATATACCCGTCATAAAACTCACAGATTTCAGGACCAAAGTAGGGGGGGGGTCGTCTTATAGGTGAGATCGCCAAATAGGCGAGTATGGGCGGTATCTCTTAGAAATGCTGAATAAATTGGAATGAATGTGCAAACATTGCCAAACAACATAGATCCAGATCAGCCACGGCATAGTGCTGCATCTGATCATGGTTGATGTAGTTTGCTATTCAGCCAAGTGCTTTGGCTCCACTATCCGAATAGCATAAAACCTGATCAGATCATGTGATCTAGCTCTATATTGTTTACAAAGACAAATATACTCGTGTCCAGCGCAGTAAGGGTTAACAAACAAAGTAGTCCGGAAAAACTACAAACTGTTATCTGTGAATGGGATACAAGTTGCATCAGCGTATTGAAGGGAATTCATCTAAAACCTGATGACCGATATCATGCTATACAGCCAGTCTGTCGAATCCGGCACGTTTGGGGGTACTAGTATATATATTTAAGTACAGGGATTCTACTCTGTGGGATGTCAGATTTCGCATCAATCAGTAAAATGGCCCTATCTGAAACAATTTTGAACAAATCTCTCCAAATATAACGCCTATCCCGAGTCTTTATATTGTTATTCAAATAAAACACAACTTTAAGCTGCATGCATGTATACTTTGCAATTTGCGTTGAAACAAGCATTCTGATTGGATTATTAGAATGTAACAAGATGGTTTTTTATATATGAAGAATAATCATAATCCAATCAGAACGCTCGTTTCAACGCTCGTTTCAACACGAATTGCGCCGCTTTCGAAATTTTCAAAACAAATTGAAAATGCTACGAAATCTCTTTTTGACGTACATTTTTGCCGAATAAACCTACACGTTAGTGGAAACACATTTTATTGATAATGTTATTCATAGTTAAAACTCTCCCGTCGAAGATTTTTTGTTGTTGCTGACAGAACCTGTGTCCTAGTATGGATATGTGAACTGCTATGGCCAATGTTTGTGGCAATTGTTTGCAAAGTATACATGCATGCAGCTTAAAGTTGTATTTTATTTGAAGAACAATATAAAGACTCGGGATAGGCGTTATATTTGGACAGCTTTGTACAAACTTGTTTCAGATAGGGCCATTTTACTGATCGATGCGAAATCTGACATCCCACAGAGTAGAATCCCTGTACTTAAATATATATACTAGTACCCCCAAACGTGCCGAATCCCTGTGGTCAAATCTAATAGAAAATCCATTCACTAACAAGTTGACAAACATTGTAATATGGTTTAATTTGGGGCATTCTGAAATATTTGCTGTATTCGAAACTTCATAGATATTTGGGGGGAGGGGATAGTTTGCAGCCTGCTGATTTTATTTTAGCTCCAAATCTAGAACTGTCCACTTTCGATGTTGGGAATGTAATAAATTTTCTTCCTGATAGATAGATAGTTGTCTGAGAGCATTGTCACTATCAATCTGGTTTATTGTAGAGCTTAAAAAAATTGCTGAATCCGCTTCCCCTCCCCCCTTCCCACCAGCCTCTGACCAGTTAATTATTCTAGAACTTAAATATACATGGAATCATAGAAGTCAGGTTGATCCAAGAAGGTGACCTCTATTACACTTCTATACATGGTTGTATCCTTATCTGTTTTACCATATTTGTTGTCTCAACATGTATCAATTACTGTATATACTAGGCCATAAGTCAAACTTGCCCCAAAACCCACACATTCTAAAACAAAGTCTTGTATATTTTCTTAAATTGTTTGCTTTGAAAACTACGGTCCTGTGTTGTTGACATTGTATGTTACTTTATCCATTACCTCAACCATTTTGTTCATCATAACTGCGTAGAGAAATTTGAAAGAACAGGAATTTTCTAAAAAAGTTACATAGAATTCTGAGTGAGCATATACAAATATGTATTTCTAACCACCAAAGTATAGCTTTGATTTATGAGTGATGTCACCTAATGGCTAGATATATTGTTGTAAGCTTGTTTTATAAGATTAAAATCAATTTTGTTTAAAGCGACACTACATCAGTGAAAACGCAAATTTCTACAGAATGTAATTTCCTATTATATTGTATAATTTATTTCCAAATATTTCCCTCAAAAACTGAGTATTTCAACTAATAAACAAACGTCGTATACGCGGTTTGTTGACATAACAAAATAATGTAAATACGGTCGACATCCATGCGTAATACAATTTGTGTATCCTGAATAACACCATTTATGGTACAAATTTACCGTTATATCTCACATTTGTGCCTATGCATATTTATTTGTAGACTAATCTTAGTTAAATTATCTCTAAACGACATTATCTCACGCTTAGTATTGACTCCGATGACAAACAAACATCAATGCAGGAGCATGGATGACCGTTATATGAAATGCTTCATTGAAAGTTTGTAGACCACACAAACACTGTTTATTGATTCAATGTTCGTGTTCGAATATGTTCGGATGAATTTGTAGTAGCAATGCATTTATATGTGAACAAATGCATTTTATTTGCAATGTCGCTTTAATGTTCAAACTTCAATATGTGTAATAAATCTACTTTCAGTCCAAGCATACAAGCGTAGCAGAGCATGTAAAGGGAGCTATGTAGATGTGAGGGACTGTTATAGAGAAGCATTCCTACACTAGGTAGACCTAGAAACACACAGTCATGTTGCCATACAGCATTGTAACCACTCTAGTCATTGTGACAGTACCATGTGTATTGTCTGTAGACCAACCACCCAGAGGTGAGTACCCGGGCATCCATGCCTCTACATAGTAGAATAACCACCCAGAGGGGTACTGAGTACCCGGGCATCCATGCATCTACATAGTAGTATAACCACCCAGAGGTGAGTACCCGGGCATCCATGCCTCTACATAGTAGTATAACCACCCAGAGGTGAGTACCCGGGCATCCTTAATATCAACCTGTTTACCTCCGATTGCCATGGGACAAACATTCTGTTGTGGTGGTTTCCGGAGATATGTGATCTGAACACACCCTGAGTAACCAACCAGCCCATATAGCCTACAAAACAGCCACACCCTGAGTAGCCAACCAGCCCATATAGCCTACAAAACACCCACACCCTGAGTTACCAACCAGCCCATATAGCCTACAAAACACCCACACCCTGAGTAACCAACCAGCCCATATAGCCTACAAAACAGCCACACCCTGAGTTACCAACCAGCCCATATAGCCTACAAAACACCCACACCCTGAGTTACCAACCAGCCCATATAGCCTACAAAACACCCACACCCGAGTTACCACACCCATATACCTACAAAACACCCACACTCTGAGTAACCAACAAGCCCATATAGCCTACAAAACAACCCACACCCTGATTACCAACCAGCCCCTATAGCCTACAAACACCCACACCCTGATAACCACCAGCCCATATAGCCTACAAAAGCCACACCCTGATGTACCAACCAGCCCATATAGCCCAAAACAGCCCACCCTGAGTTACCAACCAGCCTATATAGCCTACAAAACACCCCCACCCTGAGTAACCAACCATCCATATAGCCTACAAAACACCCACACCTGATAACCAACCATCCCATATAGCCTACAAACACCCACACCCTAATAACCAACCAGCCCATATAGCCTACACAGCACCCCTGAGTAACCACCAGCCCACGTAGCCTACAAAACACCCACACCCTGAGTAACAACCAGCCCATATAGCCTACAAAACAGCCACACCCTGAGTACCAACCAGCCCATATAGCCTACAAAACAGCCACACCCTGAGTAACCAACCGGCCCATATAGCCTACAAAACAGCCATACCCTGAGTAACCAACCAGCCCACATAACCTACAAAACACCCACACCCTGAGTAACCAACCGGCCCATATAGCCTACAAAACAGCCATACCCTGAGTAACCAACCAGCCCACATAGCCTACAAAACACCCACACCCTGAGTAACCAACCAGCCCACATAGCCTACAAAACAGCCATACCCTGAGTAACCAACCAGCCCACATAGCCTACAAAACAGCCACACCCTGAGTAACCAACCAACCCACATAGCCTACAAAACAGCCATAGCCATACATATGATAGTATATATATATCCATAATTTAGTAGCTCTTAATAAACATCTTATTAACCCATTCAACACCAAGTAACTGACATGGACTGGTCCATGATATTTTTTAGACCAATAAATTAATAAGAAAATTACATTTGGATCAGTTCATTTATAAAAATGGGTAAAAAAACTTCTAAAAATAGTAATATTACTTGCAAAAAGTGCAGATCCTGATGAGACGGCTCGTCATGAGCCGGCTCATCTGGATCTACACTTTTTTGTAAACCGATTTAGAGGCCTGTGGTGTTGAAAGGGTTAATATTCACTCACCCAGATACTGTAAGCGATGGGATGTATAAACAAGTAATATATGGGGAGTGCAGGGGACCGTTTTTACTTTAATATCTCATTTGGAAGAAAAAATTGCAATTTAGTCATTTTCCTTAATGCTACGTAGATTTTCTATACGTTATAATATTATGGAGAAGCCAACAAATTGACACATCATTATGCATAACATCCTCTGGGGGAAATGACAAAAATGCTAATTTTGATCAATCTGAAAAAGTGGTCACTCCCATAAATATTTCATCCAGCTATGATGATATGAAATGTAACGTTCTTATACATGAACAGTAAAAATAAGGTTGCCATGGAAACTTTAGTTACTAACAGTGTTGCACCAAGATATTGTCATATACTGGTAGCAGTTTAACCCTTTCAACACCACAGACCTCTAAATTGGCTTACAAAAAAGTGTAGATCCAGATGAGCCGGCTCGTGACGAGCCGTCTCATCAGGATCTGCACTTTTTGCCAGTGATATGACTATTTTTAGACATAATTACCCATTTTGATAAATGAACTTGTCCAAATGTGATTTTCTGATTCATTTATTGGTTTATGAATATCATGGACCAGTCCATGTGAGTTACTGGGTGGGGTGTTGAATGGGTTAACAACTCTAGTCAAATTGTAGAGTAATGTAAAGAGTAAGTAAATTCTTTATTTAATCGTTTAAACACCACAGACCTCTAATCAGGCTTACAAAAAGTGTAGATCCAGATGAGCCGGCTCATGATGAGCAGAGCCATTTCATCAGGATCTGCATTTTTTGCCAGTAATATTACTGTGTTTAGACAAAATTACCCATTTTGATAAATGAACTGGTCCATATATTATTTTCTTATTAATTTATTGGATTAATATCATGCACTAGTCCATGTCAGTTACGTGGTGTTGAATGCACCAGTCCATGTCAGTTACTTGGAGTTGAATGCACCAGTCCATGTGAATTACTTGGTGTTGAATACACCAGTCCATGTCAGTTACTTGGTGTTGAATGCACCAGTCCATGTCAGTTACTTGGTGTTGAATGCATCAGTCCATGTCAGTTACTTGGTGTTGAATACACCAGTCCATGTCAGTTACTTGGTGTTGAATGCACCAGTCCATGTCAGTTACTTGGTGTTGAATGCATCAGTCCATGTCAGTTACTTGGTGTTGAATACACCAGTCCATGTCAGTTACTTGGTGTTGAATACCCGTCCATGTCAGTTACTTGGTGTTGAATGCACCAGTCCATGTCAGTTACTTGGTGTTGAATGCACCAGTCCATGTCAGTTACTTGGTGTTGAATGCACCAGTCCATGTCAGTTACTTGGTGTTGAATGCACCAGTCCATGTCAGTTACTTGGTGTTGAATGCACCAGTCCATGTCAGTTACTTGGTGTTGAATGCACCAGTCCATGTCAGTTACTTGGTGTTGAATGCACCAGTCCATGTCAGTTACTTGGTGTTGAATGGGTTAAAGATGGTAACCCATTTAGCAAGGCTAAGCTTGCACCGGGCCCTCTTATATATAATACATTTTACATATACACACATGACATACAAAACAACTGATATAAAAGGCATGTGGTAGAATATAATGCTTTGGAAGTATATGATAATGTTTGCATTTTGGAAGCCTGGGAATATGCCTGTTCCATAGAGGGGTATCTGGTGTATGCATATGGCAGTGCCAATAACTATAGATATATCCAATTTGTTTGCGTTTCTTGCAGTACGCATGATATCGTAACATTATTCCGAGCAGCTCGGAGGCCATATTTGTAAACTATCATTTTGCAAATTGCATAAAATTATTTGTCACATGTGTGTGGGTGTCTTACGTTTATTTATCGTCGCTACCGGTTGCCCATATGAGTGACTCCTCCTGAAGAGATTAGTCGTTTTAGATTTTTGGAGGATAGTGCAATGATACACACAGAGACCCATTCCAGAATCTCCTCTGGTTCTTTTACGTGCACAGTGTAAAGCACCGACACGAGACCTCGATTTAACGTCCCATCTGAAAAACTGTTAATTTTATTAAGGTCAGACGGGGAATCGAACATGTTTGTAAATATTTGGAGGATGTTTGTTCTTGCAGATAATTTTCACTTTTTGTCCACTTGTGTTAACGTATCTTTTTGTACTTTATTTCTTCAATTGGAAAACTAATACTATAATACATATGCAAATATGTCCTAGTGTTAACCATCGTATACAGAAATTGGTGATTTAAAAAAAAAATAACCATAAAGGGAGGTAATTTACAAATGGTATTTTCACAAAAGTTTGTTCGTTTATGGCCATATTTTCAAAATTTTACTTTTTACCGTAATATTAATAAATTATTGTTGAAAAATGAAATTATAAGACAATAATCACAATATTGTATCATCCGCTCCTTACAAAATCTCAAGGTATATTCTAACAACTAAATGCATGTTGGGGCTTTAACCCATTTCATTCTGGATACCGTTCAAACAGTATTTGAAAAGAACACAGAGCCAGATCAAAACCGCCATGGAACGTGCCGTCTGATCAGGCTCTATGCTGTTTGTTATTCAGATGATCTTGCTAAGACACTTGGCTATGTAGCAAACAACATAGATCCTGATCAGCACGCAGCGTTACGCTGCGGCTGATCTGGATCTATGTTGTTTGCAAAAGCCTTTAAATGTATCCAGAATGAAATGGGTTAATTAAAAAATAACAGAAGATATTGTTCAGAGGTGAGTATGTTCTGCAATCAAATGTAGTAAACTTTTGTGGATCGTTGTCAATGCCTTCATTACAGTTACCCGACCACCCACCATTCTGCTGGAAAGACAGATACCCAAGGAGATATACTTTGACCCTGACGGTACCAAACCAACCCAGCTACCCTGTAGAGCATTAGGAAATGACCCTAAAACGTGAGTAGTACAATTACATGTGTATAGCATAGCCACTCCGTGATAATTGTACACAATTTCTAACACTCCAGTGCATGATGCTTTATATTTAACCCATTCAACACCATGGACTGGTCCATGATATTTTTAGACCAATAAATTAATAACAAAATTACATTTGGATCAGTTCATTTATCAAAATTGGTAATTTTTTTTCTAAAAATAGTTATATTACTTGAAAAAAGTGCAGATCCTGATGAGACGGCTCGTCACGAGCCGGCTCATCTGGATCTACACTTTTTTGTAAGCCAATTTAGAGGTCTGTGGTGTTGAAAGCGTTAACTGTTCCAGAGTCACATTTTAGGCCACTCTTTGAAATATTTGAACCGAGCCAACATGGTGGTTTGGAGAGCATGACTTGTGGTTCTACATGTCTGTGCTTTCTCAACCATTGTGTTGGTTTTCCCGCACTATGCCTCATTGATGTTTGTTCTCTCCCGATCTACGAGCTGGATGGCACACATTTATTTATTCGGAAGTTAACTTCATTTGTTGTTAACCCGTAACCTACCAATCACAACTAAAGTCGCTTTTGCTAATAGCATAGAGCTCCATGTGTCGTCTGATCAGGCTCTATGCTGTTTGCTATTCAGACAGTGGAGCTAAAACATTTGTCTGAATAGCAAACAACATAGATTCTGATCAGACATGGTTTAGATCTAGATCTATGTTGTTTGCATATTCCATCCAATTTATTCGGCCGGTTAAGGGTTAAGCAAGAGTTATAAAAAATATTGCTTTGGTACAGAATAAGTTTGTGCCGTCTTGTTACATCCGTCATATGACATTAGTGCATTCAGACTCGGTGGATAACTCTTCAAGCAGAAGTTTAAAATAACCAGCAATTTCACCAGAGTCCTTTCTCTCAGGTTGAGCAGGGAATTATGGGTAAACATAAATATCTGTAATACTAATTGTTTTTTGTTAAGATTGATGGTGATACCTTGTTGTTATATGGGTCACAATGACCTGCGATGCTTGTATTGTCCTACAACAAAGTCATTAACTCTGCACGCTATTGGTGAAAATAGCAGTCAAATGTGTCATGGAATTTCGTTAGTTTGTCGTTACGACACAATTCTAATGAAATTCCATGACATATATTCCAGAGTTACCAATACAAATATAATTTTCACGCGTTTCGGTAGTAATAGCGTGAAAAGATTGTCTTTGCATGGCGGGTTCACAATAGTTGTTAATATTGGTCGGTTTTGCAGGGGCACGTGTTTTGCGTGGCAAATGTGTAATGTATGTGTAGTGAAGTTATGGTCATTCTACCGGACGCTTTCACACAGCATAGACCTAATTTAAGTTAATGTCTGTATTAAAATTGTATTGTATGAAATATGCGTATTGTTTACGAGGCCCGTCGTAGAGTGGTATGACATTGACAATCGGGCACAGGTTTCCAGCTGTATTTTTCTCTTAAAATTAAAAGTTGTTTATCTCTGGTTTTTCCTGGGCGAGTCGACCACATATTACCAGCATAGTTAGCACATATACGTTTGTGTAGCATTTTGTACCAAAGCATATTGCTCAAAATTTGAACATAAATCTTATGTATATATAGCCTGTTATGAAATGCTATCACTCGTGGTAAAACATTACAAGTCGTGCGGCAATCTACACGTTGTGTCCGGCAAAGGCATATTGTGTTTCATGTTTCTTTATGGTTTGTGATGAGCATAGTTAAGACAAACACATTATGAATTGTTGTGTGTTACAATTATTGGAACTATTTATAGCCTTTTTTTACCCAGCATGCACAGATAGATTTGTCTTAGAATGTTGTTTGTGAAGTACATGTGACCCATATAAGTAGGTGTCACCATCTATAAATTTGCAGATAAACATGGAGATAAACATGAAGATGACGTCATTCATCATCACCGAGTGTTAGAAAATGTATCACTTTGTCAGTGTGAAATTTGGATTGATGTATTAAATATTGTAACTAGTCGTTTTATGATTTATTTTGAAGATACCGTATTTAGCTATGTATAGTGCGCACATTACTTTCTTACTGAAATCCTCATCCATTTTATCTACTGCGCATTATACACCAGTACAGACATCAGGACATTTTTTTCCGGACCAAAATTGACCAATATTTCGTGAAATTCGACCCGAACGGCCCACAGTCATTCTATAATTTGTTACATTCGACAAACGTTATAAACTAGCTATTAAAACCAGTTGCCGATAGTCTATATAAATAAATGAAATGAATAAGAATATATGAATTAGCATATATTGCGTTTATTTTGGCAAACTTTGAAGAATTTAATTGAAATTAGTAAATGCATAAAAAAATGGCGATTTGATAACATCACGTGGTTTTATCGTATGTAATATTTCCCGTACTTTTCGCGTACTTCGTCGCATAAAGCGACCAGCATACGTACGATATCATAGAGATAAAGAATCTTTGTAATAATAGTTTATTTGATATACCGTATGTTTTTAAATACGACATGATTAAAGACACGATGTGTTGGTTATTTTTACGGGAAATATTTACTATGTACAATGGCTGCAGTATTTCAATTGTTTGTAGCGATAATTAATTTCGACAAACTTTTCACAATGGGTCCCAGTTAATTAGGTAGGCTACACGTTTTGAGAAGTTTGAGTATCTGCTGACATGTTTGAGAACGTGTTCAGATGTTTGAGAACGTGTTGAGAAATTTGAGCAGGTGTGCCGGAGTGCGTTACCGTGAGGTATCTCGAGTGATTAATATAAGTTGTAAAAATCACGGAGCACAATTTTTAGCGATTCTTGAGAAATGTTAAATTTTGACTTGGAAAATTGCGTTTTTCACGTGCCAGTATACATCGGAACTCAGTTTTTCCCCCGATTTTCGTGCCAAATCGTGGGTGCGCATTATACACGATAGCGCACTATACATAGCTAAATACGGTAGTATAATTATGAGTTCATTCCATATCAAAGTGCCACTGGTAAGATGGGCTTCTGATTGGGGCCAGAGTAGGGGACAGTTGGGGAGTAAAGTGAGAGATTGAATGTTGTTAATCAAAATAGGATCACTATGTTACTGTATTGATACCTGGTTTGGTATTTCACACTGCACTCGAGTGCAGTGAATCAGATTTGGTGTTGCACTCTAGTGCAGTGATTCATATTTGGTATTGCACTCAAGTGCAGTGATTCAGATTTAGTATTGCACTCAAGTGTAGTGATTCAGATTTGGTATTGCACTCGAGTACAGTTAATCAGATTTGGTATTGCACTCGAGTGTAGTGATTCAAATTTAGTATTGCACTCGAGTGCAGTGATTCAGATTTGGTATTGCACTCGAGTGCAGTGAATCAGATTTGGTATTACACTCTAGTGCAGTGATTCAGATTTAGTATTGCACTCGAGTGTAGTGATTCAGATTTGGTATTGCACTCGAGTGCAGTGATTCATATTTAGTATTGCACTCAAGTGCAGTGATTCAGATTTTTATTAGGGAGAAATGGGCCCCCAGGAGGCGAAGTCGTGGATCTAGGGATCTGAATATATCACTCTCTAGAATGAGCCCTGTACATTGATTCCGGTAGTAAAAGTGTTAATGCGAATTTCCCCTCATTTATATGAAAATATTGGCAGTTTCTAATGGAGGTTGGTGCACCAAGTACTGGTTAATCGCTGGAGCCTGCCCAGAAAAGGTGTAGTTAGGTAATCTGCCCGCCGGCAATATAGCCCAAAATGGTGCTGATTCAGGCGTAAAACCCGAACAAGCAAACAAATATAATTTAGATTACAAAGATTAGACCAAATGGATTTGTTTTCTCCATTTGTTAAGAAATATCTGCATAATTGCAAGTGGGATATCTGTATCATTAATAATTGAAAGCTCAACAATGTGCTAATATCAAATGTCAGTGTTCAGTATTTAAGTGTTTATGATGTTGTTGTACCTAGCTATCTCAAATATCAACTGGATTTTTGTTCATTATTCTGGGTGCCCTGTTTTGTTTACCATCAACTACCGGTATATGAAGTTAACCAACAGATTTACATTTGGATACCACTGTAACCTATCATCTCTGATGGTCACGGGTTTGAGCCCCGCTCAGACAGTGTCTCATTTATATGAAAAAGTTGGCAGTTTCTTACGGAGGTTGGTGCACCAAATACTGGTTAACTGCTGGAGCCTGCCCAGGAAAGGTGATGTTGGGTAAGCTGACCGTATCTCAAATGGGCAACCGGTAGCGATGTTAAATAAACTTAAATAAAAAATATATATATAATTTATGTAACTTAACATAATTATAGCGTATGCCCAGGCAGGACTATAATTTTGTATGCTTTCACTGCATGTTTTCTATACTTTCCTTTTACAATGTATGCTATTTATACAAATAATTATGTATATCCACTATATTGTATTACATTGATGTAGTATTGCATTGAATGTTAATTTTATAATGCTATAATATTCTATATCAAGCTTCATTGAATGAAATTTTCTTTTACAGATTTGAGTGGACCAAAAATGGCAAATCGCTGAAAGTACATGTAGATAATTCCAAGTACATGAATATTTACAAATTGCGTCTTGGTGTAGCATTGTCATGTGCTAATATTCTTTGAAATGTTAACGTTTCTGTCAAATTATAAACAATGTATTGTATTATTTTAGAACTTTATAAAATGTTATGAAGTTTGTCAGCTGTAAAAAAAGGGTGTGTGTTAAATATGACAACACCTTAAAAAGAATTCTTTCATATTAAATTATTATTATTTATATTGTTAAAAGTTTGCTTCTGGCAAGTGTTAAAACCATTAATGTTTAGCCAAGTGCTTACCATTTAGTTAAATTTGTAGTTAAACATGGAATTTAAAGGCAAGGCATTTAAATTCCATGTTGCCTCTTCTCTCTTCCTCGTGGTGATGGATTCAGGAATGAGGTCTCGAGAGTGATTTATATAAGTTGAAATCACTTGTTTCGCAATCGAGCTAAAATAAATTTGTATAAACGTTAAATTGTTTGTAATTTTGTTTAAGATTTGACTGTTCAAAAAGACCAGATTGAATGTATGAGTGTTGAGTTAAAACATGCTAAAATTGATGCACAATCATTTCTTTTATTATTTGTTACGGAAAGAGCCAAACGTAAAAAAAAGACTATTCCAAGGTCAAAATAAGATTCTATACATGCATTAACCCATTTCATTCTGGATACCGTTCTGGATACCATTCTGGATACTGTTCAAACAGTATTTGCAAAGAAAATAGAGCCATATCAGCCGCCACAGAACGTTTCATCTGATCAGGCTCTATGCTGTTTGCTATTCAGATGATCTTGCTAAGACACTTGGCTATGTAGCAAACAACATAGATCCTGATCAGCGACGCTGCGGCTGATCTGGATCTATGTTGTTTGCAAAAGCCTTTAAATGTATCCAGAATGAAATGGGTTAATGTTGTCTTAGTTTGTACTTATTGAAATATGTACCGATATGTTTTTTGTAATGAATACATTCACATGTTAACAACCTTGTCAGGGTCATAGTGAACAGGAGTATGACTAATGTTTTGCTGGAAGTTTTTACATTCAGTGGAATTTGACTACATGACAGTGCTACACTTGTATATGAACGTACACTAGCTAGTTCTGGAGTTATGTTGCCAATCATTAACTTCTCTACTCATTTCATCATCGGTTGAACTCTTGAATAATCCAAAACACACACAGATACCGGCATCTACGATTGTTGAAAGCTACTTGACAGCAAGCTGATACATGCCTGCCTCCGCCTGTCAGCCTGCCTGCCAATATATATTTATTGGAAGTACAATTCTAAATTTTACTTTTTCTCTTGTCTATCCACTTACCAAATTTAAGAAGCTGGTTTCCATGCCAATGTATTTCACTCTTAAAACAGCATAAAATCGCAATAAAGAAATATAATGGGTAAATGATTTCTAATGAAAGAGATTTCCTGTTGCAGTGTAGATTCTCCCCAAATATTCACCACATAAAACAAAATTACATGTATTCAAGTAATAAGAACAAGTCGTAATTGACAAAATAACATAACAAGTTATGCAAACAAGTTCCAAGCCAATGAGTTAAACAACATATAGATATGACCTCCATTCTGTAAATAATTTTATTTTACAATTGGTTTAAACATATTTATTTATTCATTCATAATATATACCTAGTACATATAAATTGTATACAGAATGAAAATGGATTTAATCGAAAGCTGAATTTTAAACAATTATAATTGTGTTTTAATATGTGTTTAAAACTATTAAGTGTTTTATAGGTCAATTAACAGACGGATCTGTAGTCCAGAGGTAACACGCTGGACTGGTAATCCAGGGATCGCGGGTTCGATCCCCCGTCTGACCCTAATAAAATTAATAGTCTTTCAGATGGGACGTTAAACCGAGGTCTCGTGTCGGTGCTGTACACCGTGCACGTAAAAGAACCAGAGGAGACTCTGGAATGGGTCTCTGTCTGTATCATTGCACTATCTTCCAAAAATCTAAAATTACTAATCTCTTCAGGAGGCGTCGCTCATATAGGTAACCGGTAGCGACGATAAATAAACGTAAAACACACACTAGGTCAATTATGGCCGGATATTGATATGGTCTATGCTTCTTATACTATGACGTAAAGTAAATGACATTATAATAAACTAAACTGTCTGTCTATATCCTGAAAAACAGAAGTGTCCATGCTGTGTGACCAATGATCACAACAGTTGTTTGTAAATATTTACAACTATATCTCACCCTTTGTACCTGCGCATAATTAATTTTGGAATAATCTCAAAAGTACCCCTAGTGAGAGCGATAGTTGATTACTGCTGATAGTTGATTACTGTCGATAGTTGATTACTGCCGATAGTTGATTACTGTCGATAGTTGATTACTGTCGATAGTTGATTACTGTCGATAGTTGATTACTGTCGATAGTTGATTACTGCCGATAGTTGATTACTGTCAATAGTTGATTACTGTCGATAGTTGATTACTGTCGATAGTTGATTACTGTCGATAGTTGATTACTGTCGATAGTTGATTACCGCTGATAGTTGATTACTGTGTGTTGTTTGTCGATAGTTGATTACTGTCGTGTTGTTTGCGATAGTTGATTACTGTCGATAGTTGATTACTGCCGTTAGAATCTAATAATCAATCAACAGATCCAGGGCGGTGATAACCATTCTCAGAAAAATCATATATTCATCCTTTGAGAGTATGATAGTAAAATTATCATTTATTGATTGAAAGTAATTGTTCAAATTATTTCAGAAGAATGTGTACAGTAGTAGCACTGGTGTTTTAATACTTGAAATAATTTATGTTTTGTTAGGCATCACAGGTTCGATCCCCCGTCTGACCCTAACAGTCTTTCAGATGGGACGTTAAACCGAGGTCTCGTGTCGGTGCTTTACGTAAAAGAACCAGAGGAGATTCTGTAATGAGTCTGTCTGTATTATTGCACTGTCATCCAACAATCTAAAATAACTAATATCTTAAGGAAGTGTCGCTCATATGGGCAACCGGTAGTGACGTTAAATAAAGGTAAAACACACTATATTTTGTTAGGTGCGATTTTATGCCACTTTGAGTAAATAAAGTTCAGTTACTTGTCATTTTCTCCATCAGCAGGTACCAACCCACCTTAGTTACTTTGATCACCGTTACATTGAACAGCAGGTACCGTAATAACCTTGCTTTATCCAAGCTGGATATTTTGATTACAGTAAACAGCCTTGACAGGCAAAGTGTTTAACCCATTCAACCCCAAGTAACTGACATGGACTGGTGCATGATATTTTCAGACCAATAAATTAATAAGAAAATTACATTTGGACCAGTTCATTTATCAAATTGGGTACTTTTTGTCTAAAAATAGTAATATTACTGGCAAAAAGTGCAGATCCTGATGAGACGGCTCGTTACGAGCCGGCTCATCTGGATCTACACTTTTTGTAAGCTTATTGAGAGGTATGTGGTGTTGAAAGGGTTAAAAGAAGTATTTATACCATTTACAAATATTTGATGAGATTCTAGGAGAGCAAAGTTCAACCAATAGGAAATGAGTAGCACATTTTCAACCATTAACATTTCCATTTGTCTTTCTCTTTCAGTGTAATCATTCATGCATAACATTTGTGTTTCTTGCAGTGTTTGAACTGTGTGTGAACTAACTGATAGTTGGAAGTTCATGTTTGTGTATGAACTAACTGATAGTTGGAAGTTCATGTTTTTGTGTGTCAACTAACTGATAGTTGGGAACATCATGTTTTTGTGTGTGAACTAACTGATAGTTGGGAATGTCATGTTTTTGTGTGTCAACTAACTGATAGTTGGAAGTTCATGTTTGTGTATGAACTAACTGATAGTTGGAAGTTCATGTTTGTGTATGAACTAACTGATAGTTGGAAGTTCATGTTTGTGTATGAACTAACTGATAGTTGGAAGTTCATGTTTGTGTGTGAACTAACTGATAGTTGGAAGTTCATGTTTGTGTGTGAACTAACTAATAGTTGGAAGTTTGTGTTCATGTAGTATTAGTTGACTAACAATCATATAAATATTTCATATGCTTCCCTGACCTCCATCCACTTCCCCTTACTACCATCCATTTTCCCAGACCGCCATCCACATCCCTGCCTACTATCCACTTCCCTGACTGCCACCCACTTCCCTGCCTACTATCCACTTTCCTGACTGCCATCCACTTCTCTGACTACTATCCACTACCCTGACTGCCATCCACTACCCTGACTGCCATCCACTTCCCTGATTGCCATCCACATTCCTGACTGCCATCCTCTTCCATGACTACAATCCACTTCCCTGACCTCCATCCATTTCCCTGACCTCCATCCACTACCCTGACTGCTGCCATCCACTTCCCTGACTACCATCCACTTCCCTGACTACCATCCACTTCCCTGACTACCATCCATTTCTGACTTCCATCCACTTCCTTGACTACCATCCATTTTCCCAGACCGCCATCCACTTCCCTGCCTACCATCCATTTTCCTGACTGCCATCAATTTTCCTGACTGCCATCCACTTCCCTGACTACTATCCACTACCCTGACTGTAATCCACTTCCCTGACTGCCATCCACTTCCCTGACTACTATCCACTACCCTGACTGTCATCCACTTCCTTGACTGCCATCCACTTCCCTGACTGCTATCCACTTCCCTGAGCTCCACCCACTTCCATACCTCCATCCACATCTCTGACCCCTTCATCCACATCTCTGACCCCTTCATCCACATCTCTGACCTCTTCATCCACATCTCTGACCTCTTCATCCACTTCTATAACCTCCATCCGTATCACCGAACTCTACATCAGCAATTTCATTTGTTTTCATCTTCATCCACATCTCTGACCTCTACATCCACTTCTATAACCTCCATCCGTATCACCGAACTCTACATCAGCAATTTCGTTTGTTTTCGTACTTACCTATTCAGATACATGTCCTGCTTTTTTGCTTGTAATTATTTGTAAAGTATCTACCAAGTTGGATACATACATTTACATGGAGCGGAACACAGTTCAGTGTGTTTGTCATCACCCATCCCAACCCTATATCTGTTGTGCATAGAAGGAGTTTGAATTAACTTGGCATAGATGACCCCATACTTGTTCTAAAGGAATAGAATGTCAATTCTCTATGTGAAATATCACACTTATCACATTTATGTGACCTTTAATCTATGTATCTATGCCCGCAAGTGCACTGTGTTGTACCGCTGCAGCCAGTAAATTTAGAATTGAAACCACTGCTTTACCATTGCAAAGAAACATATAAATAAGTTTAATTAATTATAGCATGGGTTTTTTTCCTGCACCACCGTGTGGGCAAGCATTTTCATTTGCATACCTCCTAAGGAATTAGTGTTATTCTGTACATCAGTAAAACCAACATGTTCAGTTGTATACAACGCCGAATAACCTGACATGTCTCGGTTATTATTACTGTTCGTAGTAAGTTAATATAAATATTAGCTCAGTCTTACTAATATAAAATGCAATTCTGAAATAATTCTGCTTATATTGTGTACTGATATGCAAATATTTGCTAGAATAGAGATTGACATAATTCTGCTTACCGATATATTGTGTACTTATATGCAAATATTTGCTAGAATAGACATTGAAATAATTCTGCTTACCGATATATTGTGTACTGATATGCAAATATTTGCTAGAATAGAGATTGAAATAATTCTGCTTATATTGTGCACTGATATGCAAATATTTGCTAGAATAGACATTGAAATAATTCTGCTTACCGATATAGTGTGTACTGATATGCAAATATTTGCTAGAATAGAGATTGACATAATTCTGCTTACCGATATATTGTGTACTGATATGCAAATATTTGCTAGAATAGACATTAAAATAATTCTGCTTATATTGTGCACTTATATGCAAATATTTGCTAGATTATTGAAATAATTCTGCTTATATCGTGTGTTCATATACAATTATTTGCTAGAATAGCCTTTATTATGAAATTATGATTGTGAGGAGCTAGGCATAGTAACTGTTTATACCAGAGTAGCCTTTGAACATATATGAGCAGGTTGTGGGTTTGTTTGAACATATGACATGTTTAATCTGTACAGGCAATCTTAATTGGCAGTATGTATTAAAGGTGCTCACACTTTGATGTTTACATATTGATTCAATTACGGAACTGTTCGCAATAATTATTATTGTGGAAGTCGTGATAGCGCAGTGGATGCGCGTACGCTTCAGGTGCAAACAGTCCGGAGTTCGAGCCCCGCTGGAGCCATTATGATTGTGCCCTTAGGCAAGGCATTTAAATTCCACATTGCCTCTTCTCTCTCCTTCATGGCGATGGATTCCATCAGGAATGAGGTCTCGAGAGTGATTAATATAAGTTGAAAGAACTTGTTTCGCAATCGAGCTAAAATAAATTTGTATAAACTAATAATTATTATTTGTTCATTTATTTTGTCCAATAGGACAGCAAACTTAGGATGATTTCTTACCTGCAAATTTCAGCCTTAATAATTCATAACATGCTGAGAATGAAATTTGTATGAAATTAAGGTAAATAATTTTGTTGCATATTTTCTCCAAATTATGCATGATGGGTACTTGTTACAGTCACCAGGAAGAGACAATTCAGACGAGACCATTCACAGATGATTCCAAGGAAGAATATGGAAATTATATATAAAAAACTAAATTAAAGAATAAAAGTTAGCACTGGAATGTGCTTTGTTAGGTATTCAAGTACCTTATTTCACTGTAGCAAAGCTGGTATTAGCTGTATCTGTGATTTTTGTTGGTGTCATTTGTGGTAATTCAGCACAGAATCACTGCAGTGGGTAATCCAGCACAGAATCACTGCAGTGGGTAATCCAGTACAGAATCACTGCAGTGGGTAATCCAGTACAGAATCACTGCAGTGGGTAATCCAGCACAGAATCACTGCAGTGGGTAATCCAGCACAGAATCATCACTGCAGTGGGTAATCCAGTACAGAATCACTGCAGTGGGTAATCCAGCACAGAATCACTGTAGTGGGTAATCCAGTACAGAATCACTGTAGTGGGTAATCCAGTACAGAATCACTGCAGTGGGTAATCCAGCACAGAATCACTGCAGTGGGTAATCCAGTACAGAATCACTGCAGTGGGTAATTCAGCACATAATCACTGTAGTGGGTAATCCAGTACAGAATCACTGCAGTGGGTAATCCAGCACAGAATCACTGCAGTGGGTAATCCAGTACAGAATCACTGCAGTGGGTAATCCAGCACAGAATCAGTGCAGTGGGTAATCCAGTACAGAATCACTGTAGTGGGTAATCCAGTACAGAATCACTGCAGTGGGTAATCCAGTACAGAATCACTGCAGTGGGTAATCCAGTACAGAATCACTGCAGTGGGTAATCCAGTACAGAATCACTGCAGTGGGTAATCCAGCACAGAATCACTGCAGTGGGTAATCCAGCACAGAATCACTGCAGTGGGTAATCCAGTACAGAATCACTGTAGTGGGTAATCCAGTACAGAATCACTGCAGTGGGTAATCCAGCACAGAATCACTGCAGTGGGTAATCCAGCACAGAATCACTGTAGTGGGTAATCCAGTACAGAATCACTGCAGTGGGTAATCCAGCACAGAATCACTGCAGTGGGTAATCCAGCACAGAATCACTGTAGTGCTGAGTATTCTCATACCACAGTCATCACGGGTTAGAGTCCTACTTAGGCCGTGTTTAATTTATATGAAAATGTTGGCAGTTTCTTACGGAGGTTGGGGCACCAAGTACTGGTTAACCGCTGGATTCTGCCCACGAAAGGTGTTGCTATGTAAGATACCCATCGGCGATATAGCCCAAAATGGTGCTGATGAAAGCGTAAATCCCAAACAAACAAACAAACAAACAAACAAATGAACATACTACAGCTCGGTGCGAGAGCCCCATATGAGCCGTTACGATTTTACCCTTAGGCAAGGTATTTAATTCCACATTACCTCTTCTCTCCCTTGTGGCGATGGATTACATCAGGAATGAGGTTTCGAGAGTGATTAATATAAGTTATAATAACTTGTTTCGCAATCGAGCTAAACTAAATTTGTATAAACTATGCTAAATAACTAACTTAGTATTATACATCAGGGTATGAATAGCATCGGGGTGGGCTTAAGGTATGCATGAAGTAATTCAACATCCATGCACTGTAGTTACACTCAATGTTATTCATAACCCAATGAATAATACTAAGCTTGTCTGTGTTTCATTTCTTAACCCATTTGATTCTGGATACCGTTCAAACAGTATTTGCAAAGAACATAAAGCCAGATCAGCCGCCATGGAACGTGCCATCTGATCAGGCTCTATACTGTTTGCTATTCAGATGATCTTTGCTAAGACACTTCGCTATGTAGCAAACAACATAGATCCTGATCAGCACATGTCACGCTGCGGCTGATCTGGATCTATGTTGTTTGCAAAAGCCTTTAAATGTATCCAGAATGAAATGGGTTGAATAAATAATAACGACAGCTCAGTCAAAATTGTCCAGTTTTTTCCAGTTTCCTCATTTTATTTAACGTGTTGTTGCTTCAAGGTCGGTACTTTCAGCAGACATTAGTATGGAATTCCACCCATCTTAATTGAAATAAATTTGAGATTATGTGTATAATGGTTAACAAGTCAGCTTTTATGTGTCATTTCTATGTCGATTACGTAATAGCATAACTACAGGAATGCTCTCTGTGGAATGATAAATGTTACAAATCTTGTACAGTAACTGTTATATTCCCCTCCCCTGTAATCAACTGTATAATAACCACAAACTGTCTGCCTATATACTTCTTTTTTTGTCTTCTTAAAAAACTTTTATTGTAATTTTGTGTTTTATTTCTGACAGATTTTATGTCATCATTATTCACAAACTTGTAATTTTGCAACATCATAATTTGCATCAAATTGTCTGTAATTTACAGTAGGCTGGTTAATTTTTGTAACCAGTTTATGTTTGTTAGATTGCCACATGTAAGACTGGTCCCAAATGTGTGCATTTACCCTTTCAACACTACATACCTCTAAATAGACATACACAAAATGTAGAGCCATATGAGCTGCAGGATCTGCATTTTGTGCCAGTAATATTACTATCTTTAGACCAAATTACCAATTTTGATAAATGAACTTTCTAATTTATTGGGTTAATAATATCATGCACCAGTCCATGTCAGTTACTTGGTGTTGAATAGGTTAAATATCATGCACCAGTCCATGTCAGTTACTTGGTGTTGAATGAGTTAAATATCATGCACCAGTCCATGTTAGTTACTTGGTGTTGAATGGGTTAAATATCATGCACCAGTCCATGTCAGTTACTTGGTGTTGATTGGGTTAAATATCATGCACCAGTCCATGTGTTATTTGGTCTTGAATGGGTTAAATATCATGCACCAGTCCATGTTAGTTACTTGGTGTTGAATGGGTTAAATATCATGCACCAGTCCATGTGAGTTACTTGGTGTTGAATGGGTTAATATCATGCACCAATCCATGTCAGTTACTTGGTGTTGAATGGGTTAAATATCATGCACCAGTCCATGTCAGTTACTTGGTGTTGAATGGGTTAAATATCATGCACCAATCCATGTCAGTTACTTGGTGTTGAATGGGTTAAATATCATGCACCAGTTCATGTCAGTTACTTGTACATGTATTTGAATGGGTTAATTAATAACTTGCCAGATTTTGTACGATAAGAGGTCATTTGTAAATATACCTATTAGACAACACTGACCGCTGCCCCTCGCTTCCACACCTAATTCAGGAGTAAACTATGAATGGTTAGATAAGCGAGTATACAGTCAAACCTGTCTTAAGCAGCCACCCAAGGGATTCATAGAAAGTGGCTGCTTAGCACAGGTGGCTGCTTAATAGAGGTCAAATGTATAATAAAACAGCATATTGGGAATCTGGAAACTGGCTGCTTAATACAGGTTGGCTGCTTAACCCTTTCAACCCCACAGGCCTCTAAATAGGCCTATGGAAAGTGTAGATCCAGATGAGCCGGCTCGTAACGAGCCGTCTCATCAGGATCTGCACATTTTTGCCAGTAATAATTATTACTATTTTTAGATAAAATTACCCATTTTGATAAATGAACTGGTCCAAATGTAATTTTCTTATTAATTTATTGGTTTAAAAATAGCATGCACCAGTCCATGTCAGTTACTTGGGGTTGAAAGGGTTAATAGAGGTGACCACTAACACAGGTTTGACTGTAGAGGTGACCACTAACACAGGTTTGACTGTAGAGGTGACCACTAACACAGGTTTGACTGTAGAGGTGACCACTAACACAGGTTTGACTGTAGAGGTGACCACTAACACAGGTTTGACTGTATATGGTATTTGGAGACAGCATTTTCATGCTAATAGTTAAGATAAACACAAAATTTAATTATGGCAAACATTACTGGGCTTACAGGAATGCAAACCTATAGGTGTACAATGAATAGGATTTCAGAAACACTTGTTTTAGTTTAAACATTTTTTATTTTACAACGATTGCGAAGCAAGTTCTAACAACTTAATTTAATTAAATTAATCACTCTCGTCGGCGCGGATGAAAGCGTATATGTGGCCACACTTGTTTTTATGTCTGCTTATATACCAGGAAATTAACAAATACCGTATACACTTGGCCATAAGTCGGCCTCTTTATAAGTGATGGTGGTACTATAGAATACATCAGAAAACAGCTATATGCAGAAACTTCCTGTTCCATAAACTCTATCAAAGTAGTTGCAATCAAACAATGGTCAAGATGTATAGTTTTCGCACACTATATTGGCTCACCCTAAATATAGAAACATAAATAAACACATTCGATATGTATTGAGTTCAATAAATGCACGTGTTTGTACTAAAAAGCACATCTAGCTAAAAAATCCCAGACGATGTGCTTTACAAGTACAAAAGAACGTGCATTTATTGAACTCAATACATATCGAATGTGTTTATTTATGTTTCTATATTTAGGGTGAGCCAATATAGTGTGCGAAAACTATACCTGTAATATAAAATGACACAGGACTGGACTGGTTCATTTATCAAAATAAGAATAAATATTTACGTTTTTTCAGACTCGACCAAGCCATAAGTCAGTGGACCATTTTAGTTCTTCGAGCAAATAAAAATATTGTCTTATTGTAGAGTATATACAGTACCGTAAAATATACGTAATTTGGATTTTATTGCATATTTAAGATATATTCCATTTTTCAGCTCTTGTATTTTTGCAAATATTTTGGAAAG
Source organism: Archivesica marissinica (assembly GCA_014843695.1). Classification (NCBI taxonomy): domain Eukaryota; kingdom Metazoa; phylum Mollusca; class Bivalvia; order Venerida; family Vesicomyidae; genus Archivesica; species Archivesica marissinica. The sequence continues at coordinate 45,814,668 of CM026398.1, read as the reverse complement.
AGTTAGTTAGGATGTGCACTGTGATTGTATATTATCTCATGGCTACGTATACAGCTTGCTTGTGTGTGCGTTAGGAGATTATCCTGGAATGAATAAATTAATACATAGCAACTATTGTTATTGTATGTTTTATTGTGAATATAGCTGCTGCTGTTATTACGAGATCATTGTTGATAATATTGCATTTCAGAAATATAATTTTATGTGGTTTTGATAACGAAGTATGAATTTTTTTTCTCTTTTATGAAAGTTATTTAATGTTGCTTTTAATATGTCATGTCTTTGTCTAGCTGGTTACAGAATATTGCACAATATTTATACAGGTACAGTCACACCTGTCTTAAGCAGCCAGTCAGTGGAACTGCAGCATGTGGCTGCTTAGCACAGGTAGCTAGCTGGCTGCTTAATATAAATCATATACATGTGTGTAATAAAACACCATTTTTAAAAAAAAAAATTAAACACCAATTGAGGAATCTGGAGCTGGCTGCTTAATATGGGTTGGCTGCATTATAGATGTGACTGCCACCGCAGGATTGACTGTATTTAAAATATGTATTTATTAGGCCTAGTATTTATACATTGTTTTCTCGTTTATTGCAGTTTTGAATGGACCAAGAACAATAAAGTGATAAACCTGGATGATCCGAAGTACATATCCAACACCACAAATAAACCAAAGATCGTACGTGTCGATCAAAATACAGGCACAATTTCATTCCTAGAACTTAGAGAAGACGATGAAGGCACTTACCAATGTGTCGCGAAAAATGCATACGGGACTTCAATGTCTAAACAGATTCACTTAGTGAAAGCAACAAAACGGACGTTTACAGATCCATATACTAGTAAAAGATATCAAAATATTGCTGCAGATAACTTGATGATTGAGTGTAATCCTCCGGAGAACAACCCACCGGGTATCGTACGCTGGGTCCAGTACTACGATGACGGTATAGGCAAGAAGTACATCGAGTTCAACGACAGAATATCATTGGATGAAAATGGTGAGTGATACATGTGACCCGCTTCTAGAGCCCTAGGGCGACAACTCTCATCCATGTGAACTATTTATAGAGCCCAAGGGGGACAACTCTCATGCATGTGACCCGCTTCTAGAGCCCTAGGGGGACAACTCTCATCCATGTGAACTATTTATAGAGCCCAAGGGGGGACAACTCTCATCCATGTGAACTATTTATAGAGCCCAAGGGAGGACAACTCTCATACATGTGAACCATTTATAGAGCCCAAGGGGGGACAACTCTCATACATGTGAACCATTTATAGAGCCCAAGGGGGGACAACTCTCATACATGTGAACCATTTATAGAGCCCAAGGGGGGACAACTCTCATACATGTGAACCATTTATAGAGCCCAAGGGGGACAATACTCATTTCAAATTGTGACATTTAAAATATTTATTTAGAACAAAGAATGAAAAGTCAGAAGTTCTCAAGAGTAGATTTGTAATTTGCTGAAAACATCACTTGTCACCATGTCAAGGGGGACTCTGAAAGGGTATGCTTCATCCATGTGGTCAATTCTGTGTTATGGATCACATCTAGTAAGCAGCCATCCTGTATTAAGTCAGCGACAAGATTTTTTATTTGACCTCGCTACCACTGCGCTATTGCGACTTCCACTTGTACTAAGGAACCACTTTCTGTCCTTAACAGGCTACTTAACACAGGTTTGCCTGTATACAGGAATAAATAGATCAATTGAAGCAGATGTAAGCTAACATAACCTTAATGCACTAACGACTTATGAAGCCTACCAGGCATATTGGTTGATACTATGGTAACCATGGTTTAGACTAATATCTATTTTAAGTATTATTAAATGTAGGTCAAAGTTCAAATAATTACAAATGTCTACTGACCTACAACCCTAACCCCTTATTATGGGAATGGATAATGGCATTGAGAGGTATTTCTTTCTGGGAATGGATAATGACATTGAGAGGTGCTTCTATGTGGGGATGGATAATGGCATTGAGAGGTGCTTCTTTCTGGGAATGGATAATGGCATTGAGAGGTGCTTCTATGTGAGAATGGATAATGGCATTGAGAGGTGCTTCTATGTGAGAATGGATAATGACATTATGAGGTGCTTCTATGTGGGAATGGATAATGGCATTGAGAGGTGCTTCTATGTGGGAATGGATAATGACATTGAGAGGTGCTTCTATGTGGGAATGGATAATGGTATTGAGAGGTGCTTCTATGTGAGAATGGATAATGGCATATGAGGTGCTTCTATGTGGGAATGGATAATGGCATTGAGAGGTGCTTCTATGTGGGAATGGATAATGACATTGAGAGGTGCTTCTATGTGGGAATGGATAATGGTTGAGAGGTGCTTCTATGTGGGAATGGATAATGACATTGTGAGGTGCTTCTATGTGGGAATGGATAATGGCATTGAGAGGTGCTTCTATGGGGAATGGATAATGACATTGAGAGGTGCTTCTATGTGGGAATGGATAATGACATTGTGAGGTGCTTCTATGTGGGAATGGATAATGACATTGAGAGGTGCTTCTATGTGGGAATGGATAATGACATTGAGAGGTGCTTCTATGTGGGAATGGATAATGACATTGAGAGGTGCTTCTATGTGGGAATGGATAATGACATTGAGAGGTGCTTCTATGTGGGAATGGATAATGGCATTGAGAGGTGCTTCTATGTGGGGATGGATAATGACATTGAGAGGTGCTTCTATGTGGGAATGGATAATGGCGTTGAGAGGTGCTTCTATGTGGGAATGGATAATGACATTGAGAGGTGCTTCTATGTGGGAATGGATAATGACATTGAGAGGTGCTTCTTTCTGGGAATGGATAATGACATTGAGAGGTGCTTCAATGTGGGAATGGATAATGACATTGAGAGGTGCTTCAATGTGGGAATGGATAATGACATTGTGAGGTGCTTCAATGTGGGAATGGATAATGACATTGAGAGGTGCTTCTATGTGGGAATGGATAATGACATTGAAAGGTGCTTCTATGTGGGAATGGATAATGGTATTGAGAGGTGCTTCTATGTGGGGATGGATAATGACATTGAAAGGTGCTTCTATGTGGGAATGGATAATGGTGTGGAGAGGTGCTTCTATGTGGGGATGGATAATGACATTGAGAGGTGCTTCTATGTGGGGATGGATAATGACATTGAGAGGTGCTTCTTTCTGGGAATGGATAATGACATTGAGAGGTGCTTCTATGTGGGAATGGATAATGACATTGAGAGGTGCTTCTTTCTGGAAATGGATAATGACATTGAGATGTGCTTCTATGTGGGAATGGATATGTGCCATATCTCTGACTGTAAGAATGGATATATGGTGTAAGACTTCCTCTGGTAATTCCATGATTCCAAAATAATTTGATGACAAAAAGTATTTTTTATTAGTTCCAAAATCAATACTGCAGACCTTTGCTTGTTGAGGGTGCTACGGGTAAGTGCCGAATGGGACACACACAAGCATCGTAATTGCAAGCATTTATCATCTGTCAATCAATTTTGACAGCGTTTATTCACTTATTTCATATCACATTTCATTTAGAAATAGCCGAGATTGGTACAGTCTCACTGATTACAGGTCCAAGCATTATTGTGTCATATTGTGTCATATTTCATTTAGAAATAGACGAGATCGGTACAGTCTAGCCAATTACAGGTCCAGGCATTATTGTGTCATATTGTGTCATATTTCATTTAGAAATAGACGAGAAGATCGGTACAGTCTAGCCGATTACTGGTCCAGGCATTATTGTGTCATATTGTGTCATATTTCAGGAAATCTTTACTTTGCGAATGTGCAAAAGTCTGATGAAAATGATGGCGAGAAGTATGCATGCGAAATACAGATACGTGAGCTTAATATGTACATAGAGGGCGCTTTCTCTCTCATAGAGGTCGATAACGGTAAGATTTGTAGCATTCTTAAAATGATGTTGTCTTGATTAGTTTATGCAAATTTCTTATTATGTAGCTTAAAAGTTCTTAAAACTTTAGTTTAAATGCTATCGAGGTTTCATACCTGATGGAATCCATGGTTTTTATAGAGAGAGAGGAGGCTATGTCAATTTAAGTGTCTTGCCTAAGGATATCATTGCATGGTTCTGGTGGTGTTTGAACCTGCAACCCCTTGGTTATTAGGCAGACCATACTGCATCACTGAGACTGGTTATTATAAATGTATGTGCTAAGAAAGTAGTTGATGTTCTTACTTCCCTAGCATAGTATCTAACCATTCATAGTGACATCTGTACTTCCCTAGTATAGTATCTAGCCATTCATAGTGACATCTGTACTTCCCTAGCATAGTATATAATCATTCATAGTGACATCTGTACTTCCCTAGCATAGTATATAATCATTCATAGTGACATCTGTACTTCCCTAGCATAGTATATAATCATTCATAGTGACATCTGTACTTCCCTAGCATAGTATCTAACCATTCGTAGTGACATCTGTACTTCCCTAGTATAGTATCTAGCCATTCATAGTGACATCTGTACTTCCCTAGCATAGTATCTAGCCATTCATAGTGACATCTGTACTTCCCTAGTATAGTATATAATCATTCATAGTGACATATGTACTTCCCTAGCATAGTATCTAACCATTCATAGTGACATCTGTACTTCCCTAGCATAGTATATAATCATTCATAGTGACATCTGTACTTCCCTAGCATAGTATCTAACCATTCATAGTGACATCTGTACTTCCCTAGCATAGTATCTAACCATTCATAGTGACATCTGTACTTCCCTAGCATAGTATCTAACCATTCATAGTGACATCTGTACTTCCCTAGCATAGTATCTAACCATTCATAGTGACATCTGTACTTCCCTAGCATAGTATATAACCATTCATAGTGACATCTGTACTTCCCTAGCATAGTATATACTCATTCATAGTGACATCTGTACTTCCCTAGCATAGTATATAATCATTCATAGTGACATCTGTACTTCCCTAGCATAGTATCTAACCATTCATAGTGACATCTGTACTTCCCTAGCATAGTATCTAACCATTCATAGTGACATCTGTACTTCCCTAGCATAGTATATAATCATTCATAGTGACATCTGTACTTCCCTAACATAGTATATAATCATTCATAGTGACATCTGTACTTCCCTAGTATAGTATATAACCATTCATAGTGACATCTGTACTTCCCTAACATAGTATATAATCATTCATAGTGACATCTGTACTTCCCTAGTATAGTATCTAACCATTCATAGTGACATCTGTACTTCCCTAGCATAGTATCTAACCATTCATAGTGACATCTGTACTTCCCTAGCATAGTATATAACCATTCATAGTGACATCTGTACTTCCCTAGCATAGTATATAATCATTCATAGTGACATCTGTACTTCCCTAGCATAGTATATAATCATTCATAGTGACATCTGTACTTCCCTAGCATAGTATCTAACCATTCATAGTGACATCTGTACTTCCCTAGCATAGTATATAATCATTCATAGTGACATCTGTACTTCCCTAACATAGTATATAATCATTCATAGTGACATCTGTACTTCCCTAGCATAGTATCTAACCATTCATAGTGACATCTGTACTTCCCTAGTATAGTATCTAACCATTCATAGTGACATCTGTACTTCCCTAGTATAGTATCTAACCATTCATAGTGACATATTTGCTTCCCTATTATAGTATCGAACCATTCATAGTGACATCTGTACTTCCCTAGCATAGTATCTAACCATTCATAGTGACATATGTGCTTCCCTATTATAGTATCGAACCATTCATAGTGACTCCTAAACAACTGGATGTATTTTCATAAGACTCCCATCAATGGTTCACCTCATGAAGACAACGTGTAGTGCGCAGCAGTCCAATTTGAGTGATGCAGTAACCATAACACTGAAGAATGGTCATTTATATGGTTTCAAAGAGGCTTGAAATTCTTAGACTCGGCTTTCGAGCACGAAATGTTTATAACCACGAATTCTGATCTCTGTATACTTAATAGACTGCTTCCATTGTTGTACAACAGGAGCATTCATTTAGAACGTATAGTACTACCAACACATTTATTGATATTCTAATTTACAGTTCATGATTAAAACGTTTATACCATTATTTCAAATTGAAATTAATAGTTTAGAAATTATTACAACACTGTCATATTCCGCAATTGCATTAAGTACATATAGGAGAAGACCTCTATAAGCTATAATAGCTTTCGGTTCTAATTCCTTTTCATTCGTGTATCTAAATTTTGTGTAAACGGTATATTTGTATATGCTTAAGCCAACACGTTTACTGAGAATGATCCCTATGACATTTGTAATGATGTAACATAAGTTTGTCTATGACTAATAATTAAAATGTTAAAGTTAAACTCTATATATAAAAACTATCAAGCTTGATTTACATTTTCTGTGTCTGCATACGCTTGGTAGATTGTAAGTCATGGCCTCAAGGTTAAAAACTTTTCTCCTATCTCAATCTGTCTTAAGCTTCTGATTGGCTCAGCTTGCAGTAAAGCTCAGAATCAATCAATCAAATCATTTGAGCTTGAGTTTGAGATCTGAGAAAAGTGTTATAACCTCGGGCACAGTTGCAGATTACAGATCAAAGGTCAAATCGAGCTCTGATCTCAGTGTACTTAATAGACTGCTTCCATTATTACACAACATGAGCACGTGTCAATTCTCTATATAATTTATGGTCCTCAAACCATCAGAATGCCTGACAGTTTAGGATTTAATAGACTGCTTCCATCATTACACAACATGAGCATAGGGATTCCGTGACGAGCCGTCTCATCAGGATCTGCACTTTTTTCAAGTAATATAACTATTTTTAGAAAAAAATTACCCATTTTGATAAATGAACTGATCCAAATGTAATTTTGTTATTAATTTATTGGTCTAAAAATATCATGGACCAGTCCATGTCAGTTACTTGGTGTTGAATGGGTTAATAGACTGCTTCCATTATTACACAACATGAGCACATGTCAATTCTCTATATAATTTATAGTCCTCATACCATCAGAATGTCTGACAGTTTACTGTTCCTGTCGTCGTTGGTGATAGCTCTCGTTATAATGGTGTATATTATTATGCTTCTAGGAAGTCCTCAAGCTCAGTTCCCTGTTGAGTTGGCGTACCATTCCAAGGATGCTGTGACCAGCCTGAAGGGAAATTCTGTATCATTTCAGTGCATCTTTACTGGAAAGTAAGCGCAGTATTATCATAATGCACTATCATAATGGTTATTAACATCTTTATATAATTTGCAAGTACAAAAAACAAACCAGATATAGAGAGGATACTTGTGTTGTTTCATCAAGTGATCATCGAAATATGTATTTCCACGAGTGGATAACACGAGTGGCTAACATGAGTGGAAATACATATTTCGGTGATCACGAGATGTAATAAAATCCTATCTTACACTAATAAACACAAATCCTATCTTACACTTATAAACACAAGTCCTATCTTACACTTATAAACACAAGTCCTATCTTACACTTATAAACACAAGTCCTATCTTACACTTATAAACACAAGTCCTATCTTACACTTATAAACACAAGTCCTATCTTACACTTATAAACACAAGTCCTATCTTACACTTATAAACACAAATCCTATCTTACACTTATAAACACAAGTCCTATCTTACAATTATAAACACAAATCTTCTTTTTTTATTATGATTTCCAATGATATTGACTAATATCATTATTTTCAAATTTTATTCATTTTAACTGCCCTATCGGGAGCCTCATTGCACTACAATTCACAACCGCATAACCACTTATGTTAGTGTGAATGTTTGTAATAAGTAATAGTTCACGTATAATTTTCAAGTTAGTTTTTGTTTGCTGTCAAAATTAAAAACTAGACACAACAAATACATTAGAATATATTACTTTATAATTAACTCTTCATGATAATCAGAAAACAGCTAAAATACAAAAGTACATCCAACCGCGGAGGAATACGAAACTCTAGCAGTGACAGAGAAAATACCATCATTCACTGTTTCAAAACAGTAGAAGATAGAGTTTTCTTTCACTGAGAAAACTCTTATCATTCATTGGAAAGCATAACAAGATGTGTTCTCAATCACACTGATGTATGTGCACAGTTGATACTGATTTATTTTAGCTCTAGTTCTTACAACTTCAGACTAATCACACCCAAGATCTTAGTCCTTATGGAATCATTCGCCATGAGGGAGAGATTTTTTATACAAATTTATTTTAGCTCTATTTCGAAACAAATTCTTACAACTTATATTAATCACTCTTCGAGACCTCATTCCTGATGGAATCCATCGCCATGATGGAGAGAGAAGAGGCAATGTGGAATTTAAATGCCTTGCCTAAGGGCACAATCGTAACGGTTCCAACGGTGCTCGAACTCTGGGCCTTTAGCACCTGAAGCGAACACGCTACCACTGCGCTAACATGACTTCCACGGAGAGAGAAGAGGCAGTGTGGATTTAAGTGTGTTGCCTAGGACACCACGCACCATCATGATTTATGGCAATGCTTAACTTTGCAACCTTCTGTCATGAGGCAGGCATAACATCCATTACGTCATGGAGAGTCCAAATGTCTAACAGCTTATATCGTGACAACTCCTAGCGTCATCCATACGACTTCAGATGCATCTATTTGTTCTTGTGGTAGCTTTAGGTCTTCCAACTGTTAGCAGCTGGGAAAAAATATCAGCATAGAATAAGTAGTTGGTGGTAATAAGAGACATTGGTCAGTTACTGCTCCCTGAATATTCATTAACCCTTTCAACCCCAAGTAACTGACATGGACTGGTCCATGATATTTTTAGACCAATAAATTAATAACAAAATTACATTTGGATCAGTTCATTTATCAAAATGGGTAATTTTATTTAAAATTAGTAATAATTATTACTGGCAAAAAAGTGCAGATCCTGATGAGACGGCTCGTTACGAGCCGGCTCATCTGGATCTACACTTTTCATAAGCCTATTTAGAGGCCTATGGGGTTGAAAGGGTTAAAGTAGATAATTGGTTTCCTTTAGTTTAAACATTATTTATTTCAGTATTTGTACATGTAATCAAGAAATGAACATTTTACATATAATTTAACAGCAGTAGACTGAAATCGATTAGAACGAAAGAAAACTTATATAGTTCTTCTCCCTAGGTTGAGTTGGTTTCCTTTGTTTTTATCGTTGATTCCTTTGCGCAATCTATCAATTCTCTCCACTTCCTCAGTTCACTTTTATTAAATTACTAAATCTCGACAGATATCCTGTAGGATACATTGCTGTAAACATTTGTTATCTATTAACCCATTTCATTCTGGATACATTTAAAGGCTTTTGCAAACAACATAGATCCAGATCAGCCGCAGCGTGACGCTGCGTGCTGATCAGGATCTATGTTGTTTGCTACATAGCCAAGTGTCTTAGCAATATCATGTGAATAGCAAACAGCATAGAGCCTGATCAGATGGCACGTTCTGTGGCCGTTGATCTGGCTCTATGTTCTTCGCAAATACCATTTGAACGGTATCCAGAATGAAATGGGTTAAGTAATATGATTTTCCTAAATTCACATTTATCATACCACATTGGGGAACAACAGTAAAAACAAAGGAATCCAACTAAATGGACCAAATCAGACTTTATCTGCCAAGGGAGGTAATAGAAACACCAGTGATGTCGATAATTTATATGGTGTATTGATTAACTATGGATCCGAGATATTTAGTGAGGGAGGCCCCTAACTGGCTGCATTTATGGAAGGCGGGCATCTGGCGCATAATTATTAATGAGAGCATCCTGTCCTTTATAGAAGTAGTGTTCGCTAGGAAAGGGATTCGAATAACTATGTAACTTTTCCCCCAATCCTAACTGTGCTATTGCAACTATTCCTATGTTATGTACCATTCTTGAATAAATTATTGTTTAAACTAAGTAGTGCACGTTAGCATTCAGGTTCATTTTATCAAAATGTTTATCTAAAGAAAATTGTGTTATTATTGTTCAGTCCAACCCCTGGTATCACGTGGGTGAGAAAGAATGGAGGTAAATTGAACAAGAAGAGAATGATCATCCGTAATCAGAAGCTTACCATTAAAAACATTGAGTATGGAGATGCAGGCACATACGAGTGTAGGGGAGATAATGCTGTTATAAAATATCCCATCAAACATAGCTTCAAGCTGAAGGTGGAATGTAAGTATCATAGACTTAATGCTCTTCCATCCTCTTAGGTTTGTAGATGAATAACATGTACAGTCAAACCTGTGTTAGTGCTCACCTCCATTAAGCAGCCAACCTGTATTAAGCAGCCAGTTTCCAGATTACCAATATGTTGTTTTATTATACATTTGACCTCTATTAAGCAGCTACCTGCACTAAGCAGCCACTTTCTGTGATTCCCTTCACTGGCTGCTTAAGACAGGTTTGACTATAGTCGGTCTGTTTTACAGCAGATGAAATAATATTATTACTACGTAAACTGATTTTTCTTGCATTTAATACGCTTTGACTAAACTCAGATTGAATAACATCTTTCAAAATGTAAAATTTATTAGACTAAAATGAAACTTCAATTTCACTCTGTGTGTGTTTTACGTTTATTTATCGTCGCTACCGGTTACCCATATGAGCGACGCCTCCTGAAGAGATTAGTAATTTTAGATTATGGAGGATAGTGCAATGATACAGACAGAGACCCATTCCAGAGTCTTCTCTGGTTCTTTTATGTGCACGGTGTAAAGCACCGATACGAGACCTCGGTTTAGCGTCCCATCTGAAAGACTGTTAATTTTATTAGGGTCAGACGGGGGATCGAACCTGCGATCCCTGGATTACCAGTCCAGCGTGTTAACCACTGGACTACAGATCCGTCTGTGTCAATTTCAAATTCAATTTCAAACCACCAATCAAATTTCATGTAGCAGAAATACTGATTACAGTTCGATTCCAAATACCTAATCAACATAGGGCATAGTAATTGTTACATGAAAATCGGGACTTTAAGGGTCAGATGGGGGATCGAGCCTGCGATCCCTGTATTACCAGTCCAGCGTGCTACCACTGGACTACAAAACCGTCTGTTAATGGCAAATGACATAGACAATAGTATTAATAAACAGATTCCCAGTCAATGTGGCACTCTGTAATCCTGATTTTGCTATCTTGGCTATTAGTAGTCCAGTTTAGAGAGGTTCGCATGTATTACAATGTCCTGGTTTTGCTATCTCGGCTATTAGTAGTCCAGTTTACCATGTATTACAATGTCCTGGTTTTTCTATCTCGGCTATTAGTAATCCAGTTTACCATGTATTACAATGTCCTGGTTTTGCTATCTCGGCTATTAGTCGTCCAGTTTAGAGAGGTTCCCATGTATTACAATGTCCTGGTTTTGCTATCTCGGCTATTAGTAGTCCAGTTTAGAGAGGTTCCCATGTATTACAATGTCCTGGTTTTGCTATCTCGGCTATTAGTAGTCCAGTTTAGAGAGGTTCCCATGTATTACAATGTCCTGGTTTTGCTATCTCGGCTATTAGTAGTCCAGTTTAGAGAGGTTCCCATGTATTACAATGTTCTGGTTTTGCTATCTCGGCTATTAGTAGTCCAGTTTACCATGTATTACAATGTCCTGGTTTTGCTATCTCGGCTATTAGTAGTCCAGTTTAGAGAGGTTCCCATGTATTACAATGTCCTGGTTTTGCTATCTCGGCTATTAGTAGTCCAGTTTAGAGAGGTTCCCATGTATTACAATGTCCTGGTTTTGCTATCTCGGCTATTAGTCGTCCAGTTTAGAGAGGTTCCCATGTATTACAATGTCCTGGTTTTGCTATCTCGGCTATTAGTAGTCCAGTTTAGAGAGGTTCCCATGTATTACAATGTTCTGGTTTTGCTATCTCGGCTATTAGTAGTCCAGTTTACCATGTATTACAATGTCCTGGTTTTGCTATCTCGGCTATTAGTAGTCCAGTTTAGAGAGGTTCCCATGTATTACAATGTCCTGGTTTTGCTATCTCGGCTATTAGTAGTCCAGTTTAGAGAGGTTCCCATGTATTACAATGTTCTGGTTTTGCTATCTCGGCTATTAGTAGTCCAGTTTACCATGTATTACAATGTCCTGGTTTTGCTATCTCGGCTATTAGTAGTCCAGTTTAGAGAGGTTCCCATGTATTACAATGTCCTGGTTTTGCTATCTCGGCTATTAGTAGTCCAGTTTAGAGGGGTTCCCATGTATTACAATGTCCTGGTTTTGCTATCTCGGCTATTAGTAGTCCAGTTTAGAGAGGTTCCCATGTATTACAATGTCCTGGTTTTGCTATCTCGGCTATTAGTAGTCCAGTTTAGAGAGGTTCCCATGTATTACAATGTCCTGGTTTTGCTATCTCGGCTATTAGTAGTCCAGTTTAGAGAGGTTCCCATGTATTACAATGTCCTGGTTTTGCTATCTCGGCTATTAGTAGTCCAGTTTAGAGAGGTTCCCATGTATTACAATGTCCTGGTTTTGCTATCTCGGCTATTAGTAGTCCAGTTTACCATGTATTACAATGTCCTGGTTTTGCTATCTCGGCTATTAGTAGTCCAGTTTACCATGTATTACAATGTCCTGGTTTTGCTATCTCGGCTATTAGTAGTCCAGTTTAGAGAGGTTCCCATGTATTACAATGTCCTGGTTTTGCTATCTCGGCTATTAGTAGTCCAGTTTAGAGAGGTTCCCATGTATTACAATGTCCTGGTTTTGCTATCTTGGCTATTAGTAGTCCAGTTTAGAGAGGTTCCCATGTATTACAATGTCCTGGTTTTGCTATCTCGGCTATTAGTAGTCCAGTTTAGAGAGGTTCCCATGTATTACAATGTCCTGGTTTTGCTATCTCGGCTATTAGTCGTCCAGTTTAGAGAGGTTCCCATGTATTACAATGTCCTGGTTTTGCTATCTCGGCTATTAGTAGTCCAGTTTACCATGTATTACAATGTCCTGGTTTTGCTATCTCGGCTATTAGTAGTCCAGTTTACCATGTATTACAATGTCCTGGTTTTGCTATCTCGGCTATTAGTAGTCCAGTTTAGAGGGGTTCCCATGTATTACAATGTCCTGGTTTTGCTATCTCGGCTATTAGTAGTCCAGTTTAGAGGGGTTCCCATGTATTACAATGTCCTGGTTTTGCTATCTCGGCTATTAGTAGTCCAGTTTAGAGGGGTTGCCATGTATTACAATGTCCTGGTTTTGCTATCTCGGCTATTAGTAGTCCAGTTTAGAGAGGTTCCCATGTATTACAATGTCCTGGTTTTTCTATCTCGGCTATTAGTAGTCCAGTTTACCATGTATTAGAATGTCCTGGTTTTGCTATCTCGGCTATTAGTAGTCCAGTTTAGAGAGGTTCCCATGTATTAGAATGTCCTGGTTTTGCTATCTCGGCTATTAGTAGTCCAGTTTACCATGTATTAGAATGTCCTGGTTTTGCTATCTCGGCTATTAGTAGTCCAGTTTAGAGAGGTTCCCATTGTATTACAATGTCCTGGTTTTTCTATCTCGGCTATTAGTAGTCCAGTTTACCATGTATTACAATGTCCTGGTTTTTCTATCTCGGCTATTAGTAGTCCAGTTTACCATGTATTACAATGTCCTGGTTTTGCTATCTCGGCTATTAGTAGTCCAGTTTAGAGAGGTTCACATGTATTACAATGTCCTGGTTTTGCTATCTCGGCTATTAGTAGTCCAGTTTAGAGAGGTTCCCTTAGCGATGATAAATCTGACCACTACCACTTAGGCACTGAAGCCAGGTATCATAGATCACAGTTGTTCTCACTAAGCTAACCAGCCTGTTGCTTAGTAGTCGGTATATTTGGCTATTTCTGTAAAGTTTAACAATTTATATCTTTCCTCCCCTGCCCATTAATACAGAGCCACATTAAGTTTGTGATAATATTGATTTGCCGGGATTACTCCGGTGACAAGTCGGCTGACCAGGACCCACACTAACTAGCCTGGTACCTGGCCAGCAACTAAGCAATCTGCAGCTACTTTAAGCATACACTAAATACATTCCCACATAGAAACAGCACTAGTTGTATGCCTGTACATGTGTATGTGGTTACGGTTTAGGCACACCTAACATTCTGCATTCCCACATAGAGTTTGTATATCTGTATGTTCAGTATGTGGTTAAGGTTTAGGCACACCTAACATTCGGCATTCCCACATAGAGCTTGTATATCTATATGTTCAGTATACTGTTAAGGTTTAGGCACACCTAGCATTCGGCATTCCCACATAGAGTTTGTATATCTGTATGTTCAGTATGTGGTTAAGGTTTAGGCACACCTAACATTCAGCATTCCCACATAGAGTTTGTATATCTGTATGTTCAGTATGTGGTTAAGGTTTAGGCACACCTAACATTCGGCATTCCCACATAGAGTTTGTATATCTGTATGCTCAGTATGTGGTTAAGGTTTAGGCACACCTAGCATTCGGCATTCCCACATAGAGTTTGTATATCTGTATGCTCAGTATGTGGTTAAGGTTTAGGCACACTTAACATTCGGCATTCCCACATAGAGTTTGTATATCTGTATGTTCAGTATACTGTTAAGGTTTAGGCACACCTAGCATTCGGCATTCCCACATAGAGTTTGTATATCTGTATGTTCAGTATACTGTTAAGGTTTAGGCACACCTAACATTCTTATGAATATGTTGATATTTCTTCACAGCTCAACCAGAGTGGACATCAAAGCCGCCACAAGGTGTAGATGCTGGCGTAGAAGAACAGGCTGTGTTTGAGTGTAGTGTTGAAGGCCGACCTAAACCAACGATACAGTGGTTTATAAATGGAGAACCTCTAGGAAGTAAGTTTTAATTGTATGCAGTAGGATCAATCGTCTGCTGGCAAGTGAATATTGACGAATCTTAACCCATTTCATTCTGGATACCGTTCAAACAGTATTTGCAAAGAACATAGAACCAGATCAGCCGCCACGGAACGTGCCATCTGATCAGGTTCTATGCTGTTTGCTATTCAGATGATCTTGCTAAGGCACTTGGCTATGTAGCAAACAACATAGATCCTGATCAGCATGCAGCGTTACACTGCAGCTGATCTGGATCTATGTTGTTTGCAAAAACCTAAATGTATCCAGAATGAAATGGGTTAATCACTGTCCCTGTCCACTGGCGGCCATGGCAGATTCCTACCAGTGAGGAAGCTAACCAGTTGGCTTGCGGAAGTTATGTTGTTCTACCCTGTCCGTGCATGAAATTGAAGAAGCAATTTGCTCAACAGCTTAAGAGTTGAAATAACCTTCACTGTTTGTTATAAGAACAAGGAATGTAATGTATTGTAGTACTAAGTTATCCACACCATTGCTGAACACATCAAAAGTTACCTCTGCTAACCGTAGATTCAGAGCAGATAACAATATGCTGTCTGGTCAATGTCTTCACTGTTCAATAATCGTAATTGTGTGTGTTATTGGTGTGCTTTACGTTTATTTATCGTCGCTACCGGTTACCCATATGAGCGACGCCTCCTGAAGAGATTAGTCATTTTAGTTTTTGGAGGATAGTGCAATGATACAGACAGAGACCCATTCCAGAGTCTTCTCTGGTTCTTTTACGTGCACAGTGTAAAGCACCGACACGAGACCTCGGTTTAATGTCCCATCTGAAAGACTGTTAATTTTATTAGGGTCAGACGGGGGATCGAACCTGTGATCCCTGGATTACCAGTCCAGCGTGTTACCACTGGACTACAGATCCGTCTGTATAAGCGTAATTCTACAGAAATACCCCTTATATGGTGAATGCACTTATCACAACTTTTAAACATGTTAGAAACTGATTTTATAATTTTATAATTTTCTTGCAGGTTTAAAAGCAGACAGAAGAAGGATAGAGAGTGAAGGACAGCTACAATTTGTGAACCTGAAGCGAGATGATGCACAGGTCATTCAGTGCAATGCCTCCAATCCCCATGGTTACCTCTGGGCTGATGTTGCGCTCAGCATTATGGGTAAGTAGTCATCTTCATGTAATAATAGTGTGACTCATTAAGACATAAATTTACTCGTATGGTAACTCAATAAGACATAAATGTACCCATAAGGTGACTCAATAACACATAAATTGACTCATAAGGTGACTGATTAAGACATAAATTGACTCATATGGTAACTCAATAAGACATAAATTGACTCATATGGTAACTCAATAAGACGTAAATTGACTCATGGGTCAATACGACATAAATTGGCTCATATGGTAACTCAATAAGACATAAATTGGCTCATATGGTAACTCAATAAGCCATAAATTGACTCATATGGTAACTCATTAAGCCATAAATTGACTCATATGGTAACTCATTAAGACATAAATTGACTCATATGGTAACTCAATAAGACATAAATTGACTCATATGGTAACTCATTAAGACATAAATTGACTCATATGGTAACTCAATAAGACATAAATTGACTCATATGGTAACTCAATAAGCCATAAATTGACTCATATGGTAACTCATTAAGCCATAAATTGACTCATAAACATAAAGTGTAACATTGCAGACAATTAGACAGGCATAAGCAATGGTTTGAATGTGCATCACCACAGCAACATCGGCTAGCATAGCAGCATTACATACAACTCTTGTTTATAATTTGGTGAAAACATTCGTTAATATATCGGATGTGTCCACCTTGCAGCTTTCAAGCCAGAGATCAAGGCAAAATTTGATGTGATAAAAGTTTCTGAGGGTAAGCCCGTCACACTGCCTTGTGATATAGACGGCAAACCAACACCCAGCATATACTGGAAGAGAAAGGACCAAAAAATGGAGGGACCTGGTTATAAAATGGAGCCAACTGGAAACTTGACCATACTGGTAAGATAGTAGAATCGACTATCTATATATTTAGGTTAACTTACCTTAGATTGAATATTATCTACAAGAACCTGGTTTAAGCTAAACCATTAAGGGAGCTGTTTCAGGTACACTGTCGACTAAGTGTCCTCTATAAATTCTCAATGACAACATTTATCCCCCTGTCTGACCCTAATAAAATTAACAGTCTTTCAGATGGGACTTTAAACCGAGGTCTTGTGTCGGTGCTGTACACTGTGCACGTAAAAGAACCAGAGGAGACTCTGGAATGGGTCTCTGTTTGTATCATTGCACTATCCTCCAAAATTCTAAAATAACTAATCTCTTCAGGAGGCATAGCTCATATGGGCAACAGGTAGCCGACGATAAATAAACGTAAAAACACACATTCTCCCCCAATTCAAAATAGGTCATGGAGACTGTCCCTGCCAATTCTCATTGTGCAAGGATGTACCAATGTTTGTCTTCAACTTTTTTCTTTTTGTGGCCCTCATTATATATGTAACCCCGAATTTCCATTTTTTATTAACAATAATACATTCTATTTATAACAAATATGTTCTTTATATCTTAACCCTTTCCCCCATAGAGATGTAGTTTTATTTCATACATTTGGCTGTAATTTACCAACCATACACAATGGTTAAGCTATGAACTTGCCTACTCCACCTTTCATAGAGATTACTAGGAATTATTAAGTGTTGTATACACTACGTTATTCTGTTTATAGCTTGTTTGACTACTAATGTGTCGTTCTATGTCAATAGGCATTGGCGTCGAGAGACACTTCTAAGGGGGAAAGGGTTAAACTGGAAGCAAGATAACAATACATATCATCTGTTTAATGTTACTCAACATGTTGATTCCTTGTTCGCCACATTATCTTACCTTAAATGAGAAACGAAATATAAAAGATAACAATGACGAATGGAGGTATTACATATTCCAAAAGTTTTCATCTATACCATTTGGAAAGTACTGTTTGTCTTCAACTTGATTCTAGGTAATTCCTATGAATGAAACTAATAACAGAACGATTGCCTATGTTATGAATGCCCGTCATTTATTCACAGAACACTACGATGAATGAAGCGGGCAACTGGACATGTTTTGCTGAGAACAGATATGGAAAACTACAGTCCTCTGGAGTGCTAATTGTTAGAAGTAAGACTATATTCATCAATTCTACTTTTCTTACTTTTGCCTACAAATGAACAATAATTATTGCAAATAATTATGTGAACCTGTTTATCAAAGACAGATCATTATCTATATATATAGGATCTTACATGAGTGGTGATTTCATACCATATTTTATGAGACAAGCCTTATGGCAAGCTTAACAGCAAAATTCCAAAACAAGTTTCATAAAATACGGTGAAATTATCACAAGATTATTTTTATCACATTACCATAGCGTTCTCGTTATAATAAATAATGCTGCTGCTTTTATTTTGGTTTAAACAGTATTTATTCCAATAAATGTACATGTATAACACACAAAATGCTACAAATTGCATAAATTGTGAATGGTTTGGATTGGAAAACAAGTTTTCAGAAAACTTATATTAATTCCTCTCCAAATATTAATTCCTCTCTCTTTCATTTTGGCGCCAAGTGTCAGTGCAAATTGTCATGACGTCACTAAATTGTCATGACGTCACTATAAATTGTCATGACGTCACTAAATTGTCATGACATCACTAAATTGTCATGACGTCACTAAAATTGTCATGACGTCACTAAATTGTCATGACATCACTAAATTGTCATGACATCACTAAATTGTCATGACATCACTAAATTGTCATGACATCACTAAATTGTCATGACATCACTACACTATTTATGTTTTCAATAGTGCTATGATTATGTTGAGAATTCTTTTAAATCGTATTTTATCTTACCATTAACGTTATGTACCAATATGCATACTTTAAGTTTAATTTACAAAATTATAAGGATTATTCTCTCAACCAATCAGAATCCTTCCAGGTGTTATTTACACATGTTTACATATAAGAAAATATGTGATGGCTGCATGAAACTGAATACAAGCAAAGTTATGTGATAAATATAGATATATCATTGGTAGAATACAGTGGTCCAGCTGTTAAAGTCATGGGTGTGATTCCGTCAGGATTGGTTTAAACATATGTATTCATTCATAATGTACGGTACATATCAATTGTATACAGAATGAAAATAGATTTAATAGAAAGCTTAAAAATCCCTCAGGATTGAGGTCTCTAGAATGATTAGACTACTGTCATATGAACTTGTTTCACAATCAAGCCAGAAGAAATTTGTATTATAAATTGAATTTGGATTCATCTGTGTTTTAATTATGCATGTTATTTGTTTCTTTACAAATTTTCAGTAAAAACTAAAATTGAGAATCCTCCGTCACCTTCGAAGCAGACGATAAAGTTTGGTACATCAACGCCGTTCAGGTGCGGTGCCAGCACTGATCCTGAAGAGCAGCAGAACCTCAAGTACTCTTGGCTCAAGGATGGGGTAGTGATAGATTTCCGCACGAATTCGAGGATAGAAAAGATAGGCAATGGTATAGTAATCACTGACACAACAAGTGAAGATACAGGGAACTATACATGTGTTGCTAGTACTAAACTGGACTCGGATTCTGCCAGCGCTGAACTTAATGTTATTGGTAAGTTTGAAGTTGATGTTATTTGTAAGTTTGAAAAAAAAGAAGTTAATGTTATTGGTAAGTTAGAAGTTGATGTTGTAAGTTTGAAGTTGTGGTATTGGTAAGTTTGAAGTTGATGTTATTGGTAAGTTAGACGTTGATGTTATTGGTAAGTTAGACGTTGATGTTATTGGTATGTTTAAAGTTGATGTTATTGGTAAGTTTAAAGTTGATGTTATTGGTAAGTTTGATGTTGCTGTTATTGGTAAGTTTAAGATATTAACAGTCTTTCAGATGGGACATTAAACCGAGGTCTCCGTGCACGTAAAAGAACCAGAGGAGATTCTGGAATGGATCTCTGTCTGTATCATTGCACTCTCCTCCAAGAATCTAAAATGACTAATCTCTTCAGGAGGGATCTCTTCATGGGCAACCGGTAGCGACGATAAATAAACGTAAAACTAGGGGTGTCGCGATATACCGGTATATCGCAATATTAAGATCCGCGATAAAATATCGCGATATTAAAATTGAATACCGATATTGAGGGGTATTTATCATCTAGTGCTGCAACAATTAGATCCGATTCCGCGCCGCCGATTATATACTCAATCAAAATCCAGTCATTTTCGATTCAATTCCGAATGCCGACTTTTAAACGTTTTCAGCGATAAACGCCGAGTTAGTCGAATACAAACAGTAAAATAAAACAAACAATCTGATTGGCTGAATGTATTCTATTTATCCAATCAATGAGCCCGTTAAAACTTATGAAAGGTCTGGTTGTCAAAATGGCGTCTGCCATTACTAAATAATGATCCTAAAAGTTAGTGTGGGCCATTTTTGATTTCGAGATGTTAACAAGAAGGAAAACAAGGCCACATGCTGTCTATATTTCACCGACGTAAGCTATCCACCATCTCGTTCCACATCAAACTTAATGAAGTATTTAAAAAGACACCATAACGTAGACGTAAACACCGACAAGACTATGAGTCAATCGCCGAACTTTCCCCCACACCAACAACATCAGTGCAATTCCTGATGATTTATATAAGCCATAATTCATTACTTGGACACTGTTCCACACTTGGACATGTGCACTGGATTATCTACAGCAGTTGAATTTCTAGTCATTTCCTTTGATCTAATTTCGTGTACATGTATTATTAATTTATTATTATTGTTTTTTGGTTTACTTTTATTCAAACGTTAAGTGATGTGACTTTCGAATTTTTTGTTCATATGTAGTAGGAACTAGGATTATACACCAGTAAATTAATTTGCTCTGAAGCCAGACTGCCCTAGGGTCTCGGGATTAAGCAACACAGATTATGCTTCTTAGAAAGTAATCTGTAAATAATGGATCAAATCGGCACATAAAGAATCAGATCGGATTGAGCTTCTGGTGGATCGTTGCAGCCCTATTTATTATCTATGAGGGGTGGCATCGGTTTTTCATGACTTCACTATAAAAAGAGTTTTTGTCCTGACAATTTTACAACATAGCTACCGTCAAGTAAAAGGTTATATGCAGGGGATCTGCTTTTTTTATACACAACTCAATCGCTTCAACCGGTGCTTATGTATATATTCACCGTTCTCTGAAACATTTTCTAGTCGATTTAACTTGTTATTTTATTCAGTGTTTTGTTGTTTTTCAAGTTAATAAATACTGTTGAATGAGATAGTGTCTTAAAATGTGTGTAAAGTTATCCGTGTCATCTTATTAAATACTAAATTAATTATACACTATTAAAAATATAATCACAATGCATAACAAATGAATAGGCAATATATCGCGATAAATATCGCGATTATTTGATAAAATATCACAATATTTCACGATATGGGTTGCTGATATCGTGACACCCCTACGTAAAACACACATACAGATGATCTATAGTAACCATAATAACAGTCACACTTACCTACAGTATAAACATTCTCTTCCTCGTAACAACGTTACATTCATTCATTAACTGACTGTTTACATGTCTGTAAGCAACTCTGTTTATTTTATAGCACCCCCGGACGCACCAGATGATGTCACATACAGTGCTTGCATGAGTCGTAGTGCAGTTGTATCATGGACGAAGGGGTTTGAGAATTACTCGCCTATCACTAAATTCTATGTAGAGTACAGTCATTCCTATGCTCCTAATGTTTGGACGAGGGCTGCTATAGTAACGGATCCATCCAAGACAGAGGCCAAGGTCAAGCTGTCACCACATGCTAACTATACATTCAGGTTAGTTTTAACGGTAGTTTTGTTAATTTTTACGAATATTTAGAAGTACTAGCAGCGATATATTTCTTGCATGTCTAAATGTGATAAGTTAACTAGGTTTGTTCATGGTTTAGCTCATGCGAATGCACTGAGACTGGATTTAATTTGGAATGAACTTTCTTTGAAATACAGGGATGAGAGATATCCATTTTTTCCGAAATTCCGGGGTTCTTTTCAGAGTGAAAATGTCCGTTTTTCTGAATCGTGTAAATCCGGCTTAAAATTCGGGCGGGGGGTATGGGTTATTTTATTATTCTTCGATTTTGAAGCGTTCACGGTCCATATTTTGGCTGATCACCCATCTGATGTCTGCCTACATATTTTCGCTATAGCTACTGTGATTGGTTGGAAATTCCGATCTGCTTTTACCTCTCCACCAATGAGAGGTTGTGTGTTAGAAACCAGACTCGCGCAGCTTGCACAGACTAGGGTACGAAAGGTCTCTAACATTGGTTATGAAACGTCCAAACAGTACAAAATGTCCAGGGTACGAAACATCCAAGGTACGAAATAACTGTAATTCTGTTGTAAAAACAAATTGTTTGTTTTATAGGGTTATCGCGGAAAACAGTTTAGGTAAAAGTGAGCCAAGTGATCGTGGACTAGCTGCCTGTCAGACTAACAGCGACACACCGGACAAACACCCGTCTAACGTGCACACAGACAGAAGTAAGACTGGATGGCTCATCATCAAATGGGATGTAAGAAAGTTTATTGATATAAAATGTTCCTTTACTATTAACCCATTTCATTCTGGATACATTTAAGGCTTTTGCAAACAACATAGATCCAGATCAGCCGTGGCGCTGCGTGCTGATCAGGATCTATGTTGTTTGCTACATAGCCAAGTGTCTTAGCAAGATTATCGGAATAGCAAACAGCATAGAGCCTGATCAGACGGCACGTTCCGTGGCGGTTGATCTGGCACTATGTTCTTTGCAAATACTGTTTGAACGGTATCCAGAATGAAATGGGTTAAGAGACCACCCAAGAAGCCATGTGCAAAAGCATGAATGGTCTCTTAGTACAACTTACTTTCTTCCTTGTGTGTGTGCTTTACGTTTATTTATCGTTGCTACCGGTTGCCCATATGAGCGACGCCTCCTGACGAGATTAGTCATTTTAGATTTTTGGAGGATAGTGCAATAATACAGACAGAGACCCATTCCAGAGCCTCCTCTGGTTCTTTTATGTGCACGGTGTAAAGTACCGACACGAGACCTCGGTTTAACGTCCCATCTGAAAGACTGTTGATCGAACCTACTTTCTTCCTTATCACCACAATTGGCAACTGAAATAAGTGATCTCTTCATGTTAGCCGTCTCTAAACCTTTAACCTGCCGAATAAATTGGGCGGAATGTGCGAACAACATACATGTAGATCCAGATCAGCCGCAGCGTAGCGCCACTTCTGATCAGGATCTATGTTGTTTACTATTAAGTGTTTTAGCTCCACTATCCAAAGAGCAAACAGCATATAGCCTGATCAGACAGCACATTCTGTGCCGTTTGATCTGGTTGTATGCTGGTTGTAAAAGCGACTTTAGTCGTGATTGGCAGGTTAATGGTTAATAGACATGGTCTCTTAATCAAGCATATTGTTATAATATTTGTCATAAGAATAAGGGTAAGAGCTGGGTGAGTGAAGTTTAGTTTATACAAATTTATCTTAGCTCGATTGCGAAACAAGTTATTGCCTAAGGGCACAAACGTAATGGCTCCAACGGAGCTCGAACTCTGAACCTTTCGCATCTGAAGCGAACGCGCATCCACTGTGAGTGAAGTTGTATCTAGAAATTTCATTGTAGCTGTACAACATTTTGAAACAGTTTCTGTGTTGCAATAGTCTACCAACAAAGAAGTAAAAATCCAAACAATAATAATCTATTGCAAATCACACGTGTTTACTGTCGTGTAAAACGTCCACTGTGTATATTTTTAGAAAATGTCGGAAATTGAGCACAACGGTCCAGATTTCAAGTATATTTTGGCTATAAAGAAGGATGGGAGGACGAATAAAACTGAGATCTCCGATTGGACAGAGAACAAGAAGGAATTTAACTTTGGTTCTATTTATGAACCCTATGAGATTTATGTGGAAGCAAGAAATGAAGTGGGATTGTTTGCTGATCCAGCGGTTGTTCATATAGGATATACTGGGGAAGCTGGTATGTTATTTTCATATAAAGTATACTGTTAATATTAATTTGAATTGGAAAGAGTATTTAACCCATTCAACACCAAGTAACTGACATGGACTGGTCCATGATATTTTTAGACCAATAAATTAATAACAAAATTACATTTGGATCAGTTCATTTATCAAGATGGGTAATTTTGTCTAAAATTAGTAATACTACTTGCAAAAAGTGCAGATCCTGATGAGACGGCTCGTCACGAGCTGGCTCATCTGGATCTACACTTTTTGTAAGCCTATAAATAGAGGTCTGTGGTGTTGAAAGGGTTAATAACCTTGAACTCCGACTGTTTGTAAAAACTATGAGACATATTTATTACTGTTTGCACCAAATTCTCACTTTTGTTTTCAACTAATTAAGTTATTAGTAGAAAGTTCGCTTTTAGTGTTCACTGTTCACATTAATGATATGATATGTGATAAATAAAATTAATTGACCTTTACCTTCATGTAGAAGGTCATATAGAGAAATCAGTGTTACTACCTCTCCGGTAAATTTGTAGTAAGCTTTAAATCAGTACAAAAGTTCATCCATTCGTGAACATTATTAATTTCTAGGGATGGCAACGAATGTTCGAATATTCGAATATTCGTTCGAACGTCCGAATATTCGAATATTAAAACCATATTCGAATATTAAAAAATAAATTCAAATTTAATCAATTGCAGTTAAATCATAACTTAAAAGGATATATATGTTTGTTTAAATTTCAATCAATTAAGTTTCAAAAACAAAGAATGACCCAATGCGTGCCCGAAGGTGCGAAATGTCATCGCGATTTGTCTCCAAATAACAAAGGAGGGTGATGACATGTTCTTCACACCTTACAGGGGTCACTAATTGATTAATGCAGTCTATTTGACGGGACACAAACTGAGAAGCATTTGTTTTACAGGTACTAACTGTAGTGGAAATCGAAAGTTGGAGAAATTTGCGAATATTCGAATATTCGTTCAGAAGATCATCCGAATATTCGAATATCACAATCACCATTCGTTGCCATCCCTATTAATTTCCAACTTGACTTGATCTAATATCCTGCGGACATATAATTATTGTTAAAATTCATCTCTTCCAGAGCCACTCACAGCCCCAAGCAACTTTGAGTTGATCCCTGACAGAAATGTAACATCTAAAACAGCAGCCTTCCAGTGGGATCCAGTTAATACATCCCCGGAAATGATACGTGGCGAGTTCAAAGGTTACAAGGTAAAGTAGAAATTTATAATCGGTAATTTGATATAGTGATTAGTCCCTTGTAAAAGTATAACAACGATGTCTAAAATGTTTTAGAACCCATGGATATATCTGCTAAACTGATGTGTGGGGAACCCATGGATATATCTGCTAAACTGATGTGTGGGGAACCCATGGATATATCTGCTAAACTGATGTGTGGGGAATCCATGGATATATCTGCTAAACTGATGTGTGGGGAATGTTTAGTTTTGAGTTTGTCCCTGAACAAAATGTTACAATCATTCTGATGAACCCTTCAATAATCCCAAGTATATAGCACATGGTTATTGTGTAGAAGAGGTAGATGGTTGGTTAGTTGGAAGAAGAGGTAGATGGTTGGTTAGTTGGAAGAACAGGTAGATGGTTGGTTAGTTGGAAGAACAGGCATATGGTTGGTTAGTTGGAAGAACAGGTAGATGTTTGGTTAGTTGGAAGAACATGTAGATGGTTGGTTAGTTGGAAGAACAGGTAGATGGTTGGTTAGTTGGAAGAACAGGTAGATGGTTGGTTTGTTGGAAGAAGAGGTAGATGGTTGGTTAGTTGGAAGAACAGGTATATGTTTGGTTAGTTGGAAGAACAGGTAGATGGTTGGTTAGTTGGAAGAACAAGCAGATGGTTGGTTAGTTGGAGGAACAGGTAGATGGTTGGTTTGTTGGAAGAACAGGTAGATGGTTGGTTAGTTGGAAGAACAGGTAGATGGTTGGTTTGTTGGAAGAACAGGTAGATGGTTGGTTAGTTGGAAGAACAGGTAGATGGTTGGTTAGTTGGAGGAACAGGTAGATTGTTGGTTTGTTGGAAGAACAGGTAGATGGTTGGTCAGTTGGAAGAACATATAGATGGTTGGTTTGTTGGAAGAACAGGTAGATGGTTGGTTAGTTGGAAGAACAGGTAGATGGTTGGTTAGTCTGAAGAACAGGTAGATGGATGGTTAGTCTGAAGAACAGGTAGATGTATGGTTAGTCTGAAGAACAGGTTGTTTTATGGTCTGTCAGTAGACCATCTCTTAACCACTCACTAACTGCGGAACTGTTCTACTTACCTTCGGTAGCTTTGTTGGAAGGTTTGTAATGACATCTAAATATACCGTATTGATTTTCGGGTCAATGAGGTAACGGTCGTGTGACTTCAGATTGACCTTGATTGTGTGTTCGTTCAAAGGCTTGAATTAACTTTTTCATATATTGTAGTGTCTCCAGGTTTGTTCTGACCATTAGTTGTAACCAGGAGTAACAAATTCTAAGAAAATTAGGGATGGCAACGAATGTTCGAATATTCGAATATTCGTTCGAACGTCCGAATATTCGAATATTAATACCATATTTGAATATTAAACAAAAAATCAAATCAAATTTTAATAAATTGCAGTTAAATCATAACTTAAAAGGATATAATTTTGTTTGTTTAAATTTCAATCAATTAAGTTTCGAAAACAAAGAATGACCAATGCGTGCCCGAAGGTGCGAAATGTCATCGCGATTTGGCTCCAAATAACAAAGGAGGGTGATGACATGTTGTTCGCACCAATGCTGGCTAGTGTCTTAGATCCTAGGTACAAACGACTGCCGTTTTTAACCTCAGAGCAACGTGGGATAGTTGAGGAAACGCTAGAAAGTTATGTTGAAGAACTGCCATACCGTCGAATGAAAGTGAAATTACAACCAGCAAACCACTGAGTAAAAGAAGGAAATTAAGCTTCCTAGTGTGTGACACCCCCGAGAAAGAACAATCGGACGAACTAAAATCGTACTTGCTAGAAAAAATGGATCCCCACTGTAAACCCTAGAATGGTGGCGACGGAACGAACACACATTCCCAAAAGTGTCGCAAGTCACAAAGAAAGTACTAGCCGTTCCGGCAACGTCAGTTCCGTCGGAACGTATTTTCTCTGCCGCCGGACTCTTGATAAACAAATTAAAGAATAGAGTGTCCAGTGACCTTGTGGACAGCATCATATTCTTGAATAAAAACAAGCTGCCTAAGGAGTGTGACATGCATGTAGGTGACACTAACTAGTGTTGTTAAATAGAATGGCCAGCTCTACGGGACTCGGAATATAATGTAAATGTGTTCTATTTGTTTGTGTTTGTTTGTTCCAATCTAATATAAAGAGATTGTGTTCACTAATTAAAATTGTTGTAATTTAAATTAGTTTATTTCTTCAAACTTATCCCCATTCAGAGAGCGAAATTTTATTTTCACAAACCCACCAAGTCAACAAGCGGAGTTGTTTGTCAATCAACACAAGCCGCATATTTAAAACGCCGACAGTAGACTTCACGTTTACATAATTCTAACATGCCACCACTTTCAATAGAACGGTGTTGGTAAAATCTTTATCTCAACCGGCCAATCAGAATATAGTATCAACCATGCATAAAGATCCCACCTTTACGCGCCTTCATCACTTGCTCTGCCCAGGGTTAGGGTCAAAACGCGTAGTTGATGTCATTATTCAGTTGGGTGGTTGAGAAAAAGGCTTACCAACGGTGTTACCTGTCAGCGATGCAAGAGTAAAGAGGAAATCGAAAGTTGGAGAAATTTGTGAATATTCGAATATTCGTTCGGAAGATCATCCGAATATTCGAATATCACAATCACCATTCGTTGCCATCCCTAAAGAAAATATATTTTGTTTTAAAATATTATTCATTTGTTTAGTACATGTAATGAATGTGCATTATGTATTCATCCACAGATTCGTTTCTGGCGAGTTGGACAGCGTGAGACGACAGAGACGATTATAGAAGTCCCAAGAACTCCACTAAAGGATACGAGAATCAAGAGAACATTGAAAGAAACTGCCACAGTAAAGAGTTTACCGCCATATTCTGATCTGCAGGCAGACATTGTGGCAGCCAACACGTACTTCATCTCCGAACCCAGCAACATTGTCAACTTTACAACGCCAGAAGGAGGTTAGTAGTCACTAATAGTACATCAGATGTAAAGGTTAGTGCATTGTAAACAGGGCACTTTATTGACAGTAGTACATCAGATGTAACGGTTAGTGCATTGTATACAGGGCACTTTATTGACAGTAGTACATCGGATGTAAAGGTTAGTGCAATGTAAACAGGGCACTTTATTGACAGTAGTACATCAGATGTAACGGTTAGTGCATTGTAAACAGGGCACTTTATTGACAGTAGTACATTAGATGTAATGGTTAGTACAATGTAAACAGAGCACTTTATTGACAGTAGTACATCAGATGTAACGGTTAGTGCATTGTAAACAGAGCACTTTATTGACAGTAGTACATCGGATGTAAAGGTTAGTGCATTGTAAACAGGGCACTTTATTGACAGTAGTAGCTCAGATGTTAAGGTTAGTGTATTGTAAACAGGGCACTTTATTGACAGTAGTACATCGGATGTAAAGGTTAGTGCATTGTAAACAGGGCACTTTATTGACAGTAGTACATTAGATGTAACGGTTAGTGCATTGTAAACAGGGCACTTTATTGACAGTAGTACATTAGATGTAATGGTTAGTACAATGTAAACAGAGCACTTTATTGACAGTAGTACATCGGATGTAAAGGTTAGTGCATTGTAAACAGTGCACTTTATTGACAGTAGTAGCTCAGATGTTAAGGTTAGTGTATTGTAAACAGGGCACTTTATTGACAGTAGTACATCGGATGTAACGGTTAGTGCATTGTAAACAGGGCACTTTATTGGCAGTAGTACATCAGATGTAACGGTTAGTGCATTGTAAACAGGGCACTTTATTGACAGTAGTACATCGGATGTAAAGGTTAGTGCATTGTAAACAGGGCACTTTATTGACAGTAGTACATCAGATGTAACGGTTAGTGCATTGTAAACAGGGCACTTTATTGACAGTAGTACATTAGATGTAACGGTTAGTGCATTGTAAACAGGGCACTTTATTGACAGTAGAACATTAGATGTAACGGTTAGTGCATTGTAAACAGGGCACTTTATTGACAGTAGTACATTAGATGTAATGGTTAGTACAATGTAAACAGAGCACTTTATTGACAGTAGTACATCGGATGTAAAGGTTAGTGCAATGTAAACAGGGCACTTTATTGACAGTAGTACCTCAGATGTGATAGTAGTACATCGGATATAAAGGTTAGTGCATTGTAAACAGGGCACTTTATTGACAGTAGTACATCGGATGTAAAGGTTAGTGCAATGTAAACAGGGCACTTTATTGCCAGTAGTACATCAGATGTTAAGGTTAGTGCAATGTAAACAGGGCACTTTATTGACAATAGTACCTCAGATGTTAAGGTTAGTGCATTATAAACAGGGCACAAGATACCGTAGGACTTAGCAGCCGATATTCCATGACTGGTCTAGTGAAAATATACAAGATACCGTAGGACTTAGCGGCCGATATTCCATGACTGGTCTAGTGAAAATATACAAGATACCGTAGAACTTAGCGGCCGATATTCCATGACTGCTCTAGTGAAAATATACAAGATACCGTAGGACTTAGCGGCCGATATTCCATGACTGGTCTAGTGAAAATATATACCGTAGGACTTAGCAGGTGATATTCCATGACTGGTCTAGTGAAAATATATACCGTAGGACTTAGCGGCTGATATTCCATGACTGGTCTAGTGAAAATATATACTGTAGGACTTAGCGGCTGATATTCCATGACTGGTCTAGTGAAAATATATACCGTAGGACTTAGCGGCTGATATTCCATGACTGGTCTAGTGAAAATATACAAGATACCGTAGGACTTAGCGGCCGATATTCCATGACTGGTCTAGTGAAAATATATACCGTAGGACTTAGCGGCCGATATTCCATGACTGGTCTAGTGAAAATATACAAGATACCGTAGCACTTAGCGGCCGATATTCCATGACTGGTCTAGTGAAAATATACAAGATACCGTAGGACTTAGCGGCCAATATTCCATGACTTGTCTAGTGAAAATATACAAGATACCGTAGGACTTAGCGGCCAATATTCCATGACTGGTCTAGTGAAAATATACAAGATACCATAGGACTTAGCGGCCGATATTCCATGACTTGTCTAGTGAAAATATACAAGATACCATAGGACTTAGCGGCCGATATTCCATGACTTGTCTAGTGAAAATATACAAGATACCGTAGGACTTAGCGGCCAATATTCCATGACTGGTCTAGTGAAAATATACAAGATACCGTAGGACTTAGTGGCCGATATTCCATGACTGGTCTAGTGAAAATATACAAGATACCGTAGCACTTAGCGGCCGATATTCCATGACTGGTCTAGTGAAAATATACAAGATACCATAGGACTTAGCGGCCAATATTCCATGACTTGTCTAGTGAAAATATACAAGATACCGTAGGACTTAGCGGCCGATATTCCATGACTGCTCTAGTGAAAATATACAAGATACCGTAGGACTTAGCGGCCGATATTCCATGACTTGTCTAGTGAAAATAACAAGATACCGTAGGACTTAGCGGCCTATATTCCATGACTGCTCTAGTGAAAATATACAAGATACCGTAGGACTTAGCGGCCGATATTCCATGACTGGTCTAGTGAAAATATACAAGATACCATAGGACTTAGCGGCCGATATTCCATGACTTGTCTAGTGAAAATATACAAGATACCATAGGACTTAGCGGCCAATATTCCATGACTTGTCTAGTGAAAATATACAAGATACCGTAGGACTTAGCGGCCAATATTCCATGACTGGTCTAGTGAAAATATACAAGATACCGTAGGACTTAGCGGCCGATATTCCATGACTGGTCTAGTGAAAATATACAAGATACTGTAGGACTTAGCGGCCGATATTCCATGACTGGTCTAGTGAAAATATACAAGATACCGTAGGACTTAGCGGCCGATATTCCATGACTGGTCTGATTGACCAATACACATTAACCATTTCAACACTACATACCTCTATATAGGCTTGCAAAAAGTGTAGATTCAGATGAGCCGGATCATAATGGGCCGTCTCATCAGGATTTGCACATTTTCCCAGTAATATTACTATTTTTAGACAAAATTACCCACTTTGATAAATGAACTGGTCCAAATGTAATTTTCTTATTAATTTATTGGTCTAAAAATATCATGAACCAGTCCATGTCAGTTACTTGGTGTTGAATGGGTTAATGAATAAAATTATATATATGTAATGTATTGTATGAAAAAATGCAATAAAATATTATTAAAAAAATAAATAAAATAAAACTTTATCTGTCAAAGGGAGGTAACAGAAATATCAGCAATTTCTCTCCGCAGTTGTTTTCTGTTTGTATACTTGTGGGTAGTGTTCGCTATCATCTTCATATAATCATAACAAACAAAACCGTAATAAGTTTCTTATTCCAACAGTGCCTGGACGTGTAAAGGAAGCCAGGGTTGTGTTACGTGGTGCCCATCATTTCCTTGTAGAATGGAAACAGCCCGATGAACCCAACGGTGAATTGATTGGATACGAAATTGGTTACAAAAAAGGCAAGTTTTGCTACTGTAAAACCACTTTACAACAGTCAGCCTTGATCAACAAGGGTGGCTGTTGAGCAGAGGTTGTCATTTGATTAGCATTTCAGTGAAATATTCATTTCTGTGAAAGGAACCAGTGAACCCTTATAGCAGAGTATAGAAACATCACCCGCTGGACTGGTAACCCAGTAGGTTCAATCCCCCGCCTGACCCTAATAAAATTAACAGTCTTTCAGATAATATTATACAGAAAACCAAACTTGGATTAATTATACTCACAGTTGTATGCAAACTTTGCGTTGTCACTGCCATCTATTGCTATGGCAACTTCGCCCCCTTTTGACATAGTTCCTTGACCGTATAAATATTCAGTCCGAAATGTGATTTTATTTACTCAGCAGGCAAAGGGTTAAGGACACCATCATGGTTCTGGCGGAGTTCAAACTCATGACCTCTTGAGTACGAGTTGGACACCATAGAGAGTGGTGGAACCTATGCTCGGCGTATTACTATGCTCGGCGTATTTTCCATTTTCATCCGTATTTAAAATATTTTTATAGTTCTAGACTTAATTTCGCCGACAGAGATGAAGCATGATTCAATAGCATTCCGTTGAGTGTATCGGTAGGCTGATGCAACTGCCATGTGACTGGTCCAGCAGACGAATATAAACAAGCAAATCATTGGGAGAATATTTCCACCGAAACTGTTACGGTGTATGAGCAATTCGGGTAGCTATCCGAATTTAAAAAATCTTCACCTAACCTGAAAAATAGTTTCTATACCATTTCTGATCAAGACCAATAAATGTTTTTACTCAATGATGTACTATATCAAAATAAGATATTTAACAAGTTATGGTGGATAAATAAAAAAATAACAAATACACCATGCATAGGTGCCCTGAAGTCTTCAGTTCCCCATATAAACGGGTGCCGACCAACACCGTTGCGATAGTTGTATTGAGCAGCAAGGTCACGTGATGAAGCTAAAACTGTCGACAAGAGTGTTTTGAAAGTTGTCACGACTTAAGAAAATAATAATATACAGCATGTGCAATTAACATTTTATACTGGTCATTATATGTGGGATTTACGCCGAGCATAGGTTCCACCACTCTATCCGTTTAACCAAGGAGGCTTGGCTTCATTACCTGTATGAAGCAGCAATAATTTATGCAGCAGTTAGTAGTTAACCACCAGAAGCCCAACCTTGTGTTAAATTCCAGATCCAGATTTCAACACATTTTAAGCAGTTACATTTTCTTGCCAGTTAATGGACAAAAAATTTAATCTTCATTAATTTTTATGTGAATTCATCATTATACCATTTGTTTTATAGTTATTGGCATCGATGTTGGTGAAATAATAAAGACGAACAAGTTTGATGACCCATATCGCAGCCGTGCTTACATTGAAAAGCTGGATGCTAATCAGGAGTATACGATCTACATCTGGGCAAACACGAAGACCGGGTCAGGAAACAAGTACTATTTTGATGCTAAGACTGCTAACACAGGACGTAAGTTTTGTCTCAGATTCACTTCTCATATACGATAACCATTGTAATCTCTACTTGCCCCGGGCATCGTAATGCACTACATGTTATATCATACACAGAATGCTATAGTGTTAACCCCCCCCCAGCAAAGTTTGAGATGAGTATATTGGAGGTAGTGCATTGGTTTGGTGTCTGTCCGCCATAAGTCCATTCCATATCTCTGACACCAAATGACGGAGTTCAATACAGCGAATCAACATGTGAACGTTATATGTTTTCCTTTGGTTCAATTAATCAAATGATCTACGGTTTAAAGTAAACTGACTAATTGGCCGTTGATCCACTAATTGAGCATATAATCTGCCGACCATGAGTCCTGTTTTCTTGCAAAATAAAATGTTAGGGTAATTTGCATAATCTACTTTGGTTTTCAACAGTTTCCGGTGTAGATATTGTCATTATTTAATCGGCTAAAATGGCCGTTTCTAGTGGAAAATGGCCGTTTCTAGTGGAAAATGGCCGTTTCTTGGAGGTTATTGACCGTATTCTTGCCGTTTTAGACCGACCGTTGACCGTGTCAGAGAGGTGACCGTCAAATAGACTTGAAATATATAGGAAAATCTCTCGACCACAAATTAACTAGCTCGTTCCTTGGAGGTGGCCGTTGAATAGGGTTGACCGTTATAGGAGGTTATACTGTAATGTTTCAAAAATGTTCACTACAATGTAATCGAAATAATAAAGCAAAAGTAGGCGACTTTTTAATACATGGTCTGTAATGTAAGGCAAAAATAAGGCATCCAACTTAACTATGTAAGACATAAATTACCGGTAAGGCATCCGACCTAACTATGTAAGACATAAATTACTGGTAAGGCATCCGACTTAGCTATGTAAGACATAAATTACCGGTAAGGCATCCGACTTAACTATGTAAGACATAAATTATCGGTAAGGCATCCGACTTAACTATGTAAGACATAAATTACCAGTAAGGCATCCTACTTAACTATGTAAGACATAAATTACCAGTAAGGCATCCTACTTAACTATGTAAGACATAAATTACTGGTAAGGCATCCGACTTAGCTATGTAAGACATAAATTACCGGTAAGGCATTCGACTTAACTATGTAAGACATACATTACCGGTAAGGCATCCGACTTAACTATGTAAGACATAAATTACCGGTAAGGCATCCGACTTAGCTATGTAAGACATAAATTACTGGTAAGGCATCCAACTTAACTATGTAAGACATACATTACCGGTAAGGCATCCGACGTAGCTATGTAAGACATAAATTACCAGTAAGGCATCCGACTTAACTATGTAAGACATAAATTACCGGTAAGGCATCCGACTTAGCTATGTAAGACATAAATTACCGGTAAGGCATCCGACTTAACTATGTAAGACATAAATTACCGGTAAGGCATCCAACTTAGCTATGTAAGACATAAATTACCGGTAAGGCATCCGACTTAACTATGTAAGACATAAATTACCAGTAAGGCATCCTACTTAACTATGTAAGACATAAATTACCAGTAAGGCATCCTACTTAACTATGTAAGACATAAATTACCGGTAAGGCATCCGACTTAGCTATGTAAGACATAAATTACCAGTAAGGCATTCGATTTAACTATGTAAGACATAAATTACCGGTAAGGCATCCGACTTAACTATGTAAGACATAAATTACCAGTAAGGCATCCGACTTAGCTATGTAAGACATAAATTACTGGTAAGGCATCCGACTTAACTATGTAAGACATAAATTACCGGTAAGGCATCCGACGTAGCTATGTAAGACATAAATTACCAGTAAGGCATCCGATTTAACTATGTAAGACATAAATTACCGGTAAGGCATCCGACTTAGCTATGTAAGACATAAATTACCGGTAAGGCATCCGACTTAACTATGTAAGACATAAATTACCGGTAAGGCATCCAACTTAGCTATGTAAGACATAAATTACCGGTAAGGCATCCGACTTAACTATGTAAGACATAAATTACCAGTAAGGCATCCTACTTAACTATGTAAGACATAAATTACCGGTAAGGCATCCGACTTAGCTATGTAAGACATAAATTACCAGTAAGGCATTCGACTTAACTATGTAAGACATAAATTACCGGTAAGGCATCCGACTTAACTATGTAAGACATAAATTACCGGTAAGGCATCCAACT
Organism: Archivesica marissinica; assembly: GCA_014843695.1. NCBI lineage: Eukaryota > Metazoa > Mollusca > Bivalvia > Venerida > Vesicomyidae > Archivesica > Archivesica marissinica. The sequence goes on along the minus strand of CM026398.1, from coordinate 45,779,172 downwards.
TAACTATGTAAGACATAAATTACCGGTAAGGCATCCGACTTAACTATGTAAGACATAAATTACCGGTAAGGCATCCGACTTAACTATGTAAGACATAAATTACCGGTAAGGCATCCGACTTAACTATGTAAGACATAAATTACCGGTAAGGCATCCGACTTAGCTATGTAAGACATAAATTACTGGTAAGGCATCCGACTTAGCTATGTAAGACATAAATTACCGGTAAGGCATCCGACTTAGCTATGTAAGACAAATTACCGGTAAGGCATCCGACTTAGCTATGTAAGACATAAATTACTGGTAAGGCATCCGACTTAGCTATGTAAGACATAAATTACCGGTAAGGCATCCGACTTAGCTATGTAAGACATAAATTACCGGTAAGGCATCCGACTTATACATTGTCTGCTTTGTAAGGCCAACCTAATGGATCCGGCTTATACACGGTCTGCTATGTAAGACAAAAGTAGAGGACCCGACTTATACACGGTCTGCTATGTAAGACAAAAGTAGAGGACCCAACTTAAACACGGTCTGCTATGTAACACAAAAGTAGAGGACCCGACTTATACACTCTCTGCTATGTAAGACAAAAGTAGAGGACCCAACTTAAACACGGTCTGCTATGTAACACAAAAGTAGAGGACCCGACTTATACACGGTCTGCTATGTAAGACAAAAGTAGAGGACCCGACTTATACACGGTTTGCTCAATGGGCAGGTACATAAGTTTGAAGTGTGTGAATGTGGCATGGTCTAGCTGTAATGAAACTATTAGACTGATATTAAGATGTTTTGCTCAGCTAGCACAAGATAGACTGGCTAAATGCTTGATTCATGCTATAGCATGGTACAGCAAATACTGTTTATGATTCACAGACGGATTTGTAGTCCAGTGGTTAACACGCTGGACTGGTAATCCAGGGATTGCAGGTTCGCACCCCCGTCGGACCCTAATAAAATTAACAGTCTTTCAGATGGGACGTTAAACAGAGGTCTCGTGTCAGTGCTTTACACCATGCATGTAAAAGAACCAGAGGAGACTCTGGAATGGGTCTCTGTCTGTATCATTGCACTATCCTCCAAAAATCTAAAATGACTAATCTCTTCAAGAGGTGTCGCTCATATGGGCAACTGGTAGCAACGATAAATAAACGTAAAACACACAATGTTTTTTATTCAAATTTAACCAAAAAAAGTAATAAAAATCCTTTCTTTCTTTACTTGTTGCACTTAAGCGAGTTATTGCAGTGTTTGATTGTACTTTCAAATCCATTGCATTTAGTAAATACTCTTATAAATATGTTCCTCTTTACTTGATTGTGGAGCAAGTTGTTACAACTGTAGACTCATTGCTTGGGAGACCTCATTCCTGGTGGAATCCATGACGATATGGGAGAGAAAGGATTGTGTGGATTTAAGTGTGTTTCCTAGCAACATTATGTGTCTCCTTACTTGATTGTGGAGCAAGTTGTTACAACTGTAGACTCATTGCTTGGGAGACCTAATTCCTGATGGAATCCATGACGATAAGGGAGAGAAAAGAATGTGTAGATTTAAGTGTGTTTCCTAGCAACATTATGTTTCTCTTTACTTGATTGTGGAGCATTCTCTTTACTTGATTGTGGAGCAAGTTGTTACAACTGTAGACTAATTGTTTGGGAGGCCTCATTCCTGATGGAATCCATAACGATAAGGGAGAGAAAGGATCATGTGGATTTAAGTGTGTTTCCTAGCAACATTATGTTTCTCCTGTGCGGCTCATTTGTCATGATGTACTGTGATATATATGTATCTGTATGTATGTTCAGTGGAATATATTCTCACAGAGTGACATTGATCTATCATTTTGCATTATAAATATTTGTTTCCACCATTATTTTCCAGTTTTGCAATCACTTCCCCTAGCAACAACATATTCTGGTAATCACAGTTCATGCATGCTTAGTGACCAGATTTGTTCGACTTGCACATGATCCTTGCTGGTTCTCTAATCTTCCACTGTAACAGAGTGCTTGGGTTTGTGCATAGGCAACTCAGTTTCAAATCAAAGGTGTTCAGAATTAGGTTTATTATGTTATCTTGAATAGTTACTAAAATGATAACGATAGATGTATACAACTTTATTTTAGCGCGATTGCGAAACAAGTTCTTACAACTTATATTAATCACTCGTGAGACATCATTCCTGATGAAATCCATCGCCACGAGGGAGAGAGAAGAGGCAATGTGGAATTTAAATGCCTTGCCTAATGGCACAATTGTAATGGCTCCAGCGGGGCTCGAACTCGGGGCCTTTCGCACCTGAAGTGAATGCGCTACTACTGCGCTATCACGACTTCCACATAACGATAGGTGATTGTAAAACCATACCTTTGTACCGAACATTGCACTGTAGGAAATGGTTCTATATACAGGAGTGTCCAGAGCCAGTATATCCGAGAATACGGGAGTGTAAGATCCCATATATGAAACCCCTAGTATACTGATCCATATTCTCCCATGTACATGACAATATGGGCTCCCTACATTCCTGATCCGTATTATCCCATGTACATGACAATATGGGCTCCCTACATTCCTGATCCATATTCTCCCATGTACATGTATATGACAATATGGGCTCCCTACATTTCTGATCCGTATTCTCCCATGTACATGACAATATGGGCTCCCTACATTCCTGATCCGTATTCTCCCATGTACATGTACATGACAATATGGGCTCCCTACATTCCTGATCCATATTCTCCCATGTACATGACAATATGGGCTCCCTACATTCCTGATCCATATTCTCCCATGTACATGACAATATGGGCTCCCTACATTCCTGATCCATATTCTCCCATGTACATGACAATATGGGCTCCCTACATTCCTGATCCATATTCTCCCATGTACATGACAATATGGGCTCCCTACATTCCTGATCCATATTCTCCCATGTACATGACAATATGGGCTCCCTACATTCCTGATCCATATTCTCCCATGTACATGACAATATGGGCTCCCTACATTCCTGATCCATATTCTCCCATGTACATGTACATGACAATATGGGCTCCCTACATTCCTGATTCGTATTCTCCCATGTACATGACAATATGGGCTCCCTACATTCCTGATCCGTATTCTCCCATGTACATGACAATATGGGCTCCCTACATTCCTGTATCCAAACCCGTTACCGGTATATCCAGTGTTGCCGCATTCAGGATCCACAATTTTGTCATATTTCCAAATTCTGTATCTTCATTAAAGTCGACCTTTGGAAATTCTTTCACTGTTTTGAACTATTTAACAATAGCAGCTGTAAAATAAAGAGTTCAGACAGATCTGTAGTCCAGTGGTATCACGCTGGACTGGTAATCCAATGATCGCAGGTTCGATCCCTCGTCTGACCCCTAATAAAATTAACAGTCTTTCAGTTGGGACTTTAAACTGAGGTCTCGTGTCAGTGCTTTACACCATGCACGTAAAAGAACCATAGGATACTCTGGAATGGGTCTCTGTCTGTATCATTGCACTATCCTCCAAAAATCTAAAATGACTAATCTCTTCAGGAAGCGTCGCTCATATGGGCAACCGGTAGCGACGATAAATAAACGTAAAGCACACCAACAAAGAGTTCCTGTTGTGGGATGTTTCTTGCGCTGTGTATTCGAGTAAATGCCAAGGTCACTGCAGTGATACACGTTATTGATTGAGCTAAACAAAACTTGTTTTCGTACAGTTTAAATAGTTTACTAACACTTGTCACATTGCTGTTTACGTTACTGTTTACATAAGTTCTAAACCATGGCATGACTTAAGAACTAGTGTTCCTAGTGTTGATACTGCTGATGCAGAAACTGAAGCATGTTACAGTTTATTAAATGAAGCTATATATTAACCCTTTCCTTCGTAGAGATTTAGGTTAATATACTATTATATCTCCATACAAACGACAGCCATTTAACCCTTTCCTTCGTAGATATTTAGGTTAATATACTATTATATCTCCATACAAACGACAGCCATTGAACCCTTTCCCTTCATAGAGATTTAGGTTAATATACTATTATATCTCCATACAAACGACAGCCATTTAACCCTTTCCTTCATAGAGATTTAGGTTAATATACTATTATATCTCCATACAAACGACAGCCATTTAACCCTTTCATTCATAGAGATTTAGGTTAATATACTATTATATCTCCATACAAACGACAGCCATTTAACCCTTTCCTTCATAGAGATTTAGGTTAATATACTATTATATCTCCATACAAACGACAGCCATTTAGCTATCATGCAGTGGATAATAGTGGCCATATCTATCCCACCTCCATAGATATTACTGGGACTACATGAGATTTAGGTTACGATATACTATTATATCTCCATACAAACGACAGCCATTTAGCTATCATGCAGTGGATAAGTAGTGGCCATATCTATCCCACCTCCATAGATATTACTGGGACTACATAGAGATTTAGGTTAATATACTATTATATCTCCATACAAACGACAGCCATTTAGCTATCATGCAGTGGATAAGTAGTCGCCATATCTATCCCACCTCCATAGATATTACTGGGACTTCATAGAGATTTAGGTTAATATACTATTTTATCTCCATACAAACGACAGCCATTTAGCTATCATGCAGTGGATAAGTAGTCGCCATATCTATCCCACCTCCATAGATATTACTGGGACTTCATAGAGATTTAGGTTAATATACTATTATATCTCCATACAAACGACAGCCACTTAGCTATCATGCAGTGGATAAGTAGTCGCCATATCTATCCCACTTCCATAGATATTACTTGGACTTCATAGAGATTTAGGTTAATATACTATTATATCTCTATACAAACGATAGCCATTTAGCTATCATGCAGTGGATAAGTAGTCGCCATATCTATCCCACTTCCATAGATATTACTTGGACTTCATAGAGATTTATGTTTATATACTATTATATCTCTATACAAACGATAGCCATTTAGCTATCATGCAGTGGATAAGTAGTCGCCATATCTATCCCACTTCCATAGACATTACTGGGACTATATAAGAGTCTGGCCTTTATTATGAACATTGGTTTGGCTACTACATTGTCATTGAATGTCGTATTGGTAATGTCGTCAAGAGGTGTTTCTATGAGGGAAAGGGTTAACAAGTTTAAAATATTGCTGCAGCCAGACTTGTGTGTTGATTTCACTGAGAACAGGGTCCGTCTCTGTGGTCGAGTGGTTAAGGTCGCTGATTTGTATACCACTGTAACCTATCATCACTGATGGTCACAGGTTCGAGCCCCGCTCAGACCGTGTCTCATTTATATGAAAAAGTTGGCAGTTTTTTACGTAGGTTGGTGCACCCAAGTACTGGTTAACCGCTGGAGCCTGCCCAGGAAAGGTGTTGTTAGGTAAACTCCCCTCCGGCGATATAGCTCAAAATGGTGCTGATGCAGGCGTAAAACCCGAAATATAACATAACTTAATTCACTGAGAACACGTAAGTATAGGAAAGTTGTAGAAAGTCTCCGACGGCTGAGTGATTAGTATTGTCGATTGAAAAGGTTTGTGGTGCTACCCATTTTCATCCATTGTCTCATCTCATTATTGTCTAATTATTAAATCTCCACAGATACCCAATGGATACTTTATACTGCAAAATCAATATTTGTTATCAATTAATTAGCATGATTTGGATAAAATCACATTCATCATACCGCAACATCTGGTTAGGGAACAACAGTAAAAACAAAGGATTCCAACTATAAGAACCAATGTATATTTTGGGATTTATCTGCCAATGGAGTTAATTGAAAAACAAGCTTATTTTTACAATGATTTTAACAACTTATATTAATCACTCTTGTTGGCGTGGATGAAAGCGTAAATGTGGTCATTCGTGTAGGCGGAAACCGGAGTACCCAGAGAAAACCCACATGTCCGATCTGGTGACCAACTTACCATCTGACATACGTCCCAGTCCTATGATCGAACCCGGGTTGCATTGGTGAGAAGCAAGCGCGCTAACCACTACGCTAATCGAACAGCCTCGAAAAACAAGCAATGACGCGCATAGGCTCTTGCTATCTGGGTATCGGAATAATGTACTTGTTTTTGTTAGGAAAATATAGGTATGGAATCTTTGGACGAGGATGCACTGGTGTTGTGGTTAGGACGTTGGCATCCTCATGCTCAAGGCATGAGTTTGAATGCTAGTCAGTGCAGTATGTCTTTGAACTCCATCACTGTGCATGGCGTAAGCTAGACCATCAAATTAGGTATACAGGCGAGAATTCTAAGGTATACAGGTGAGAATTCTATGGTATACAAGGGAGTAAAGTATACAAGCGAGAAGGGAGAAATCTAAAGTATACAAGGTAGAAGTTTGTTGACTCGGCGGTGTGTATATTCTATAAAAAACAAAGTTCTCCCTGACCTGGAGATTATAAAACTTTTCTCCAGTGTTAAGCTCAATCTCAAGCTTCTGATTGGTTCAACTGAGTGTAAATCTCAAAATCTACCAATCAAATCACTTGCGCTGGAGTTTGAGAAAAGTTTCATAACCATTTTGATTAAAAATAATCCAGAGCGAACCACATGAAAGTATAGGTAGTATATAGACCAAGCCATTTGCCAAGCATGTCATCCTTTATTGCCAAGCCTTTAAAAGTAACTTGTGTCTCATGTCACAATAAATTGCTTTCTTGTATTTTACAGCATTGATTACACCTGAGATTAACATTGTGTTAATAGGAGAGGATTTTGTGAATGTTAGTTGGAGCGTGGGCCTCAATACGGACGCCCCGGCAGGGTCTTACCACTATGTCAAGTACAGACAGCTTGGTATGTCTTTATTCTTGTTATTAAATCCGGGGTTTGCACACGCATCGCCATGGCGAAGTCACACTAGCAATATATTGTGTACCACTCTACCGATTGCTTGCACCACCGCCAGGCACGTAGCCACTATAAGGCCTGGGCCTGCAGATTGTTCCAGAAAATTCAAAATCTAAAACCCAGAAATGCAATAAAATCTGTAAGGTTGGGGGTAAGATGAATAGTTGGGTTGTCAGGATGTCACATACGTTCTGCACAACATAAAAAGTCAACTTCATCTTTTTCTACAACCTTAACTTATTACAGTTCTAGTATCTAAGTATTTTACAGTTATATTAGAAATAGAGGATCTTACACGAGTGGCTTTCCATATTGAATTTATTAAATGAGTTGAATAAAATGATAAAATGCGAGGCTCTACCGAGCATTTTATCATTTTTATTCAACGAGTTTAATAAATTCAATATGGAAAGACACGAATGTAAGATTCTTTTTATCACATAAACCAAATACGCAGTAAAAGTGTGTCACGATTGAACACACTTCCCCTTTAGCAAATGAAAGCCAGAGTAGTACTGCGGTTTCTACTTAATGGGCCAAGAAAATAGTGCGACACTAAATACTCCATTTTTTAAATTTTCTTCCTTTGTAAACAGTTTTTAAACATATCATGTGCAACAATTCAAATACAAAATGTACACGATGTTTTGGCAAATGACATCACAATCAAAGTTACACAGCGCGTGCTAGTTGATGTAAAAATGTATGTCACTGCGAATCGCTATGTGATTCGCCCACGCATTTGCATATTTAATACACTAGTCTATTACCGAATTTATGACATGGCTTTATTAAACTCCCGCGCCGTAGTTTATGTGATAAATGAGTTTAAATTGCAAATCATTTCACATCCAAATGGCTAGTTCAGTGCTGCTCTTGGCGTGAAGCACGATGTTTTGGACGGCGATGCCAAGCAGCATCTGTTGACTGCGATGTTTTGTGTATTTGAGTCATCGAATAGAGAGAATGCTGTCTTCAATATAAAGTGGAATTCATATAATTATTGTGTCCTTTTCCATATGTTCTTACATATGCATAAAGACCTTTCACCACGCTATCATATGTATATATGTGTGTGTATATGTATGCTTTGTAGTCAATGTAGTCAATGTAACACTATTATCTCTGTAAGATATTCCTGATATGCCCCCAGAACCCTGTAGTATTTGTGGTCATTCCTGTGGAAGGAAACCGGAGTACCCAGAGAAATCCCACCTGTCCGATCTGACGACCACCATATCATCTCACATACTTCCCAGTCTGAGGATCGAATCCTAGTTGCTTTGTTGAGAAGCGAGTGTGCTAACCACTGCGCTAATCGGGCAGCCCAGTTGTACTTGTGTTAACCTCACCAGAATGGCGAGAAGTCGGATAGTAAGACGTGTTTTATATTTTATTAGGTAAAACTGAGTTTAAATCAACGGAACAGGAGAGGATCAACACATGGATGAACGTGTCCGACCTGGAACCAAACAAGCAGTATGAGTTTCTGGTTGTCGCGGGCAACTCACAATTAGAACAACCCAGTGAAATGATACAGATCACAACTAAAGGAGAACGTAAGATGTTATATTTGTTGAAGAATAAATACAAACACAATACGAGGGATGGTCAATGAAGACCTGTCAAATACTGTTTTCTCATGTGTGTAGATAGAGTTGCAGGGATCAGTTTAGAGGGCGATGTGGGCGAAATTGCCGCCCTAGGGACCCTGACTTCGCCCTCTGGGGGCCCCACTTCTCCCTAAAAAAAAAAAAAAAAATGGTTTTTACGTTTTTCAAACAAAATTTTGTCTAGTAAGATACACTGGGCCCATTATAACACACTCCTTCTATTCAAATGTTGTATTTAATGGTTGTACTGTGCATTTTAACCCTATTTTGCAGAAGTATATTAAAGAACACCATTTAAGGAAGCGATCACGCGCTTTCTCACTTCTCCCAAAAATTCTGACCTAGAATGAACCCTGGAGTTGTATTTACATTACAGGTGAAAACTTACTTGTCTATGTATTCTTAGTTGTCTTGTCTTGGATGGATTCAGTTTATTGTTGTTTGGTTTTAACCATTAACCTGCTGAATTTGGACGGAATGTGCAAACAACATAGATCCAGATCAGCCACAGCATAATGAATCTTGTTACACAAGTTCGCTGGAAATCTCTATACACAATGATAACAAGTTCTCTTGAAATCTCTTCTGGATTTTTAAATCTCGACAAATAGCAAAGTCATTGAATGGACTCAAATTTATATGGAAAGTGATACTAATGTAGGAACCGGTTCACTGTTGGAGGGGGCTCATGCTATAAGTTAAAGGGATAACAAGTATATTTGATGAAATTCCTGTCCTAAGGAATTGCAAGAGACAGGTATTTCTATCCCAAAGGATACTACTGTAGCAACAAGTTCGATGGAGAAACAGATAGATATATATATATATTTATTTTATGCTAATTGATGAAATACAGTGTTCTATCAGTGAGATATAATCCATATCACTCACTGTATTTTGCCGGACTACTTTTTTTATTATCTCCCTTCCCAATACACTATTCTTGCACTATTACTCTCCCTTTAAATGCTTAGACAACGTGTTATTTAATTTTCACCGTTTACCTGGCTTCAATGACACTATTTACCTGTATTATTGTTTTTGTTATGAAACAAATCAAAAGCGAAATACAACTGACAATGTCTCGAAGTTTGTCACTGCAAATTGTAACAATAAATCCAATAAATGTTTTCATGTATTTTTCCTCGATTCAACTTTAAATTCAAGATGGCGGCATATTTGTGTATCGACTCACGACGTATAGTCGTCAATGTATTCATCCGCGCAAAAACACGGCGGCCAGCTATTTTAATTTCTTCATTTTGTGTTTGTTTTTCACCAATTAGCATAAAATAAAAAGAAAATTTGTTTGTTTTGAGTGAATACAGAATATATCTCACCTCGAAGTGGGAACATTTTCATATTTTTACTCGTGCCTGTGAAAATATTTGAAATTTTCTCACTTCTCAGTGAGATATATTCCATATTCACTCAAAACAAACAAATATCCTCTATATATATTGAGGAATTGCAAGTTAAGACAGGAATTTCTAAGCACAGTTTTAGTTTAATCACATTTTATTTTGCTCTGTTATGACACAGAATCTACATACAATTTATTTTGCTCTGTTATAGCACAGAATCTACATACATTTTATTTTGCTCTGTTATGACACAGAATCTACATACAATTTATTTTGCTCTGTTATGACACAGAATCTACATACAATTTATTTTGCTCTGTTATGACACAGAATCTACATACAATTTATTTTGCTCTGTTATGACACAGAATCTACATACAATTTATTTTGCTCTGTTATGACACAGAATCTACATACAATTTATTTTGCTCTGTTATAGCACAGAATCTACATACATTTTATTTTGCTCTGTTATGACACAGAATCTACATACAATATATGCTAAGAAAGCAAAAATGGGTCGAGCCACAAGTTCTTACAACATTAGAGACGGCTCTTCCCAATTCTAAGCATATTTCTAAGCACAAATGACTAGCTCCTATTTCCACTGTATTGTCCTTGTTGAATCATAGCTATTTCCAAAGACTACTTGAATAATGGTGTGTCTACATCAAGTATAATATAAGTTGTTAGAACTTGTCTCGCAATCGAGCTAAAATAAATTTGTATAAACTATACATCACATATCTTACAGTTTGTTTTATTTGTGTATTGTTTGGTTGTAGCATTAGAAACACCTGATGGTAAGACTATACTAATTGTGTGTCTAATATAGGCTAACAGGGGAGTGTATCATGGATTGCTGACTAATTGTGTGTCTAATATAGGCTAACAGGGGAGTGTATCATGGATTGCTGACTAATTGTGTGTCTAATATAGGTTAACAGGGGAGTGTATCATGATTGCTTACTACTTGTGTGTCTAATATAGGCTAACAGGGGAGTGTATCATGGATTGCTGACTAATTGTGTGTCTAATATAGGCTAACAGGGGAGTGTATCATGGATTGCTGACTAATTGTGTGTCTAATATAGGTTAACAGGGGAGTGTATCATGATTGCTTACTACTTGTGTGTCTAATATAGGCTAACAGGGGAGTGTATCATGGATTGCTGACTAATTGTGTGTCTAATATAGGCTAACAGGGGAGTGTATCATGGATTGCTGACTAATTGTGTGTCTAATATAGGTTAACAGGGGAGTGTATCATGATTGCTTACTACTTGTGTGTCTAATATAGGCTAACAGGGGAGTGTATCATGGATTGCTGACTAATTGTGTGTCTAATATAGGCTAACAGGGGAGTGTATCATGGATTGCTGACTAATTGTGTGTCTAATATAGGTTAACAGGGGAGTGTATCATGATTGCTTACTACTTGTGTGTCTAATATAGGCTAACAGGGGAGTGTATCATGATTGCTTACTACTTGTGTGTCTAATATAGGCTAACAGGGGAGTGTATCATGGATTGCTTACTATGTGTGTGTCTAATATAGGCTAACAGGGGAGTGTATCATGGATTGCGTACTACTTGTGTGTGTCTAATATAGGCTAACAGGGGAGTGTATCATGGATTGCTTACTACTTGTGTGTCTAATATAGGCTAACAGGGGAGTGTATCATGGATTGCTTACTACTTGTGTGTCTAATATAGGCTAACAGGGGAGTGTATCATGGATTGCTTACTATGTGTGTGTCTAATATAGGCTAACAGGGGAGTGTATCATGGATTACTTACTACTTGTGTGTCTAATATAGGCTAACAGGGGAGTGTATCATGGATTACTTACTACTTGTGTGTCTAATATAGGCTAACAGGGGAGTGTATCATGGATTACTTACTACTTGTGTGTCTAATATAGGCTAACAGGGGAGTGTATCATGGATTACTTACTACTTGTGTGTCTAATATAGGCTAACAGGGGAGTGTATCATGGATTACTTACTACTTGTGTGTCTAATATAGGCTAACAGGGGAGTGTATCATGGATTACTTACTACTTGTGTGTCTAATATAGGCTAACAGGGGAGTGTATCATGGATTACTTACTACTTGTGTGTCTAATATAGGCTAACAGGGGAGTGTATCATGGATTACTTACTACTTGTGTGTCTAATATAGGCTAACAGGGGAGTGTATCATGGATTACTTACTACTTGTGTGTCTAATATAGGCTAACAGGGGAGTGTATCATGGATTACTTACTACTTGTGTGTCTAATATAGGCTAACAGGGGAGTGTATCATGGATTGCTTACTACTTGTGTGTCTAATATAGGCTAACAGGGAAGTGTATCATGGATTGCTTACTAATTGTATGTCTAATATAGGCTAACTTATAACACTCATAATTCTTATCTTATTCTTACAAATATATCTCAAACAATGTTGGCTTGCAGAAGGTCCTGAATGCCCATTAATGTTTGAACTAATTCTCAGAGGAGAACTTGGGGTCTATACTATATGTCTTGTACATGTTGGTGAAGGGTGCTTGTACCCTTATATACTGCCATAAGTTGATATCATTCTCAAGTCAAGGTAATAATTTGGGGGAATAAAACCTGTTTTGCTTTAATACACTCATTGCTAAGTCTATGGCACTTTATCAGAACATTCTTGTTCCTTAATCTCTTTCAATGCATATAATGGAGAAATGGGCGAGATAATAATGTCAAGTTATATACATTTGATAACATCACCAGACTCGTTTTAATTTCATATTAATAATAAAATGTTTCAAACATTTTTTTATACGACTTGACCTAAAGTCAATGGCCGAGTATATACGGTAAATCAATCTTATAATCCGCAGAATTGTCAAATTAGGTCAAGTTTAACTCTTTAGTTAGAACTTTATGTGGTTTCTTTTCTGCAAAACAAATGTGATTTTTAGGAGTCTCTATGTATTAAGTATTTGGTTAGATGATTTGGAAGCTATACCGGTACATGAGTTCTGTCTATTCTGATTTGGAAGCTATGCCGGTACATGAGTTCTGTCTATTCTGATTTGGAAGCTATACCAGTACATGAGTTCTGTCTATTCTGATTTGGAAGCTATACCAGTACATGAGTTCTGTCTATTCTGATTTGGAAGCTATACCAGTACATGAGTTCTGTCTATTCTGATTTGGAAGCTATACCAGTACATGAGTTCTGTCTATTCTGATTTGGAAGCTATACCAGTACATGAGTTCTGTCTATTCTGATTTGGAAGCTATGCCGGTACATGAGTTCTGTCTATTCTGATTTGGAAGCTATACCAGTACATGAGTTCTGTCTATTCTGATTTGGAAGCTATACCAGTACATGAGTTCTGTCTTTTCGTCTAATACTTAATTATTTGGCACTTTTGTTGCATCTTTCTTAATCCATTTGTTTTATTGACTTACTTTAACTCTCTAGTTTAAAGGTGTTATCTCTCACCTTGATTTCTAATCGTTTTATTTTTATTTTCTTAATCCACCATTATGATTACTGTATTTATCCATGTATAACGCGCCATCATGTATAGCGTGCACCTACGTTTTGGCACGAAAATCCGGGGGAAAGGTGGCGGACTCTGGAACAGAGTTCCGATTTATAACGCGCAAAATAGAACAAGCACAAATTGCTGAAGATCCTCCAAATTGTGCAACATCATGATAATTTAGAGAAATTGCACTGTATACTGCACAGTAGAAACATTCAACAAGACAGATTGTGCATGCTATACACAACAAATGATGCTATATACTGTAGAAATGGTTCATTGTCATATTTGTGTGTGTTTTCGCGATTGCCCATACTTTTTAATGGATATTATTCGCGATTGTTTGAATTTTCGCTTTATTTGCATTCATAGGAGATCCACAAATTTTTAAGCTTCATAACTTTGTTGCATTGAAGCAAGATTGGACTATTGATAAATTCATGAATCTGTTTTTCTCTCAAATGGTATACATGCATTAGTTATGGAAATGTAAGACATATCGAAAACGATAACAATCCATGAAACTAAACTATGATCTACGTAGTAAGACAAACATGTCTACGTCCCCGCGAGGGGTTCGACATAAAAGGAAGATAGATAGATAGTAATTGCAGATTCATGAATTGTGGGAGGGGGGGGGGGAATAATGGAGTCAAATGAATTGCAAGTTGATACGCTTGAGATTGGACACTTTCTTGGTAATTCACAGAAATATGTCCTTGAACTTCATTCCTATCTACTGTAGCGTTTGCTAACCATGTGACCTGATATAGTTTGTTCTCTATTTCAGCGGGACCGTCATTGAGCGCGGAGACGAGTATCGCCCAGGCACCGTGGTTCATCATTATGATGATTCTGATAGCTGTCCTCGTTCTTATCTTCATCGTAGTTTGTTTCATCAAGCGAAGTCGAGGAGAAAAATATAATGGTATGTATAATACTAGAGTGGTGGAACCAATGCTCGGCGTATTCCAATGCTTGGCGTATTTGTCCATTTGCATCCGTATTTAAAATATTTATATAGTTCTAGGCTAATATCGCTGACAGAGTTGCGACATGGTTCAATAGCATTCCGTTGCGTGTATCGGTAGCCTGATGCAACTCTCACGTGACTGGTCCTGCAGACGAATATAAACAAATTGGGAGAATATTTCCACCGAAACTGATACAGTGTATGAGCAATTCAGGTAGCTATCCGAATTAAATAAATCTACACCTAACCCGAAAAATAGTTTCTATACCATTTCTGAATAAGACCAATAAGTGTTTTTATTCAATGATGTACTATATCAAAATAAGATATTCAACAAGTGATAGTGGATAAATAAAAAATAACAAGTACGCCGTGCATGAAGACCCTGAAGTCTTGAGTTCCCCATATAAACGGGTGCCGACCTGACACTGTTGCGATAGCTGTATTGAACAGCAAGGTCACGTTATGACGCTAAAACTGTCAACAAGAGTTTTGAAAGTTGTTTTCACGACTTAAGAAAATAATAATATACGGCAAGTGCAATGAACATTTTATACTGGTCATTATATGTGGGATTTACTCCGAGCATAGGTTCCACCACTCTATATATCCTCGTATAAACTGAAACCTACGTGAAAAACCGACAACGAACAAATAAAGACTGCCCATGAATCTAAACCTTACAATCTTTGAACCGGGGAAAAAATAACACCAGTCACAAATCAGACTGTTCATCTGCACTCCAAATAAACATCACTAAGTTTTAGACTGGTCAGTGGTTAACATGTTGGGCTGCAAATCCAGATATCGCAGGTTCAATCCCTCATCTGACTCTAATAATGTTAACAGTCTTTCAAATGGGAGTATTAACTAAGTTGTCGTGCATCGGTGCGATACACCGGGCATCGGTGCGATACACCGGGCATCGGTGCGATACACCGGGCATCGGTGCGATACACCGGGCATCGGTGCGATACACCGGGCATCGGTGCGATACACCGGGCATCGGTGCGATACACCGGGCATCGGTGGGATACACCGTGCATCGGTGCGATACACCGGACATCGATGCGATACACCCGGCATCGGTGCGATACACCGGGCATCGGTGCGATACACCGGGCATCGGTGCGATACACCGGGCATCGGTGCGATACACCCGGCATCGGTGCGATACACCGGGCATCGGTGCGATACACCGGGCATCGGTGCGATACACCGTGCATCGGTGCGATACACCGGGCATCGGTGCGATACACCGGGCATCAGTGCGATACACCGGGCATCGGTGCGATACACCGGGCATCGGTGCAATACACCGGGCATGTAAAATAATCGCGGATGATTCTTGAATAGGAACATCTTTGCACTATCCTCCAAAAAATAAAATTATTAATATATTTCTGGATGCTTACCCCCCCCCCCCGAGTAATCAGGGGCAACGAATGATAAACGTATTCATAAAATAAGAGAGAAAAAAGGTTTTGTTATACCGTAATCCTTATTGTCAACAGTTTGTTCTGTGATACACTCTGATCTCTTACTTGCCTGGTTGTTATATATCTTTTCTCCAATCTCAAACTTAGTGTCAGTGTAGTGTAAATCTCAAAATCAAAACACCTAAGCTTTTTTTATTTCTTTTTTTATACCTTATTTATTTTACAACGATTGCGAAGCAAGTTTTAACAACTTATATTAATCACTCTCGTTGGCTCGTATGAAAGCGTATATGTGGTCATTTATGTGGGAGGAAACCGGAGTACCCGGAGAAAACCCACCTGTCCGATCTGGCGACCATCGTACCATCTCACATACTTCCCTGTCCGAGGATCGAACCCGGGTCGCATTGGTGAGAAGCGAGCGCGCTAACCACTGCGCTAATCGGACAGCCTAAGCTTGAGATCTGAGAAAAGTTTTATAACCTTTTATAGCCTTGTGACCAGCTCCTGTGTAATGAATAATGAAGTGTGTCAGTTTTACATACCAGTCCGGAGAGATAATTAGGTCAGAGTTCTTCATAATTATATCACCATCTGAAATATGTATGTATGTATGTATGTATGTTCCATTAATGTCAAACCCCTTGCGGGGACCTAGACATGTTTTCCTGGGCAGACTTAGCTGATCTAAGTGGTTAACCAGTACTAAGCAATGTGTGTGAGGTGCCTTCTCAATGACACTACATACGTGGCCTGACCGAGTATCGTACCCGGGACTGTTCGATTCCAAATCCGACGCTCTACCACTGGAGCATGGACACCACAATATGGATTCACATGTAACCATATAAAGGTATGTAATGTATTCTTTCATTTTCAGTACAAGAACGGGA
>CM026398.1:45749942-45757442 GCA_014843695.1 Archivesica marissinica | reverse complement strand
AGTTTTGATCATGTGGATGATTGATTTGACTTTGAAGATAACTGAAGAGAATATAGGAGTTCGACTTTAAAAATGCAGTAGAATTACATAGAAAATGCATGAGTTTGGCGTTGACTGCGCAGAAGATCTGCTAGAAACAACAATAAAGACAGGAAAACAGTATAGGAAAAGAAGACGTTCAATATGGATAAAGTCGGGTATCAACATAGTTACGGCTGGGTATCAGCCTAGTGAAAGACAAAAGTTCTATATAGAAAAGGCAGGATTTCAACAAAGGAAAGCAGGAGAGTGACTTAGGAAAGGCTGGAGATCAGCATAGTGAACTGCAGGAGTTTATCAAAGGAATGAGGGAGAGTGACTTAGGAAAGGCTGGAGATCAGCATAATGAACTGCAGGAGTTTATCAAAGGAACGAGGGAGAGTGACTTAGGAAAGGCTGGAGATCAGTGTAGGGTTGGCAGGAGATCAGTGTGGGGTTGGCAGGAGATCAGTGTAGGGTTGGCAGGAGATCAGTGTAGGGTTGACAGGAGATCAGTGTAGGGTTGGCAGGAGATCAGTGTACGTTCGGTGAAGGATAGGCACAACGTGAGCATAGGAATGGCAATAGATCAGCAACGGATAATGGGAGCATGACTTAGGCAAGCCAGGAGATCATGGTAGGAAAGGACTTAGTTCAGGATAGGAAAGGCAAGATTACCAGTGTAGGAAAGGTTCAGGATAGGAAAGGCAAGATTACCAGTGTAGGAAAAGTTCAGGATAGGAAAGGCAAGATTACCAGTGTAGGAAAAGTTCAGGATAGGAAAGGCAAGATTACCAGTGTAGGAAAAGTTCAGGATAGGAAAGGCAAGATTACCAGTGTAGGAAAAGTTCAGGATAGGAAAGACAAGAATACCAGTGTAGTAAATGTTCAGGATAGGAAAGGCAAAATGACTTAGGAAAGGCAAGATTACCAGTGTAGGAAATGTTCAGGATAGGAAAGACAAGATTACCAGTGTAGTAAATGTTCAGGATAGGAAAGGCAAAATGACTTAGGAAAGGCAAGATTAGCCTAGTGAATGACAGGAGGTCAGTGTAGTGAATGTGGCTTAAAAAAGTGCAAATCGTCCTGACAAATAAAGGAGTTCAACTTATGTGTAATGCTTGCCCTGTCAAAACCCTGGAAGTCATGATAGCCCAGTTGTAGTGCATCCGCTTCAGGTGTGAAATGCCTGGAGTTCAAGCCCCGCACGAGCCGTTACGATTATGCACTTAGGCAAGGCATTTAAATTCCTGTTGCCTCTTCTCCCTCCCTAGTGGCGATGGATTCCATCAGGAATGAGGTCTCGAGAGTGATTAATATAGTTGTAAGAACTTGTTCCGCAATCGAGCTCAAATAAATTTGTATAAACTAAAACCCTGTTTGGCAAACTATGAGCATGTAATATTGAAGAATTGTGTTCACTATTGATCAGTTACAAGATGTTGTTGTTGTTACATGTATCTCTATGAACAGTTGTTTGCATTATTTGGCAGTACATTTACAGTTGCTTCAGATTAAAATGTAGTCTATAATTATACTGTATAGGACATAGTTCTTGAGCGACATAACTTGTAGAATAAAATGCCTCAAATAATGAAGAGCCGTTAGTATAGTTTAGTTTAAACTTTATTTATTTTACAACGATTGCGAAGCAAGTTCTAACAACTTATATTAATCACTCTCGTTGGCGCGGATGAAAGCATATACGTGGTCTATCGTGTGGGAGAAAACCGGAGTACTCTGAGTAAACAGACCTGTCCGATCTGGCGACCACCGTACCATTTCACATACTTCCCGGTCCAAGGATCGAACCCGGGTTGCATTGGTGAGAAGCGAGCGCGCTAACCACTGCGCTAATCGGACAGCCATAGTTAGTTAGTATGAGTGCTTGTATTACATTGGTTAATAGTAAATTATATGCTTACTAATCAGGTATCTGTGTGTGTGTGTGTGCGTGCGTGCGTGCGTGCGTGCGTGTGCGTGCGCGCGTGTGTGTGCGTCCGTGTGTATTTATTTCTTGATGTGTCATTTTCATTGTGCCTATTCAAATATATATATTGTTCCCAGAATATCTCATTCATTAAGTGTGTAAGTTTGGTTAACGTCTGATGATATTGTGAGAGAGCATAATAATACATAGCCAGTTTGATTGAAAAAATGCAAAACACAATGCAACAGTGGTATGTTTGCTAACTCAGTTTAACTTCCTGCAGAAACTGTTTCCACATGACAGTATCACATGACCGTATCACATGACAGTATGTAATTTGCATACAGTTATTATATTTATTAACTACCCACCAAAAACATGCATAAAGACAGATGGATTTGTATTAGTATATGTGTCACTATTTATTTAACAAGAACATTTAAAGTTTATTGTTATGTTTTATGCAAACAAATAAAACTATTTCATGCCTAAATTAATCCTTTTATTAACTTTCATAAACTATCAGTTACAAGGATATTCACGATTTTGTAAATAATTATCCATAATAGGGAGATTATTTACAGGACAGACGGATCTGTAGTCCAGTGGTAACACGCTGGACTGGTAATCCAGGGATCTGTAGTCCAGTGGTAACACGCTGGACTGGTAATCCAGGGATCTGTAGTCCAGTGGTAACACGCTGGACTGGTAATCCAGGGATCTGTAGTCCAGTGGTAGCACGCTGGACTGGTAATCCAGGGATCTGTAGTCCAGTGGTAACACGCTGGACTGGTAATCCAGGGATCTGTAGTCCAGTGGTAACACGTGGACTGGTAATCGGGATCTGTAGTCAGTGGTAACACGTTGGACTGGTAATCCAGGGATCTGTAGTCCAGTGGTAACACGCTGGACTGGTAATCCAGGGATCTGTAGTCCAGTGGTAACACGCTGGACTGGTAATCCAGGGATCTGTAGTCCAGTGGTAACACGCTGGACTGGTAATCCAGGGATCTGTAGTCCAGTGGTAACACGCTGGACTGGTAATCCAGGGATCTGTAGTTCAGTGGTAACACGCTGGACTGGTAATCCAGGGATCGCAGGTTTGATCCCCACCGTCTGACCCTAATAAAATTAACAGTCTTTCAGATGGGACGTTAAACCGAGGTCTCGTGTCGGTGCTTTACACCGTGCACGTAAAAGAACCAGAGGAGACTCTGTAATTGGTCTCTGTCTGTATCATTGCGCTATCTTTCAAAAATCTAAAATGACTAATCTCTTCAGGAGGCGTTGCTCATATGGGCAACCGGTGGCGACGATAAATAAACATAAAAGCACAATTATTTACAGGTAAAAATTTCACACAAAACAGTTTATTTGTGGGAATGTCTTCAAAATTGTGCTTTAATAACAACTTGTGGAAATATGTAAATATATCTTAGTAATTACACTTTCTACTCATCTATTCATTTTAATATCTAAGTTTGCCATCTGATCTGGCTCTATGCTGTTTGCAAAAGCGACTTGTTGTGATTGCTAGGTTACGGGTTAATCATTAAGTGATTGTCTTTAACCTATTACAACATTTAACCCATTCAACACTAAGTAACTGACATGGACTGATGCACGATATTTTTAGACCAATAAATTAATAAGAAAATTACATTTGGACAACACATTTATCAAAATGGGTAATTTTGTCTAAAAATAATATTACTGGCAAAAAGTGCAGATCCTGATGAGACGGCTCGTCACGAGCCGGCTCATCTGGATCTACACTTTTTGTAAGCCTATTTAGAG
Source organism: Archivesica marissinica (assembly GCA_014843695.1). NCBI lineage: Eukaryota > Metazoa > Mollusca > Bivalvia > Venerida > Vesicomyidae > Archivesica > Archivesica marissinica. The sequence goes on along the minus strand of CM026398.1, from coordinate 45,753,697 downwards.
GTATGTGGTGCTGAATGGGTTAATGATGATCATTTACAAGATTTTCTGTAGAATCAACATACTGTATAAACGTCAACGTGGTTGCTTTATTTCAAAATTCATAATACAGACATGCAGGAACGATGGTGAAACTGTACATGCGTGCAATGTGAATCAAATCGTTACCTCTGACTTTAAATAAATCTAATACAGACATGCATGAACGATGGTGAAACTGTACATGCGTGCACTGTGAATCAAATCGTTACCTCGGACTTTAAATAAATCTAATACAGACATGCAGGAACAATGGTGAAACTGTACATGCGTGCAATGTGAATCAAATCGTTACCTCGGACTATAAATAAATCTAACCAGACATGCATGAACAATAGTGAAACTGTACATGTGTGCAATGTGAATCAATTCATTACCTCGGGACTATAAATAAATCTAATCGTCTATCCATGAATCATCATCCATGTTGCAACACCTAAACAATGGATTATACTGTTGTTCTGAAGTGGTATGAAAGTATCAAACATTAGTGGTATAAGTATTTATTGTTCTTAGTGGCCGCAATTCCATTTTGACTGACCTGTGAGTGACTTGAAGTGCAATATATAGAGAATATTTGATTGTTTTGAGTGAATATGGAATATAAGTGAGAACATTTCAAATATTTTCACGAGCATGTAGCGCGAGTGAAAATATGAACATTTTCTCACCTTGAGGTGAGATATATTCCATATTCACTCAAAACAAACAAATTTTCTTTTTATTTTATGCTAATTGGTGAAAAACAAACACAAAATGAAGAAATTAAAATAGCTGGCCGCCGTGTTTTTGCGCGGATGAATACATTGACGACTATACGTCGTGAGTCGATACACAGTTATGCCGCCATCTTGAATTTAATGTTGAATCGAGGAAAAATACATGAAAACATTTATTGGATTTATTGTTACAATTTGCAGTGACAAACTTCGAGACATTGTCAGTTGTATTTCGCTTTTGATTTGTTTCATAACAAAAACAATAATACAGGTAAATAGTGTCATTGAAGCCAGGTAAACAGTGAAAATTAAATAACACGTTGTCTAAGCATTTAAAGGGAGAGTAATAGTGCAAGAATAGTGTATTGGGAAGGGAGATAATAAAAAAAGTAGTCCGGCAAAATACATTGAGTGATATGGATTATATCTCACTGATAGAACACTGTATTTCACCAATTAGCATAAAATAAATCATTATATACATGTAGCATATACATGTAGCATATACGTGTAGCATATACGTGTAGCATATACGTGTAGCATATACATGTAGCATATACATGTAGCATATACGTGTAGCATATACGTGTAGCATATACATGTAGCATATATGTGTAGCATATACATGTAGCATATACGTGTAGCATATACATGTAGCATATACATGTAGCATATACGTGTAGCATATACATGTAGCATATAGCATATACGTGTAGCATATACATGTAGCGTGTATAAACTATGCTTACTACCAAATAATGTGTACCATGTTATTCTGTCATGCTTTCGTGTTTTTAACAATTAATCTTTAATATTGTGTACTAACTGAACGTGCTTTTTATATAAGTTTTTATTTTATTTTAAAACATTCCATTTCAAGACTTTGTTGACTTTGTCTTTTTGTGTACAGATATGTTTTTAATTGAAGGAAAATGTTTAATTATTTATTATGATATGGCAGGCAAAATACATGTAATGTTTAGTTTCTCAGGAGACGGGTTTGTATGTGAATCTAATGTAACTGAGTATATATATTTCGCCCCCCCCCCCCCCCGATTCATTTTGCCTCAAAAGTTCGGAAGATTAATTTGATAGATTAGATCTAAGTAAATAAATTGAACCAAATCGTTATACATGTAAATAAAAAATTAATAAAATTCTGATCCTGAGAAACTAAATAAATATGTTTGTGTTGGCCGTAACTGTTTTAACAGACCTTTTTTTAATTACTATATAAACCTGTTTACAATGTATTAATAACAGAAATTGTTTATTTATTGTCATTAACAGTTTTAAGGGTAATATCTCTAAATATGTAAAGAAATGTCCAATTGGTATCTAGGCCCTGCTGTATTATATAGATATGGAATGTGGCCGGGATATTTCTCTGTTTGGCATCTACCTGGAGACTTTACAGACAGGCAAATAAAAATGTTTTATTAAAAATTCTGCTTTAGTAAATACAGGTATAGTCAATTTAATAGTAAAATAGATTGAAGAAATACTAAACGTTGGAGATGTGTTCTTGTAGAACATCGTTGCAAGTTGCCGTCGGAGATGTGCTCTTGTACAACGTTGTTGCAAGTTGCCATCGGAGATGTGCTCTTGTAGAATGTTGTTACAAGTTGCCGTCGGAGATGTGCTCTTGTAGAATGTCGTTACAAGTTGCCATCGGAGATGTGCTCTTCTAGAACATCATTACAAGTTGCCATCGGAGATGTGCTCTTGTAGAACATCGTTGCAAGTTGCCGTCGGAGATGTGCTCTTGTAGAACATCGTTATAAGTTGCCATCGGAGATGTGCTCTTGTAGAACGTCGTTACAAGTTGCCGTCAGAGATGTGCTCTTGTAGAATGTCGTTACAAGTTGCCATTGGAGATGTGCTCTTGTTGCCGTCGGAGATGTGTTCTAGTAGAACGTTGTTACAAGTTGCCGTCGGAGATGTGTTCTTGTAGAACGTTGTTACAAGTTGCCGTCAAGATGTGTTCTTGTAGAACGTTATTACAAGTTGCCGTCGGAGATGTGTTCTTGTAGAACATTGTTACAAGTTGCCGTCGGAGATGTGTTCTTGTAGAACATTGTTACAAGTTGCTGTCGGAGATGTGTTCTTGTAGAACATTGTTACAAGTTGCCGTCAAGATGTGTTCTTGTAGAATATTGTTACAAGTTGCCGTCGGAGATGTGTTCTTGTAGAACATTGTTACAAGTTGCCGTCGGAGATGTGTTCTTGTAGAACGTCGTTACAAGTTGCCGTCGGAGATGTGTCTTGTAGAACGTCGTTACAAGTTGCCGTCGGAGATGTGTCTTGTAGAACGTCGTTACAAGTTGCCGTCGGAGATGTATCTTGTAGAACGTCATTACAAGTTGCCGTCGGAGATGTGTCTTGTAGAACGTCGTTACAAGTTGCCGTTGGAGATGTGTCTTGTAGAACGTCGTTACAAGTTGCCGTCAAGATGTGTTCTTGTAGAACATTGTTACAAGTTGCCGTCGGAGATGTGTTCTTGTAGAACATTGTTACAAGTTGCCATCGGAGATGTGTTCTTGTAGAACATTGTTACAAGTTGCCGTCGGAGATGTGTTCTTGTAGAACGTCGTTACAAGTTGCCGTCGGAGATGTGTCTTGTAGAACGTCGTTACAAGTTGCCGTCGGAGATGTGTCTTGTAGAACGTCGTTACAAGTTGCCGTCGGAGATGTGTCTTGTAGAACGTCGTTACAAGTTGCCGTCGTGCGTATGGCTGTTCATCTTTCTCTTCTGCAACTTTTAAGTAATATTGTTAATTATTGTTAATAAAGCTATAATAAAATACCTATGTTTCATATTGTTTTGATTTATCTGCTGTTGCGGCATGAACTTACGTCACCATTGGTGATATTGTGTAGCTAGCTCAGTCGGTAGAGCATTCGCCGTGTAAGTGAATGGTTCGGGGCCCGGGTTGGCTAGCTCAGTCAGTAGAGCGTTCGCCGTGTAAGTGAATGGTTTGGGGCCCGGGTTGGCTAGCT
>CM026398.1:45638328-45748942 GCA_014843695.1 Archivesica marissinica | reverse complement strand
TGGCTAGCTCAGTCGGTAGAGCATTCGCCGTGTAAGTGAATGGTTCGGGGCCCGGGTTGGCTAGCTCAGTCAGTAGAGCGTTCGCCGTGTAAGTGAATGGTTTGGGGCCCGGGTTGGCTAGCTCAGTCGGTAGAGCGTTCGCCCTGTAAGCGAAAGGTTCGGGGCCCGAGTTGGCTAGCTCAGTCGGTAGAGCGTTCACCCTGTAAGTGAATGGTTCGGGGCCCGGGTTGGCTAGCTCAGTCAGTAGAGCGTTCGCCCTGTAAGTGAATGGTTCGGGGCCCGGGTTGGCTAGCTCGGTAGAGCGTTTGCCCTGTAAGTGAATGGTTCGGGGCCCGGGTTGGCTAGCTCAGTCGGTAGAGCGTTCACCCTGTAATGGTTCGGGGCAGTGAATGGTTCAGGGCCGGGGTTGGCTAGCTCAGTCGGTAGAGCGTTTGCCTGTAAGCGAAAGGTTCGGGGCCCGAGTTGGCTAGCTCAGTCGGTAGAGCGTTCGCCGTGTAAGTGAATGGTTCGGGGCCCGGGTTGGCTAGCTCAGTCGGTAGAGCGTTCGCCGTGTAAGTGAATGGTTCGGGGCCCGGGTTGGCTAGCTCAGTCGGTAGAGCGTTCGCCGTGTAAGTGAATGGTTCGGGGCCCGGGTTGGCTAGCTCAGTCGGTAGAGCGTTTGCCCTGTAAGCGAAAGGTTCGGGGCCCGAGTTGGCTAGCTCAGTCGGTAGAGCGTTCGCCGTGTAAGTGAATGGTTCGGGGCCCGGGTTGGCTGCACATTATTCTTATCCTGTGACATAACTTATTTAAATTTGACAAACCATTAAGATTGCAAATATAACCGCAGCCTAGGACTGTTGTCCACAATTTGAGATAAATAACCGTGGAAACCAGAGAACATCGTGACACCTGAATGTCATTAACAAAGTGTGAACTGTATCTCGTGTCACTGTTTAAATAAGATTATAGTTTCAATTCTGATAGTTCTAAACCAACATTTACAAACTTATAGTTTCAATTCTAATAGTTCCAAACCAACATTTACAAACTTATTGATGAATTTATGTTCCATAAAGGGAGGTAATTTACAATAAGTAATTATACAAGAGTTCATGTGTGGGCAATGCATTATGGGTAAACTATTCTTATGACAGTAATCCTGATATGTAATTATCAGCTCCCTTGTATATCTAAGTACATGCATATATTTTGTGGTTGAGGAACAATTTTGTGTTCAGATGTATGCTAAAATATTTACTTAACATTGTAGGTTCTGGTTGTGAATAAACATTCAATATTATAGATCTTGTTCCTGGAAAATCTCAATTTTAGCTAATAACTAGGACTGTTCTTTAAGTAGGCCCATATAGCACTGTTTCTGTACAATTGTGTAATACTAGGCCCATATAATACAAAGTTTGTATAATATACGTTATAATGACCACCATAGAACATCAGGAATTTTTCTGGGAAATCTCCCATTTTGTTTTAGTTTATACAAATTTATCCAGTGTGGCTCGAACTCCGGACCTTTCGCACCTGAAGCAAACGTGCATCCACTGCGCTATCACGATTTCCCATTTTGTTTTAGCTCACCTGAGCTATTCTTCGGGAGAGCCATTGATATACGTGGGTCGTCCGACATCGATGAAACTACTGCATATAATTTGATTAAGCTTGACCTGAAGTTCTATGGAAATGACCTCTATAAAGTTGAATCAAATTAGGTCAATAAATTTTTAAAAAACTATTGCACAAGGTCAAATTAAATAAAAATCCTTCAATCAATCTGTTATTAAAGTTTGATCTAAAGTAGCCTGGCATTGGCATACTACTATAATATTTACTCAACTTGCATAAATCCATCAACGGACAAGGTTTCTGGATGAATTTAATATAAAACCTTTAAAATGTATGATCAAACTTGGCTCGTCTCACACTAGAAATGACCTTATAAATTGTTCCAATTTCGTCCAATTAATCCGTTAAATGACATGTGCTGTGAATGTATGGATCATAATTTTATCAAGCATCTTAGAATCCAAATTATATCAATCTGTCAAGAAACTAGGTCACTGGGTCAGATTAATATAGAACGTCTAAATGGCATCCATGTGAACAACCAACACTACCAACAATTAATTTACAGCATTAATGTGCCAATTAAAAAATGATGTCAATTAACAGAAAACATTTGTATCAGCTTACTCAGGAGCTACCCAGGGCAATGTAGCCCTCTTGTTGTTCTTCCCACCACGCCGCAACACTGTCTGTTGTAATGTTATATTCTATAAGGTTATATTCTGACGTATTACTAGTCATGTGTTTTGATTTTACAGTTGAGTTTACTCTCGGTTATTACTAGAACATTTATAGTTCATGATTAAATAATGTATGAATAATTTCAAATGTGTTGTTTTATTAATATACATGTAATACGCTACGCTGAATCTGTCTAACATGTAGAGGAAGTGAAGAGTTCAGCAGCATTAGGTCTAACATGTAGAGGAAGTGAAGGGCTCTCTAGTTCAGCAGCATTAGGTCTAACATGTGGAGGAAGTGAAGAGCTCTCTAGTTCAGCAGCAGTATGTAGAGGACGTGAAGAGCTCTCTAGTTCAGCAGCATTAGGTCTAACATGTGGAGGAAGTGAAGAGCTCTCTAGTTCAGCAGCATTATGTCTAACATGTAGAGGAAGTGAAGAGTTCAGCAGCATTAGGTCTAACATGTAGAGGAAGTGAAGAGTTCAGCAGCATTAGGTCTAACATGTAGAGGAAGTGAAGAGTTCAGCAGCATTAGGTCTAACATGTAGAGGACGTGAAGAGCTCTCTAGTTCAGCAGCATTCGGTCTGATGTGAAGAGCTCTCTAGTTCAGCAGCATTAGGTCTAACATGTAGAGGAAGTGAAGAGCTATCTAGTTCAGCAGCATTCGGTATGACGTGAAGAGCTCTCTAGTTCAGCAGCATTAGGTCTAACATGTAGAGGACGTGAAGAGCTCTCTAGTTCAGCAGCATTCGGTCTGGTGTGAAGAGCTCTCTAGTTCAGCAGCATTCGGTCTGATGTGAAGAGCTCTCTAGTTCAGCAGCATTAGGTCTAACATGTAGAGGAAGTGAAGAGCTCTATAGTTCAGCAGCATTCGGTCTGACGTGAAGAGCTCTCTAGTTCAGCAGCATTAGGTCTAACATGTAGAGGAGTGAAGAGCTCTCTAGTTCAGCAGCATTACGTCTAACATGTAGAGGAAGTGAAGAGCTCTCTATTTCAGCAGCATTAGGTCTGACATGTAGAGGAAGTGAAGAGCTCTCTAGTTCAGCAGCATTAGGTCTGACATGTAGAGGAAGTGAAGAGCTCTCTAGTTCAGCACAGCATTAGGTCTAACATGTAGAGGAAGTGAAGAGCTCTCTAGTTCAGCAGCATTATGTCTGACATGTAGAGGAAGTGAAGAACTCTCTAGTTCAGCACAGCATTAGGTCTAACATGTAGAGGAAGTGAAGAGCTCTCTAGTTCAGCAGCATTAGGGCTGACATGTAGATGAAGTGAAGAGCTCTCTAGTTCAGCAACATTAGGTCTGACATGTAGAGGAAGTGAAGAACTCTCTAGTTCAGCACATCATTAGGTCTAACATGTAGAGGAAGTGAAGAGCTCTCTAGTTCAGCAGCATTATGTCTGACATGTAAAGGAAGTGAAGAGCTCTCTAGTTCAGCACAGCATTAGGTCTAACATGTAGAGGAAGTGAAGAGCTCTCTAGTTCAGCAGCATTAGGTCAAACATGTAGAGGAAGTGAAGAGCTCTCTAGTTCAGCAGCATTATATCTAAGATGTAGAGGAAGTGAAGAGCTCTTTAGTTCAGCAGCATTAGGTCTAACATGTAGAGGAAGTGAAGAGCTCTCTAGTTCAGCAGCATTAGGGCGAAATAGTCGTCCTATCGTTCCTGATTTTGCCACCACTTCTCCCTAACAGTTTGGACTTCACGTGATTTGTTAATAATTTCGTCATAAATAATTATGTTAAAGACCAAACACTGTAATAGTTTATGTCTAATAAACAGTTTATGTCTAATAAACTTGTTTCCACTACCTAAAACGTACAATTTTCATACAATATATTAGCCAGTACGTGACACTGGCCATTGTAATGCACTCCTATTCTAATATTGTAGTCAATGGTCATAATGTGTATTTTAATCGTATTTTGTTGAAATTTATTAAACACAGTCTACGTAGAATGCGTTATGTAAAAGTCGGTTATGTCGAATTCTCCGGTTATCTCGAAGTCGAATCAGAGTCCCGTTTCAGACACTCTCATTTTACATATAACTGGATCTATTGATATCGAATTTCGTTAAGTCAAACTTCGGTTATGTCGAAGTAGTTTGCTCGGTCCAACGGAATTCGACATAACGGATGTAGACTGTATACCATTTAAGGGTGCACTCGTGTGGTTTCTCACTTCTCCCAAATAGTCTGACATAGGACGAGTTCTGAGCATGCGGGTAATTAATCCCCTACTGGTGTCACTTGAGAGGGCATTGGGTTTATTCTAACTTCCTCAGTCCATCTAGGACAACGAAATGAGGGGAAATTGTTGCTAGCTCATGAAAATAACTAAGTTACACTAGTTAGTGGGATATTAGTCAAACTGAAAATGTATCAACTCTTGAACAATCATACGTAAATAAAATGAACCAACGACTCCTTGCAGAAACAAGAACAGAAACGTTAATTGACAAACTAAAAACCTCAAAAAGCCCCAATCAACTATTATATAAAGCACAAATGGACAATTCAGAGATTGAAGGAATTAAATCAGAAAATAAATGGAATATCATACTAGGTAAACAATATTTTGAATGGAAACGTATTTACTCAGTTCTGTATTTTGCGACAATAGATACGAAGTTAAGAAGTTTTCAATACAAATTCTTAAAGCATATTCTACCGACTAATACACATTTATTAAAATGCAAATTAGTTCCGACAAGTCTTTGTGATTTCTGTAATATGAATGTCGAAAATATTGAACATTTGTTTTGGGAATGCCCATGTGTACAACACATGTGGAAACAACTAAGCACATTTCTAAAAACAAAAAATATAGATGTGGATATAAATTTTGAGGTAATTTGTTTTGGTAAAATAAACAACTCAGTAATAAACAATACAATTAATTTCGTAATTATTCTTTGTAAATCTTTTATATATAGAATGAAGTGTAGAAAAGAATTGCCACGTTTTGAATGCTTTAAAAGCTATCTAAATATTAGAATTAATTTAGAACGGGAGATTGCTTTACGAACAGACAAATTAGAAAAATACAACTCCAAGTGGGTAGCGTTTATATAATCAATTAATTCCTCTATTTGTGTAATTTGAAAATAAATAAATGGAAACGATAAAAAAAAAACAAACTCTTGAACAAGAGCAATGATTTCCCTGCTATAATGACGAACAAGAGCAATGTTTTCCCTGCTATAATGACGAACAAGAGCAATGTTTTCCCTGCTATAATGACGACCAAGAGCAATGTTTTCCCTGCTATAATGACGACAAAGAGCAGTGTTTTCCCTGCTATAATGACGACCTAGACAGCTGTTTTCCCTGCTATAATGACGACCAAGACCAGTGTTTTCCCTGCTATAATGACGACCAAGACCAGTGTTTTCCCTGCTATAATGACGACCAAGATCAGTGTTTCCCTGCTATAATGACGACCAAGACAGCTGTTTTCCCTGCTATAATGACGACCAAGAGCAGTGTTTCCCCTGCTATAATGACGACCAAGACAGCTGTTTTCCCTGCAACAACGACGACCTAGACAGCTGTTTTCCCTGCTATAATGACGACCAAGAGCAGTGTTTTCCCTGCTATAATGATGACCAAAAACAGCTGTTTTCCCTGCTATAATGATGACCAAGACCAGTGTTTTCCCTGCTACAACGACGACCAAGAGCAATGTTTTCCCTGCTATAATGACGACCAAGAGCAGTATTTTCCCTGCTACAACGACGACCTAGAGAGCTGTTTTCCCTGCTATAATGACGACCAAGAGCAGTGTTTTCCCTGCTTTAATGACGACCAAAAACAGCTGTTTTCCCTGCTACAACGACGACCAAGAGCAGTGTTTTCCCTGCTATAATGACGACCAAGAGCAGTATTTTCCCTGCTATAATGACGACCAAGACAGCTGTTTTCCCTGCTATAATGACGACCAAGACAGCTGTTTTCCCTGCTATCATGACGACCAAGAGCAGTGTTTCCCCTGCTATAATGACGACCAAGAGCAGTGTTTTCCCTGCTACAACGACGACCTAGACAGCTGTTTTCCCTGCTATAATGACGACCAAGACCAGTGTTTTCCCTGCTACAACGACGACCAAGAGCAGTGTTTTCCCTGCTATTATGACGACCAAGAGCAGTTATAATGACGACCAAGAGTAATGTTTTCCCAGCTACAACGACGACCAAGAGCAGTGTTTTCCCTGCTATAATGACGACACTGTTCATGACTGTTTATGACCTACATCAGATATTCCATAATTACTATAGATATACAAAATAAGTCACACTAAGGAAAATTCTTTAAACAACATATTTCCATGAAACTTTTTATAATTATGAGAATTTGATCAAGTAGATCTATGACCTGGCACATCCAGGTAATCACCCTGGGGAGTGCTTGTTGCTTTACTCGGGTGCCTGCCCGTGCCTGAAATGTAAATACTGTAGTTGTGAACATGGGTTGAACACTAATTGTTAATATTGACAATGCATGTGATGTGCATTTCAATAAAGGTTCACGAATTACTAATACTTCATTAGCCAACAACAACACAACCCGATACTTCATAATGTATTTCAGTTTATACATAGACCTATATAACAACATAATTGAGATATAACAATCAAATTAAAACTATTTTAAGCAAGAAAAGAATAGTTCCGGAAGTACTTATAATTTCGAACGTGAATATTTCCTTTCACAGCTGTCCGATTAGCGCAGTGGTTAGCGCGCTCGCTTCTCACCAATGCAGCCCGGGTTAGATCCTTGGACCGGGAAGTATGTGAGATGGTACGGTGGTCGCCAGATCGGACAGGTGGTTTTTCTCCGGGTACTCCGGTTTCCTCCCACACGAATGACCACATATACGCTTTCATCTGCGCCAACGAGAGTGATTAATATAAGTTGTTAGAACTTGCTTCGCAATCGTTGTAAAATAAATAAAGTTTAAACTAAACATTGTAATTATACCTCCATTTTCTAATAATTCCTTTCCAAGCATAGTCGTAACGTTTCAATGACTGCCTGGCATTGTCATTTACTTTTGCACCTTTAAGCAACACTCTGCGCATGAACACATTGCAATTCTTCTTTATAACATCGTCAATCTGCGAACGAACATCGCGCCTTCCCAGAAGGCTTCGTTCCCAATTTCCGTTGCACATGAAATCCTAGGGACATAGTTTACTATACACAACATATGTTCGAGTGCGATATTATGGCTGAACAATGCCGGAACTTTGGTCTTTCCGTCAAATAGTGTGTTCGCTTTGAATCCACATCCGCTTCCGGTACGGGTACATGCAATACCCAGTGCTCCCTTTTCCGTTGGCGATATGATTAGTTTCCATGCCGACCAAGACATTTCGCTTAGCATAAAGTTACGCTTGGGAACATTTTCACGACGAAGTTTCGGCAAGAATTTTTCAAGAAAGCGTTTGTGTTTTGGAACTTTGCCTTTGAGTCGTATTGGCGTTTTTGTCAATAACGGTTTCTTTGTCAATAACGGTTTCTTTGTCAATGACGGTTTCTTTGTCAATAACGGTTTCTTTGTCAAGGACGGTTTCTTTGTCAATAACGGTTTCTTTGTCAATGCCCTCTATGAACCCGGAGTCCACGTGAGTTTTGTTAGTACCTCATGAAGTGCGAGTTCATAGCATTCGTCGGAATCGCCGCCACTTGTCCTTTCTACATTATTTATGTTATATTTATGTTATATTTCGGGTTTTACGCCTGCATCAGCACCATTTCGGACTATATCGCCGGCGGGCAGTTTACCTAACAATACCTTTCCTGGGCAGGCTCCAGCGGTTAACCAGTACTTGGGTGCACCAACCTCCGTAAGAAACTGCCAACTTTCTCATATAAATGAGACACGGCCTGAGCGGGGCTCGAACCCGTGACCATCAGTGATGATAGGTTACAGTGGTATACAAGTCAGCGACCTTAACCACTCGACCACGGAGGCGGACTTTCTACATTATTTACAAAATCTACGAGATTAGCTACGTCATCAGTGAAGTCAATGTGCTTTGTGATGTAGACGCTTTTATCGCAGTAGTCATCATGTGCAAAAATAGCTGTCTTGATTCCTGGAATGTCTGCTTGCAACCGCTGTATCATATCAGAGACGCGTCCGCGATTCTCGTCTAATAAAAAGTACATACGTCCGGTTGTGTCGAAGGAGAATATGATCTCCATGGTTGTCTCCATTCTGCCTAAAATGAAACGTGAACAAAGTTATCGATCGACATGATTAATAAACAAAACACAAAACTTAAATATTAAAAATTCATTTACATCAAAATTATAGCTTCACGAATTGAATATGAAATTATACTCAACAAATAAATGCGTTAGACTGTCATATGTGTGTTTTACGTTTATTTATCGTCGCTACCGGTTGCTCATATGAGCGACGCCTCCTGCCAGTGACGAGATTAGATTGTTGGAGGATAGTACAATGATACAGACAGAGACCCATTCCAGAGTCTCCTCTGGTTCTTTTACGTGCACGGTGTAAAGCACCGACACGAGACCTCGGTGGGGTCAGACGGGGGATCAAACCTGCGATCCCTGGATTACCAGTCCAGCGTGTTACCACTGGACTACAGATCCGTCTGTGAAGGACGGGTTGTTTCTTCAACTCTCACCTTATAGTTTCTGAGTAGTACAGACGTCTCTTTGCTTGTAAACAAACGGGCGCCATTTTGAATACGGTTTATAGTAACTCATTTGCATATAAGGTAATATAAAGTAGGTCACGCGCGTGCGCGTATATTTTTAGTCTATTGATGACGTATCGCGCAACTACCGAGCTCCGTGTACGAAGGCGTATCGGACGATCTAGTAACAGCGTCTCTACGCGGCGTCCATTTTGGATGACCTCACGATTAAGTTATGTCCGGGCTTATCGGATAATGTACATCTTATAATTCGAACATAATGCGACATATGTACGCTATTTTATATCCGGAGCGTTGTCGCATTTCTTCGAAGACACGTACGTCAGAATAATCGGTACCCGGTGGCCCCGCCACGTACCCGGATGACACTCTCCACCCTACGTCTCATGCTTCCAGTCGGATCCGTTCTCGGGTCAATAACATCCATACAGAGCCGCTTCCAACTGGTCCGTACTGGAGGGTTCCGTACCTACATTCTTCGCCCACACACGGATTCAGATCCGGGCTTACCGCTGGCCGGGGTAGATTTATCACTGCATCGGCCCTCATGTACGGTACGTGCTATGTGAGGCCTGTCGACCGTGTACCGAGGTCGTGTAGCGAGTGGGTGGTTGTCGCGGGACAACGACTGGCTGTCACGGATGTACCGAGCTCTGGTTACCTGATGGTGACCAAATCCAGCTCGCAATCATGGGACAGGCACCTCCGTACGACAGGAAGTCGCGATAGAGCAGCTTCATGTCCGGAGTTCGAGCCCCGCTGGAGCCGTTACGAGCGTTGGCATTTGAATTCCCTCTTCTCTCTCCATCAGGAACGAGGTCTCGAGAGTCGGAATAGCTCGTTTCGCGATCGAGCTAAAATAAATTTGTATAAATACTGGATGAAGTTAAGCGAAGCGAAACGGCGTTCTTTTACGACATCGGTATACTGATCGGTACAGTAACAGAGTGAAAGTGGTGTATAAGAAAACGAAGCGTACGTTATTACTACAAACCCGATTGCACCGACCAATGAGAGACACCAATGGGAACGAACCGCTCTATAAATAGCGATCGCGTACCATTCTATAAATATCGACTACGAACCGATCCATAAAACACGATTACGAACGCTTCTATAAATATAGACCGATTAGAACGGACTTAGGCCTCAATCGTTTCATAAGCTTCACGAACTTCAACCATGCTGTCAACGGGTAAGTTCATTATATTATTCAAACTCGGCGTACGTTTTTATCGCGTAAGAAATCCTAATTATACGCTATATACAAACTTAACCTATGTACTTTAGCGAAAATGAATAATATATATCTTATCTCGTTACGTATAATTCCATAAAAACGCGATAAATTATTAATAATCCGTAATGTACGTTTTAGAGGGCGATGGATTCAATCAGGAATGAGATATCCAGAGCGATAAGTCGTAAGAACTTGTTTCGCGATCGAGCAAATATAATTTTGTAATAAAATAATATTATCCATTCAACATATTCGAGGAATATGAGACGCGGGATGGACCGATTAATATAAATGTGTAATACTCGATGTTCAAATTATAAAACCCGTCTGCGCGAACGTATGTCTGGTGGCAATAGAGGATTGTCATATAAATACCGCGTATATCTCCGAATAAATCATATCGGTTCGTATGACGCATGTTAGTTGTCTGCTCAATACATCGTAATCACTCCTATAATGCATGCGCTGTATGAGGTATGCCTGTCTGCTTGTATGTTTGTCAGTTGGCCCTAAATAATCTTAACAATGTATTTAGAAATGCGAGACAAATTTATAACCATCACGACACAGGTAATTATAAATATCGCGAGGCAAATTGTTTCATGATTCTAAGCAAATCGAAGTAATTAACGCGTTTACATACCACGGGTGTCATCTCTGAGCTGCAACATAGCGGATTAACTGATAAGCACAGAGTGCGTACATAACTTAATCGGGAGGTCATCCGCAGCTAATTGGTCCTAATTGACGCGGAGATATCCCAATTGTTAAATGTCAAACACTCGTTTCGCCATCGAGCTAACATAAATTTGTATAAACTAATTACAGCCCCGGTTCAATAAAATAATCCACGCGTTCATAAAATATTAAGTTCTTGATTGAGGTAACAGATCCGCTGCCTGTCTGTCCGTCCGTCCGTCCGTCTGTATGTATGTGTGTATGTCTGTCCTTACGTCCGTCCGTACGTCCATGCACTATCCTCCAAAACAACGGCTTTGCTGATGGATATGTAATGGTCATTTAGCGTACATATGTCGCATTATGCGCGAAACAGAATTATAAGATGTACATGTATGTAAATGCTGTATGTAGGCCTACAGCGGTACTCAAATCAGTCTAAAAACAGCAACAATTATGGGGCGACGTTTCGCTATTTATTTAGTATTTATACGGATATCCATAATTCGATTATTAGATATAGGGGTAGCGCCGCGTATGAGCACGATCTATGAAGATTATTCGCCATACAGAGGAATGCCAGAGAAATGCTTAAGCATCGAGAAAACAGTATGGAGCCAAAGACTGACACATTCATACAGGTAATTCTAAATAGCTCGAGTCAAATTGTTTCATGATTCTAAAGTAATTAATACGTTTACATACCAGGGTTGTCAATGCCAGCCCTTACAATCTAAAGGTAAGACGGGTAATTAATTTCGAATTACTACAAATCGACGCGGAAATCCGTAAATGTAATTAACAAATGTTAAATGTCAAATACTTGTTTCGCGATCGAGCTAACATAAATTTGTATAAACTAATTACATCCCCGGTTCAGTGCGATAATGATAATCGCGTGATCGGTGTTACATTGCGCATCCTTTATTAGATTTGTACATATCCGTTGTAGGGTTGCAACATGTCTGTGCTTTACATCGTGTACGTAAAGGAACCAGAGGAGACTCTGTAATGGGTCTCTGTCTGTATCATCGCACTATCCTCCAAAATTACTAATCTCTTCAGGAGAGCAACGCTCGTATGGGTAACCGGTAGCGACGATAAATAAACGTAAAGACACCATTTGTACTAAGGGCATAGAGGTTCAACACGCCAGTCTAACAGTAACTGAAGTACACATCAGTTCATATGGTGCTGTTGTCAGTTCAAATCAGTCATAAAATGACATATTGGCTCATTAATTTAAGATGAAATGGCGGGGAATGAAATTAAAAGATGGAATTAACCAGACCAGACAATCATGGGCAACACGAGGACATACTTTGGTAGTAGCGTTAAGCTTAGTGGTACAGACGGATCTGTAGTCCAGTGGTAACACGCTGGACTGGTAATCCAGGGATCGCAGGTTCGATCCCCCGTCTGACCCTAATAAAATTAACGGTCTTTCAGATGGGACTTTAAACCGAGCTCTCGTGTCGGTGCTTTACACCGTGCACGTAAAAGAACCAGAGGAGATTCTGGAAGGGGTCACAGTCTGTATCATCGCACTATCCTCCAAAAATCTAAAATGACTAATCTCTTCAGGAGGCGTCGCTCGTACGGACAACCGGTAGCGACGATAAATAAACGTAAAACACACAGAAACTATCGACGAATTAATCAACGCAGTGGTGTGAAATTATCAATGCATTGTGTTTGTTTATTATAGCGCCACCCTATTTTATTTCTGACTTATGATACACCACTTATTATGAACATCAGTACTTCCCGAATCCTATGCTCGTATGCCTGGCGCCATGCTGGTGGGCACACGGTAACCATTATTTAACTAGCTGGCGGCTCACCAACCGGCCAAATCAGAACAAACCCCTAACGAGGTTCGAACGTTCGACCACCTCCCGCTCCGTAGGCGGACACCTTAACCACTAGGCCACGGAGACGGTGTATGTATGTTTCAACACAAGCGGTTGAAACTATAAATAGATGCTTCAACACCTGAGTTTGAAACTATGAATGTATATTTCAAACCAAACTATCAATATAGCCTATACATATGCAACACAGAGTTATAAAACAATAAAACTCGAATCTGAAGTCATCAATTTTTCTACTCGGCGTTAGATCGTAGAAAGCTCGGCGAGACCGATACGACGATATCTTTCCTTTATTTATACGTCGAGTCGTTTTCGAGATATAGAGGTTTAAAGATTTTATATATCCTTAAAGTCCCATAATGAAAATGAAAAAATATTTAAACGTAAGTAACGTTAGTTCTAATATACGCGTAGCGTCGTCACGAGTCCGACGCTACCCTTCATTTTGATCTATCATTATTCGATATATCTATAATACTGATTATCTCCCTTTAATCGTAAATAAGTTTGAAGAAAAATGAACTTTCGAGGAAACTGGCCGTGTTTGGTATCGTCGGAAAGATCTCGAAGAGACAATGACGAATCCGCGACTCAATTAATGGTCCGACCTCATACCGGAAGTAGTGATCCGAAAAACCGGAAGTACCGATATAAATTCGTTATATAAGCTTTATTATAGGTCCTATCTATCCGGGGGTTTCGATAATCGTACTAAACGATTATACGTTCCGAGCCTACGATTTTCAAAATGGAGGATATAAATGGCGGGAAAACACTATATCGCTTATTAATGGTCCATTCGACTCGGTGTGTGTCGCTCCATTTATGTCCGTATCTACCCTTAATTCTAATTACGTAGCTAATGTCCGTACACAATTACCTCCCTCTACACATTCTCATTATACCGATACAATGATTATATTTATTATCGTCATTTCGATCGTAAGATGTTGATGGCCGCGATACTCTATTATATAATACGTATAAATACCTAAATATCAAAGGACTGAGCGTGTTTATAGTTTCCGGAATATTGCATCAGTCAGTCGTTGACGTCACGAAATCATGCCCAGACACGTATAGACCTATCCTATAAATGAACTAACTTACTATAAATAGAAAACTTGTTGGAACAGGCTGTTTATATTCATCCAATCAGAACGTATTGCTATAAATAACAATGACATACGTTACTATAAATAGAAAACTAGTTAGAACCGGTATTGCTATTTTACACGTAAAAGAACCATATCAAACTCTGGATTGGGTCTCTGTCTGTATCATCGCACTATCCTCCAAATATCTAAAATGACTAATCTCTTCAGGAGGCGTCGCTCATATGGGCAACCGCTGGCGACGATAAATAAACGTAAAGAACACAACATTAGATATTGTATTCCCGCACACGATGTATGCATATCCTCATCCACAGTACTATATTATAATATTGCACTGCTTTTAATAGTCTGCTTTCTAAATCCTATATATAAATTTAGGAAGGTCTCAAATTTATGTATGTTCACCATATCTACGAACCATACTACAAGATATACTCACACTATCTCACAATATCTACATACATTGCTACAAGATATACGCACTGTCTCACCATATATACATACATTACTACAAGATATACGCACTGTCTCACCATATCTACATATATTACAACAATATAAATCCACTATCTCACCATATCTACATACATTACTAATATATATATACACTATCTCACAATATCTACATTCATTACTACAAGATCTACACACTATTTCACCATAGCTGCATACATTACTATAAGATATACACACTATCTCACCATATCTACGTACATTACTACAAAATATACACACTATCTCGACATATCTACGTACGTTACTACACGATATACACACTATCTCACCATATCTATGTACATTACTACAAGATATACGCACTATCGCACCATATCTGCATACATTACTATAAGATATACATACTATCGCACTATATCTACATACATTACTACAATAACTACACACTGTCTCACCATATCTACGTACATTACTACAAGATATACACACTATCTCACCATATCTACGTATATTACACCAATATATATCCACTATCTCACCATATATACGTATATTACAACAATATATATACACCATCTCAATATATCTACATTCATTACTACAAGATCTACACACTATATCACCATATCTACGTACATTCCTGCAAGATATATCCACTATCTCACCATATTTACGTACATTACTACAAGATATACGCAGTATCTCACCATATCTACGTACATTACTACAAGATATACACACTATCGCACCATATCTACGTACATTACTACAATAACTACGCACTGTCTCACCATATCTACGTACATTACTACAAGATATACGCACTATCTCACCATATCTACGTACATTACAATAATATATATCCACTATCTCACCATATCTACGTACATTTCTACAATATATACGCACTATCTCCCCATATATACGTACATTGCTACTAAATATACGCACTATCTCACCAAATCTACGTACATTCCTACAAGATATAGCCACTATCTCACCATATTTACGTACATTACTACAAGATATACGCAGTATCTCACTATATATATACGTACATTACTACAAGATATACGCACTGTTTCACCATATCTACGTACATTACTACAAGATATACGCACTATCGCACCATATCTGCATACATTACTATAAGATATACATACTATCGCACCATATCTACATACATTACTACAATAACTACACACTGTCTCACCATATCTACGTACATTACTACAAGATATACACACTATCTCACCATATCTACGTATATTACACCAATATATATCCACTATCTCACCATATATACGTATATTACAACAATATATATACACCATCTCAATATATCTACATTCATTACTACAAGATCTACGCACTATTTCACCATATATAAATTCATTACTACAAGATCTACACACTATATCACCATATCTACGTACATTCCTGCAAGATATATCCACTATCTCACCATATTTACGTACATTACTACAAGATATACGCAGTATCTCACCATATCTACGTACATTACTACAAGATATACACACTATCGCACCATATCTACGTACATTACTACAATAACTACGCACTGTCTCACCATATCTACGTACATTACTACAAGATATACGCACTATCTCACCATATCTACGTACATTACAACAATATATATCCACTATCTCACCATATCTACGTACATTTCTACAATATATACGCACTATCTCCCCATATATACGTACATTGCTACTAAATATACGCACTATCTCACCAAATCTACGTACATTCCTACAAGATATAGCCACTATCTCACCATATTTACGTACATTACTACAAGATATACGCAGTATCTCACTATATATACGTACATTACTACAAGATATACGCACTGTCTCACCATATCTACGTACATTACTACAAGATATACGCACTATCGCACCATATCTGCATACATTACTATAAGATATACATACTATCGCACTATATCTACATACATTACTACAATAACTACACACTGTCTCACCATATCTACGTACATTACTACAAGATATACACACTATCTCACCATATCTACGTATATTACACCAATATATATCCACTATCTCACCATATATACGTATATTACAACAATATATATACACCATCTCAATATATCTACATTCATTACTACAAGATCTACACACTATATCACCATATCTACGTACATTCCTGCAAGATATATCCACTATCTCACCATATTTACGTACATTACTACAAGATATACGCAGTATCTCACCATATCTACGTACATTACTACAAGATATACACACTATCGCACCATATCTACGTACATTACTACAATAACTACGCACTGTCTCACCATATCTACGTACATTACTACAAGATATACGCACTATCTCACCATATCTACGTACATTACAATAATATATATCCACTATCTCACCATATCTACGTACATTTCTACAATATATACGCACTATCTCCCCATATATACGTACATTGCTACTAAATATACGCACTATCTCACCAAATCTACGTACATTCCTACAAGATATAGCCACTATCTCACCATATTTACGTACATTACTACAAGATATACGCAGTATCTCACTATATATATACGTACATTACTACAAGATATACGCACTGTTTCACCATATCTACGTACATTACTACAAGATATACGCACTATCGCACCATATCTGCATACATTACTATAAGATATACATACTATCGCACCATATCTACATACATTACTACAATAACTACACACTGTCTCACCATATCTACGTACATTACTACAAGATATACACACTATCTCACCATATCTACGTATATTACACCAATATATATCCACTATCTCACCATATATACGTATATTACAACAATATATATACACCATCTCAATATATCTACATTCATTACTACAAGATCTACGCACTATTTCACCATATATAAATTCATTACTACAAGATCTACACACTATATCACCATATCTACGTACATTCCTGCAAGATATATCCACTATCTCACCATATTTACGTACATTACTACAAGATATACGCAGTATCTCACCATATCTACGTACATTACTACAAGATATACACACTATCGCACCATATCTACGTACATTACTACAATAACTACGCACTGTCTCACCATATCTACGTACATTACTACAAGATATACGCACTATCTCACCATATCTACGTACATTACAACAATATATATCCACTATCTCACCATATCTACGTACATTTCTACAATATATACGCACTATCTCCCCATATATACGTACATTGCTACTAAATATACGCACTATCTCACCAAATCTACGTACATTCCTACAAGATATAGCCACTATCTCACCATATTTACGTACATTACTACAAGATATACGCAGTATCTCACTATATATACGTACATTACTACAAGATATACGCACTGTCTCACCATATCTACGTACATTACTACAAGATATACGCACTATCGCACCATATCTGCATACATTACTATAAGATATACATACTATCGCACCATATCTACATACATTACTACAATAACTACACACTGTCTCACCATATCTACGTACATTACTACAAGATATACACACTATCTCACCATATCTACGTATATTACACCAATATATATCCACTATCTCACCATATATACGTATATTACAACAATATATATACACCATCTCAATATATCTACATTCATTACTACAAGATCTACGCACTATTTCACCATATATAAATTCATTATTACAAGATCTACACACTATATCACCATATCTACGTACATTCCTGCAAGATATATCCACTATCTCACCATATTTACGTACATTACTACAAGATATACGCAGTATCTCACCATATCTACGTACATTACTACAAGATATACACACTATCGCACCATATCTACGTACATTACTACAATAACTACGCACTGTCTCACCATATCTACGTACATTACTACAAGATATACGCACTATCTCACCATATCTACGTACATCACAACAATATATATCCACTATCTCACCATATCTACGTACATTTCTACAATATATACGCACTATCTCCCTATATATACGTACATTGCTACTAAATATACGCACTATCTCACCATATTTACGTACATTACTACAAGATATACGCAGTATCTCACTATATATACGTACATTACTACAATATATACGCACTGTCTCACCATATCTACGTACTTTACTACAATATGTACGCACTATATCACCATATCTACGTATATTACAACAATATATACGCACTATCTCACCATATCTATATACATTACTATAAGATATACGCACTATCTCCCCATATATACGTACATTGCTACTAAATATACGCACTATCTCACCAAATCTACGTACATTACTACAAGATATATCCACTATCTCACAATATTTACGTACATTACTACAAGATATACGCAGTATCTCACTATATCTACGTACATTACTACAAGAAATTATTCACTATCTCAACATATATACGTTCATTACTACGAGATCTACACACTATCGCACAATATATACGTTCATTACTACAAGATATACGCACTATATCACCATATCTACGTATATTACTACAAGATATACGCACTATCGCACCATATCTACATACATCCCTCATCTTCCAACACAAAACATGGACCTTACCATAGCATTAGGTCGTCAGAACATGTATTACGCCGTAGCGCTTCAGTTTTTGTATCTAACGTTTCAATTTTTTGACAGTAGCGTTTCAGTTTCTGACACGAGCGTTTCAGTTTCTGTCATTAGCGTTTCAGTTTTTACCCGTTAACACGTAATTCTCCATAGAGTCCGTTTCAGTTTTTGTCATTGTTGTTTCAGTTTTTGTCTCCGTCGTTTCGATATGCGACGCTACAATCGCATTTTTTGTGTCGTTAATCTGATAAAAAAATTGATGTGTCCCTTTAAAACAATTTTTTTATGATAATGTCCCTTTAATGCAAAATCTTCAAACATCAATATCTGGAAAAGTATACGTAGTACATATATAAAAGTTTATATTTTCTAATCGAAATAATGAGAGCTATACTTTGGTAATATTTCGTGTAGATCCGTAAATGTTTGAAAATATTTTTATTTGTTATACCTCTATGTAGAATAATAAAGTATATATGTTTGAGTGTTCTGGTGGGGATGTTGTATCGCGTATGTTTCAGCGTTATGGTGATGGGGTTGTATCGCGTATGGTTCAGCGTTATGGTGATGGGGTTGTATCGCGTATGGTTCAGCGCGTTGGTGGTGGTTTACATATGTTCTTATCAACTGGTGCGTATTATGATTCACTATATAATGTCTTCGTATAGTATCTAGTCTTCAAACACAATATCGAAATACCATACCATTATTTTGTGCGTTTTTTAACTTATTACGCATCGTCTTATAAACTGTAGGATAGTTGATCGCGTTTTGGTCATGGTTTACTAACATTACCCCGCAATCGCGGTATTGTTAAAGTTCAGAAAATACGTAATACATTGTATTCCGATATACTTTTATTTACATAAATCAAATTTATAATCAATTATAACGGAAAAACAACAATGACACATATTGATATGACTACAGTACACGAACTTTTCTAACAATACATATTCATAATTTGGTAACAATGGCAAATATTGAAACGATAACAGTTACCATTGAAATGATATAAAATAACGATATTATGAGAACATTGTAAAGGGAGGTAATTGTGTACGGACTTTAGCTATGTCACCTCTTCCTAGTAATAAACGATGACGTTTACTATAAATAGCCGACATCTCCTATGAAACCGTATGTAACGCGCAAAGTAAATATTATGTTTGTATCTTTAGCGACCTAAGAAGGGAACGGTAGCGTCTAAAGTAATCAGAATCTCGGTATAATACGGACATTTGGACGTCCACAATCTATAATTTGTATACAATATATATAATATTCCTACAAATACAACAAAGGTGCGCGTAAATTTACCTTTTTATTATATGTACATTATTTTATAACGCAGTTGCATACAATGGTTCTACATATATTTCTAATATTTCGATAAGTCTATCCGCGCCCTCCGTGGCTTCTCTCCTCAACTGTCTATATCTAAGCCACCATTCCAAGTCATTAATTAAAGACATTGTCACGCACACGAGTCCAAACATGTCTAACGTCTAACAAACAAATTAGCTCCAGTAACGCTGTTTGGTCCGAATGATGAAGTTTTGTTAGTTTGCTGTCCATCTAACGCAAACGCTCCATGGCCGCGTGAGGGAGCCTGTGTACCAAATCCAGTATTGTGTCCAAATGTAACTGGTGCGTTCTTACTGGCCGGGATAAATCCGGGAGCGAACGAGCCGGTATCTCCATTTTTGTAGCCAGTCATTTTCAAGTATATACACGCCGGAGACCATTTTTCGTGTTCTTCCCACGGCTGACCCGAGGGCTCCCACGACATCACCTTCACACCGCAAGAGAAACAGGTAACTTTATCGGCGCTTCCGGTATAATAGAAGCCCGCTTTAGCCAAAGACATTTTATTCGGTTCGATCTGTTTCGACCAGTTTTCAAAACTCTGTAGTCGATCTTCGTAAAACATCATCTCAGACACGGAAAACTGAGACACTTTGGTTGAATCGCTCTGATCGATAATGTTCATGTTGATGGTTAGCCACTGACTTCGGAAGTGCGGTGTTATCGGCCCAATTATATACAACTTCAACGTTTGCGATTGGTGATTATTTTTAGAACTTGTAGCCCATTGGTTGCTATTTTTACGAGTTCATACCAGCGTTATTTATCAGTTTACAAAGTCATTCGGGTTACATTCCGGACACTGCGCCGCTCCTAATTGGTTCATGTGATCGCTCCTTAGGGCGCACGGTACCACTGCGTCCAATTCGGGTAACGCCTTTCCAATCTCGGGTATCAGTTCCTTCAATCGTTTATATTCAAAGGGCCTTAAACATAGCCCCTTTTTTGTAGGCACCACCTCCGTCTCGGGCTTCCAGTACTGTCTGATATCCACGCACACGTTCCCTTCCTTCACGGTAAGGTTTACGTTTCCGCCCAAATGCGTTTCAAACGCGTCTCTGTTCTCTAAGACCTTGTCCACAAACTCTATCTGATCAACCAAGTTCTTCCATCGCATCAAGGTTAAACTAATGCCCTTTGTCGTCGGTTTGTCGTCTCGCCATTCTCGTAAGTCGACAATAAGCTGCCCTTTCCATTCGTTCACCCGCACGTAACGACCGTTGCCAAGACTTAGTTCGCATCTAGTCATGTTGGTTGTTCGAGCGTAGAAACTCTAATGACACTAACTAAAGTTACGCCGTCTTTTATAGATTTAAGTCCCTTCTAATCGGTCGATATTTATAGAAGCGTACGTAATCGCTATTTATAGATCGATTCGTAGTCGATATTTATAGAAACGTACGCGATCGCTATTTATAGAGCGGTTCGTTCCCATTGGTGTCTCTCATTGGTCGGTGCAATCGGGTTTGTAGTAATAACGTACGCTTCGTTTTCTTATACACCACTTTCACTCTGTTACTGTACCGATCAGTATACCGATGTCGTAAAAGAACGTCGTTTCGCTTCGCTTAACTTCATCCGGTTTTTATACAAATTTATTTTAGCTCGATCGCGAAACGAGTTATTCCGACTCTCGAGACCTCGTTCCTGATGGATAGAGAAGAGGGAATTCAAATGCCAACGCTCGTAACGGCTCCAGCGGGGCTCGAACTCCGGACCTGAAGCTACTCTATCGCGACTTCCTGTCGTACGGAGGTGCCTGTCCCATGATTGCGAGCTGGATTTGGTCACCATCAGGTAACCGGAGCTCGTTACATCCGTGACAGCCAGTCGTTGTCCCGCGACAACCACCCACTCGCTACACGACCTCGGTACACGGTCGACAGGCCTCACATAGCACGTACCGTACATGAGGGCCGATGCAGTGATAACTCTACCCCGGCCAGCGGTAAGCCCGGATCTGAATCCGTGTGTGGGCGGAGAATGTAGGTACGGAACCCTCCAGTACGGACCAGTTGGAAGCGGCTCTGTATGGATGTTATTGACCCGAGAACGGATCCGACTGGAAGCATGAGACGTAGGGTGGAGAGTGTCATCCGGGTACGTGGCGGGGCCACCGGGTACCGATTATTCTGACGTACGTGTCTTCGAAGAAATGCGACAACGCTCCGGATATATAATAGCGTACATATGTCGCATTATGTTCGAATTATAAGATGTACATTATCCGATAAGCCCGGACATAACTTAATCGTGAGGTCATCCAAAATGGACGCCGCGTAGAGACGCTGTTACTAGATCGTCCGATACGCCTTCGTACACGGAGCTCGGTAGTTGCGCGATACGTCATCAATAGACTAAAAATATACGCGCACGCGCGTGACCTACTTTATATTACCTTATCTGCAAATGAGTTACTATAAACCATATTCAAAATGGCGCCCGTTTGTTTACAAGCAAAGAGACGTCTGTACTTCTTTTCTGTATTAAATTAGGTTATTTTCGTATACATATTCACGCATTTGGCTGCTATCCACAATCTTACAAGTATTGACATTCACTGTCATAATGATGGCCTGCACATTTTTATATTCTTATACCGTTGTTAGTGTAGGGCGGTAGGTAAATACTGTTTGCCCACCTATACAACATTTTTGGAAAAGACTAAGTGATCTATTAAAATCAAAAGGATTGTGTGTCGAGTTCAATTTTAAAGATATATGTTTTGGTAAAATAGATAGAAAAGGAAATGATACCATTGTAACAAATTTCATAATAATTTTAAGCAAATTTTATATTATACGAATGAAATACAGAAATTTAACACCCTGTATTGCACATTTTTATAAGTATTTAAGCTTAAGAATAACTTTAGAAAGGGAAATCGCACTAATGAATGATAAATTAGAAAAACACAACATAAAGTGGTCTAGATTTATTTGAACATATTGTTTTCTAAGACAACTGTTACAAATGAATCTTTCAGATGGAAACGATCAACCCCCCCCCCCATTTTAGTTCTCTCTTTTCCCCATTTCTACATCACTCTCCAAAACAAAACAATACCTATTATAAACATAAAATGCGAATATGCATGATATAAACAAGTTATCATAATAATACTGTAAAAGGATTGACCTTGCATCAAACATGTGAATGTATAACTATTCATGTCAATTGTATATATATAGCCATATGACTTATATGTATGTTGTACATTATATGTCTATAACTGGAAATAAAAGGGGTTACCCGCTAGGGGCCTCAAAATGAAAAAAAAGAAGGTAAATACTGTTTAAACACTATTATTTCTATGTGCTGTGTAATGATATAACCGATATGGCTTGTATATCATTATTTAGACAACGACTAAGTCACATGGTCCAATGAAAAAGCCACTTATTCATCGAGCATGTCATGCCTACTATGAATATACGTCAAGTCGATACTATTAAGTATTTTGAGATAATTAAATCGATGTGCAAGTAGGAAATGTAAATATGTTTATTTATCGTAGACCATGTTATTCGGGGTGACAGCTACAAGTATATTAGTGATTCTACGTTTACAGAAGACGCTCTTATTCCAGAAACAGTCCTGGTTCCCATGCTTGGTGTATAGCACCGAGACGCGATAGCCCAGTTTATAGTCTAAACGACTGTTAACATTATTATGATCAGACGGTTGATCGATCTCCCGCCTGACCCATAACATAACAGTCTTTCAGATAGAACTTTAAGCCGAGGTCTCGTGTCGGTGCTTTACACCGTGCACGTAAAAGAACCAGAGGAGACTCTGGTATGGGTCTCTGTCTGTATCATTGCACTATCCTCCAAAAATCTAAAATTACTAATCTCTTCAGGAGGCGTCGCTCATATGGGTAACCGGTAGCGACGATAAATAAACGTAAAGCACACACTCGAACATGCGATACATATATTCGCAGTATTCTAGCGTGTTAATAACCACTTGATCACTGACCCGTCTATGTTTGAATTAATGAAGCTATCTATAGTCACTATATGTTTGTTTTTTAATATTCCATAATCATATAGAACTTTATACTGTTAGTGCAGATGTAATATATTAAGCGGATATGCGAATACATTGTCAGGCGCGTAGCTAGGCCTAAATATGGATTACGCACCATTCTAGGTGGAGCATTCCCCCCCCCCGATATGTGGTCTCACGTGACTATTGCACACTATGAACATCAGCTACAACCGGTAGCGACGATAAATAAACGTAAAACACACATCAGCTACACTCGATATATGTTGGCATTACGATCATGTCTGCTTTCTTGTGAATGATCAATGCCAGTGTGCCCCCTTACCCCCTTACGATCCAGTTTTTATTGCATTTTTTGCATTTATATAATTTTCATTTTCAGGAACTGTCAAAATTAATCTTACGCACGTACGTACATGCGTAAGCCTAGCTACGCGCCTGAAATTTGTATTCATAAGAATTAACAAGTAGCTGTAACTTTCTTTATATCAGTTTCGTGTCGATTAACAAGCGTCCATCACAATGTTATATAACAACTATGAATATGTGGACAAAAGTTTTTAAACTTTATTTATTTTACAATGATTGCGAAGTACACGGAGAAAACCCACCTGTCCGATCTGGCGACCACCGTACCATCTCATATACTTCCCGTTCCGAGGATCGAACCCGGGTTGCATTGATGAGAAGCGAGCGCACTAGCCACTGCGCTAAATGCTGTGTGGTTTAAAGTAGCACCAGCAGCGTAGGTCATCTGGCGACTCTTCAGCTATTACTTGTGGAGAGAGACCCCGAGTGCCCCTTCGAGCAGTATTCCAGGCAAGGACGGGCACCAGGGTCGAACCACTGACCTGTCGCAGGCCAGCTGGACAGCTTCCTCACATGAAATAATTCGACACCCCAGTGGGGAAACGAATTATATAAGACTCTGTCTTTCATTCTAATCCTTTTTCTGTATTTTGATTATGTGTGATATAATTATGCATTGTTCACTATGTATTATATTGGGATATAAAATATGTTTAAACTAACATATGGGAAGTCAACGGCCTAAACTACTAGCCTATAGGAGGGCTTTAACTTCTGTTGTGAGCACTTGTTTCGCAATAGAGCTAAAATAAATTTGTTTCAATACACATACATGTAGATAATATTACATATATAGCGTACATACATGCATAAATGGTTATTAAAGCGACACTACATCAGTGAAAACACAAATGTCTACAGAATATACTTTCCTAGTATATGGTATAATTTGTTTCCAAATATTTGCCTCAAATACCGAGTATTTCAAATTTTCAACTAATAAACAAACGTCGTATACGCGGTTTGGTGACATAACAAAATAATGTAAACATCCATGCGTATTACAACTAGTGTATCATGAATAACACGATTTATGGTACATATTTACCGTTACATCTCACATTTGTGCCTATTTATTTGTAGACTATTCTTAGTTAAATTATCTCTAAATGATATTAGCACGCGTTTAGTATTGACTCCGATGACAAACAAACGTCAATTCAGGAGCATGGCTAACGGTTATATGAAATCATACTTTCAATCCACAAAAACACTGTTTATTGATTCAATGTTATTGTTCGAATGTATTCGTAAGAATTTGTAGTAGCAATGCATTTATACGTGAAAAAAATGCATTTTATTTGCTGTTTGCGATGTAATGTCGCTTTAAACTATAGGTTTTAAACTATGACGTTCGTGTATTGTTACTAACCGCGTGATAGACGTATGCATACAATGTATACGATCCAATAAATATATTAACAGATATAAGCATATCTTTTCCGTTAAGAACAAATGTAGCCTTGATATCACATTATCTTCCTGGTTGGGGGACACACGGTAATAATATATACAATATCACGTATGTGGTCACGTTCAGCTTAGTAATTAACATGCGCAAGAATACTAGTTTGATTTAGGGATCACATACGATTGGACTTAACCGAGCTGCGGACAAGTTTGATTTAGGGATCATATACGATTGGACTTAACCGAGCTGCGGACTAGTTTGATTTAGGGATCACATACGATTGGACTTAACCGAGCTGCGGAATACTGGTTTGGTTTAGCGATCACATACGATTGGACTTAACCGAGCTGCGGAATACTGGTTTGGTTTAGCGATCACATACGATTGGACTTAACCGAGCTGCGGACTAGTTTGATTTAGCGATCACATACGATTGGACTTAACCGAGCTGCGGGCTAGTTTGATTTAGCGATCACATACGATTGGACTTAACCGAGCTGCGGAATACTGGTTTGGTTTAGCGATCACATACGATTGGACTTAACCGAGCTGCGGAATACTGGTTTGGTTTAGCGATCACATACGATTGGACTTAACCGAGCTGCGGAAGCAATTGGATTCTAGCCGGGAATAATGAAGTTATGATCAATTTTATTTTCGGATTCGAGGAATACTGAATCTGTAAACAATATTAGTTTGGATCCAACAACAATACTTTCAACCGAATTTGAAATATGTTTGGTAAGATACATTTATTCTGTGATAGTATGTACGTGTCTGTGGTAACACAGGACGTTTTGAAGTATCAGCACTGTATATATATCTGTATGGTCGACGGTTTCATTGATTTTTACATTTTAGAGGTATAATTTATAAACAACATATTTCTACAGGCACGTAGCTAGGTACTTGTCATTGGGACAGCGGAAACCATTTGCGAAGCATGTGCAGCTGAGGGCGTGTAAATGGTCTAATGAAGAAAGCACGTGTATTGTATGTGTGTTATGTGGGAAAGCTGTACGAGAGACTAAGATGTCGCTGGTTTTGTAAGATTAGTCCCGACTGGAGTGTGTCGGAGTAAGGTACGGGCTTCTGCCAGATCTGGGAGCAGGGATCTGCGGTAGAAGGATCTATTAAGGTGACGAACTGAACATTAGGGAATCAACGTATGCAAATGACCTATCTTGCTTCAGTGAATGCTTTTAGATGCGCAAGATAGCTTTATCAACAACTTGTGTTCAACAGATGCAGCACAGGGAACTGGCTAGTTGTCACTTATTAGTTGGGTTACAGTTTTGCGAGCGATAAGAGGTGTCCAACATATCTGACTTTATGGATCGGATTTTAGTTCAAACTGTATGAGTTTATTTGCTATACTAGAGCACATAGAAAACGCATACTTCGGATAAGTGTGTTTTATATGAAAAACAATAACTATATAAATACATAGTTTTGGAATATTTTTAACGGTTTGTGTTTTGTAATAAATGTGTGATCTATTTTTGATGGAATCCTTCGTATTTCGTTTTCATGCAATAGTAATCATATAATGTAGGTGTGCGTTTTCTATGTCCTCTAGTATATAATGTAGTTGTGCGTTTTCTATGTCCTCTAGTATATAATGAAGGTGTGCGTTTTCTATGTCCTCTAGTATATAATGTAGTTGTGCGTTTTCTATGTCCTCTAGTATATAGTGTAGGTGTGCGTTTTCTATGTCCTCTAGTATATAATGTATGTGTGCGTTTCCTATGTCATCTAGTATATAATGTAGTTGTGCGTTTTCTATGTCCTCTAGTATATAATGTAGGTGTGCGTTTTCTATGTCCTCTAGTATATAATGTAGGTGTGTGTTTTCTATGTCCTCTAGTATATAATGTAGGTGTGCGTTTTCTATGTCCTCTAGTATATAATGTAGGTGTGCGTTTTCTATGTCCTCTAGTATATAATGTAGTTGTGCGTTTCCTATGTCCTCTAGTATATAATGTAGTTGTGCGTTTTCTATGTCCTCTAGTATATAATGTAGGTGTGCGTTTTCTATGTCCTCTAGTATATAATGTAGGTGTGCGTTTTCTATGTCCTCTAGTATATAATGTAGGTGTGCGTTTCCTATGTCCTCTAGTATATAATGTAGGTGTGCGTTTTCTATGTCCTCTAGTATATAATGTAGGTGTGCGTTTTCTATGTCCTCTAGTATATAATGTAGTTGTGCGTTTTCTATGTACTCTAATATATAGTGTAGTTGTGCGTTTTCTATGTCCTCTAGTATATAATGTAGTTGTGCGTTTTCTATGTCCTCTAGTATATAATGTAGGTGTGCGTTTTCTATGTCCTCTAGTACATAGTGTAGTTGTGCGTTTTCTATGTACTCTAGTATATAATGTAGGTGTGCGTTTCCTATGTCCTCTAGTATATAATGTATGTGTGCGTTTTCTATGTCCTCTAGTATATAATGTAGGTGTGCGTGTTCTATGTCCTCTAGTATATAATGTAGGTGTGCGTTTTCTATGTCCTCTAGTATATAATGTAGGTGTGCGTTTTCTATGTCCTCTAGTATATAATGTAGGTGTGCGTTTTCTATGTCCTCTAGTATATAATGTATGTGTGCGTTTTCTATGTCCTCTAGTATATAATGTAGGTGTGCGTGTTCTATGTCCTCTAGTATATAATGTAGGTGTGCGTTTTCTATGTCCTCTAGTATATGTAACCCATGTCATATTTATCTAAAAGAGTAATAATTATTGATATTTAGTACATGTACATCATAATATTTCCAAACCCTGCTGCAAGCATACCACCCAATAGTTTCCCCTATATGGCCTAATAAAATCACTGGTCTAAATCATATCATAATTATATAGCCTGGTCCCATACTATGTCTTTGTATAATATATACTAGTCTTCACTACTATTGTGTATAAAGTATTATGGGTGAGTGATTGTGAGTGACAATCAGGTCAGATGTGTGAATGAGTGAACTAACTCAACTAAGTAGGTGCACTTTCCAACTAACTTGTTCAAGACCCTTATCCCACACTCTTACTCTACTAGTCAAACGGATAAGTTGAAAAGCTATCCTGTTTACCTTAATATATACTATACTAGTAAATATATACATATATACATTATATGTATCAGCTGATAGCCGGACTCTGGCTCTTTATATCCATATATACGAAAATACGAAAACAACCAGAGTTTGTCATATCTATAAACTCCCCGGTCTACATATATAATGTAGGTGTGCGTTTTCTATGTCCTCTAGTATATAATGTAGGTGTGCGTTATCTATGTCCTCTAATATATAATGTAGGTGTGCGTTTTCTATGTCCTCTAGTATATAATGTAGGTGTGCGTTATCTATGTCCTCTAATATATAATGTAGGTGTGCGTTTTCTATGTCCTCTAGTATATAATGTATGTGTGCGTTTTCTATGTCCTCTAGTATATAATGTAGGTGTGCGTTTTCTATGTCCTCTAGTATATAATGTAGGTGTGCGTTTTCTATGTCCTCTAGTATATAATGTAGGTGTGCGTTTTCTATGTCCTCTAGTATATAATGTAGGTGTGCGTTTTCTATGTCCTCTAGTATATAATGTAGGTGTGCGTTTTCTATGTCCTCTAGTATATAATGTAGGTGTACGTTTTCTATATCCTCCAGTATATATTGTAGGCGTGCGTTTTCTATGTCCTCTAGTATATAATGTAGGTGTGCGTTTTCTATGTCCTCTAGTATATAATGTAGGTGTGCGTTTTCTATGTCCTCTAGTATATAATGTAGGTGTGCGTTTTCTATGTCCTCTAATATAATGTAGGTGTGCGTTTTCTATGTCCTCTAGTATATAATGTAGGTGTGCGTTATCTATGTCCTCTAGTATATAATGTAGGTGTGCGTTTTCTATGTCCTCTAGTATATAATGTAGGTGTGCGTTTTCTATGTCCTCTAGTATATAATGTAGGTGTGCGTTTTCTATGTCCTCTAGTATATAATGTAGGTGTGCGTTTTCTATGTCCTCTAGTATATAATGTAGGTGTGCGTTTTCTATGTCCTCTAGTATATAATGTAGGTGTGCGTTTTCTATGTCCTCTAGTATATAATGTAGGTGTGCGTTTTCTATGTCCTCTAGTATATAATGTAGGTGTGCGTTTTCTATGTCCTCTAGTATATAATGTAGGTGTGCGTTTTCTATGTCCTCTAGTATATAATGTAGGTGTGCGTTTTCTATGTCCTCTAGTATATAATGTAGGTGTGCGTTTTCTATGTCCTCTAGTGTATATTGTAGGTGTGCGTTGTTTTCTATGTCCTCTAGTATATAATGTAGGTGTGCGTTTTCTATGTTCTCTAGTATATAATGTAGGTGTGTGTTTTCTATGTCCTCTAGTATATAATGTAGGTGTGCGTTATCTATGTCCTCTAATATATAATGTAGGTGTGCGTTTTCTATGTCCTCTAGTATATAATGTAAGTGTGCGTTTTCTATGTCCTCTAGTATATAATGTAGGTGTGCGTTATCTATGTCCTCTAATATATAATGTAGGTGTGCGTTTTCTATGTCCTCTAGTATATAATGTAGGTGTACTTTTTCTATGTCCTCTAGTATAATGTAGGTGTGCGTTTTCTATGTCCTCTAGTATATGATGTAGGTGTGCGTTTTCTATGTCCTCTAGTATAAAAATAGGTGTGCGTTTTCTATGTCCTCTAGTATATAATGTAGGTGTGCGTTTTCTATGTCCTCTAGTATATAATGTAGGTGTGCGTTTTCTATGTCCTCTAGTATATAATGTAGGTGTGCGTTTTCTATGTCCTCTAGTATATAATGTAGGTGTGCGTTTTCTATGTCCTCTAGTATATAATGTAGGTGTGCGTTATCTATGTCCTCTAATATATAATGTAGGTGTGCGTTTTCTATGTCCTCTAGTATATAATGTAGGTGTGCGTTTTCTATGTCCTCTAGTATATGATGTAGGTGTGCGTTTTCTATGTCCTCTAGTATAAAAATAGGTGTGCGTTTTCTATGTCCTCTAGTATATAATGTAGGTGTGCGTTTTCTATGTCCTCTAGTATACATCATGCACATACACAAAAGAAAACAAAATCATCTACTTAACCCGTAACTCGTGCTTGGTAGCGCAATGCACGGGAATGAAAACCCATAGTGAATATGTGAACTGTATTTTTCCAACATTCGCGGGGTTCTTATATAATTTGATTGCCCGTGTTTCCTAGCGACAGCTGTAAAAAAAAGCGCCGGCTCATAGTAGGAACAGCATATCTATCTATATTCAGTTATTGTCCCCTCGCTGGGATGGATGCAGACATGTTGTAGAAAGTCCCTACACACATATTTTTGTTCTTATACAGTCAAACCTGAGTTAAGCAATCAGTCAGGCGAATCGAAGAAAATGGCTGTTTAGCACAGGTGGCTGCTTAATAGAGGTCAAATGTATAATAAAACAACATATTGGGAATCTAGAAACTGGCTGTTTAATACAGTTTGGTGGCTTATTGGAGGTGACCACTAACACAGGTTTGACTGTATAACTAATACTTAATTATTAGAATTAGAATTTATCGAACCTACTAATATTTAATATAATAGTTTGAGCACATATAATAATGTACTGCGCATATGTTATCTGCATGTCAGCCATGTCACAGTGTTGTTTTGTAATACATTGCGTATATACATCGCCCTTAGTTGACCATTCGTTAAAGAATTACTCCTGAACCGGGGTCGGCCCTTGTCGTATTTACTGATGAAACAGTGAGTTATTCATCGCCCTTAGTTGACCATTCGTTAAAGAATTACTCCTGAACTGGGGCTCGGCCCTTGTCGTATTTACTGATGAAACAGTGAGTTATTCATCGCCCTTAGTTGACCATTCGTTAAAGAATTACTCCTGAAATGGGGCTCGGCCCTTGTCGTATTTAATGATGAAAGGAAGACATAAATATTGTACTAATAAATGTGCGTGTGTAACCAGTTTCAAAATTGTTGAACTTATGTGGAATACAAACAGTAACATTGAAACTAAATTATTATTATTATTATTATTAACATCAGGAGACTACATTGTTCAAATTGCTGTGTCTAGTAAAGCTTGGAAACTATTCGGTAACGCCTTGATTCCAAATCAATCGCTTCTATATCCGTGTGTTGTGACTATTACGTTATTCTTTCGTTATTTCAGATGAAAGTTGCATTGCTGGATTTACGGTGCTGGGTTTCGTAATTGGTTTCGTGGTTTCTACTCTGCTACTGGTCTTGGTACCGGTATTGCACAGGTTAATTTAACCCATTCAACACCAAGTAACTGACATAGACTGGTCCATGACATTTTTAGACCAATTAAATTAATAAGAAAATTACATTTGGATCAGTTCATTTATCAAAATGGGTAAATTATTTTCTAAAAATTGTAATATTACTTGCAAAAAGTGCAGATCCTGATGAGACGGCTCGTCACGAGCCGGCTCCTCTGGATCTACACTTTTTTGTAAGCCTATTTAGAGGTCTGTGGTGTTAAAAGGGTTAATGTACATGGGTGTAGCTTGTCTGAACACTTATGTCTAATTAATGAATCTATAGATCTATGCACTATACCTTTCTGTAACCCATATCGACCATTATATATGAACGGTTTATATCAATATTTCACATAGTTATTCCGGGCCCCTCTCCGCATACACGTCAGCTTCAGACACGCTACACCCCTGTACAGGTTCACTAACCATGCATTGAAATAAGGTTATGTATTGAAGATTTTGTCAGCGATAATATCATCTGATATAAAATATATTGTACAAAGTGTGTGTGATAAAAATAAGTAAATAAACTATCTGAATGGATACATTTTTTGGACAAAGTTGTAATTACTTTTCATCGACAAAGTAGTGAATTATTAATACATTTATGTCTAGTAGTTACTTTGGATATGTATGCAAAATAATACAGAAATCTAACATACATATGGAGAAGAAATGTCACATGAAACTATGCGTGTACATAACATTACATAAACGGATTAAACTTAACAATATAACAACTTAACGGTAAGATTCGTTGTTCTGATGTTTGTATAATGTAATTGACGGTCATACAATAGTAATAGCGTAGTGTATATATTGATATGTATAGGAACTGGTTAAAAGTAGGTCGACCAAAGTGTAAACAAGAGATTGACATATACATGACAGTTAAAATGACATTCCACAATACATGTACTTTAAACTGTGGTTTCTATGATCATCTGGTGAAACTGGAATGGGCTGGCACCACTCGTGACCGGATCTTCTCAATATCGATCGTGTCCCTGATGCATACTTGAATACCCGGTTCGCTGCCCAATGTTGGCAGCAGACCGTAGACCTTACAACCGGCAACCCATGTCTTTGAGAGCTTCTGTTCTCGCTTTAGTGCTCTGGCTTCATAAGCCAGCTTCGACCTGAACGGAGTCAAATTTTCCTGCACAAACAGTTTATCTCCAAGTGATTACGTGCTGAATAAACTCGTTGCCTTGCCTTTGAGTTGGTAAATTTCACTATCACAGGTATATTGTACATGTCTTTGGGATGGCCTTTGCGATGGCACTTATCAATATCCGCACCTGTTAGTTCGATACCACATTTATTTATGTGTGTAAGAAGTTTGGCTTCGATATTCTCAGTCGATGTACCGTCATCACCAGGAATCCCTGTACTATCTAGACACATGCGGCGTCCATATTGGTCCAATTCGTCTAGAGAAAGAAAAGTGCTACTGAGTGACGCTTTGAGTTCCGCATTCTCTTTCCTCAAGTTCTCCATTTCTGTCTTCATTTCTGATGTTTCACTTTTTACTAGTAATTTCATTTCCTTGATTAGATCAGTTTTGAGTTCCTTAATGAGATCAGGTTTCAAAAGAGTTGCTATTTTATGGGCCAGTTCTTGGATAATTTCAGGTGTAACTGTCGCCATTTTGTTATCGGTTTCTATATCACTGTCTGAATCGCATGTGAAATAATTGTTATCACTGTCAAAGTCACTCAATAAACCTTTGTACTTTTTATTTTGAAGACCACACTGATTAGTTGGTGAAGATTTGTGTCGCTCACGTTTTCTGCGCTTTTTATTTGTCTGTGGCAGGTTAAATATAAAATGAAGTGTGGCGACAGTGCTTTGGATGTTTCCAAGTATGCAGTGTGGGTCAATATCGCGCATGAACTAGAAGCCACAGCGGATAAACATAAATCATAAATGTGTTTTACGTTTATTTATCGTCGCTACCGGTTGTCCATATGAGCGACGCCTCAAGAAGAGATTAGTCAATTTAGATTTTTGGAGGATAGTGCAATGATACAGACAAGAGACCCATTTCAGAATCTCCTCTGGTTCTTTTACGTGCACGGTGTAAAGCACCGACACGAGACCTCGGTTTAAAGTCCCATCTGAAAGTCTTTTAATTTTATTAGGGTCAGACGGGGTATCGAACCTGCGATCCCTGGATTACCAGTCCAGCGTGTTACCATTGGACTACAGATCCGTCTGTTAGTGACTTATGAAGCAATGTACGATATAAATAATGGTATAAGGGAGACAACTTAATTTGTAATTGTTAATAGGAAAGTGGCCGATTACTTCTGGCGAAAACTCTGTGATTGTGCATATATATATAACTCTCTATCTCCAAGAGTCACTCACATGTACTAGTTTATACAAGTAGGACCTACATGTATATGTATATATCATTTGGTTTGCAGAAAGCTGACACTTTGTAGTCGCACGCTTCTGGGGAAATGCACGAGCTCACGAGAGGACGTCACGGACAGGAACCATACTTCGGAGAAGGTTGAGGAAAACCCGGAGGCCAAACGAGTAGGCCATTACTCGGAAATAGACGAGGTACGTCTATATTGATCCACATATACTGTGTCACATCGATACATGATTCCGATCGAGCCCTTATGAGTGTCACAATGTGAAATGATTTGATCGTGGCGATGGATTCCATCAGGAATGAGGTCTCGAGAGTGATTTATATAAGTTGAAATAACTTGTTTCGCAATCGAGCTAAAATAAATTTGTATAAACCAAATGATTTGTGATGGTAGCAGACCTAATCGTATTGTCTCTAATCTGAGCTCAAATCATTCCATTTTGTGACACTTATAATATATAGACTGGACATTGGACAAGATTCATCTCCCGCTGTGACAGAGTTCCCATACTGCATGCTCGCTTCAAAATACAATACGTTTGTATTGACAATGCTAACGCTTTGCATTGTACTTTACCCTTTCCGATCACAGCTGAATCGTGTTTAGTTATAAATGAGATAAATGGAACTCTGTAGTTCTAACATGACTCGATATTTTGTTCCTATGAACAAAGTCTACGGTTGTTAAGAAAAGTATTAACCTGTATGAGATTATCGTCACACTGTCTAGAAATTGAAATAGGCCGGTACAATAATGTTGACAGACAAACTAGATTGTGTAAACTCTGTTCACAAAATATGGTAGAATCCGAATTTCACTTTATGTTGTGCTGCCCATTGTATACATTTATAAGATCAAATTATCTGGGCAGGTGTTCCTGGCCCACAACTCAAAAATTCAACATGTTAATGTCAATAAAAAATAGAAAATGTTTGCTGAATATTGCTCGATTTGTGAAAGAAGCGCTATGCCTACGTAAAGATACTCTTGGCAATTAAATTAGATTTGTCTACTGGTCGTTTACTGTACTGATGTGTTTGTGTGATTTGTTATTTGTATAAATTATATATTTATTGTCATGTATATATATTTATTGTCTTTGCCATAAGTTAGTGAAATTGTAAATGGCCAAAGGCAAATGTTTTGCCGATTTGCTAATAAACTTGAAACTTGTTAAATCTGCAATAAACAACGGATAGAGCCTGTCTATTTTATGGCTGTTCAATTTTACACCACCGACAAAATAACACATAATTATGTTATTGTTCGTATCATTATATTGGGTCATGTTAGAATGGAACTGATATTTGTCTTGCCATTGTTTATCGCGAAAAAAAAATACCGCTTGGAGTTATACGGCCTGCGTAGTTAATTCCTACGCATCAGAACTCCAATTCCTACGCATCAGAACTCCAATTCCTACGCATCAGAACTCCATTTCCTACGCATCAGAACTCCAATTCCTACGCATCAGAACTCCATTTCCTACGAATCAGAACTCCAATTCCTACGCATCAGAACTCCATTTCCTACGAATCAAAACTCCATTTCCTACGCATCAGAACTCCAATTCCTACGCATCAGAACTCCATTTCCTACGCATCAGAACTCCAATTCCTACGCATCAGAACTCCAATTCCTATGCATCAGAACTCCATTTCCTATGCATCACTCCATTTCCTACGCATCAGAACTCCATTTCCTACGCATCACTCCATTTCCTACGCATCAGAACTCAAATCCTACGCATCAGAACTCCATTTCCTACGCATCAGAACTCCAATTCCTACGCATCAGAACTCCATTTCCTACGCATCACTCCATTTCCTACGCATCAGAACTCCATTTCCTACGCATCACTCCAATTCCTACGCACCAGAACTCCATTTACTACGCATCACTCCAATTCATACGCATCAGAACTCCATTTCCTACGCATCACTCCATTTCCTACGCATCAGAACTCCAAGCCGCTTTTTATTCGCGGATAAACGACGACATGACAAATGTTATTTTCTGAATAACTACGGTTGCTTCATGTATTATTCCTAAGGTTGTACATATAACTTGTTAAGGAAATGTTAGTATCAACGTGGTAGGTATCGTTTTGACTAAGTTATTTTAGTTATTTAGAAAATATCACGCTTGCTCCATTTGGAATATGAGGTACTATGGGTATGACAGACTGGTTCCCCGCCCTGGATTCCTCAATGAATGAATGTTATAGAACGTGTATAGGTATGGGGACATGCTACCGGTATATGTGACACTGGCTGTAATTACTTCTCAATGGCTTTATAAAACATCAACCACCATCCCAGTGATTTGAATTTCGAAGAAAAATGAATATAATGATAATAATAATAAAACATGCAATAATAAAATAATAATAAAACATGCAATAATAATAATAAAGACATTAAAGTTAATCAACCATGATCAATGCATTCAAATGAATACCACGCAGACTGACATGTGAAATGAGAGATCAGTAATGGTTATAGATCCAGCAATAATTTGTTTTATTTTTCAGAAGAAGACACATACGTTTTGCTCCAAGCATGCGCACATACCCTTGGCTGATCAGCGCTACGAGGACGTCTTACCCGGTGACAAAACACATAAATATTCGAACTTGGGTGTCAATGTTAGTAAGAACACATGCGCTACCATTAATACTACTGACAGTTATGAAGACTTTGCTCCGGGTCAGAGCAAACACAGCAATAAAGAAAATAGGGAATCTAGTCATACATATTTCATTCTAGAACCCGGATCAGACAAGAGACTTCCGGTAAAAGCTGTGGAAAACAGTGAAGAAATGGTACCATGTGACCCAAACCATGTATATTTCATTCTTGAACCGGGAACCAACAAAGTAAAGATAGTCCCTCAAAATATGACAGAAAAGTACGGCAAAGGAGCAAGTGAACAGACATTTGACAAGGATTCTGGGCACACATACTTTATTTTAGAGCCCACGACTGAATCAGCAGACGACTCGGAAACGATGCCGTATGCCGTAAACGATATAGTAACAGGACATAATTATTTTATTCTAGAAAAAACATGACCAGTAAACTAACAGCTGTCCTCGTGACTAATGCAAGTATTATACTGAGTAGTACAGGCATTACATTGTTGCAATGGACAGTATTAAAGTTAATTTAACACTTTAATCAACTCAGTCGAAACGATGACTAACACTGTGATACTAAACTAACTCAGTCATGAATAACGCTACCTTAGTT
Organism: Archivesica marissinica; assembly: GCA_014843695.1. Taxonomy (NCBI): domain Eukaryota; kingdom Metazoa; phylum Mollusca; class Bivalvia; order Venerida; family Vesicomyidae; genus Archivesica; species Archivesica marissinica. The sequence goes on along the minus strand of CM026398.1, from coordinate 45,710,862 downwards.
TAAACAATATTATATTCAGGAATGGTACCTAACATTGGACTAGTTGCAACAGCACAGTAGGATTGGGAATAAAGTTACATAGTAACTTATACTAATCCCTTTCCTTCAATACAATTACATACACACACATATTCTGTTATGACAGGTTACATTACAAGTATTGTTTAGTATGACATATCCTATAATGCTATAAAGCGCAAGGTATAATAATACAAGTTTAAGCACAAGAAGGAAATAAAACATGGAACAAAAACGTTCGCAAATTTTACAATTGTGTTGGAATCTTTCATTTTGATGTAAAAGGAAGAGATAAAAAGACACATACAACTACGTTCCACTTTAATACTAAAACAACTCAGTACAAACGATATCCCTACCACTTTGATGCTAAAATAACCCAGTCCAAACGATACCTACCACTTTGATGCTACAATAACTCAGTTCAAACGATACCTACCACTTTGATACTAAAATAACCCAGTCCAAACGATACCTACCACTTTGATACTAAAATAACCCAGTCCAAACGATACCTACCACTTTGATGCTAAAATAACCCAGTCCAAACGATACCTGCGTGAATGTGTATGTATGAATGTGACAGTGTGACTGTGTATGTGTGACTGTGTCTGTGTGACTGTGTATGTGTGACTGTGTCTGTGTGATTGTGTCTGTGTGACTGTATGATTGTGTGACTGTGTCTGTGTAACTGTATGATTGTGTGTCTGTTTGACTGTGTGACTGTGTGTCTGTGTGTCTGTGTGACTGTGTGACTGTATGATTGTGTGTCTGTGTGACTGTATGATTGTGTATGTGTGACTGTGTCTGTATTATTGTGTGCCTGTGGGAATGTGTGACTGTGTTTGTGTGACTGTGTGATTGTGTCTGTGTGACAGTGTCTGTATGACTGTGTCTGTGTGACTGTGTCTGTGCGTGTGTGTCTGTGTAATTGTGTCTGTGTGACTGAGTCTGTGTGATTGTGTCTGTGTGACTGTATGATTGTGTGTCTGTGGGAATGTATGACTGTGTGTCTGTGTTTGTGTGACTGTGTCTGCGTGACTGTAACAGTATGATTGTGTCTGTGTGACTGTGTGTGTATGACTGTGTCTGTGTGACTGTATGATTGTGTCTGTGTGACTGTGTATGTGTGATTGTGTCTGTGTGAGTGTTTATGTGTGACTGTGTGATTGTGTCTGTGAGACTGTGTCTGTGTGATTGTGTCTGTGTGACTGTATGATTGTGTCTGTGTGATTATGTCTGTGTGGCTGTATGATTGTGTGACTGTGTCTGTATGACTGTGTCTGTATGATTGTGTGACTGTGTCTGTGTGACTGTGTCTGTATGATTGTGTGACTGTGTCTGTGTGACTGTATAATTGTGTGACTGTATGATTGTGTCTGTGTGACTGTATGAGTGTGTGATTGTGTCTGTGTGACTGTGTCTGTGTGACTGTGTATGTGTGACTGTGTCTGTGTGATTGTGTCTGTGTGACTGTATGATTGTGTGACTGTGTCTGTGTAACTGTATGATTGTGTGTCTGTGTGACTGTGTGACTGTGTGTCTGTGTGTCTGTGTGACTGTGTGACTGTATGATTGTGTGTCTGTGTGACTGTATGATTGTGTATGTGTGACTGTGTCTGTATTATTGTGTGCCTGTGGGAATGTGTGACTGTGTTTGTGTGACTGTGTGATTGTGTCTGTGTGACTGTGTCTGTATGACTGTGTCTGTGTGACTGTGTCTGTGCGTATGTGTCTGTGTAATTGTGTCTGTGTGACTGAGTCTGTGTGATTGTGTCTGTGTGACTGTATGATTGTGTGTCTGTGGGAATGTATGACTGTGTGTCTGTGTTTGTGTGACTGTGTCTGCGTGACTGTAACAGTATGATTGTGTCTGTGTGACTGTGTGTGTATGACTGTGTCTGTGTGACTGTATGATTGTGTCTGTGTGACTGTGTATGTGTGATTGTGTCTGCGTGAGTGTTTATGTGTGACTGTGTGATTGTGTCTGTGAGACTGTGTCTGTGTGATTGTGTCTGTGTGACTGTATGATTGTGTCTGTGTGATTATGTCTGTGTGGCTGTATGATTGTGTGACTGTGTCTGTATGACTGTGTCTGTATGATTGTGTGACTGTGTCTGTGTGACTGTGTCTGTATGATTGTGTGACTGTGTCTGTGTGACTGTATAATTGTGTGACTGTATGATTGTGTCTGTGTGACTGTATGATTGTGTGATTGTGTCTGTGTGACTGTGTCTGTATGATTGTGTGACTGTATGATTATGTCTGTGTGGCTGTATGATTGTGTGACTGTGTCTGTGTGACTGTGTCTGTGTGACTGTGTCTGTATGATTGTGTGACTGTGTCTGTGTGACTGTGTCTGTGTGACTGTGTCTGTATGATTGTGTGACTGTATGATTATGTCTGTGTGGCTGTATGATTGTGTCTGTGTGACTGTATGATTGTGTCTGTGTGACTGTATGATTGTGTTTGTGTGACTGTATGATTGTGTCTGTGTGACTGTATGATTGTGTCTGTGTGACTGTATGATTGTGTCTGTGTGACTGTATGATTGTGTCTGTTGATTGTGTGACTGTATGATTGTGTCTGTGTGAATGTATGATTGTGTGACTGTGTCTGTGTGACTGTGTCTGTGTGATGTTGATTGTGTCTGTGTGACTGTATGATTGTGTCTGTGTGATGTATGTTGTTGTGTGCTGTGTCTGTGTGATGTGTCTGTGTGACTGTATGATTGTGTCTGTGTGAATGTATGATTGTGTGACTGTGTCTGTGTGACTGTGTCTGTGTGACTGTATGATTGTGTGACTGTGTCTGTATGATTGTGTCAGTGTGACTGTGTCTGTGTGACTGTATGATTGTGTGACTGTGTCTGTGTGACTGTGTCTGTGTGTCTGTATGATTGTGTCTGTGTGACTGTATGATTGTGTCTGTGTGACTGTATGATTGTGTCTGTGTGACTGTATGATTGTGTCTGTGTGACTGTGTGACTGTGTCTGTGTGACTGTGTGATTGTGTCTGTGTGACTGTGTGACTGTGTCTGTGTGACTGTATGATTGTGTCTGTGTGACTGTATGATTGTGTCTGTGTGACTGTATGATTGTGTGACTGTGTCAGTGTGACTGTATGATTGTGTGACTGTGTCTGTGTGACTGTGTCTGTATGATTGTGTGACTGTGTCTGTGTGACTGTATGATTGTGTGACTGTATGATTGTGTGACTGTGTCTGTGTGACTGTATGATTGTGTGACTGTATGATTGTGTGACTGTGTCTGTGTGACTGTATGATTGTGTGACTGTATGATTGTGTGACTGTGTCTGTATGATTGTGTGACTGTGTCTGTATGATTGTGTCTGTGTGACTGTGTGATTGTGTGACTGTATGATTATGTCTGTGTGACTGTATGATTGTGTGTCTGTGGGAATGTATGACTGTGTGTCTGTGTTTGTGTGACTGTGTCTGCGTGACTGTAACAGTATGATTGTGTCTGTGTGACTGTGTGTGTATGACTGTGTCTGTGTGACTGTATGATTGTGTCTGTGTGACTGTGTATGTGTGATTGTGTCTGTGTGAGTGTGTATGTGTGACTGTGTGATTGTGTATGTGAGACTGTGTCTGTGTGATTGTGTCTGTGTGACTGTATGATTGTGTCTGTGTGATTATGTCTGTGTGGCTGTATGATTGTGTGACTGTGTCTGTATGACTGTGTCTGTATGATTGTGTGACTGTGTCTGTGTGACTGTGTCTGTATGATTGTGTGACTGTGTCTGTGTGACTGTATAATTGTGTGACTGTATGATTGTGTCTGTGTGACTGTATGATTGTGTGATTGTGTCTGTGTGACTGTGTCTGTATGATTGTGTGACTGTATGATTATGTCTGTGTGGCTGTATGATTGTGTGACTGTGTCTGTGTGACTGTGTCTGTGTGACTGTGTCTGTATGATTGTGTGACTGTGTCTGTGTGACTGTGTCTGTGTGACTGTGTCTGTATGATTGTGTGACTGTATGATTATGTCTGTGTGGCTGTATGATTGTGTCTGTGTGACTGTATGATTGTGTCTGTGTGACTGTATGATTGTGTCTGTGTGACTGTATGATTGTGTCTGTGTGACTGTATGATTGTGTCTGTGTGACTGTATGATTGTGTCTGTGTGACTGTATGATTGTGTCTGTATGATTGTGTGACTGTATGATTGTGTCTGTGTGATTGTATGATTGTGTGACTGTGTCTGTGTGACTGTGTCTGTGTGACTGTATGATTGTGTCTGTGTGACTGTATGATTGTGTCTGTGTGACTGTATGATTGTGTCTGTATGATTGTGTGACTGTATGATTGTGTCTGTGTGATTGTATGATTGTGTGTGTTTGTGTGACTGTGTCTGTGTGACTGTATGATTGTGTGACTGTGTCTGTGTGACTGTGTCTGTGTGACTGTATGATTGTGTCTGTGTGACTGGTTGTGTGCTGTATGATTGTGTGACTGTTCTGTGTGACTGGTCTGTGTGACTGTATGATTGTGTCTGTGTGACTGTATGATTGTGTGACTGTGTGTGTGTGTGACTGTGATGTGTGACTGTGTCTGTGTGACTGTGTCTGTGTGACTGTATGATTGTGTCTGTGTGACTGTATGATTGTGTCTGTGTGACTGTATGATTGTGTCTGTGTGACTGTATGATTGTGTCTGTGTGACTGTGTGACTGTGTCTGTGTGACTGTGTGATTGTGTCTGTGTGACTGTGTGACTGTGTCTGTGTGACTGTATGATTGTGTCTGTGTGACTGTATGATTGTGTCTGTGTGACTGTATGATTGTGTGACTGTGTCTGTGTGACTGTATGATTGTGTGACTGTGTCTGTGTGACTGTGTCTGTATGATTGTGTGACTGTGTCTGTGTGACTGTATGATTGTGTGACTGTATGATTGTGTGACTGTGTCTGTGTGACTGTATGATTGTGTGACTGTATGATTGTGTGACTGTGTCTGTGTGACTGTATGAATGTGTGACTGTATGATTGTGTGACTGTGTCTGTATGATTGTGTGACTGTGTCTGTATGATTGTGTCTGTGTGACTGTGTGATTGTGTGACTGTATGATTGTGTCTGTGTGACTGTATGATTGTGTGTCTGTGGGAATGTATGACTGTGTGTCTGTGTTTGTGTGACTGTGTCTGCATGACTGTAACAGTATAATTGTGTCTGTGTGACTGTGTGTGTATGACTGTGTCTGTGTGACTGTATGATTGTGTCTGTGTGACTGTGTATGTGTGATTATGTCTGTGTGAGTGTGTATGTGTGACTGTGTGATTGTGTCTGTGAGACTGTGTCTGTGTGATTGTGTCTGTGTGACTGTATGATTGTGTCTGTGTGATTATGTCTGTGTGGCTGTATGATTGTGTGACTGTGTCTGTATGACTGTGTCTGTATGATTGTGTGACTGTGTCTGTGTGACTGTGTCTGTATGATTGTGTGACTGTGTCTGTGTGACTGTATGATTGTGTGACTGTATGATTGTGTCTGTGTGACTGTATGATTGTGTGACTGTGTCTGTGTGACTGTGTCTGTATGATTGTGTGACTGTATGATTATGTCTTTGTGTCTGTATGATTGTGTGACTGTGTCTGTGTGACTGTGTCTGTATGATTGTGTGACTGTGTCTGTGTGACTGTATGATTGTGTGACTATGATTGTGTCTGTGTGACTGTATGATTGTGTGACTGTGTCTGTGTGACTGTGTCTGTGTGTCTGTATGATTGTGTCTGTGTGACTGTATGATTGTGTCTGTGTGACTGTATGATTGTGTGACTGTGTCTGTGTGACTGTATGATTGTGTGACTGTGTCTGTATGACTGTGTCTGTGTGAATGTATGATTGTGTGACTGTGTCTGTATGACTGTGTCTGTGTGACTATGTCTGTGTGACTGTATGATGTGTGACTGTGTCTGTGTGACTGTATGATTGTGTGACTGTGTCTGTGTGACTGTATGATTGTGTGACTGTGTCTGTGTGACTGTATGATTGTGTGACTGTGTCTGTGTGACTGTATGATTGTGTGACTGTATGATTGTGTGACTGTGTCTGTGTGACTGTATGATTGTGTGACTGTATGATTGTGTGACTGTGTCTGTGTGACTGTATGATTGTGTGACTGTATGATTGTGTGACTGTGTCTGTATAATTGTGTGACTGTGTCTGTATGATTGTGTCTGTGTGACTGTGTGATTGTGTGACTGTATGATTGTGTCTGTGTGACTGTATGATTGTGTGTCTGTGGGAATGTATGACTGTTTGTCTGTGTTTGTGTGACTGTGTCTGCATGACTGTAACAGTATAATTGTGTCTGTGTGACTGTGTGTGTATGACTGTGTCTGTGTGACTGTATGATTGTGTCTGTGTGACTGTGTATGTGTGATTGTGTCTGTGTGAGTGTGTATGTGTGACTGTGTGATTGTGTCTGTGAGACTGTGTCTGTGTGATTGTGTCTGTGTGACTGTATGATTGTGTCTGTGTGATTATGTATGTGTGGCTGTATGATTGTGTGACTGTGTCTGTATGACTGTGTCTGTATGATTGTGTGACTGTGTCTGTGTGACTGTGTCTGTATGATTGTGTGACTGTGTCTGTGTGACTGTATGATTGTGTGACTGTATGATTGTGTGACTGTGTCTGTGTGACTGTATGATTGTGTGACTGTATGATTGTGTGACTGTGTCTGTGTGACTGTATGATTGTGTGACTGTATGATTGTGTGACTGTGTCTGTATGATTGTGTGACTGTGTCTGTATGATTGTGTCTGTGTGACTGTGTGATTGTGTGACTGTATGATTGTGTCTGTGTGACTGTATGATTGTGTGTCTGTGGGAATGTATGACTGTGTGTTTGTGTGACTGTGTCTGCATGACTGTAACAGTATAATTGTGTCTGTGTGACTGTGTGTGTATGACTGTGTCTGTGTGACTGTATGATTGTGTCTGTGTGACTGTGTATGTGTGATTGTGTCTGTGTGAGTGTGTATGTGTGACTGTGTGATTGTGTCTGTGAGACTGTGTCTGTGTGATTGTGTCTGTGTGACTGTATGATTGTGTCTGTGTGATTATGTCTGTGTGGCTGTATGATTGTGTGACTGTGTCTGTATGACTGTGTCTGTATGATTGTGTGACTGTGTCTGTGTGACTGTGTCTGTATGATTGTGTGACTGTGTCTGTGTGACTGTATGATTGTATGACTGTATGATTGTGTCTGTGTGACTGTATGATTGTGTGACTGTGTCTGTGTGACTGTGTCTGTATGATTGTGTGACTGTATGATTATGTCTGTGTGGCTGTATGATTGTGTGACTGTGTCTGTGTGACTGTGTCTGTATGATTGTGTGACTGTGTCTGTGTGACTGTATGATTGTGTGACTATGATTGTGTCTGTGTGACTGTATGATTGTGTGACTGTGTCTGTGTGACTGTGTCTTTGTGTCTGTATGATTGTGTCTGTGTGACTGTATGATTGTGTCTGTGTGACTGTATGATTGTGTCTGTGTGACTGTATGATTGTGTCTGTGTGACTGTGTGACTGTGTCTGTGTGACTGTATGATTGTGTCTGTGTGACTGTGTCTGTGTGACTGTATGATTGTGTGACTGTGTCTATATGACTGTGACTGTGTGACTGTATGATTGTGTATGTGTGACTGTGTCTATGTGACTGTATGATTGTGTGACTGTGTCTGTATGACTGTGTCTGTGTGACTATATCTGTGTGACTGTACGATTGTGTGACTGTGTCTGTGTGACTGTATGATTGTGTGACTGTGCCTGTATGACTGTGTCTGTGTGACTGTATGATTGTGTCTGTGTGACTTTGTCTGTGTGACTGTATGATTGTGTGACTGTGTCTGTATGACTGTGTCTGTGTGACTATGTCTGTGTGACTGTATGATTGTGTGACTGTGTCTGTGTGACTATATGATTGTGTCTGTGTGACTGTATGATTGTGTGACTGTGTCTGTGTGACTGTATGATTGTGTGACTGTGTCTGTATGACTGTGTCTGTGTGAATGTATGATTGTGTGACTGTGTCTGTATGACTGTGTCTGTGTGACTATGTCTGTGTGACTGTATGATGTGTGACTGTGTCTGTGTGACTGTATGATTGTGTGACTGTGTCTGTGTGACTGTATGATTGTGTGACTGTGTCTGTGTGACTGTATGATTGTGTGACTGTGTCTGTGTGACTGAATGATTGTGTGACTGTATGATTGTGTGACTGTGTCTGTGTGACTGTATGATTGTGTGACTGTATGATTGTGTGACTGTGTCTGTGTGACTGTATGAATGTGTGACTGTATGATTGTGTGACTGTGTCTGTATGATTGTGTGACTGTGTCTGTATGATTGTGTCTGTGTGACTGTATGATTGTGTCTGTGTGACTGTATGATTGTGTCTGTGTGTCTGTGTGACTGTATGATTGTGTCTGTGTGTCTGTGTGACTGTATGGTTGTGTCTGTGTGACTGTATGATTGTGTCTGTGTGACTGTATGATTGTGTCTGTGTGACTGTATGATTGTGTCTGTGTGACTGTATGATTGTGTCTGTGTGACTGTATGATTGTGTCTGTGTGACTGTATGATTGTGTCTTTGTGACTGTATGATTGTGTCTGTGTGACTGTATGATTGTGTCTGTGTTACTGTATGATTGTGTCTGTATGATTGTGTGACTGTATGATTGTGTCTGTGTGATTGTATGATTTTGTTACTGTGTCTGTGTGACTGTGTCTGTGTGACTGTATGATTGTGTCTGTGTGACTGTATGATTGTGTCTGTGTGACTGTATGATTGTGTCTGTATGATTGTGTGACTGTATGATTGTGTCTGTGTGATTGTATGATTGTGTGACTGTGTCTGTGTGACTGTGTCTGTGTGACTGTATGATTGTGTGACTGTGTCTGTGTGACTGTGTCTGTGTGACTGTATGATTGTGTCTGTGTGATTGTATGATTGTGTATGTGTGACTGTGTTGTGTGACTGTATGATTGTGTCTGTGTCTGTATGATTGTGTCTGTGTGACTCTGTCTGTGTGACTGTATGATTGTGTGACTGTATGATTGTGTGACTGTGTCTGTGTGACTGTATGATTGTGTCTGTGTGACTGTGTCTGTGTGACTGTATGATTGTGTGACTGTGTCTGTGTGACTGTGTCTGTGTGATTGTGTCTGTGTGTCTGTATGATTGTGTGATTGTGTCTTTGTGACTGTGTCTGTGTGACTGTGTCTGTGTGTCTGTATGATTGTATGATTGTGTCTGTGTGACTGTGTCTGTGTGACTGTGTCTGTGTGTCTGTATGATTGTGTGATTGTGTCTGTGTGACTGTATGATTGTGTGACTGTGTCTGTGTGACTGTGTCTGTGTGACTCTATGATTGTGTGACTGTGTCTGTGTGACTGTGTCTGTGTGACTGTATGATTGTGTGACTGTGTCTGTGTGACTGTGTCTGTGTGACTCTATGATTGTGTCTGTGTGTCTGTATGATTGTGTATGTGTGACTGTATGACTGTGTCTGTGTGACTGTATGATTGTTTGACTGTGTCTGTGTGACTGTGACTGTATGATTGTGTATGTGTGTCTGTATGATTGTGTCTGTATGATTGTGTCTGTGTGACTGTATGATTGTGTGACTGTGTCTGTGTGACAGTGTCTGTGTGACTGTATGATTGTGTCTGTGTGTCTGTATGATTGTGTCTGTGTGTCTGTGTGACTGTATGATTGTGTGACTGTATGTCTGTGTGACTGTGTCAGTGTGACTGTGTCTGTGTGACTGTATGATTGTGTATGTGTGACTGTATGATTGTGTCTGTGTGTCTGTATGATTGTGTCTGTGTGACTGTGTCTGTGTGACTGTATGATTGTGTCTGTGTGTCTGTATGATTGTGTCTGTGTGACTGTGTCTGTGTGACTGTGTGTCTGTGTGACTGTATGATTGTGTCTGTGTGACTGTTTGTGTATTATTGTGTCTGTGTGTCTGTATGATTGTGTCTGTGTGTCTGTGTGACTGTATGATTGTGTCTGTGTGACTGTATGATTGTGTCTGTGTGACTGTATGATTGTGTCTGTGTGTCTGTATGATTGTGTCTGTGTGTCTGTGTGACTGTATGATTGTGTGACTGTGTCTGTGTGACTGTGTCTGTGTGACTGTATGACTGTGTCTGTGTGACTGTATGATTGTGTCTGTGTGACTGTATGATTGTGTCTGTGTGTCTGTATGATTGTGTCTGTGTGACTGTATGATTGTGTGACTGTGTCTGTGTGACTGTGTCTGTGTGACTGTATGACTGTGTCGGTGTGACTGTATGATTGTGTATGTGTGACTGTATGATTGTGTCTGTGTGTCTGTGTCTGTGTGTATATATGATTGTGTCTGTGTGACTGTATGATTGTGTCTGTGTGACTGTATGATTGTGTCTGTATGATTGTGCCTGTGTGACTGTATGATTGTGTCTGTATGTCTGTATGATTGTGTATGTGTGACTGTATGATTGTGTCTGTATGACTGTGTCTGTGTGTCTGTATGGTTGTGTCTGTGTGACTGTATGATTGTGTCTGTGTGACTGTGTCTGTGTGACTGTATGATTGTGTCTGTGTGACTGTATGATTGTGTCTGTATGACTGTGTCTGTGTGTCTGTATGATTGTGTCTGTGTGTCTGTATGATTGTGTCTGTGTGTCTGTGTGACTGTGTCTGTGTGACTGTATGATTGTGTCTGTGTGACTGTATGATTGTGTGACTGTGTCTGTGTGACTGTGTCTGTGTGACTCTATGATTGTGTATGTGTGACTGTATGATTGTGTGACTGTGTCTGTGTGACTGTGTCTGTGTGACTGTATGATTGTGTCTGTGTGACTGTATGATTGTGTCTGTGTGACTGTATGACTGTGTCTGTGTGACTGTATGATTGTGTTTGTGTGTCTGTATGATTGTGTCTGTGTGACTGTATGATTGTGTGACTGTGTCTGACTGTATGATTGTGTATGTGTGACTGTATGATTGTGTCTGTGTGTCTGTATGATTGTGCCTGTGTGACTGTAAGATTGTGTCTGTGTGACTGTATGATTGTGTGACTGTGTCTGTGTGACTGTGTCTGTGTGACTGTATGATTGTGTATGTGTGACTGTATGACTGTGTCTGTGTGACTGTATGATTGTGTCTGTGTGTCTGTATGATTGTGTCTGTGTGACTGTATGACTGTGTCTGTGTGACTGTATGATTGTGTCTGTGTGACTGTATGACTGTGTCTGTGTGACTGTATGATTGTGTCTGTGTGTCTGTATGAGTGTGTCTGTGTGACTGTGTCTGTGTGACTGTATGATTGTGTCTGTGTGACTGTATGATTGTGTCTGTGTGACTGTATGATTGTGTGACTGTGTTTGTGTGACTGTATGATTGTGTTTGTGTGACTGTATGACTGTGTCTGTGTGTCTGTATGATTGTGTCTGTGTGACTGTGTCTGTGTGATTGTGTCTGTGTGTCTGTGATTGTGTGTGTATGACTGTATGTCTGTATGATTGTGTGTCTGTATTACTGTGTGCCTGTGGGAACAAATGACTATGTATCTGTGTGACTGTGTTTGTGTGATGCTGTCCATGTGTCTGTATGCCAGTGTGACTGTGTTTGTGTGACGCTGTCCATGTGTCTGTATGCCTGTGTGACTGTGTGTGTATGACTGTTTGTCTTTATGACTGTGTGTCTTTATGACTGCATATGTGTGACTTTGCTTGTGTGACTGTGTCCATGTGTCTGTGTGCATGTGTGACTGTGTGTGTATGACTGCGTGCATATTACTGTGTCCATGTGTCTGTATGCCTGTGTTACTGTGTGTGTATGACTACGTGCATATGACTGTGACTGTGTCTGTATGCCTGTGTTACTGTGTGCCTATGAATGTGGCTGTGTGACTGTGCCTGTACATGTGTGACTGTATGAATGTATCAGTTTGTAAGTGTGTCTGTCTGTGCACCAGTGTTACTGTATAAATGTGTAACTGTATCTGTGTGACTGTGCCCATGTGTCTGTGTGTCTGTGTGACTGTGTCAGTTTGTAAGTCTGTCTGTTTGTGCACCAGTGTTACTGTATAAATGTGTAACTGTATCTGTGTGACTGTATGAATGTATCAGTTTGTAAGTGTTTCTGTCTGTGCACCAGTGTTACTGTATAAATGTGTAACTGTATCTGTGTGACTGTGCCCATGTGTCTGTGTGTTTGTGTGACTGTGTCAGTTTGTAAGTGTGTCTGTCTGTGTGCCAGTGTTACTGTATTAATGTATAACTGTGTCTGTGTGACTGTATAAATGTGTAACTGTATCTGTGTGACTGTATGCATGTGTCAGTTTGTAAGTGTGTCTGTCTGTGTGCCAGTGTTACTGTATAAATGTGTAACTGTATATGTGTGACTGTGTCAGTTTGTAAGTGTGTCTGTCTGTGCGCCAGTGTTACTGTATAAATGTGTAACTGTATATGTGTGACACTGGGGGGTCATGTAAATTTCAAAGATTAACTAAATTCCTAAAGCAGTTTTCAGAGCAACTGTTGGCTAAAATATCATTACAACAAATTAGTCACCCACACCCGAGTTTACAGACCCAAGATCACCTACGAAAGGAATTGCCAGGCATAAGGTATCTACCAAAGGAGTTTCCAGGCCTAAGATCATCTACCAAAGGAATTGCCAGGCATAAGGTATCTACCAAAGGAGTTTATAGACCCAAGATCACCTACCAAAGGAATTGCCAGGCATAAGGTATCTACCAAAGGAGTTTCCAGACCTAAGGTCATCTACCAAAGGAATTGCCAGGCATAAGGTATCTGCCAAAGGAGTTTCCAGACCTAAGGTTATCTACCAAAGGAGTTGCCAGACTTACGGTGGACCAACACCTCTTAATAAATGATTCTAATATGGCTCAGCAATTTCTCCGTATACACAGAGAAGGAATTTATGGTTGTTAAATCTACAATATAGTATGGCTCAGCAATTTCTCCGTATACACAGAGAAGGAATTTATGGTTGTTAAATCTACAATATAGTATGGCTCAGCAATTTCTCCGTATACACAGAGAAGGAATTTATGGTTGTTAAATCTACAATATAGTATGGCTCAGCAATTTCTCCGTATACACAGAGAAGGAATTTATGGTTGTTAAATCTACAATATAGTATGGCTCAGCAATTTCTCCGTATACACAGAGAAGGAATTTATGGTTGTTAAATCTACAATATAGTATGGCTCAGCAATTTCTCCGTATACACAGAGAAGGAATTTATGGTTGTTAAATTTACAATATAATATGGCTCAGCGCATTTTTGTAGTTCTGTGACATCTTTTTTACACACTCACAAAAAAAAATAACATAGTCGAATAAAACATGGTTTGTCATTCTGAGCGTCGGTGTCATATAGAATATTGATCCCCTTCAAAATAATAACCCGTGGGTCATTATTCGGCCATAGAATATTGACACTTCTTGCGGAAAAATGACCCCCCCCCTTGCAAATAGCAATATATAGTGGGAAAATATTGAATATATTATATATAATTAAATGTTAATTAGCACTGTTTAAGGCCTAACAACATATATTTTGATTCAACGATGTACAGAATAACATAAATATATCGAATCTGAAAAAAATGTATGCAGATAATTTGTCTCTTATTAATTTCTAAAGATGATAATGAGGTGGTGGGTGCTGTATGACTAGAAGGTTCACATAATGCATAATATTTACACAGACAAACATAAAACAAATAAGAACAATGACCCCCACCCTTATGTATACACTGAACATCGATGCCATATAATAATGACCCCTCTATGTGTAGACTATATGAGAGAGATGAGAATGTAGGACAGTTGCCCACCGGACAGTTGCCCACCAAGCAAATGAAAAGTAGGACATTTGCCCACCAAAATATTTATAAAAAAATATTTTTGATATTTATCCTAAATATTTATACATCATGTCTTGATAGTTTACATGGATCAGTGCATGACTTCTTGGCACCTGTGTGGGGAGTCATGGCTTCCTTACAACATTTAGCATTGAGGGGATCAGTACATGGCTTATTGGCACCTCTGAGGGAAGTCATGGCTTCCTTCTTGTTAGTATATATAGCAGGACAGAGTATGGTTGGCAATTTACTAGTAATCATGGAAATGATCACAACAACAAGAGGTGGAGCCAAGCTATGTTTGGAGGGTCACATGTATGTAAAGAAGATAGCCAAGAAAGATTGGATCAGATGGAACTGTGTGAAGCAACGGTCTACAGGATGCAAAGGAGCTGTGACCACAGACCAACATGTAAGTAGCAATCAAATATGAAAGTCTAATGAAAGCCTTATGATTCAACTTTAAATATAAAGCAATATGTAAATATAAATATATAAGCTAATGTGAGCATGTACACATTTATAATATTAGGACAGTCATAAATGAATGATATATGCATGTACATATTAAATTAAGAAGAACTTAACTAAATGTGAGCACATAAACATTTATGATATGAGGAGAGTCATGATAGTATATATATAATTAATAAAAGAAATAACAAAATGAGATATTTGTAAGCATAACCATTTGTGTATAATCGTTTCAGGTGAACGAGGTTCGGTCGGCGACTATTCATTCACATCATGCGATGAAATTGCAACAGAGGTAGCCAAAGTGCGGTCAACATTGCGTGAATCAGCCAAGGTTTCCAAAGCCAGACCGATGCAGATCCTGTCACAAATTCTACTAGACACCAAAGATGAGGTTCGAGCAGCCGTCGGCGATATCAATACGATATCCTACACAGCAGGCAACCGTAGTCTGCCAGATTTCCTTAAAGCTGTTGGTTCAACCATCATGCTGGACCCTTAAAACCTTTGTGGACTCGATCAGACTTAAGTCATAACAGTTATGTGTTGGTGATAACAGTTGTTTGCATTTATTTGTAATAAAAGTAATTTTTGAGAATTTTATGCTTGTAAGCGTGGTATATAAGTTATTTGCCTTTGTTTGCAATAAAAGTCGTTTTCAAGCACTTTATGCTTGTAAGATTGTAAACTAAGTTGTTTGTATTATATATTATTTATACAACTTTGGTGGGCAATTGTCCTTCTTTTCATTTGCTTGGTGGGCAACTGTCCGGTGGGCAACTGCCCGGTGGGCAACTGTCCGTACCCCGAGAGAGAGGGTCACTTTTCGATGCCATGGAATAATGACCCCCTGGAATGGGTCTCTGTCTGTATCATTGCTCTATCCTCCAAAAATCTAAAATGACTTAATCTCTTCAGGAGGCGTTGCTCATATGGGCAACCAGTAGGCCTAGTGACGAGAAATAAACGTAAAACACACACACACACTATGGATGCTTCTACAGCAGAAATTGATGTACATGTATATTTCTTTAACAATTTTAATTAATATGTTATCCACTTATTATTCTTATCACGTTTATTCATATTCTCTTAAACTTTCCAGAAATTGTGCACAATTATGTAATATGTTGTTAACAATTGTAATTCTGACTATTGTGGATCATGTTAAGCCTTATCTTCTTTGCCACAGGTGTGAAAAGCAATACACCTTATTTTTAGGGAACTGCAACCAACAGTGACACTTCCTTTGTCCCCAATATACTGGTTACATGTCTTATATAATTCATAGTAAGTAATATTTTAATATTGTATGAGCAAGGACAGACACCATTATACTTTATAACGTGTGCCTCCCTATGTATTCAGTGCAAGAAACCGTTCCATGCATACATGTAGAATGTGACCCCCATAATGTAGATTATCTGATTTAGGGTAGGTCACTTTTCTATGCCATAGAATAATGACCCCTGTATATAAACAATATGAGTGAGGGGGGTCACTTTTCCATGCAATAGAATAATGACCCCCTATGTTTACACTGTACAAGTCAGGGGGTCACTTTTCCATGCCATAGAATAAGGGGGAAAATTGACCCCCTCACTCATATAGTTTACATACTGGGGTCATTATTATATGGCATGGAAAAGTGACCCATCCCCTCACTCATATAGTTTACATACTTGGGTCATTATTATATGGCATGGAAAAATTACCCATCCCCTCACTCACATAGTTTACATACTGGGGTCATTATTATATGGCATGGAAAAGTGACCCATCCCCTCACTCATATAGTTTACATACTTGGGTCATTATTATATGGCATGGAAAAATGACCCATCCCCTCACTCATATAGTTTACATACTTGGGTCATTATTATATGGCATGGAAAAGTGACCCATCCCCTCACTCATATAGTTTACATACTTGGGTCATTATTATATGGCATGGAAAAATGACCCATCCCCTCACTCATATAGTTTACATACTGGGGTCATTATTCTATGCCAGGGAAAAGTGACCCCCTCACTCATATAGTTTACATACTGGGGTCATTATTCTATGCCATGGGAAAGTGACCCATCCCCTCACTCATATAGTTTACATACTGGGGTCATTATTATATGCCATGGAAAAGTGACCCATCCCCTCACTCATATAGTTTACATACTGGGGTCATTATTATATGGCATGGAAAAGTGACCCATCCCCTCACTCATATAGTTTACATACAGGGGGGTCATTATTATATGGCATGGAAAAGTGACCACACCTCACTCATATAATTAATATACAAGGGGGTCATTATTCTATGACATGGAAAAGTGACCCATCCCCTCACTCACATAGTTTACATACTGGGGTCATTATTCTATGACATGGAAAAGTGATCACACCTCATTTATATAGTTAATATACAGGGGGTCATTATTCTATGGCATGGAAAAGTGACCCCCTCACTCTTACTGTGTAAACATAGGGGGTCATTATTCTATGGCATGGAAAAGTGACCCCCACCTCACTCATATAGTCTACATACTGGGGGGGGGGGTCATTATTCTATGGCATGGAAAAGTGAGCCCACCTCACTCATATAGTTAATATACAGGGGGATCATTATTATATGGCATGGAAAATTGACCCCCTCACTCATATAGTTTACATACAGGGGGGTCATTATTCTATGACATGGAAAAGTGACCACACCTCACTCACATAGTTTACATACTGGGGTCATTATTATATGGCATGGAAAAGTGACCCATCCCCTCACTCATATAGTTTACATACTGGGGTCATTATTATATGGCATGGAAAAGTGACCCATCCCCTCACTCATATAGTTTACATACTGGGGTCATTATTATATGCCATGGAAAAATTACCCATCCCCTCACTCATATAGTTTACATACTTGGGTCATTATTATATGGCATGAAAAATGACCCATCCCCTCACTCATATAGTTTACATACAGGGGGGTCATTATTATATGGCATGGAAAAGTGACCACACCTCACTCATATAGTTTATATACAGGGGTCATTATTATATGGCATGGAAAAATGACCCATCCCCTCACTCATATAGTTTACATACTGGGGTCATTATTCTATGCCATGGAAAAGTGACCCATCCCCTCACTCATATAGTTTACATACTGGGGTCATTATTATATGCCATGGAAAAGTGACCCATCCCCTCACTCACATAGTTTACATACTGGGGTCATTATTATATGGCATGGAAAAATTACCCATCCCCTCACTCATATAGTTTACATACAGGGGGGTCATTATTATATGGCATGGAAAAGTGACCACACCTCACTCATATAGTTTATATACAGGGGTCATTATTATATGGCATGGAAAAATGACCCATCCCCTCACTCATATAGTTTACATACTGGGGTCATTATTCTATGCCATGGAAAAGTGACCCATCCCCTCACTCATATAGTTTACATACTGGGGTCATTATTATATGCCATGGAAAAGTGACCCATCCCCTCACTCACATAGTTTACATACTGGGGTCATTATTATATGGCATGGAAAAATTACCCATCCCCTCACTCACATAGTTTACATACTGGGGTCATTATTCTATGACATGGAAAAGTGACCACACCTCATTTATATAGTTAATATACAGGGGGTCATTATTCTATGGCATGGAAAAGTGACCCCCTCACTCTTACTGTGTAAACATAGGGGGTCATTATTCTATGACATGGAAAAGTGACCACACCTCACTCATATAATTAATATACAAGGGGGTCATTATTCTATGGCATGGAAAAGTGACCCCCTCACTCTTACTGTGTAAACATAGGGGGTCATTATTCTATGGCATGGAAAAGTGACCCCCACCTCACTCATATAGTCTACATACTGGGGGGTCATTATTCTATGGCATGGAAAAGTGACCCCACCTCACTCATATAGTTAATATACAGGGGGATCATTATTCTATGGCATGGAAAGGTGACCCCCCTCACTCATATAGTTTACATACTGGGGTCATTATTTTATGGCATGGAAAGTGACCCCACCTCATTCATATAATTAATATACAAGGGGGTCATTATTCTATGGCATGGAAAAGTGACCCCCACCTCACTCATATAGTTTACATACAGGGGGGTCATTATTCTATGACATGGAAAAGTGACCACACCTCACTCATATAATTAATATACAAGGGGGTCATTATTCTATGGCATGGAAAAGTGACCCCCTCACTCATATAATTTACATACAGGGGGGTCATTATTCTATGATATGGAAAAGTGACCACACCTCACTCATATAGTTAATATACAGCGGGTCATTATTCTATGCCATGGAAAAGTGACCCTCTCACTCTTACTGTGTAAACATAGGGGGTCATTATTCTATGGCATGGAAAAGTGACCCCCCTCGCTCATATAGTTAATATACAGGGGGGTCATTATTCTATGGCATGGGAAAGTGACCCCCCTCACTCATATAGTTTACATACTGGGGGGTTATTATTCTATGGCATGGAAAAATGACCCCACCTCATTCATATAATTAATATACAGGGGGTCATTATTCTATGGCATGGAAAGTGACCCACCCCCCTCACTCTTACTGTGTAAACATAGGGGGTCATTATTCTATGGCATGGAAAAGTGACCCCACCCCCTCACTCATATAGTTTACATACAGGGGGGTCATTATTCTATGACATGGAAAAGTGACCACACCTCACTCATATAGTTAATATACAGGGGGATCATTATTCTATGGCGTGGAAAAGTGACCCCACCCCCCTCACTCATATAGTTTACATACAGGGGGGTCATTATTCTATGACATGGAAAAGTGACCACACCTCACTCATATAGTTAATATACAGGGGGTCATTATTCTATGGCATGGAAAAGTGACCCCCACCTCACTCATATAGTTAATATACAGTGGGGTCATTATTCTATGGCATGGAAAAGTAACCCCTTCACTCTTACTGTGTAAACATAGGGGGTCATTATTCTATGGCATGGAAATGTGACACCCTCACTCATATAGTTTACATACTGGGGTCATTATTCTATGACATGGAAAAGTGACCCCCCCCCTCACTCATATAGTTAATATACAGGGGGATCATTATTCTATTGCATGGAAAAGTGACCCCACCCCCTCACTCATATAGTTTACATACAGGGGGGTCATTATTCTACGGCATGGAAAAGTGACCTACCCTCAATCAGATAATCTACACTAAGGGGGTCGGTCATATTCTATGTATGGAACAGTTTCTTGCACTGGAATGCACACGTTATAAAACATAATGTTATCTGTCCTTGCTCATACAATAATAAAATATTATGTATTATGAATGACATAAAACATGTAACACAGGAAGTGTCAGTTGATTGCAGTGTGTGTTTTACGTTTATTTATCGTCGCTACCGGTTGCCCATATGAGCGGTGCCTCCTGAAGAGATTATTCATTTTAGATTTTTGGATGATAGTGCAATGATACAGAGAGAGATCCATTCCAGAGCCTCCTCTGTTTCTTTTACGTGCACAGTGTAAGCACCGACATGAGACCTCGGTTTAACGTCCCATCTGAAAGACTGTTAATTTTATTAGGGTCAGATGTGGGATCGAACCTTTATTGCAGTGCTCAAACAATAAGGTTGTATTGCTTTATTATGGGGATATTCACACCTGTGGCAAAATTAGTTAGCCACACCAGTCAGAATTATAATGGTTAACAGCATATTATATAATTGTACACATTTTCTGGAAAGTTTAAGAGAACATGCATGAATATGATAAGAATGGTTAGTTCTATGCTATTTTATGGTATTCATTTTGAGCTGCATGGTTTCAAATACCAATTAAGTTGGGTGTATGTCTTTTTTCATACATAAATTCAATATAATTTTATTGATAATTGTTAATTGAATAGCTTATGCAATTATTAATAAAATATATTGATAACATTGTTTTTGTAGGCTTTGGGGAGGGGGGTCATTATTCTATAAGGGGGTTCATTATTCTATAATAGAATATGGACCCGCGGGTCACTTTTTCCTATAGAATAATGACCCATTGGTCATTATTTTGGCGAGTCAATATTCTATATGACACCGGAATTAACCACTTCGGCCTATTGCCTGCATTGTTAATTCCTACGCGTCAATAAATAATATTTAATATAATTTAATATATAATAAAAATATTATTTCCTAAGTAAACCAGAGTGATGGTGGAATACATTATCCCACCAGATAAATGACTTGTAACCACAACTAACCTATCCCAGACAGTACTGGGTGTCAATATGAGATAACACATGTAATAAATCAAGAACAGTTGTTATATTTACAATCATTTTAATATACATATATTATGTAACAACCATTTGTCATTGAACAATAGAAGAATTCTGTGAAGAAAAAGGCAGAATGGAGCTTTATTATGAAGTGAACGAAATTCACGCCAGAGGTTACCTAAAATTGATATAATTTGATTGGTATTAACTTACGGATTTTTACATCACGCCAGAGGTTACCTAATTTCTAAAATGTTTTTTTATATTTTTTATTTCTTTTTCTAAAATGTTTTTTTAAAATATTTTTATTTCTTTTTCTAAAATGTTTTTTATATTTTTGTTGATTTTTATAAATGTTTTGTTCAAATGTTGTCTTTTTGTTGTCTTTCCACATTGCAGCTACAAATATACAATACATTTCTAAAATGTATTTTGTTTTTCTTTTTCTAAAATTGTTTTTATATTTTTGTTCATTTTATAAATGTTTTGTTCAAATTTTGTTGTCTTTTTGTTGTCTCCACATTGCAGCTACAAATATACAATACATTTCTAAAATGTATTTTGTATTTCTTTTTCTAAAATGTTTTTTATATATTTTTAATTTCTTTTTCTAAAATGTTTTATATATTTTTATTTCTTTTTCTAAAATATTTATATAGATTTTTATTTCTTTTTCTAAAATGTTTTTTAAATATTTTTTATTTCTTTTTCTAAAATGTTTTTTATATTTTTTGTTGATTTTATAAAAGTTTTGTTCAAATTTTGTTGTCATTTTGTTGTCTTTCCACATTGCAGCTACAAATATACAATACATTTCTAAAATGTATTTTGTATTTCTTTTTCTAAAATGTTTTTTTATATTGTTCAATTTCTTTTTCTAAAATGTTTTATATATTTTTATTTCTTTTTCTAAAATTGTTTTTTAATATTTTTTATTTCTTTTTCTAAAATGTTTTATATATTTTTATTTCTTTTTCTAAAATGTTTTATATTTTTATATTATTTCTTTTTCTAAAATGTTTTATATTTTTTATTTCTTTTTCTAAAAATGTTTTTATATTTTTTAATTTCTTTTTCTAAAATGTTTTTTAATATTTTTTATATCTTTTTCTAAAATGTTTTATATTTTTTTATTTCTTTTTCTAAAATGTTTTTATATTTTTTAATTTCTTTTTCTAAAATGTTTTTTAATATTTTTTATTTCTTTTTCTAAAATGTTTTATATATTTTTTTTATTTCTTTTTCTAAAATGTTTTATTTATTTTTTATTTATTTTTCTAAAATGTTTTATATTTTTTATTTCTTTTCTAAAAATGTTTTTATATTTTTTTAATTTCTCTTTCTAAAATGTTTTTTTATATATATTTTTTATATTTTCAAATAAAAAAAAGTTTGTTCTAGTTTTAAATGTTTATCGCCTTCCTTTTGTCTTCTTTGTCGCAGCCTTCTTCCACATTGAAGCTACATACATAAATACAATACATACATAAATATATATACAAAAGCTCCCACTAGAAACCACCCACCGGTAATCTCACTAGTCACTAATAGTTCCATGAAAACAATGTTCATATCTCTCTAAACACAAGTCCAGGGAGAGAACTGAGTACAATTTACACTAGAAACCACTGTTCATTCCAAATACTTCCAGGAAGAACATGTAAATTTCGATATTTATCTTTCTCAACACAATTGAACCAGGGATCTAGCTAAACAATCAGAAAAGGAGAAGTTTTGTCCAAATTAGACAACTTTTCAGTGTTGCACAAATCAGAGCTGGTGATAGTTTAGTTCATACAAATTTATTTTAGCTCGATTGCGAAAACAGTTCTTACAACTTATATTAATCATTCTCGAGACCTCATTTCTGATGAAATCCATAGCCACAAGGGAGAGAAGAGGCAACGTGGAATTTAAATGCCATGTCTAAGGGCACAATCGTAACAGCTCCAGTGGGGCTCGAACTCCGTGCTATCATTGAGCAATCACAACTGCGCTAGTCGATGATATGCACAACTAGGCTTGGTACCAATCACTCCTGAGAGATTTCGTTGAGTCACGGTCAATGATTGCTGAGAAATAGCGCGGTCAAGAATAGCGGGACAGACAGAATCAAATGGCCATAATAAAGGATGAAAACAAATGTTCTAAGCTAGATAAATAAAACCATTCTGTAAATTGATAATACAAATGTAGCTTCAAATCTCAAACACCAAATAAATGAATAAAGAAATCTTAATTTATTCTCCAAGTTTTAAGAATTTTTGCAGGCTTTATCGAGGTATCGGCTTACATGGAGTGGATTTGGAGCATGATGAGACAATACAACCTCAGTGTATGACAAAGTAACTATTCTAGGGAGGGCTTCCACATTAACACACATTGTAAATGGAGCAATGGTAATTACACGTTTACTAATTGAGTAACCGGGTACACAACCTTAATTCATGACGTCATAATATTGACACTTTATTCACTCTCGAATCCACTTCCTGGGATTACCCAGGCAGTACTATGCATTGTGGATCAATTTTCTTGCTCATTGACAAATTGGCAGCCTCTGGATGTCCCCGTGTATACTGTGCACTAGACAAATTCTACATCGTGTTTAGTAATAAATGTGCACGGTATACATAGCAAATGATGGTATGCTAATTCTAGGTGAGGAGAGAGACACAACTATGCTAATTCTAGGTGAGGAGAGAGACACAACTATGCTAATTCTAGGTGAGGAGAGAGAGACACAACTATGCTAATTCTAGGTGAGGAGAGAGACACAACTATGCTAATTCTAGGTGACGAGAGAGACACAACTATGCTAATTCTAGGTGACGAGAGAGACACAACTATGCTAATTCTAGGTGATGAGAGAGACACAACTATGCTAATTCTAGGTGATGAGAGAGATACAACTATGCTAATTCTAGGTGAGGAGAGAGACACAACTATGCTAATTCTAGGTGATGAGGCAGACACAGCTATGCCAATTCTAGGTGAGAAGAGAGACACAACTATGCCAAGTCTAGGTGAGGAGAGAGACACAACTATGCCAATTCTAGGTGAGGAGAGAGACACAACTATGCTAATTCTAGGTGAGGAGAGAGACACAACTATGCTAATTCTAGGTGAGGAGAGAGACACAACTATGCTAATTCTAGGTGACGAGAGAGACACAACTATGCTAATTCTAGGTGATGAGAGAGACACAACTATGCCAATTCTAGGTGATGAGGCAGACACAACTATGCTAATTCTAGGTGATGAGGCAGACACAGCTATGCAAATCCTAGGTGAGGAGACACAGCTATGCCAATTCTAGGTGAGGAGAGACACAACTATGCTAATTCTAGGTGAGGAGAGAGACACAACTATGCCAATTCTAGGTGAGGAGAGAGACACAACTATGCTAATTATAGGTGACGAGAGAGACACAACTATGCTAATTCTAGGTGAGGAGACACAACTATGCTAACTCTAGGTGATGAGAGAGACATAACTATGCCAATTCTAGGTGAGGAGAGAGACACAACTATGCTAATTCTAGGTGAGGAGAGAGATACAACTATGCTAATTCTAGGTGACGGGAGAGACACAACTATGCTAATTCTAGGCGAGGAGAGACACAACTATGCTAATTCTAGGTGACGAGAGAGACACAACTATATGCTAATTATATGTGACGAGAGAGACACAACTATGCTAATTCTAGGTGAGGAGAGAGACACAACTATGCCAATTCTAGATGAGGAGAGAGACACAACTATGCTAATTCTAGGTGATGAGGAAGATATAGCTATGTAAATTCTAGGTGAGGAGGCAGATATATAGGAGCATACAAGTATTAAAGCGATTGTCCATGTATAGTAACATCCACAGTAGAAACTTGTTCAATTCTCATCACTGTGACCAACAGACATGTTTTCACTCTAGGCAACCTGGTACAACAAATCATCTTTACTATGAAAATTTGATACAATTGAACACATAAATCGACTGAAAGGCAAGATGCAGTTGTTTCAATCGATGTTAGTGTGTCGTTGTCAGGACGAGTTGACACATCGTGCAGCATAGTGTGACTACTTTGTTTTCTGTTGTTGCTACAATACGTTTGATTTTGGTGTTTAAAGTAGAACCAACTGCTTAGGTCATAATTATGGCAATTCTCCAGCTATTGTAGTATTTCAGGCATGGTCAAGAACCTGGGTAGAACCACTGACCTTCCCTAAACCAACTGGATAGATTCCCCAATTTGACATCCCCATTGGGTTTCGAACCTACAGTGGTAAACACACAGTTGGAACATGTGCGGTGCACGTCGCCCTGATTTGATGAACATTGCCACCATGTTTCAAGACAACAGTTTGTGTACTTTACAATATACAGAGAATACACTATAATAATGCATATAATATACATATAGTGCCTGAACCTAAGAACTGCAAGTGAATCAATATTGAATGTATTGAATCAATTCTTACCCCGAGATGGTGCTGATGACCTGTCCGATGATGCTGCTTTACTACTGACTGTGACTGCTGGTTCAGGTGGTGCTGCTATTGTGAAGAGCACGACGGGTGGTGTACCTGTGGATAAAAAGATATGTGTGTGCAATTAACTCGTTAGTGTTAACTATTTACAACAGGATATGTGTGTGCAATGAATTCAGTAGTGTTATCTATGTACAACAGGATATGTGTGTACAATGAACTTGGTAGTGGAATGTATGTATAATAGGATATGTGTGTACAATGAACTTGGTAGTGGAATGTATGTATAACAGGATATGTGTGTGCAATGAACTCGGTAGTGGAATGTATGTACAACAGGATATGTGTGTGCAATGAACTAGGTAGTGGAATGTATGTATAACAGGATATGTGTGTGCAATGAACTTGGTAGTGGAATGTATGTATAATAGGATATGTGTGTACAATGAACTTGATAGTGGAATGTATGTATAACAGGATATGTGTGTACAATGAACTCGGTAGTGGAATGTATGTACAACAGGATATGTGTGTGCAATGAACTTGGTAGTGGAATATATGTACAACAGGATATGTGTGTACAATGAACTTGGTAGTGGAATGTATGTACAACAGGATATGTGTGTGCAATGAACTTGGTAGTTGAATGTATGTACAACAGGATATGTGTGTGCAATGAATTCGGTAGTGTTATCTATGTACAACAGGATATGTGTGTACAATGAACTTGGTAGTGGAATGTATGTACAACATGATATGTGTGTACAATGAACTTGGTAGTGGAATGTATGTACAACAGGATATGTGTGTGCAATGAATTCGTTAGTGTTATCTATGTACAACAGGATATGTGTGTACAATGAACTTGGTAGTGGAATGTATGTACAACAGGATATGTGTGTACAATGAACTTGGTAGTGGAATGTATGTACAACAGGATATGTGTGTGCAATGAATTCGGTAGTGTTATCTGTGTACAACATGATATGTGTGTACAATGAACTTGGTAGTGGAATGTATGTATAATAGGATATG
This sequence comes from Archivesica marissinica, assembly GCA_014843695.1. Lineage (NCBI taxonomy): Eukaryota > Metazoa > Mollusca > Bivalvia > Venerida > Vesicomyidae > Archivesica > Archivesica marissinica. The sequence goes on along the minus strand of CM026398.1, from coordinate 45,684,607 downwards.
TGTGTACAATGAACTTGGTAGTGGAATGTATGTACAACAGGATATGTGTGTGCAATGAACTTGGTAGTGGAATGTATGTATAATAGGATATGTGTGTACAATGAACTTGGTAGTGGAATGTATGTATAATAGGATATGTGTGTGCAATGAACTAGGTAGTGGAATGTATGTATAATAAGATATGTGTGTACAATGAACTAGGTAGTGGAATGTATGTATAACAGGATATGTGTGTGCAATGAACTTGGTAGTGGAGTGTATGTATAACAGGATATATGTGTGCAATGAACTCGGTAGTGGAATGTATGTATAACAGGATATGTGTGTGCAATGAACTAGGTAGTGGAATGTATGTATAACAGGATATGTGTGTGCAATGAACTAGGTAGTGGAATGTATGTACAACAGGATATGTGTGTGTAATGAACTAGGTAGTGGAGTGTATGTACAACAGGATATGTGTGTGCAATGAACTAGGTAGTGGAATGTATGTATAACAGGATATGTGTGTGCAATGAACTAGGTAGTGGAATGTATGTATAACAGGATATGTGTGTGCAATGAACTAGGTAGTGGAATGTATGTATAACAGGATATGTGTGTGCAATGAACTAGGTAGTGGAATGTATGTATAACAGGATATGTGTGTGCAATGAACTAGGTAGTGGAATGTATGTATAACAGGATATGTGTGTGCAATGAACTTGAGGTAGTGGAATGTATGTATAACAGGATATGTGTGTGCAATGAACTAGGTAGTGGAATGTATGTATAACAGGATATGTGTGTGTAATGAACTAGGTAGTGGAATGTATGTATAACAGGATATGTGTGTGCAATGAACTAGGTAGTGGAATGTATGTATAACAGGATATGTGTGTACAATGAACTAGGTAGTGGAATGTATGTATAACAGGATATGTGTGTGTAATGAACTAGGTAGTGGAGTGGATGTATAACAGGATATGTGTGTGTAATGAACTAGGTAGTGGAATGTATGTATAACAGGATATGTGTGTGTAATGAACTAGGTAGTGGAATGTATGTATAACAGGATATGTGTGTGCAATGAACTAGGTAGTGGAATGTATGTATAACAGGATATGTGTGTACAATGAACTAGGTAGTGGAATGTATGTATAACAGGATATGTGTGTGTAATGAACTAGGTAGTGGAGTGGATGTATAACAGGATATGTGTGTGTAATGAACTAGGTAGTGGAATGTATGTATAACAGGATATGTGTGTGTAATGAACTAGGTAGTGGAATGTATGTATAACAGGATATGTGTGTGCAATGAACTAGGTAGTGGAATGTATGTATAACAGGATATGTGTGTGCAATGAACTAGGTAGTGGAATGTATGTATAACAGGATATATGTGTGCAATGAACTTGGTAGTGGAATGTATGTATAACAGGATATGTGTGTGCAATGAACTAGGTAGTGGAATGTATGTATAACAAGATATGTGTGGGTGCAATGAACTTGGTAGTGGAATGTATGTATAACAGGATATGTGTGTGCAATGAACTAGGTAGTGGAATGTATGTATAACAAGATATGTGTGGGTGCAATGAACTTGGTAGTGGAGTGGAAGGTATGTAAAACAGGATATGTGTGTGCAATGAACTAGGTAGTGGAATGTATGTACAACAGGATATATGTGTGCAATGAACTTGGTAGTGGAGTGGAATGTATGTACAATAGGATATGTGTGTGCAATGAACTTAGTAGTGGAATGTTCGTATAACAGGATATGTGTGTGCAATGAACTTGGTAGTGGAATGTATGTATAATAGGATATGTGTGTGCAATGAACTAGGTAGTGGAATGTGTGTATAATAGGATATGTTTGTGCAATGAACTTGTATGAGCTAGAATGCATCACTGTGATCACCAGCTACATATTTGCTTTGTGCACACTATTTAAGTATGACCTTGATCATTCAGCTACATATCTGGTTTGAGTTACACTATTTAAGTATGACCTTGATCATTCAGCTACAGATCTGGTTTGAGTTACACTATTTAAGTATGACCTTGATCATTCAGCTACAGATCTGGTTTGCGCTACACTATTTAAGTGTGTCATTGATCACTCAGGAATGTACCTATTACCTGGAGTGTGCACACTATTTAAGTAGGACTTTTATCATTCAGCTACATATTTGGCTTGGGTGGTGAGGAAGAGCAAAGGGGACTGTGTTCAGCTACAAAATTGGCTTGGATGGTGGTGGGGGAAACAAGGGGAATTTGATAATTCAGCTACACATTTGGTTTGGATGGTGGGAGGAGAACAAAGGGGATTGTGTTAACACCAGTGCAGAAGAACTGATCTACTGTTCACATTGCTTAATTTAGACATTAACGGCTGTCTGCTTGCCCGGGACAGATAAATGTCTCCTACTTGCAAGTACTTATTGATATCTGCTAAATTTGGCCATTAAATGTATGTTTTTTCGTCATTTTACAACAATTTGGTCTTTAAATGATTAATAATGAGTGGTGCATAGTAATTAACATATATCAACATTCCCAATCAGTTTATGATCCACAATCAACAACTTTGTGTCAATGGATGCTTGGCTGCTTAATCGAATTATATTTCACCGAATGAACATTGAAAGCATTATTCTCACGAGTGGTGTTTGCCACGAATGATAATAATAGCTTTCTATGTTTATAAATGAATATTATTCAATCATTCACTTAAAACAAACAAATATTCTCTTTATTTTGCTGAAAAATGTTTTTATGATAGAAAATGATGCAACCATGCTCTAGAACGTCGTATTTAGACGACCATAAAAGGCGTCATAAATGACGTCACTGACAGCCCGAAAACATTTGCGTTCACAATATTTCAACACGTGGTGACTACGTACCACACGTGCAAAGTGCAAAACAGTGTGAAATAAAATGTGTTATAACATTGTTTTCAATCAGTGAAATAACACATTTTATTTCACTGATAAATTTCTATATTTCATTGGTTGGCATAACATAAAATGTCAATTCCAGACGAAAAAAGGTTCTGCCAATTCGTAAAACTTAGTGCCAGTATTTTAGTTTTGGTGCAACTGGCAGAAATCCTGAGAGAACAAACAAAGCCTTAACTGAAAATAAACAGAACTTGTAACACTACTTACGTGGTTTCACCGGACTCTCCACATAATGAGAATGGTCATCGTAGGTCGGATCAACCTCCATTGGTTCATGACAGAAGGAGTCATTCGTGGTCGGATCAACCTCCATTGGTTCATGACAGGAGGAGTCACTCGGGGATTCGGCATTCATTGACAAGAAACCCCAAAAGACGTTATTGACATTATCCGTGTGCTCTGAAAAGAAAGAGCTTCATGTAAACTGTTTCCATCAATTAAATAAAGTAATATACGGATTACTCGAGCATCAAAGATTGAAGAATCCTCACTCCCTAAAGATTGAAGAATCCTCTCTCTCCCTCTTCCTGCCCCTCCACATCTCCCCCCCTGCCAAACTGGAGATGGACAGACAAATTTGTGAATTTTAAGTCAATTAAAGATCAATAAAGCTGGTGTTAGTGGGCATATTATTGTCATGTATACATATTTATTTTAAGTTCCATAAATTTCAACCATTTGGTTACAGAGAACTGGCTCCAGATGCACGTACACCAATATTCCACTCATTGGTTACCGAGAACTGGCTACGGACGCACAGACACCAATATTCCACTCATTGGTTACCAAGAACTGGCCCAGGATGAACAGACACCAATATTCCACTCATTGGTTACCAAGAACTGGCTCCGGACGCACGGACACCAATATTCCAAGAACATCAATATTCCACCCATTGGTTACGGAGAACTGGCTCTGGATGCACGGATGTCAATATTCCACCCATTGGTTACGGAGAACTGGCTCTGGATGCACGGATGTCAATATTCCACCCATTGGTTACGGAGAACTGGCTCTGGATGCACAGATGCCAATATTCCACCCATTGGTTACGGAGAACTGGCTCTGGATACACAGATGTCAATATTCCACCCATTGGTTACAGAGAACTGGCTCTGAATGCACAGATGTCAATATTCCACCCATTGGTTACGGAGAACTGGCTTTGGATGCACGGATGTCAATATTCCACCCATTGGTTACGGAGAACTGGCTCTGGATGCACGGATGTCAATATTCCACCCATTGGTTACGGAGAACTGGCTCTGGATGCACAGATGTCAATATTCCACCCATTTGTTATGGAGAACTGGCTCCAGATGTACAGATGTCAATATTCCACCCATTGGTTATGGAGAACTGGCTCTGGATGAACAGATGTCAATATTCCACCCATTGGTTACGGAGAACTGGCTCTGGATGCACAGATGTCAATATTCCACCCATTGGTTACAGAGAACTGGCTCCGGATGTACAGATGTCAATATTCCAACCATTGGTTACAGAGAACTGGCTCCGGATGTACAGATGTCAATATTCCACCCATTGGTTACAGAGAACTGGCTCTGGATGCACAGATGTCAATATTCCACCCATTGGTTATGGAGAACTGGCTCTGGATGCACGGATGTCAATATTCCACCCATTGGTTACGGAGAACTGGCTCTGGATGCACAGATGTCAATATTCCACCCATTGGTTATGGAGAACTGGCTCCGGATGTACAGATGTCAATATTCCACCCATTGGTTATGGAGAACTGGCTCTGGATGAACAGATGTCAATATTCCACCCATTGGTTATGGAGAACTGGCTCTGGATGCACATATGTCAATATTCCACCCATTGGTTACGGAGAACTGGCTCTGGATGCACATATGTCAATATTCCACCCATTGGTTACGGAGAACTGGCTCTGGATGCACAGATGTCAATATTCCACCCATTGGTTACGGAGAACTGGCTCTGGATGCACATATGTCAATATTCCACCCATTGGTTACGGAGAACTGGCTCTGGATGCACATATGTCAATATTCCACCCATTGGTTACCAAGAACTGGTTGTTTGGGGGAAGAGCAAAGAGGACTTTGTTAACACCAGTGCAGAAGAACTGATCTACTGATTACATTGCTTAATCACTCATTTTATATGTGCACAATATCAGGACTAGACATTAACGGTTGTCTGCTTGCCCAGCACAGGTAAATGTCTCCTGCTTGCAAGTACTCATTGATATTTGCCAGTCCGATCAGGCAACCAAATTTGGCCATTAAATGCATTTATTTTTTAGTCATTTTACGACAATTTGGTCTTTAAATGATTAAAAATGAGTGGTGCATAGTAATTAACATTTATCAACATTCCCAATCAGTTTATGATCCACAATCAACAACTTTGTGTCATTGGATGCTTGGCTGCTTAATCGAATTATATTTCACCGAATGAACATTGAAAGCATTATTATCACGAGTGGTGTTTGCCACGAATGATAATAATAGCTTTATATGTTTATAAATGAATATTATTCAATCATTCACTTAAAACAAAGACATTTTTATTATATTTTAGGCTGAAAAGTGTTTTTATGATAGAAAATGATGCAACCACGCGCTAGAACGTCGTATTTAGACGACCATAAATGGCGTCAATAATGACGTCACCGACAGCCCGAAAACATTTGCGTTCACAATATTTCAACATGTGACGGCTAGGTACCACACAAGCAAATCACAAAACAGTGAGAAATAAAATGTGTTATAACATTGTTTTCAACCAGTGGATAAACACATTTTATTTCACTGATAAATTTCTATATTTCATTGGTTGGCATAAAATAAAATGTCAATTCCAGACGAAAAAATGGGGCAAATTTGTTTCCCATCAATTCGTAAAACTTAGTACCAGTATTTTAGTTTTGGTGCAATTGGCGGAAATCCTGAGAGAACAAACAAAGCCTTAACTGAAAATAAACAGAACTTGTAACACTACTTACATGGTTTCACCGGACTCTCCACATAATGAGAATGGTCATTGTAGGTCGGATCAACCTCCATTGGTTCATGACAAGAGGAGTCACTCGGGGATTCGGCATTCATTGACAAGAAACCCCAAAAGTCGTTATTGACATTATCCGTGTGCTCTGAAAAGAAAGAGCTTCATGTAAACTGTTTCCATCAATTAAATAAAGTAATATAGGGATTACTCGAGCATCGAAGATTGAAGAATCCTCACTCCCTAAAGATTGAAGAATCCTCTCTCTCCCTCTTCCTCTCTCTTGCCCTTCCACATCTCCCTCCATCTCACATCCCGCCAAACTGGAGGTGGACGGACAAATTTGTGGATTTTCAGTCAATTGAAGAGCAATAAATCTTGTGTTAATGGGCAGATCATCACATTTTTGTCATACATATTTATTTTAAGTTTCATAAATTTCCCCCATTTGGTTACCAAGAACTGGCCCTGGATGCACGTACATCAATATTCCAAGAACATCAATATTCCACTCATTTGTTACTGAGAACTGGCTCCGGATGCACATGGGCACATCAATATTCCACTCATTGGTTACCGAGAACTGGCTCCGGATGCACACGGGCACACCAATATTTCACTCATTGGTTACTGAGAACTGGCTCTGGATGCACACGGGCACATCAATATTCCACTCATTGGTTACTGAGAACTGGCTCTGGATGCACACGGGCACATCAATATTCCACTCATTGGTTACTGAGAACTGGCTCTGGATGCACACGGGCACATCAATATTCCACTCATTGGTTACTGAGAACTGGCCCTGGATGCACACGGGCACATCAATATTCCACTCATTGGTTACTGAGAACTGGCTGCGGATGCACATGGGTACATCAATATTCAACCCATTGGTTACTGAGAACTGGCTCTGGATGCACACTGGCACATCAATATTCCACTCATAGGTTACTGAGAACTGGCTCCGGATGCACACGGGCACATCAATATTCCACTCATAGGTTACTGAGAACTGGCTCTGGATGCACACGGGCACATCAATATTCCACTCATTGGTTACTGAGAACTGGCTCTGGATGCACACGGGCACATCAATATTCCATTCATTGGTTACTGAGAACTGGCTTCGGACGCACACGGGCACATCAATATTCCACTCATTGGTTAGTGAGAACTGGCTCCGGATGCACATCAATATTCCACTCATTGGTTAGTGAGAACTGGCTCCGGATGCACACCAATATTTCACTCATTGGTTACTGAGAACTGGCTCCGGATGCACACGGGCACATCAATATTCCACTCATAGGTTACTGAGAACTGGCCCTGGATACACATGGGCACATCAATATTCCACTCATTGGTTACCGAGAACTGGCTCCGGATGCACACGGGCACATCAATATTTCACTCATTGGTTACTGAGAACTGGCCCTGGATGCACACGGGCACATCAATATTCCACTCATTGGTTACTGAGAACTGGCCCTAGATGCACGTACATCAATATTCCAAGAACATCAATATTCCACTCATTGGTTACCGAGAACTGGCCCTGGATGCACATGGGCACATTAATATACTTGTGAACCACTCTACAGTTATATGCAGTCTTCACGAAACTTTGCCAGAGTTTGTCTGACACTGGTCAGACAAATGATTAAAATGCTCTTAAACTTTCAATATATTTTGTCTGACCGAAGGATTTTTTGTCTGACATGTCAGGCGGTCCTACGGATTTCGGGAAGACTGTATATGTGATTTATGCATTGCATTACCTGTGAACAACTCAACAGTTATATGTGATCTATGCATTGTATTACCTGTGAACCACTCTTCCATTATATGTGATCTATGCATTGCATTACCTGTGAACCACTCTTCCATTATATGTGATCTATGCATTGCATTACCTGTGAACCACTCTTCCATTATATGTGATCTATGCATTGCATTACCTGTGAACCACTCTTCCATTATATGTGAGCTATGCATTGTATTACCTGTGAACCTTTTCTCTACTGGTTGAGCAATCTTCTCTGTACTTTGTGATGTTGCTCCTATTTCAAAGCTGTGTTCACTGAAAATAATGTGGTAGCTACAGAAGTTGTAAAACATATTATACCCACTTATTGTGAAGTTATTCTAAAATTGTCTCAAAGTGGCTTCCCGTCTTATAAGCGAGAGATAAAATTTAAAACACTTAATTGATTGGTAATTCAGCAAACAGCTACATGTATATGATTTAACTGCAATATATTTAGGAATTAATATTTGCATGTCATTTTTTTATTTTTCTGGGTTGAATCGGAATTGTATGTGTCCCAAAACAAGGCCACCGCCTCAAGCGTGTCTCACCATGCGCGATTGACTGCATAAGTGTTTGCTCAGCAAAATAAAAATGTCTAGATTATGTTTTCTAACAAATTGCCAAATTTCAAGTTCAAGGTCAGTGATAGGGTGGGGCCTTACTGTTAGTGATGAGAATTTAGTCATCGAATGTGTATATGACTGCTTAAAAGCAATACCGTCCGTTGACTGGTTTTGAGAAATAATATGTTTGAGATTTTTTTGGATGTACATGTATTTATAAACATTTCTGAAATTGTAGTATATTTGGCCACATTTCAAGTTCAAGGTCACTGGTATGGTGGGAACTTACTGTGGGTGTATAGAATTAGTCATCAGATATGCATACAAAAAAGCAATAACTGACGGTTTTTGAGAAATGATATATGATAATGTTTATGCATAAATCATTTCTGAAATCCGACTATTTCTGGCCAAATAATAAGTTAGTTCTAGGTCACTGGAAGGTTGTGGGCTTACTGTGGATGCAGAAAATTAGTCCTTGGGTGTGTATGCAAACCTATAAAACAGTAACGTTTGAGCTTTACTTGATGCATGAATACATTCAGACTATTTTGGCCAAATATCACGTTCAATGTCACTCACTGGTAAGGTGGGGACTTACTGTTGATGTAATGGATTGGTCCTCGGATGTGTATAAATATTAGGTAGGTACTGGTATCTACAACTTAAGTATTAGGTAGGTACTGGTACTTAAATAAAACAACTCACTCTGGCAAACACCGTACCATCTGACGTACTTCCCGGTCTGAGGAACTGGGTCGCATTGGTGAGAAGCGAGCGCGCTAACCACTGCGCTAATCGGACAGCCAAGTATTAGGTAGATACATGTACTTACAACTTAAGTATTACCGGTAGGTACACAAACACTGACTTATCATGATGATATAATAGAACATTTTAAAAATGTGGAAGTTACAGATCTTCACTTGAAAGGTCTAAAAAGTGGCATAAGATAATGAACATAAAACACTGAGAGCAAAATAAACACAAGAGTGCCACCGATAAGAGGAGTGTAAAAACAAATAGCACATATAATCTGATTTGGGGGAAACTGATCAGTAATGTCATCACAATAAAAATACACATGCAAACATCATACACCGAACTGGACAGGTAACTGGGCACAACGAACTGGACAGGTAACTAAGCACAACGAACTGGACAGGTAACTGAGCACAACGAACTGGACAGGTAACTGGGCACAACGAACTGGACAGGTAACTAAGCACAACGAACTGGACAGATAACTGAGCACAACGAACTGGACAGGTAACTGAGCACAACGAACTGGACAGGTAACTGGGCACAACGAACTGGACAGTATAAGCCACAACCTTTCCCAGTTAACTACCACCACACTCGGACAGGTACTAGCAACACGTACTTGACATTTAAACTAATCCCACCAATCTGGCCATGTACTTGAGCACACGAACTGCCAGGTACCTTGAGCACACCGAACTGGACAGGTAACTGAGCCAATTGAATTGGCCAGGTACCTTAGCGACCACCCACTGGACAGGTAACTGACACAACAACCTGGACCTGTAACTGAGCACACGAACTGGACCAGGTAACATACACCACAACTTCCATGTCTGAGCACAACGAACTTACAGTACAAGCACAACAAACTGGCACAGGTACTGAGCGACACCAAACTGGACAGTAACTGAGCACAACAACTGGTCAGGTACTGAGCACAACGAACTGGGGGGGACAGTTAAACTTGGCACAACGAACTGGACAGTACGAGCACAACGAACTGGACAGGTAACTGAGCACAACGAACTGGACAGGTAACTGAGCACAACGAACTGGACAGGTAAACTGAGCACAACGAACTGGACAGGTAACTGAGCACAACGAACTGGACAGGTAACTGAGCACAATGAACTGGACAGGTAACTGAGCACAACGAACTGGACAGGTAACTGAGCACAACGAACTGGACAGGTAAACTGAGCACAACGAACTGGACAGGTAAACTGAGCACAAAATATAAGGAATAGTAAATATCTGTTGTACAATATGTGATTTATCTATGACGAGTAACGGGCAACATGCATATATAAACAAAGCATTGACAATAATAATAAAGCAGTGACTATAATGTTAAAGCATTGACTATACTGTTAAAGCATTGACTATACTGTTAAAGCATTGACTATAATGTTAAAGCATTGACTATAATGTTAAAGCATTGACTATAATGTTAAAGCATTGCTATAATGATAAAGCGTTGATTATAATGTTAAAGCAGTGCTATAATGATAAAGCGTTGATTATAATGTTAAAGCATTGACAATAATGTTAAAGCATTGACTATAATGATAAAGCGTTGATTATAATGTTAAAGCAGTGCTATAATGATAAAGCATTGACTATAATGATAAATCGTTGATTATAATGATAAAGCGTTGATTATAATGTTAAAGCATTGACAATAATGTTAAAGCATTGACTATAAATGATAAAGCGTTGATTATAATGATAAAGCGTTGATTATAATGTTAAAGCATTGACAATAATGTTAAAGCATTGACAATAATGTTAATGCATTGACTATACTGTTAAAGCATTGACTATAATGATAAAGCAGTGACTATAATGATAAAGCATTGATTATAATGTTAAAGCAGTGACTATACTGTTAAAGCATAGACTATAATGTTAAAGCATTGACCATAATGTTAAAGCATTGACTATAATGATAAAGCAGTGACTATAATGATAAAACATTGACAATAATGTTAAAGCATTGAAAATACTGTTAAAGCATTGACTATACTGTTAAAGCATTGATTATAATGTTAAAGCATTGATTATAATGTTAAAGCATTGACTATAATGTTAAAGCATTGATTATAATGTTAAAGCATTGACTATACTGTTAAAGCATTGACTATACTGTTAAAGCATTGACTATACTGTTAAAGCATTGACTATAATGTTAAAGCATTGACAATACTGTTAAAGCATTGACTATAATGTTAAAGCATTGACTATAATGTTAAAGCATTGACTATAATGATAAAGCAGTGACTATAATGATAAAACATTGACAATAATGTTAAAGCATTGACTATACTGTTAAAGCATTGACTATAATGATAAAGCATTGACTATACTGTTAAAGCATTGACTATAATGATAAAGCAGTGACTATAATGATAAAGCGTTGATTATACTGTTAAAGCATTGACAATAATGTTAATGCATTGACTATACTGTTAAAGCATTGACTATAATGATAAAGCGTTGATTATACTGTTAAAGCATTGACAATAATGTTAATGCATTGACTATACTGTTAAAGCATTGACTATAATGATAAAGCAGTGACTAGAATGATAAAGCATTGACTATAATGATAAAGCATTGACTATAATGTTAAAGCATTGACTATACTGTTAAAGCATTGACTATAATGTTAAAGCATTGACCATACTGTTAAAGCAGTGACTATAATGATAAAGCATTGACTATAATGATAAAGCGTTGATTATACTGTTAAAGCATTGACAATACTGTTAATGCATTGACTATACTGTTAAAGCATTGACTATAATGATAAAGCAGTGACTATAATGATAAAGCGTTGATTATAATGTTAAAGCATTGACAATAATGTTAAAGCATTGACTATAATGATAAAGCGTTGATTATAATGATAACGCGTTGATTATAATGTTAAAGCATTGAAAATAATGTTAAAGCATTGACTATAATGATAAAGCGTTGATTATAATAATAAAGCGTTGATTATAATGTTAAAGCAGTGACTATAATGTTAAAGCATTGACTATAATGTTAAAGCAGTGACTATAATGATAAAGCGTTGATTATAATGTTAAAGCATTGACTATACTGTTAAAGCATTGACTATAATGTTAAAGCATTGACTATACTGTTAAAGCATTGACTATAATGTTAAAGCATTGACTATAATGATAAAGCAGTGACTATAATGATAAAACATTGACAATAATGATAAAGCATTGACTATACTGTGAAAGCATTGACTATATTGTTAAAGCATTGACTATAATGTTAAAGCAGTGATTATAATGATAAAACATTGACTATAATGATAAAGCGTTGATTATACTGTTAAAGCATTGACAATAATGTTAATGCATTGACTATACTGTTAAAGCATTGACTATAATGATAAAGCAGTGACTATAATGATAAAGCGTTGATTATAATGTTAAAGCATTGACTATACTATTAAAGCATTGACTATAATGATAAAGCAGTGACTATACTGATAAAGCATTGACTATAATGATAAAGCGTTGATTATACTGTTAAAGCATTGACAATAATGTTAATGCATTGACTATACTGTTAAAGCATTGACTATAATGATAAAGCAGTGACTATAATGATAAAGCGTTGATTATAATGTTAAAGCATTGACTATAATGTTAAAGCAGTGACTATAATGATAAAGCGTTGATTATAATGTTACAGCAGTGCTATAATGATAAAGCGTTGATTATAATGTTAAAGCATTGACAATAATGTTAAAGCATTGACTATAATGATAAAGCGTTGATTATAATGATAAAGCATTGATTATAAGTTAAAGCATTGACAATAATGTAAAGCATTGACTATAATGATAAAGCGTTGATTATAATGTTAAAGCGTTGATATAATGTTAAAGCATTGACTATAATGTTAAAGCGTTGATTATAATGTTAAAGCAGTGCTATAATGTAAAGCGTTGATTATATTGTTAAAGCATTGACAATAATGTTAAAGCATTGACTATAATGATAAAGCGTTGATTATAATGATAAAGCATTGACTATAATGTTAAAGCATTGACAATAATGTTAAAGCATTGACTATAATGATAAAGCGTTGATTATAATGATAAAGCGTTGACTATAATGTTAAAGCATTGACAATAATGTTAAAGCATTGACTATAATGTTAAAGCATTGACAATAATGTTAAAGCATTGACTATAATGATAAAGCAGTGACTATAATGATAAAGCATTGACTAAAATGATAAAGCGTTGATTATACTGTTAAAGCATTGACAATAATGTTAATGCATTGACAATAATGTTAATGCATTGACTATACTGTTAAAGCATTGACTATAATGATAAAGCAGTGACTATAATGATAAAGCGTTGATTATAATGTTAAAGCATTGACTATGCTGTTAAAGCATTGACTATAATGATAAAGCAGTGACTATACTGATAAAGCATTGACTATAATGATAAAGCGTTGATTATACTGTTAAAGCATTGACAATAATGTTAATGCATTGACTATACTGTTAAAGCATTGACTATAATAATAAATCAGTGACTATAATGATAAAGCGTTGATTATAATGTTAAAGCATTGACTATAATGTTAAAGCATTGACTATACTGTTAAAGCATTGACTATAATGTTAAAGCATTGAATATACTATTAAAGCATTGACTATAATGATAAAGCAGTGACTATACTGATAAAGCATTGACTATAATGATAAAGCGTTGATTATACTGTTAAAGCATTGACAATAATGTTAATGCATTGACTATACTGTTAAAGCTTGACTATATGATAAAGCAGTGACTATAATGATAAAGCGTTGATTATAATGTTAAAGCTTGACTATAATGTTAAAGCAGTGACTATAATGATAAAGCGTTGATTATAATGTTACAGCAGTGCTATAATGATAAAGCGTTGATTATATTGTTAAAGCATTGACAATAATGTTAAAGCATTGACTATAATGATAAAGCGTTGATTATAATGATAAAGCATTGATTATAATGTTAAAGCATTGACAATAATGTTAAAGCATTGACTATAATGATAAAGCGTTGATTATAATGATAAAGCGTTGATTATATGTTAAGCATTGACAATAATTAAAGCATGACTATAATGTTAAAGCATTGACAATAATGTTAAGCATTGCTATAATGATAAAGCAGTGACTATCTGATAAAGCATTGCAAATGATAAAGCGTTGATTATACTGTTAAAGCATTGACATAATGTTAATGCTGACATAATGTAATGCATTGACTATACTGTTAAAGCATTGACTATAATGATAAGCAGTGACTATAATGATAAAGCGTGATTATAATGTTAAAGCATTGACTATGCTGTTAAAGCATTGATATAATGTAAAGCAGTGACTAACTGATAAAGCATTGACTATAATGTAAAGCGTTGATTATACTGTAAGCATTGACAATAATGTTATGCATTGACTATACTGTTAAAGCATTGACTATAATAATAAATCAGTGACTATAATGATAAAGCGTTGATTATAATGTTAAAGCATTGACTATAATGTTAAAGCATTGACTATACTGTTAAAGCATTGACTATAATGTTAAAGCATTGACTATACTGTTAAAGCAGTGACTATAATGATAAAGCGTTGATTATAATGTTAAAGCATTGACTATACTGTTAAAGCATTGACTATAATGATAAAGCGTTGATTATACTGTTAAAGCATTGACAATACTGTTAATGCATTGACTATACTGTTAAAGCATTGACTATAATGATAAAGCAGTGACTATAATGATAAAGCGTTGATTATAATGTTAAAGCAGTGACAATAATGTTAAAGCATTGACTATAATGATAAAGCGTTGATTATAATGTTAAAGCATTGACAATAATGTTAAAGCATTGACTATAATGATAAAGGAGTGACTATAATGTTAAAGCATTGACTATAATGTTAAAGCAGTGACTATAATGATAAAGCGTTGATTATAATGTTAAAGCATTGACTATACTGTTAAAGCATTGACTATAATGTTAAAGCATTGACTATACTGTTAAAGCATTGACTATAATGTTAAAGCATTGACTATAATGATAAAGCAGTGACTATAATGATAAAACATTGACAATAATGATAAAGCATTGACTATACTGTTAAAGCATTGACTATAATGTTAAAGCATTGACTATAATGTTAAAGCAGTGATTATAATGATAAAACATTGACTATAATGATAAAGCGTTGATTATACTGTTAAAGCATTGACTATAATGTTAAAGCATTGACTATACTGTTAAAGCAGTGACTATAATGATAAAGCATTGATTATAATGTTAAAGCAGTGCTATAATGATAAAGCGTTGATTATAATGATAAAGCAGTGACTATACTGATAAAGCATTGACTATAATGATAAAGCGTTGATTATACTGTTAAAGCATTGACAATACTGTTAATGCATTGACTATACTGTTAAAGCATTGACTATAATGATAAAGCAGTGACTATAATGATAAAGCGTTGATTATAATGTTAAAGCATTCACAATAATGTTAAAGCATTGACTATAATGATAAAGCGTTGATTATAATGATAAAGCGTTGATTATAATGTTAAAGCATTGAAAATAATGTTAAAGCATTGACTATAATGATAAAGCGTTGATTATAATGTTAAAGCATTGACAATAATGTTAAAGCATTGACTATAATGATAAAGCAGTGACTATAATGTTAAAGCATTGACTATAATGATAAAGCGTTGATTATAATGTTAAAGCATTGACTATACTGTTAAAGCATTGACTATAATGTTAAAGCATTGACTATACTGTTAAAGCATTGACTATAATGTTAAAGCATTGACTATAATGATAAAGCAGTGACTATAATGATAAAACATTGACAATAATGATAAAGCATTGACTATACTGTTAAAGCATTGACAATAATGTTAAAGCATTGACTATAATGTTAAAGCAGTGATTATAATGATAAAACATTGACTATAATGATAAAGCGTTGATTATACTGTTAAAGCATTGACAATAATGTTAATGCATTGACTATACTGTTAAAGCATTGACTATAATGATAAAGCAGTGACTATAATGATAAAGCGTTGATTATAATGTTAAAGCATTGACTATACTATTAAAGCATTGACTATAATGATAAAGCATGACTATACTGATAAAGCATTGATATAATGATAAAGCGTTGATTATACTGTTAAACATTGACAATAATGTTAATGCATTGACTATACTGTTAAAGCATTGACTATAATCATAAAGCAGTGACTATAATGATAAAGCGTTGATTATAATGTTAAAGCATTGACTATAATGTTAAAGCAGTGACTATAATGATAAAGCGTTGATTATAATGTTAAAGCAGTGCTATAATGATAAAGCGTTGATTATAATGTTAAAGCATTGACAATAATGTTAAAGCATTGACTATAATGATAAAGCGTTGATTATAATGGTAAAGCATTGATTATAATGTTAAAGCATTGACAATAATGTTAAAGCATTGACTATAATGATAAAGCGTTGATTATAATGATAAAGCGTTGATTATAATGTTAAAGCATTGACAATAATGTTAAAGCATTGACTATAATGTGAAAGCAGTGACTATAATGTTAAAGCAGTGACTATAATGATAAAGCAGTGACTATAATGTTAAAGCAGTGACTATAATGTTAAAGCATTGACTATAATGTGAAAGCAGTGACCATAATGTTAAAGCAGTGACTATAATGTTAAAGCAGTGACTATAATGTTAAAGCATTGACTATAATGATAAAGCATTGATTATAATGTTAAATCATTGACTATAATGATAAAGCATTGACTATAATGTTAAAGCAGTGACTATAATGATAAAGTAGTGATTAAACTATTAAAGAAGCGTCTATAATGTTAAAGCATTGACTATAATGATAAAGCAGTTACTATAATGTTAAAGCAGCAATTATAATGATAAAGCAGTGATTCTAATGATAAAGCAGTGACTATAATGATAAAGTAGTGACTATACTGTTAAAGAAGGGTCTATAATGTTAAAGCATTGACTA
Source organism: Archivesica marissinica (assembly GCA_014843695.1). Taxonomy (NCBI): domain Eukaryota; kingdom Metazoa; phylum Mollusca; class Bivalvia; order Venerida; family Vesicomyidae; genus Archivesica; species Archivesica marissinica. Next base: position 45,667,422 of record CM026398.1, on the reverse strand, counting down.
TAATGTTAAAGCAGCGACTATGATGTTAAAGCAGTGACTATACTGATAAAGCAGTTACTATAATGTTAAAGCAGCAATTATAATGATAAAGCAGTGATTCTAATGATAAAGCAGTGACTATACTGTTAAAGCAATCACAATAATGTTAAAGCAGTGACTATGTTAAAGCAGTGACTATAATGATAAAGCAGTGCTATAATGATAAAGCAGTGACTATAATGTTAACGCAGTGACTATGATGATAAAGCAGTGATTCTACTGTTAAAGAAGCATCTATAATGTTAAAGCATTGACTATAATGATAAAGCAGTTACTATAATGTTAAAGCAGCAATTATAATGATAAAGCAGTGACCATAATGATAAGGTAGTGACTATACTGTTAAAGAAGGGACTATAATGTTAAAGCAGTGACTATAATGATAAAGCAGTTAATATAATGTTAAACCAGCAATTATAATGATAAAGCAGTGATTCTAATGATAAAGCAGTGACTATACTGTTAAAGCAATGACAATAATGTTAAAGCAGTGACTATGTTAAAGCAGTGACTATAATGATAAAGCAGTGCTATAATGATAAAGCAGTGACTATAATGTTAAAGCAGTGACTATAATGATAAAGCAGTGATTCTACTGTTAAAGCAGTGCTATAATGATAAAGCAGTGACTATAATGTTAAAGCAGTGACTATAATGTTAAAGCATTGACTATAATGATAAAGCAGTGACTATAATGATAAAGCAGTGACTATAATGTTAAAGCAGTGACTATAATGATAAAGCAGTGACTATAATGTTAAAGCAGTGACTATAATGATAAAGCAGTGACTATAATGTTAAAGCAGTGACAATAACGATAAAGCGTTGACTATAACGATAAAGCATTGACTATACTGTTAAAGCAGTGACTATAATGATAAAGCGTTGACTATAACGATAAAGCATTGACTATACTGTTAAAGCAGTGACTATAATGTTAAAGCAGTGACTATAATGATAAAGCAGTGACTATAATGATAAAGCAGTGACTATAATGTTAAAGCATTGGCTATACTGTTAAAGCATTGACAATAATGTTAATGCATTGACTATACTGTTAAAGCATTGACTATAATGATAAAGCAGTGACTATAATGATAAAGCGTTGATCATAATGTTAAAGCATTGACTATACTGTTAAAGCATTGACTATAATGTTAAAGCATTGACTATACTGTTAAAGCATTGACTATAATGTTAAAGCATTGACTATAATGATAAAGCAGTGACTATAATGATAAAACATTGACAATAATGTTAAAGCATTGATTATACTGTTAAAGCATTGACTATAATGATAAAGCATTGACTATAATGTTAATGCATTGACTATACTGTTAAAGCATTGACTATAATGTTTATGCATTGACTATACTGTTAAAGCATTGACTATAATGTTTATGCATTGACTATACTGTTAAAGCATTTACTATAATGTTAATGCATTGACTATACTGTTAAAGCATTGACTATAATGTTAAAGCATTGACTATAATGATAAAGCAGTGACTATAATGATAAAACATTGACAATAATGTTAAAGCAGTGATTATAATGATAAAACATTGACAATAATGTTAAAGCAGTGACTATAATGATAAAGCAGTGACTATACTGTTAAGGCTGTGACAATAACGATAAAGCATTGACTATAATGATAAAGCAGTGACTATAATGTTAAAGCATTGACTATACTGTTAAAGCATTGACTATAATGTTAAAGCATTGACTATACTGTTAAAGCAGTGACTATAATGATAAAGCATTGATTATAATGTTAAAGCAGTGCTATAATGATAAAGCGTTGATTATAATGATAAAGCAGTGACTATACTGATAAAGCATTGACTATAATGATAAAGCGTTGATTATACTGTTAAAGCATTGACAATACTGTTAATGCATTGACTATACTGTTAAAGCATTGACTATAATGATAAAGCAGTGACTATAATGATAAAGCGTTGATTATAATGTTAAAGCATTGACTATACTGTTAAAGCATTGACTATAATGTTAAAGCATTGACTATACTGTTAAAGCATTGACTATAATGTTAAAGCATTGACTATAATGATAAAGCAGTGACTATAATGATAAAACATTGACAATAATGATAAAGCATTGACTATACTGTTAAATCATTGACTATAATGTTAAAGCATTGACTATAATGTTAAAGCAGTGATTATAATGATAAAACATTGACTATAATGAAAAAGCGTTGATTATACTGTTAAAGCATTGACAATAATGTTAATTCATTGACTATACGGTTAAAGCATTGACTATAATGATAAAGCAGTGACTATAATGATAAAGCGTTGATTATAATGTTAAAGCATTGACTATAATGTTAAAGCAGTGACTATAATGATAAAGCGTTGATTATAATGTTAAAGCAGTGCTATAATGATAAAGCGTTGATTATAATGTTAAAGCATTGACAGTAATGTTAAAGCATTGACTATAATGATAAAGCGTTGATTATAATGATAAAGCGTTGATTATAATGTTAAAGTATTGACAATAATGTTAAAGCATTGACTATAATGATAAAGCATTGACTATAATGATAAAGCAGTGACTATAATGATAAAACATTGACAATAATGTTAAAGCATTGATTATACTGTTAAAGCATTGACTATAATGTTAAAGCATTGATTATAATGTTAATGCATTGACTATACTGTTAAAGCATTGACTATAATGTTTATGCATTGACTATACTGTTAAAGCATTGACTATAATGTTTATGCATTGACTATACTGTTAAAGCATTTACTATAATGTTAATGCATTGACTATACTGTTAAAGCATTGACTATAATGTTAAAGCATTGACTATAATGATAAAGCAGTGACTATAATGATAAAACATTGACAATAATGTTAAAGCAGTGATTATAATGATAAAACATTGACAATAATGTTAAAGCAGTGACTATAATGATAAAGCAGTGACTATAATGTTAAAGCATTGACCTTAATGTTAAAGCATTGACTATTATGTGAAAGCAGTGACTATAATGTTAAAGCAGTGACTATAATGATAAAGCAGTGACTATAATGTTAAAGCATTGACTATAATGTGAAAGCAGTGACTATAATGTTAAAGCAGTGACTATAATGTTAAAGCAGTGACTATAATGTTAAAGCAATGCCTATAATGATAAAGCATTGATTATAATGTTAAAGCAGTGACTATAATGATAAAGTAGTGATTATACTGTTAAAGAAGCGTCTATAATGTTAAAGCATTGACTATAATGATAAAGCAGTTACTATAATGTTAAAGCAGCAATTATAATGATAAAGCAGTGATTCTAATGATAAAGCAGTGGCTATAATGATAAAGTAGTGACTATACTGTTAAAGAAGGGTCTATAATGTTAAAGCATTGACTATAATGTTAAAGCAGCGACTATGATGTTAAAGCAGTGACTATACTGATAAAGCAGTTACTATAATGTTAAAGCAGCAATTATAATGATAAAGCAGTGATTCTAATGATAAAGCAGTGACTATACTGTTAAAGCAATGACAATAATGTTAAAGCAGTGACTATGTTAAAGCAGTGACTATAATGATAAAGCAGTGCTATGATGATAAAGCAGTGACTATAATGTTAAAGCAGTGACTATAATGATAAAGCAGTGATTCTACTGTTAAAGAAGCATCTATAATGTTAAAGCATTGACTATAATGATAAAGCAGTTACTATAATGTTAAAGCAGCAATTATAATGATAAAGCAGTGACTATAATGATAAAGTAGTGACTATACTGTTAAAGAAGGGACTATAATGTTAAAGCATTGACTATAATGTTAAAGCAGCGACTATAATGTTAAAGCAGTGACTATAATGATAAAGCAGTTACTATAATGTTAAAGCAGCAATTATAATGATAAGGCAGTGATTCTAATGATAAAGCAGTGACTATACTGTTAAAGCAATGACAATAATGTTAAAGCAGTGACTATTTTAAAGCAGTGACTATAATGATAAAGCAGTGCTATAATGATAAAGCAGTGACTATAATGTTAAAGCAGTGACTATAATGATAAAGCAGTGTTTCTACTGTTAAAGCAGTGCTATAATGATAAAGCAGTGACTATAATGTTAAAGCAGTGACTATAATGTTAAAGCACTGACTATAATGATAAAGCAGTGACTATAATGATAAAGCAGTGACTATAATGTTAAAGCAGTGACTATAATGATAAAGCAGTGACTATAATGTTAAAGCAGTCACTATAATGATAAAGCAGTGACTATAATGTTAAAGCAGTGACAATAACGATAAAGCGTTGACTATAACGATAAAGCATTGACTATACTGTTAAAGCAGTGACTATAATGATAAAGCGTTGACTATAACGATAAAGCATTGACTATACTGTTACAGCAGTGACTATAATGATAAAGCAGTGACTATAATGATAAACAGTGACTATAATGATAAAACAGTGACTATAATGTTAAAGCAGTGACAATAACGATAAAGCATTGACAATACTGTTAAAGCATTGACTATAATGTTAAAGCATTGACTATAATGATAAAGCAGTGACTATAATGATAAAACATTGACAATAATGTTAAAGCATTGACTATACTGTTAAAGCATTGACTATAATGTTAAAGCATTGACTATAATGTTAATGCATTGACTATACTGTTAAAGCATTGACTATAATGTTAAAGCATTGACTATAATGTTAATGCATTGACTATACTGTTAAAGCATTGACTATAATGTTTATGCATTGACTATACTGTTAAAGCATTGACGATAATGTTAATGCATTGACTATACTGTTAAAGCATTGACTATAATGTTAAAGCATTGACTATAATGATAAAGCAGTGACTATAATGATAAAACATTGACAATAATGTTAAAGCAGTGACTATAATGATAAAGCAGTGACTATACTGTTAAGGTTGTGACTATAACGATAAAGCATTGACTATAATGATAAAGCAGTGACTATAATGTTAAAGTAGTGACTATAATGTTAAAGCATTGACTATAATGATAAAGCAGTGACTATAATGTTAAAGCAGTGACTATAATGTTAAAACATTGACTATAATGTTAAAGCAGTGACTATAATGTTAAAGCAGTGACTATAATGTTAAAGCATTGACTATAATGTTAAAGCAGTGACTATAATGTTAAAGCATTGACTATAATGTTAAAGTATTGACTATAATGTTAAAGCATTGACTATAATGTTAAAGCAGTGATTATACTGATAAAACATTGACAATAATGTTAAAGCAGTGACTATAATGTTAAAGCAGTGACTATAATGTTAAAGCATTGACTATAATGTTAAAGCATTGACTATTATGTTAAAGCAGTGATTATAATGGTAAAACATTGACAATAATGTTAAAGCAGTGACTATAATGTTAAAGCAGTGACTATAATGATAAAGCAGTGACTATACTGTTAAGGCTGTGACTATAACGATAAAGCATTGACTATAATGATAAAGCAGTGACTATAATGTTAAATCAGTGACTATAATGTTAAAGCATTGACTATAATGATAAAGCAGTGACTATAATGTTAAAGCAGTGACTATAATGATAAAGCAGTGACTATAATGTTAAAGCAGTGACTATAATGTTAAAGCAGTGACTATAATGTTAAAGCAGTGACTATAATGTTAAAGCAGTGACTATAATGTTAAAGCAGTGACTATAATTTTAAAGCAGAGACTATAATGTTAAAGCATTGACTATAATGTTAAAGCATTGACTATAACGATAAGGCATTGACTATAATGTTAAAGCATTGACTATAACGATAAAGCATTGACTATAATGTTAAAGCAGTGACTATAATGTTAAAGCAGTGACTATAATGATAAAGCAGTGATTCTACTGTTAAAGCAGTGCTATAATGATAAAGCAGTGACTATACTGTTAAGGCTGTGACTATAATGTTAAAGCAGTGACTATTATGATAAAGCAGTGACTATAATGATAAAGCAGTGACTATAATGTTAAAGCAGTGACTATAATGTTAAAGCAGTGACTATAATGTTAAAACAGTGACTATAATGTTAAAGCAGAGACTATAATGTTAAAGCATTGACTATAATGTTAAAGCATTGACTATAACGATAAGGCATTGACTATAATGTTAAAGCATTGACTATAACGATAAAGCATTGACTATAATGTTAAAGCAGTGACTATAATGTTAAAGCAGTGACTATAATGTTAAAGCATTGATTATAACGATAAAGCATTGACTATAATGTTAAAGCATTGACTATAATGTTAAAGCAGTGACTATAATGTTAAAGCAGTGACTATAATGATAAAGCATTGATTATAATGTTAAATCATTGACTATAATGATAAAGCAATGACTATAATGTTAAAGCAGTGACTATAATGATAAAGTAGTGACTATACTGTTAAAGAAGCATCTATAATGTTAAAGCATTGACTATAATGATAAAGCAGTTACTATAATGTTAAAGCAGCAATTATAATTATAAAGCAGTGACTATAATGATAAAGTAGTGACCATACTGTTAAAGAATGGACTATAATGTTAAAGCATTGACTATAATGTTAAAGCAGCTACTATAATGTTAAAGCAGTGACTATAATGTTAAAGCAGTGACTATAATGATAAAGCAGTGACTATAATGATAAAGCAGTGACTATAATGTTAAAGCAGTGACTATAATGATAAAGCAGTGATTCTACTGTTAAAGCAGTGCTATAATGATAAAGCAGTGACTATAACGATAAAGCATTGACTATAATGTTAAAGCATTGACTATACTGTTAAAGCAGTGACTATAACGATACAGCATTGACTATAATGTTAAAGCATTGACTATAACGATAAAGCATTGACTATAATGTTAAAGCATTGACTATAACGATAAAGCATTGACTATAATGTTAAAGCAGTGACTATACTCTTAAGGCTGTGACTATACTGTTAAGGCTGTGACTATACTGTTAAGGCAGTGACTATAATGATAAAGCAGTGACTATAATGATAAAGCAGTGACTATAACGATAAAGCATTGACTATAATGTTATAGCATTGACTATAACGATAAAGCATTGACTATAATGTTAAAGCATTGACTATACTGTTAAAGCAGTGACTATAACGATAAAGCATTGACTATAATGTTAAAGCATTGACTATAACGATAAAGCATTGACTATAATGTTAAAGCATTGACTATAACGATAAAGCATTGACTATAATGTTAAAGCATTGACTATAACGATAAAGCATTGACTATAATGTTAAAGCATTGACTATAACGATAAAGCATTGACTATAATGTTAAAGCATTGACTATAACGATAAAGCATTGACTATAATGTTAAAGCATTGACTATAATGATAAAGCATTGACTATAATGTTAAAGCATTGACTATAATGATAAAGCATTGACTATAATGTTAAAGCATTGACTATAATGATAAAGCATTGACTATAATGATAAAGCATTGACTATAATGTTAAAGCATTGACTATAATGATAAAGCATTGACTATAATGTTAAAGCATTGACTATAATGTTAAAGCAGTGACTATAATGTTAAAGCAGTGACTATAATGTTAAAGCAGTGACTATAATGATAAAGCAGTGACTATAATGATAAAGCAGTGACTATAATGTTAAAGCAGTGACTATAATGTTAAAGCATTGACTATAATGTTAAAGCAGTGACTATAATGTTAAAGCAGTGACTATAATGTTAAAGCAGTGCTATAATGTTAAAGCAGTGACTATAATGTTAAAGCAGTACTATAATGTTAAAGCAGTGACTATAATGTTAAAGCAGTGACTATAATGTTAAAGCAGTGACTATAATGTTAAAGCAGTGCTATAATGTTAAAGCAGTGACTATAATGTTAAAGCAACGATTACAAACATAAAGCAACTTAAGAACAAAACATACAGGAGCAGATCTTACCATCCCAGGCATTAATTAGGATTTTAATTTGAGATAAATTTGCTTCATCACTAAGATGTAATGGCAGAGAATTGCACAGTTTTGGTGGATGGGAAAGATCTACTACTATAGTGTGTAGGTTTTACCTGTCGTATGATGGGCTTATGTGAAAACCTAAAATTATAACAAAACAACTCTGTCCTTAATAGTAACAAAAAGACAGTCCAAGAAACAATCATATCCCCGAGAGACAGCAATATCCCTTAGAGAGACAGCAATACCCCCCCAAGAGACAGCAATATCCCCCGAGAGACAGCAATATCCCCCGAGAGACAGCAATATCCCCCCGAGAGACAGCAATATCCCCCCGAGAGACAGCAATATCCCCCCTGAGAGACAGCAATATCCCCAAGAGACAGCAATATCCCCCCGAGAGACAGCAATATCTCCTCCGAGAGACAGCAATATCCCCCCGAGAGACAGCAATATCCCCCCCGAGACAGCAATATCCCCCGAGAGACAGCAATATCCCCAAGAGACAGCAATATCCCCCGAGAGATAGCAATATCCCCCCGAGAGACAGCAATATATGTCATAAATGTGACATTATTCTTGAACCAACATGGCTAAATTCTGCATGAAAATAGCCATATTAACACAGGCTTTAAATGTGACATTATTCTTGAACCAACATGGCTAAATTCTGCATGAAAATAACCATATTAACACAGGCTTTAAATGTGACATTATTCTTGAACCAACATGGCTAAATTCTGCATGAAAATAACCATATTAACACATGTTCTAAATGTGACATTATTCTTGAACCAACATGGCTAAATTCTGCATGAAAATAGCCATATTAACACAGGCTTTAAATGTGACATTATTCTTGAACCAACATGGCTAAATTCTGCATGAAAATAACCATATTAACACAGGCTTTAAATGTGACATTATTCTTGAACCAACATGGCTAAATTCTGCATGAAAATAACCATATTAACACATGTTCTAAATGTGACATTATTCTTGAACCAACATGGCTAAATTCTGCATGAAAATAGCCATATTAACACAGGCTTTAAATGTGACATTATTCTTGAACCAACATGGCTAAATTCTGCATGAAAATAACCATATTAACACATGTTCTAAATGTGACATTATCCTTGAACCAACATGGCTAAATTCTGCATGAAAATAACCATATTAACACATGTTCTAAATGTGACATTATCCTTGAACCAACATGGCTAAATTCTGCATGAAAATAGCCATCTTGACACATGTTCTAAATGTGACATTATCCTTGAACCAACATAGTTACATTCTGCATGAAAATAAAACACATGTTCTAAATGTGACATTATCCTTGAACCGAATTGTCTGAAACATGCGCTCTGCACATCTTCTCGATACAGGTAACATTTGTGGCCATGTAATTTTAAAATTACTCCAGTGGTTGAAGAGGTATTATATGGAAAGCGGACACAAATTTGTTGTGGACGGACATGGAGTAAAGACTATTATGCTTCTCATTTGGCGGAGGGGAGAAAGGTCAAATCATAGTCAAATATTATGTATGGTACCTCATTTCCATTTGTTCTCTGGTAGATCTACCAAGAGTACACCTGTCCTCTTGAAGAGTATTATATCTCCAGCTATTTAAACTGAAATAAACAAAATACAGGTCATGTTATGATAGGATGTATTGTGAATTACTACAAAACTGACACAGCTTTTGTTAAAGAATTTTATAGCATTAAAATATATCCTTATTTGTATTTGAACTAATAAGAAATATTAATCGTCATCATGTACATGTTAAACTGGATGCAAACACGCTCGGCTAAACATCATCATGTACATGTTAAACTGGATGCAAACACGCTCGGCTAAACATCATCATGTACATGTTAAACTACATGCAAACATGCTCGACCAATCATATTCATGTACATGTTAAACTGCATGCAAACATGCTCGACCAATCATCATCATCATCATGTACATGTTAAACTGGATGCAAACATGCTCGGCTAATCATCATCATGTACATGTTAAACTACATGCAAACACGCTCGACCAATCATCATCATGTACATGTTAAACTACATGCAAACATGCTCGACCAATCATCTTCATGTACATGTTAAACTGGATGCAAACATGCTTGACCAATCATCATCATGTACATGTTAAACTACATGCAAACATGCTCGACCAATCATCTTCATGTACATGTTAAACTGGATGCAAACATGCTTGACCAATCATCATCATGTACATGTTAAACTATATGCAAACATGCTCGACCAATCATCATCATGTACATGTTAAACTATATGCAAACATGCTCGACCAATCATCATCATGTACATGTTAAACTATATGCAAACATGCTCGACCAATCATCATCATGTACATGTTAAACTATATGCAAACATGCTCGACCAATCATCTTCATGTACATGTTAAACAACATGCAAACATGCTCGACCAATCATCATCATGTACATGTTAAACTACATGCAAACACGCTCGGCTAAACATCATCATGTACATGTTAAACTACATGCAAACACGCTCGGCTAAACATCATCATGTACATGTTAAACTACATGCAAACACGCTCGGCTAATCACATTCTGTGATCTCAGAAGTAAACTGCAACCACTGTAATACAGTTAATTGTATAAAATGTACAAATTTGAAATGTAAAATAATTTGTTATATAGCCTATTTACCGGCGGCTTCCATTGTTTCCCAGTACATGTTTAGAAATCTTCACTGTACTTGGCGGTGGAAAATGTCTCCGAGAGAGTGGCACGATATATGGTTGTGATCGACGTGTTCCGAGAGTGAAGTTATTAAATCTTGTTTGTTCACTGAAATAATTTGGTAAATTAGTAATAATACAGATGTTAAACATATTATGCCGGAATGACAGGTTAGACGGAATCACAGATCCACAACTTTAAGAAAAATAAGTTCTGTGGAACAATAATATGCACAACTAGGCTTTGTTACCAATCACTAATGATATGCTTCACTGATTGCTGACCAATAATTGCTGAGAAATAGCGCAGACAATGGGATGGATGGAAGGCCTCCTGAATGGGTACTTATGTGGCTACCCATTGTTCTCTCCTGAATGGGTACTTATGTGGCTACCCATTGTTCTCTCCTGAATGGGTACTTATGTGGCTACCCATTGTTCTCTCCTGAATGGGTACTTATGTGGCTACCCATTGTTCTCTCCTGAATGGGTACGTATGTGGCTACCCATTGTTCTCTCCTGAATGGGTACTTATGTGGCTACCCATTGTTCTCTCCTGAATGGGTACTTATGTGGCTACCCATTGTTCTCTCCTGAATGGGTACGTATGTGGCTACCCATTGTTCTCTCCTGAATGGGTACTTATGTGGCTACCATTGTTCTCTCCTGAATGGGTACTTATGTGGCTACCCATTGTTCTCTCCTGAATGGGTACTTATGTGGCTACCCATTGTTCTCTCCTGAATGGGTACTTATGTGGCTACCCATTGTTCTCTCCTGAATGGGTACTTATGTGGCTACCCATTGTTCTCTCCTGAATGGGTACGTATGTGGCTACCCATTGTTCTCTCCTTTGTTCTATTAGCAACGTAAAATAATTTATAGCAACATAGCAGCTATTCCTAGACCATTAGACAATATATCTATTGTTCTCCTAATCACATAGCAGCTAACCCTAGACCACTAGACAATATATATATTGTTCTCCTAGCCACATAGCAGCTATTCCTAGACCATTAGACAATATATCTATTGTTCTCCTAATCACATAGCAGCTAACCCTAGACCACTAGACAATATATATATTGTTCTCCTAGCCACATAGCAGCTAATCTTAGACAACTAGACAATATATATATTGTTCTCCTAGCCACATAGCAGCTAATCTTAGACAACTAGACAATATATCTATTGTTCTCCTAGCCACATAGCAGCTAATCCTAGACCACTAGACAATATATATATTGTTCTCCTAGCCACATAGCAGCTAATCTTAGACAACTAGACAATATATCTATTGTTCTCCTAGCCACATATCAGCTAATCCTAGACAACTAGACAATATATATATTGTTCTCCTAGCCACATAGCAGCTAATCTTAGACAACTAGACAATATATCTATTGTTCTCCTAGCCACATAGCAGCTAATCCTAGACCACTAGACAATATATCTTTTGTTTTCCTAGCCACATAGCAGCTAATCCTAGACCACTAGACAATAAATATATTGTTCTCCTAGCCACATAGCAGCTAACCCTAGACAACTAGACAATATATATATTGTTCTCCTAGCCACATAGCAGCTAATCCTAGACCACTAGACAATATATCTATTGTTCTCCTAGCCAAATAGCAGCTATTCCTAGACCATTAGACAATAGATCTATTGCTATCCTAGTCCCATAGCAACTAATCCTAGACAACTAGACCATATATCTATTGTTCTCCTAGCCACATAGCAGCTATTCTTAGACCATTAGACAATAGATATATTGTTATCCTAGTCCCATAGCAGCTAATCCTAGACAACTAGACCATATATTTATTGTTCTCCTAGCCACATAGCAGCTATTCCTAGACCATTAGACAATAGATCTATTGTTATCCTAGTCCCATAGCAGCTAATCCTAGACAACTAGACAATATATCTATTGTTCTCCTAACCACATAGCAGCTAATCCTAGACAACTAGACAATAGATATATTGTTCTCTTAGCCACATAGCAGCTAACCCTAGACCACTAGACAATATATATATTGTTCTCCTAGCCACATAGCAGCTAACCCTAGACAACTAGACAATATATATAGTGTTCTCCTAGCCACATATCAGCTAATCCTAGACAACTAGACAATATATATATTGTTCTCCTAGCCACATAGCAGCTAATCCTAGACCATTAGACAATATATATATTGTTCTCCTAGTCCCATAGCAGCTAATCCTAGACAACTAGACAATATATTTATTGTTCTCCTAGCCACATAGTAGCTAATCCTAGACAACATATCTATTGTTCTCCTAGCCACATAGCAACTAATCCTAGACCACTGGACAATATATCTTTTGTTTTCCTAACCACATAGCAGCTAATCCTAGACCACTAGACAATAAATCTATTGTTCTCCTAGCCACATAGCAGCTAACCCTAGACCACTAGACAATATATATATTGTTCTCCTAGCCACATAGTAGCTAATCTTAGACAACTAGACAATATATCTATTGTTCTCCTAGCCACATAGCAGCTAATCCTAGACAACTAGACAATATATATATTGTTCTCCTGCGTGTGTACGTGCGTGCGTGCGTGCGTGCGTGCGTGCGTGCGTGCGTGCGTGCGTGCGTGCGTGCGTGCGTGCGTGCGTGCGTGCGTGCGTGCGTGCGTGCGTGCGTGCGTGCGTGCGTGCGTGCGTGCGTGCGTGCGTGCGTGCGTGCGTGCGTGCGTGCGTGCGTGCGTGCGTGCGTGCGTGCGTGCGTGCGTGCGTGCGTGCGTGCGGGTGCGTGCGTGCGTGTGTGTGTTTTACGTTTATGTATCGTCGCTACCGGTTGCCTATATGAGCGACGTCTCCTGAAGAGATTAGTCATTTTAGATTGTTGGAAGATAATGTAATGATACAGAAAATAGACCCATTCCAGAGTCTCCTCTGGTTCTTTTACGTACACGGTGTAAAGCACCGACACGATACCTCGGTTTAAAGTCCCATCTGAAAGACTGTTCATTTTATTAGGGTCAGATGGGCAGTGCGGCAGCTGATGCGTAATGTTTTGTATCCAGTTTTTATACAATCGTAGATATAGAGGAACTTTTATTGGTCAGTCCTGACTGCTACGTGTGCACATTAAGTTGATCAGCGCCAGGCAATTACTATAGAACTGATGAGGGAGTCATTATTATATAATGATAATAATAATAATAATAATAAAGACTTTATTTAACATATACATTTATATACATGGAACGATGCTTGCTACATGTGCCCCTACGAGTAGTATTTCAGATACTCACAAGCATCCGGGTACACCCACCAACCTTCCGCAATCAAGCTAAATAGTTTCCTCATATGAACGAATTTGACACCCCAGTGTGATTCGAACTTACAGCGGTGAGGGACAAGTTATTTGAAGTCAACAACAGTAACCACTAGGCACTGAAGTCCCCATGCGATGAGGAAGATCAATTTACGGAACATGTTCCCAAGTGATACAGGAGTCAAGGCGATTTGGCCACCAGAAAATATATGCTGGCATTGACGTTCTGACGTGGACCACACATTTTATGCGATCGCTGGTCTAGTAGGAACTTTGGTTGTGTAGGGGCGATCGCGAGTCTGGTAGGATCTCTGGTAGTGTAGGGGCGAAAACTGGTCTGGTTGTGTAGGAGCGATCACTTGTCTGGTTATGTCGAGGGGCTGTCGCGGGTCTGGTTGTGTCGAGGGACGATCGCTTGTCTGGTTATGTCGAGGGGCTGTCGCGGGTCTGGTTGTGTCGAGGGGCTGTCGCGGGTCTGGTTGTGTCGAGGGACGATCGCTTGTCTGGTTATGTCGAGGGGCTGTCGCGGGTCTGGTTGTGTCGAGGGACGATCGCTTGTCTGGTTATGTGGGTCGCGGGTCTGGTGTCGAGGGGCTGTCGCGGGTCTGGTTGTGTCGAGGGACGATCGTTTGTCTGGTTATGTCGAGGGGCTGTCGCGGGTCTGGTTGTGTCGAGGGACGATCGCTTGTCTGGTTATGTCGAGGGGCTGTCGCGGGTCTGGTTGTGTCGAGGGGCTGTCGCGGGTCTGGTTGTGTCGAGGGACGATCGCTTGTCTGGTTATGTCGAGGGGCGATCGCTTGTCTTGTAGGACCATAGCGAATAATGAAGAACAAACAAATAATAAGTTGTCTTCGTAGACTCACAATGACATAAACTTTAAAGTGCTGAATAAAATATTATGTCTATGTTTGTGATTTAACAATTAAGCTTAATTACACATTATCGTTGTATATAGAGTAATTCATTGGTAAACTAATACTTAAATTTACCCACAGCCTTTTGTTAACATCTGTTTTATTTAAATTAAATGTGAATACATTCCCGTTCCTACACAATTATACATCTAAGTTTAAACTTTATTTTTTACAAAGATTGCGAAGCAAGTTTTAACAACTTATATTAATCACTCTCGTTGGCGTGGATGAAAGCGTAAATGTTGTCATTATTGTGGGAGGAAACCGGAGTGCCAGGAGAAAACCCACCTGTCCGATCTGACGACCGCCGTACCATCTCACATACATCCCGGTCCGAGGATCAAACCCGGGTTGCATTGGTGAGAAGCGAGCGCGCTAACGACTGCGCTAATCGGACAGCCGTACACATATAAATAACTCTTTCCATACACATGAGTTCAGTACAGACGGATCTGTAGCCCAGTGGTAACACGTTGGACTGGTAATTCAGGGATCGCAGGTTCGATCCCCCGTCTGACCCTAATAAAATTAACATGTTAACACGCTGTAGTGTGGGCTGCCAATATCACTGGTGCTTTACACCGCGCACGTAAAAGAACCAGAGGAGATTCTGGAATTGGCCTCTGTCTGTATGATGCACTATCCTCCACAATCTAAAATGACTAATATCTTCAGGAGGCGTCGCTCATATGGGCAACCGGTAGCGACGATAAATAAAAGTAAAACACACAGGTGTTCAGTTACAGGATAACGCGTACAAAACGAACACCTTTTGTCATATTCTACCCAAGCGAATAATATTTAAATATACATGGTACATGGTTTTATATTTCTGAAACTGTGATCAATGTTGTTGTCTAGCTTTAAACATAATAGCATAGCCTAAACATCTAGTCGTTATAAATACAAGCAATATATACAGATCTATATTGTGTTATTTTACGAATATATAGGATAGAGTATGATCGGTCCAACACACGTTTCAAGTGCATGTTATGTGTTACGACGATGACACTCTTCCGGATTAATACGAATTAGAAAACCCAACCCTAGTTTTATGTTTTGATACGCTTTGTGGGTTATATTAGACGTGAACTATGGAGTACGATCTACTACAACCAGACTCGTCCACAAGTAAGTTTTCTGACTTCTTCTTGTTTTTTTCTTCTACTTCTACCGTCCATCAGTCATTTTCTGATTATTATTGGGGTCAGTCTGTTGTGGTGGAGAGTAGACCAGTGATTGCAGTTTTGCAATGTTACACAAATGTATGTATGCATCTTATACATTGTTAATTTCTATTCTGTATCATGCATGTATGTCAACTGTACTGTTTAATATGCATATGCAATAAAATATGGTTAAATCAAAAGACCAGTGATATTGGCAGCCCACACTACAGAGACTCATCTGGTTCGTTTACGTGCACGGTGTACAGTAGAGAGATGTCGGTTTAAGGTCTGACCTGATGTCAGTCGTTATGCTAGAGTGTGGAATGGGGATCGAACCTGAGACCCGGCATGGATTGTGAGTCCAGCGAGTTACCATTGGACTACTGATCCGCTTCTATTCCTGACAAAAAGTAATAATTTAAGGGTGAAGATAACATATTACGATTTTTCCAAGCTAAGTGTGAACAACATAACGACGATTAACCTGTTGTATGGAGCAGATCGTACCACACACGAACATGTCGTACAGGATGGTGGTATGGTGCAGATACTACCACACACGAACATGTCGTACAGGATGGTGGTATGGTGCAGATCCTACCCCACACACGAACATGTCGTACAGGGTGGTGGTATGGAGCAGATCCTACCCCACACACGAACATGTCGTACAGGGTGGTGGTATGGTGCAGATACTACAACACACGAACATGTCGTACAGGGTGGTGGTATGGAGCAGATACTACCCCACACGAACATGTCGTACAGGGTGGTGGTATGGAGCAGATACTACCACACACGAACATGTCGTACAGGGTGGTGGTATGGGGGCAGATCCTACCACACACGAACCGTACAGGGTGGTGGTATGGGGCAGATACTACCCCACACACGAACATGTCGTACATGGTGGTGGTATGGGGGCAGATCCTACCACACACGAACGTGTCGTACAGGATGGTGGTATGGGGCGGATACTACCACATACGAACATGTCGTACAGGGTGGTGGTATGGAGCAGATACTACAACACACGAACATGTCGTACAGGGTGGTGGTATGGTGCAGATACTACCCCACACGAACATGTCGTACAGGATGGTGGTATGGGGCGGATACTACCACACACGAACATGTCGTACAGGGTGGTGGTATGGAGCAGATACCACCCCACACGAACATGTCGTACATGGTGGTGGTATGGTGCAGATACTACCACACACGAACATGTCGTACAGGGTGGTGGTATGGAGCAGATACTACAACACACGAACATGTCGTACAGGGTGGTGGTATGGAGCAGATACTACCACACACCAACATGTCGTACAGGGTGGTGGTATGGTGCAGATCCTACCACACACGAACATGTCGTACAGGGTGGTGGTATGGTGCAGATACCACCCCACACGAACATGTCGTACATGGTGATGGTATGGTGCAGATCCTACCACACACGAACATGTCGTACAGGGTGATGGTATGGAGCAGATACTACCCCACACGAACATGTCGTACAGGGTGATTGTATGGAGCAGATACCACCCCACACGAACGTGTCGTAAAGGGTGGTGGTATAGGGCAGATACAACCACACACGAACATGTCGTACATGGTGGTGGTATAGGTCAGATCCTACCACACACGAACATGTCGTACAGGGTGGCGGTATGGAGCAGATACTACCACACACGAACATGTCGTACAGGGTGGCGGTATGGAGCAGA
Source organism: Archivesica marissinica (assembly GCA_014843695.1). Classification (NCBI taxonomy): domain Eukaryota; kingdom Metazoa; phylum Mollusca; class Bivalvia; order Venerida; family Vesicomyidae; genus Archivesica; species Archivesica marissinica. The sequence continues at coordinate 45,649,512 of CM026398.1, read as the reverse complement.
TACTACCACACACGAACATGTCGTACAGGGTGGTGGTATGGGACAGATACTACCCCACACGAACATGTCGTACAGGGTGGTGGTATGGGGCGGATACTATCCCACACGCGAACATGTCGTACAGGGTGGTGGTATGCGGCAGATCCTACCCCACACACGAACATGTCGTACAGGGTGGTGGTATGGGGCAGATCCTACCACACACGAACATGTCGTACAGGGTGGTGGTATGGGGCAGATACTACAGGGTGGTGGTATGGGGCAGATCCTACCACACACGAACATGTCGTACAGGGTGGTGGTATGGAGCAGATACTACCACACACGAACATGTCGTACAGGGTGGTGGTATGGGACAGATACTACCCCACACGAACATGTCGTACAGGGTGGTGGTATGGAGCAGATACTACCACACACGAACATGTCGTACAGGGTGGTGGTATGGGACAGATACTACCCCACACGAACATGTCGTATAGGGTGGTGGTATGGGGCGGATACTATCCCACACGCACGGTTACATCTATCTAGAAAGATATACAAATTGTTCGTGCTAGATGGCGGCCCGCACCCGATGCCGGTTAATTAAACTCAATGTTGTAGATACTACAAACTTGAAATGAAATTACTGAAACGAAGTAACTCCCACGACAAAACACCCAAAACAACACAACAATCTAGAATATGCTCGAAGTTGATCAAAATTGGAGTGTGGTTATTTGTTATGTATATTTAATAATAATAATTGTATATTTACGACACGTGTTCTTTATTTAGATGTGTCCGGGTTGTTGCGAGTCCTTGGTCGTATTGAAAATGACGTAGAGATTATATGTAGGTATGTACACAGTGACAGTTCACTTCATTCGCTCACTTGTCTTCTATCATGTTCACTGATCGGGTTGCAATATGTATCATTCGTTGGACTACAATCAACGTGTACGCATTGAACAGGTTTCCGTAACATCGTCAGTTCTACCCGAGTCGTCAGCAGGCCCGTATCCACACTGAGGAAAATGAGGCACTCGCTTCGGTTAGAATTTGGCAAGTAACGACAGGTATAGGAAAACACTTATAAAACTGCCTTCAGAATGCAAGCATCCACAAAATAATTCCGGGGGGGGGGGTGTTCGCCTCGGTTATTTTCAGATTCTGGCTACGGCACTGGTCATCCATCACGTACAACTGTCTCTATTACACTGTGACATCTTAAATAGAGTTTACATCACGGTAAATACTACCTTACTGTGCAAGGGAGACAACCCAGTTATTTTGAATAGCAAACATATGTATAGTATGATGTCGAATGCAAATTTAACGCTCCATATATTTCGTGAATATGTAAATCAGTAATTACTGCATAGTTTATATTATAATATAAATCTACTCAAGTGCATATCTATTAACTTGTGTACATACTTAATCAGGCTGTCCGATTAGCGCAGTAGTTAGCGCTCGTTTCTCACCAATACAACCCGGGTTCGATCCTCGGCGAGCCTCGGACCGTGAAGTATGTGAGACTTTACGGTGGTCGCCAGATTGGACAGGTGGGTTTTCTCCGGGTACTCCGGTTTCCTCCCACACGAATGACCACATATACGCCAACGAGAGTGATTAATATAAGTTCGCAATCGTTGTAAAATAAAAAAAAGTTTAAAATTTACTTAATCAGGATGAAATAGCCATTTTAAATTTTTTGTGTTGGATGGATTGGTTCGAGTCCAATCATGCATTACTATTGTTTACTTTATTAATAAATGTCTTACTTGTTCAATTATCGACATCTCAGTCGAAATACTGCAAGAACCTGTTGTCACCAAATTTGATTCAGAATCCGACGATTCAGCAGCACTGGCACTGAAGATGCATAACATATTCTGTAAACATATCACTAAAATAAAAGGTATTAAATGAGATAAAAATATACCTGCATTAAAATAAAATATACACCATAGTAGGGAATAGTCACCCATAGAACACGATCAGTCGATTAACACATAATCTGATGTTTGGGACAATGGTCAGTGCCGCATGGGTTTCGAATGCATGTATGGAATTCAGTATGCAGTGGATGCGCGTTCGCTTCAGGTGCGAAAGGTCCGGAGTTCGAGTCCCGCTGGAGCCGTTACGATTGTGCCCTTAGGCAAGGCATTTAAAGTCCACGTTGCCCCTTCTCTCTCCCTCGTGGCGATGGATTCCATCAGGAATGAGATCTCGAGAGTGATTAATATAAGTTGAAATAACTTGTTTCGCAATCGAGCTAAAATAAATTTGTATAAACTAAATAGTCACCCATAGAACACGATCAGTCGATTAACACATAATCTGATGTTTGGGACAATGGTCAATGCCGCATGGGTTTCGAATGCATGTAAGGAATGTGTGGAAGTAGTGATAGCGCAGTGGATGCGCGTTCGCTTCAGGTGCGAAAGGTCCGGAGTTCGAGCCCCGCTTGAGCCGTTACGATTGTGCCCTTAGGCAAGGCATTTAATTTCCACGTTGCCTCTTCTCTCTCCCTCGTGGCGATGGATTCCATCAGGAATGAGGTCTCGAGTGTTATTAATATAAGTAGTAAGAATTTGTTTCGCAATCGAGCTAAAATAAATTTGTATAAACTAATGCATGTATGAACCATTGTGTGTCGTATTTCGATGTTATAAGCGTAGTTACCATGTTCTATCAAATGCTCCACGTACTTTGGGATCAGTGTATTAAAGGTTCAAGGTCACATAGTTATAGAAACCCCGTCGTCAAGCAATGTGCTTCAAAACGTGTAGACACATCAGTTTTGGTCAGTAAATGAACCATTTTAATATTAGAATGTGTAGGTCAACGGCCAAGGTCACGGAACTCCATCCAGAGTTATAAATAGGATAAGAAGAAATATAGTTTTCTCAGTAAAAACAAAACAATGCCTGTGTAGTGTATGTTTTTCTCCATTTATTGTACAGAAGTGCGGACTTTGTTGCTCGCCACGTGATCGCACCGGCTGTGGAGTCAACCATACACGCTTACTTCAAGAACTGCACACCAGAGTCCGAGCACATAATATCCAACGTCTGGTCCCTGTGTACCCCTGATCATGATTTCAACTGTAATGACATATATGCATGTGAGTTGTGGACATTTATTAGAACATAGAGTGTGTGTGCGTGCGTGCGTGCGTGCGTGCGTGCGTGCGTGCGTGCGTGCGTGCGTGCGTGCGTGCGTGCGTGCGTGCGTGCGTGCGTGTGTTACGTTTATTTATCGTCGCTACCGGTCTGACCATAATAAAGTTAACAGTCCTTCAGATGGGACTTTAAACCAAGGTCTCGTGTCGGTGCTGTACACCGTGCACGTAAAAGAACCAGAGGAGACTCTGGAATGGGTTTCTGTCTGTATCATTGTACTATCCTCCAACAATCTAAAATGACTAATCTCTTCTGGAGGCGTCGCTCATATGGGCAACCGGTAGCGACGATAAATAAACGTAAAACACAGACCAATTAAAGAGACCGATTAGGAATTGTGTTTAGTGTAGTAAGTTCTACATATAGTAGTAACTAGTTTATAGCATTTTATTTGAATATGAAAGTTTTATAACCAAAGAACAAAATTATATGAAGTGAAAAGATAATATAACGTAGATAACAATTCGAACTAGTATTCTTTCTCTATCTTACAAATGTTGTTAATATCGTCTATCATTGTCAGTGATATAGCTTAGCTTATACACATTTCATTTAGCAGCGAAAGAAAATCCTTGGAATATATCGCTATGGTGAGAGTGAATACTTAGTATATACATGTGGCTTGCCTAAGGGTACCACTGATATCAGATGTAGCTGAAACACACAACCCCTCGGACACGCATACATTACATGGAGACCCCAGTATATTGTTTGACACTGTTTCTCGGATATATACCTGGCGTTCTGAATATAAAGCATTGTACGAATTCAAATTAGAATCACCGAACATTTCCGAGCTCCGTGGCAAGTGTTTGATTTCAAATCACTTCAGCTTTCGGAACGTTGGTAGTTCTAACAGGACATCAGACTGTAGCCCGGGCACCTGTTGGATGTGGGGCACATGTAGCCTTCCTCCGCCATGTTAAAGTTGGAAAGTAGCTATATAACATTTGCTGTTCTTGTATTGCAGATGCCAGCCAGTGTAAGGCTAGACGGGAGTCCATGCGTTGCGATGGAAACACAACCGGCAAGTTATATGTTTACTTATCAGTTCTCAGTCTCACTCTGAGCATGTAGGCCTATCATGTCCCTCTGTCCTCAGCGTAGACAGCTAGTGGGTGTACATAGTTGTACTTGTATATACCGTATACGGAACGCTTGGGAGATGTGACCGCCTTGCCCAAACCTACACAGGACAAAGTACATTCCAGTCATGCATTTCTGTCCTTAAACGGGAAAAAGAAGAAGATGTAAATGTCGTGTCGGTGAAAATAAATACAATAAACATATTTGTGTTTCATAATCCTTATACTCTGAAGTCATATATATAGTAGCGTAGTAGCTATTAAAAAATTCAAGAACTTTCTTAATTACTCTTAGGAGATCCGGTAACTATCATGGTATTACTTAGGAAATCCGATGACACTATTGCTAACATTAGTGCTCTAGTAAGTTTTTGTGTACAGGGACCAGGGACTCGCATGGGTGCATTAGCTCCTGTGCCCCCATGGAAACTGTGTCGGAGATCCGGGGATTGTATTGGGAACTCTTGTGAGCTCAAGGAACCCTGTTAGCAATAATTGAAGTATTGCATACTTAAGTCGCCGGAAACTGACAGATTGAAAGTCCACTTACTTAAAACCACCCATTTATCACTGAAGGCTCACGTCTGCTCCTTTAGGATGATTGGAAGTATTTTGTTAATGCGTGTTATCCTTTCTTAGACCCAAGCCCAGTGGATCGGTTTATAGGCGACGGTACTGGTGGACTGCTGCTCGTGGGTCTCGTGTTTATTGGAATACTTATAGGCGTGGCTTCAACAATCACTGTCTGTCTGGTATTGCCGCAAACATACAGGTGAAATTATTTGCAAATATATTGCTACACAACTTGTTTTGTGCAAAGTACACACCCATTGTCAGTCACACGTGAGTATCCCATCAAAATGTACGTCTATTTCTGTATACTAATATAATAATCACACAATTCACAACAGGAAATAACACATATTGCACAGTTTCAATTTCTTAAACCATTGTGGTCCGTTGATATGAGAGTTTGTTTTCTTAATATGCATGTATAGTTCATGTATATTGAGTTGTCCGTTATATTGGCCACACGATTAGGCATAGTCTATTGTTTGCTTGTTGTCTGTAATAGCTTGTATTTCATTCTAAATGGTTTTATTCCAAGAACATAAGCGATATAAGATATGTAGATGACAAACCAGTGAAAGGGGATATATCCGGTAAAAATGAAATACACAAACACACGCACAATCAAACACATGACAAATCGACTACACAACGAAGAAAGGTTAACCAAGAACTCAATCTGACTGTGGAAGTCGTCATAGCGCAGTGTTAGCGCGTTCGCTTCAGGTGTGAAAGGTTCGGAGTCGGGCCCAGCTGTAGCCGTTACGATTGGGGCCTTAGGCAAGGCACTTAAATTCCACATTTTCTCTTCTCTCTCCCTCATGGGAATGGATTCCATCTGGAATGAGGTCTAGAAAGCGATTCATATACTGTTGAAAACACTTGTTTCACAGTCGAATTTGTATGAACTAATCCCAATCTGACTCACACCGTGACACCAGATACACTGAATAAACTAAAGAATAGCATTCAACTGGGCTGACCGCCATGACCAAATGTCTTAATCGATTTCTCCCAAAATCGAAGAACTTCCTCCTGGACCAACCCCCACCCACCCATCCACCCACCCCCCTCTCTCTATGTATATACACAGTTTCATCACAATTCGACCACAACTTGTTGAGTTATCCTGATCACGCGCAGACGCACGCAGCCAAAACATCTATCAATATAACAATTGTTTGTTTGAGGTTATTAATCAAGTACAAATGTATAACATTTATTCTCTCTAACTACAACAAATAGATTGGCTTCGTCCTGTAATGCCAATTGGTTTTAGTTGGTTTTCGCATAGGTTAATCAATTATAATAATTGAATATATATGAACAAGTGTATCTGTAGTGCTGTAGCATAATTATGCTACTGTCTATTTCTTATGGATCATACTATATCATAGTGATTAACTGTATGCAAAGGAATGTAGCAAATACATGGTGATGGGTGAGCTTCATGGTTTACACTCGCCATCTGTGAACCATATGGGAAAGCAAAGTAGCAAAGACTAACTATATAAGTTTATTGTCAGTCGCCACCGTATAAATACATCTGTGTGACTATTAGCAAGGACAGGTGGATCTGGACTGTGTATGAATATTGTATTTCGAGTCATCCAGCTGTAAAGGACATACTCCTGTATGTGGTTTTCTTTCAGATGGGCGGATTCCAAGCTCCGTAGTCCCGTGTCTAGTGCTAAGGAGGCGAGAGAGACGGTAGTCAGTGACTACTACACAGCAATTGATGATAGACAGGTGAATATAATACACCGCATGCATGAGTTTAGTCTAAACACATGTATTTAACTTGATTGCCAGTTCTTGCAAATGTCGACTAATTGCTCCTAATGAATCCATTGTTTTACGTTTATTTATCGACGCTACCGGTTGCCCATATGAGTGACGCCTCCTGAAGAGATTAGTCATTTTAGATTTTGGAGGATAGTGCAATGATACAGACAGAGACCCATTCTAGAGTCGTCTCTGGTTCTTTTACGTGCACGATGTAAAGCACCGACACGAAACCTCGGTTTAACGTCCCATCTGAAAGACTGTTAATTGTATTAGGGTCAGACGGGGAATCGAACCTGCGATCCCTGGATTACCAGTCCAGCGTGCTACCACTGGACTACAGACCCGTCTGTAAGTCCATGCAAGTGTATATTCGAATTGATAAAGGTATGCCACCCCGAAAGCACTGTAAGTGAGCGACCAAAGGTCCCCCCACCTATCGAAGCTTGATCCTTATATACGAAAGCTTACACCATGAAAGTTCCACATATGTTCATATATAGCAGACTTTATTAAATTCAATTCAATATATTTATTGCATTAAATATTACAAGATTACATAAACAAAGTACATTGTACAATGGAAAGGCATGCTTTTGAGAAGAGAATAATGCTGGTTGTAGTTTTTTAAATGATGTATTAAAGGAAGTTGTGATAGCGCAGTGTTAGTGTGGTACGATTGTGCCCTTAGGCAAGGCATTTACATTCCACATTGTCTCTTCTCTCTCCCTCGTGGTGATGGATTTCATCAGGAATGAGGTATCGAGAGTGATTAGAAGTTGTAAGAACTTGTTTCGCAATCGAGATCAAATAAATTTGCATACCTAACCTAAGTGATGTTGTTAATTTTTTGATAAATGTGCGTAATATATAAATGTGCATAGGATTCGAACAATGTTCCTATTCGTCTCTGTAGACCCGTGAATTATTGTACAACACATAAACCAGTTTGACGAATTTGGAAAACATGGATAATATAATGCTATTGGGTCATTGACTTAACGTTGCTGTGTTTTTGAATGGCTGATGCATGCGCTGTCGTCGTGTCACCGTTGCCGTTGGTGCACAAGAACCATCATGCATGCGCTGTCGTCGTGTCATCGTTGCCGTTGGTGCACAAGAACCATCATGCATGCGCTGTCGTCGTGTCATCGTTGCCGTTGGTGCACAAGAACCATCATGCATGCGCTGTCGTCGTGTCATCGTTGCCGTTGGTGCACAAGAACCATCATGCATGCGCTGTCGTCGTGTCTCGTTGCCGTTGGTGCACAAGAACCACATGCATAACAATAAATACACCAAACGTTTGCTAACTTAGTCATTTACATTAATTTTAAACTACATATATTTTACAACGTTGCGAAACAAATTTTAACAACTTGTAATTAATCACTCTCGTTGGCACGGATGAAGCGTAAATGTGGTCTTCCGTGTGGAGGAACCGGAGTACCTGGAAAAACCCACCTGTCCGATCTGGCGACCACGGTACCATCTCACATACCCGGGTTGCATGTGTGAGAAGCGAACGCGCTAACCGACAGCCAGTAATTTACATTTAAGTACGTTAGCACAGTCATGGCGCGCTAAAGTTTTTTCGTTGTTTATTTGCAAAATATATAAATTTGGAAGATCGATGTTGATTTTACAATCGAGAGAGAGAGAGAGAGAGAGAGGAGAGAAGAGAGAGAGAGAGAGAGAGAGAGAGAGAGGAGAGAGAGAGAGAGAGAGAGAGAGCGAGAGAGAGAGAGAGAGAGAGAGAGAGAGAGAGAGAGAGAGAGAGAGAGAGAGAGAGAGAGAGAAACAGATGTGTGTTGTGACTATAATTTCATATTGCAGTGTATCTTGAGGGCCTCATGGTAGATTAACTTTTGTTAAATGAGTACTCTCGTTAAATAAAGTCTTTATTATTATTATTATTATACATTCCACCCATATAAACCCTGTCAAATACATGCGCGAAACATCTAAATAACAACGAGTTATGATACAGATGTTCAGTTATATAACCCTTTGCATATTGATTTTGGGAATAATCTGAATTAAATTATCTCGAAACGACAGTATTACGTGTCAGTGCAGAATTCAATCATAAACAAATGTCGCCTCTGTAGCGTGGCTAACCATTATTGTAAATCTTACAGTCACCGTTGAGGGTTTGTTGACCTAAAACACAGTTTACTGATTGAAAATAATGTTCCAATTATTTCGTAAGATTGTGTAATAACAATGGTACTTATTCCTGTTTTGTTTCTAGCGAGTTCTTGCTATCTAGTCGTCATATGTTTCTGTCATTTTCACCCACAGAATAACGTTACACTTAAGTTGCGATCAATAAACACAACGATGCCAGATTCCTCCACTACACCAACCATGCAACCTCTGCAGCCTTCCTCCACTACCCCAACCATGCAACCTATGCAGCCTTCATCTCCACATGGCTTTGAAGATCCCACTTACTTAGATAGCGATGCACACCCCACTGCGCGTGGTCCAAGCTCGCATTATTTCCAAAATAATTCGGAAACACCCGAGGAATCGCCCTATATGGAGACGTATGAACATTTGAGCAGAGACGATTCCCGAAACAAGAGTCACAAGTACGCTCACATGGAAGCAATGTCACCAACTCCATCTTCACCGGATACCGAACATTCCTATTTCGTTCTGGAAAAAAGCACAGCATGAGCCTTCTGATGTACGTGTACGGCCTATAACAGTTCGTTAAGTCATGCATGCAGACACGCAGTTCAATATTGCGAAGCATACCTGAGATTGTGATATTCTTTATAAACGTTAATAGTTCGTAAAAATACCCTCATTTTACAGGAGTGTGTGTCTTCTGTCACAGCTAAATAACAAAACACTGCTGGAAATATGCGACCATGGCCACTATCATATTTGGAGTTCTACTTTATCTAAGCCGATTGTCCTACCAAGGAATTTACATGTCTACGATTAGACATTTGCAGTAGCCTGGGTGCCAGTCTGTCGATTTTTCACTATTTAACTTCTAGCAAAATGACATGGTTGATATGATCAGAAACTCAATACGGCCCAATTAATAGTATCGGTGTTAATATATATTTATTTGACTGACCAGGCAAAATATATCTACAGACGGATATGTAGTCCAGTGGTAACACGCTGGACTGGTAATCCAGGGATCGCAGGTTCGATCCCCCGTCTGACCCTAATAAAACCGAGGTCTCGTGTCGGTGCTTTACACCGTGCACGTAAAAGAACCAGGGGAGATTCTGGAATGGGTCTCTGTCTGTATCATGCACTATCCTCCAAAATCTATAATAACTAATCTCTTCAGGAGGCGTCGCTCATATGGGCAACCGGTAGCGACGATAAATAAACGTAAAACACACACACATATATCGAGCCTGTTCCCAGGCTACCGTTACAGCACACGTTTGGTAATGTGCCTGGTTCTCGAAGTTTTATACACGGTGACGTTCACAAATGCCCTCTTGACATTACTGATCACACCGATGATTAGCACCAGCCCAATTGCCTTCAGAACTGCTTCTTGTTATGCTCTAGTGTAATAAATGTTAGATGAAAGGTGAGTATGCTATGCATGGGGCACAAGTAAATCCCATAAAATGTCAACAGTGTGTCGATAAATGATATTGTCGTATATAAGATGTTATTTGCAAAGCTCGTAGTTAATACTACATGTAACTAATATGCCTAGATTGGGAACAAGACAGTAAGCGCCCATCTAATTCAGCTTGGTCTCGGTCATACAAATGTTCTACTCTGGGTACCAAACTAATGACCAATATGTTATTGTGAGTTATAAAAGTGTTTGTTTGTATGTATGTTCCATTAATCTCAAACCCCTTGCGGGGACCTAGACATGTTTTCCTGGACAGGCTTAGTCGACCTAAGTGGTTAACCAGTACTAAGCAACGTGTGTGAGGTGCCTTGCTCAATGACACTACATACGTGGCCTGACCGAGTATCGAACCCGGGACCGTTCGATTCCAAGATTTCAACCACTGGACCACGGACGCCACTTTATAGTGTCATGTACATGCGTTGCACAGGCAAGCAAGACATGGTCCTGTATGAATTGTTCTAATATAATAATATCATATTCACTCCTTTATGCCATCAATCATTGTAGTTTAGTTAAATTCACTGTATGTTCCCCTACGATGTATATGCACTATATCTCAGTAACATGCAATAAAACATATTTCACTGTTTTTGTTTTTCATCTGCGAATCGTATGTACGTGTTATGTCTTACATACAACTGTGTAAACAAGGGTACTAGTATTTCCATTTTATCACAAGTATCTGTACATCGGAATTGATAACTAACGTCAGTCACTATTCCTAACAACTCGCAAACGTTAGTTTAACTGTTAGTCATATTCATAAATAGGTATTGCATGTATATTTTTGGATACCTGAAATAACGTCTTATATGCCTTCGCTTGATAAGACATAAACAGTTCAATATTTTACTTGGCGGTTATAGGGTTATGGACAATTTAAAAAGTCGAGCCATCTGTGAACTTAGCAGAAAAAATTGCAATCACTATTATGGCATCC
>CM026398.1:45548851-45637328 GCA_014843695.1 Archivesica marissinica | reverse complement strand
CTTAAACGTGTTGAAATTAACGTATTTACGGTTATGGATGGTTTAGTATCTAAAATAGAATCAAATCTAATACACGGTCAAATACCAAAAAGAATTATTATAGGTCAAGTTAAAAACTCTGTAATGAATGGTTCAAATACTGAATCACCATTTTCATTCGAACATTTTAATATAACTAAATTAAAAGTTACCATTAATTGTACTAGTATTGACGCTAATCCATTACATATGGATTTTTCTAATGATAATGCTAAAGTATGTCAACGTTATAAATCTTTTTGGAAAGCTCTTGGTATAGAACATAATAAAGATCTTTATGTATTTCCAATATCTGTATATAAACGAAAACATACTTTATGGGCTGTTGATTTTACACCCGATTTAGGCTGTGAGGAAGGTCATCTTCATCCTATTAAAAATGGTAATATAGAATTTGATATGGAATGGAGTGAAGCGTTAGTTGACCCTATAAATGTTATTGTTTATTCAGAATATGACGATATGCTCATGATCGATGGTCTACGTAATGTTATTATGTCTTAAAAAATATGGATACATTTACGCTACAATATATTTTAGATACAATTTTTCCATCTTTAAACGGTATTGTATGTGCTAGAGATGAACTATTATTTGTAAATAAACGACGTAATTGCTATATAGTTAATACAGATCCAATTTCTAAACCCGGACAACATTGGGTTTTAATTTATCGTACACATACTAATAAATGTTTTTATTTTGATTCATATGGAGTATATAATCGTATTGAAATTGATATTTATAATTTCTTAAACATAAATTGTTTAAAATTATTTAGAAATAAAAATCGTTTTCAATCTGATTCTACGCAATTATGCGGTGTTTATTGTTTATACGTTTTATATAATGTTATAAAACATAAACAAACATTTTCGCATATAGTACTCAATACTTTTAGTGTTACAAATTATTTAGAAAATGATATTTTATTAACTAAGTGGTTTCAAAAATTTTCTCAAGAACACTTGAAATTACAAATGTCAAAAGTGAAGTTTGTCAAACTTGTAACTCAAGATTGTAGGCATTTCTTATTGTATATAATAAGATGTTAAACAGCTCGACAACATTAGACCTTATTTGTCTAATACTTATTTGATGCTTATTAAGAATAAGAATTTTAATATTTTTTCACTATTGGATTTTTTACTATTTATTAATCTGGATTATGCGTTTTTGCGAATTTTGGGGTGAGGAATGTTCTATATGTCTTCAAGAAAATAACGATTATTATTTTATTAATGAATGCGTTTGTCAACACATTATATGCTTAGATTGTATATATAAAATTAATAAATGTCCTTTTTGTAGGCAACAATTTTCTTTTGCACCTTTACATAGACCTACTTTATATCAAAACTTAAATAATCGTACTTATCAACAATATTGGGGTATGATAACTACAGAAACTTATATTAATAGAACTGCTCAACAATATTGGGATATGACAGACACTGAAATTGAAAGGGTCGCTGTGACTAACAACTATTATTAGTCCAGTATTTTTGGTTACAATTATTTTTACAGTTACATCTATTAATTTTTTTTTTTAAATTATGAGTTATTTCGAATTATGGGTCGAAGAATGTTCTATATGTTTACGAACAAATACGGATTTTTATTTCTTAAATGAATGTCAATGTAAGTCTCTGATATGTTTATATTGCGTCTCAAATTATCTAAATGTCCTTATTGTAGACACGAATTAAGTATAGATAAACATTATTTTACAGATTTTTTAAATAATTTATTAATTAGACTTATTACCGTTTTTTTCAAATACTGAGGAATTTTGGACTTTAACTGATGAAGCTTTAGAAAATTGGATTTCAGATACTAGTAATGTACTTATTGTAGACACGAATTAAGTATAGATAAACATTATTTTACTCTTATATATATTAACTTTTTAAAATTGTTATGAATTATAAAAACACTTGAAGATACTGACTTAGTGTATATAAGAAGACGAACATCGATTCACTCTTTACTACATTTTTTGTACTGCGCTGTACAATATTATCATCATGACTACTACTAACGATACAACTACTCGCAGTAAAGCTATATTAACTTTTACAACAACAACAGCTATAGATATTCCTAGTAAGCGTTCTATTGAAGAATTAATTATAGACATTGATGCTGCAATTAAATATCGTATAGATGACGATATTAAATGGAAAACTTGTGATACAGCTAAATTTGTTGATTCACAATATTTAAATCTTGTATTTATGGATGAACATAATAACGTTATATCTACACAGAATATTCCTGGACGTATTCTTGTTAAAAATCAAACGAATTCTGTTGGAACTTCTACAACAGATTTAAATGAACCAATACTAACGGGTAATATGATTAAACAAGAACCAATCGTTATTGATATTAATAATGAAATGATGATGATATACTCATTATCGAACAAATTAAAACTGAACCAGATGTTATCGTTATACAAGATGAACCTACTATTGTGCATTGGAATGATACAACTAATGTTCAAGAAGCTACAAAACGTTGGAGCTCTATTAAACAAACTGTTAAACGAAAATGGCAGGATCGTCTAGATGGTCTACATCATCAAATTACGACTACAGATAATACGAAATCGTGGAAAAACAGAATTGAACAAATTAGGAAACATAATCGTATTGCTACACAGAATGATCGTGATGATTATAAATATTTAAGGCGTAGTGCAAGAATTGCTACACAAAAGAGTGAATAAAATCTCTACAAGAACTGACGATACATTTATTCACTAAGATACATTATGATGAATTGATTGAAGTGATTATTTATATGTACTTTTTTATTATAATTGTATAACCATGTTAGATTATATGAACTGAACATTTATATGTACATTGCTTGTATAACCATGCTAGATTATTATTCTTGGTTAGACTATAGCTTCATGAAAATAAAATCATTATGTAAACATTTATATTCTCACTTTTTATTTACTAATATACCTAAAAAATATATTAGTACGTGTGGGTTTCAAACCCACGAGGATATTACTCCATTAAATCTTAAGTTTAACGCCTTAACCACTTGGTCAACGTACTATCATATGATCGTATTTCCAATACCTTAAACCCCTGACTGAGAAGATTTATTGACTGAGAAGATTGACTGAGAAGATTGACTGAGAAGATTTATTGACTGAGAAGATTGACTGAGAAGATTTATTGACTGAGAAGATTTACTGAGACGAAAATATATTTAATTTATATATTTATATATAAAATAAATATATGGGATTTATATAATCGATATATTTATTATCGATTTTTTATTTTACCTATTGGTTTTTGGCATGATGGTACACTTTTTTACTCTTTATTCAACCAAAAATTTAAACAGATTAATCCACGATTTTCGTTTTTTTGGCGAGTGTCTGTCAATGGTAGCCTTGGGTTTTTTTTTTTATTCCCCCCCTATACTACTTCCGTGGTCCAGTGGTAGAGCGTCGGATTTGTAATCGAACGGTCCCGGGTTCGATACTCGGTCAGGCCACGTATGTAGTGTCATTGAGCAAGGCACCTCACACACATTGCTTAGTACTTGTTAACAACTTAGGTCGGCTAAGCCTGCCCAGGAAAACATGTCTACGTCCCCGCAAGGGGTTTGACATTTAATGGAACATACATACATACATACATCCTCAATACATGTATATTTAACTTACGACAATACGAAGCGAAATCGTGTCCCAGTAACATCTCAAATGGTTGTTGGTCTGACACAGTGGCAATGCATAGGAAAATACATGCTTTATAGATTGTTTTTTAAAACTTTATTTATGCTACAACGATTTTAACAACTTATATTAAAACTCTCATTGGCGCGGATGAAAGCGTAAATGTGGTCATTCGTGTGGGAGGAAACTGGAGTACCCGGAGATAACCGACCTGTCCTATCTGGCGACCACCGTACCATCACTCATACTTCCCGGTCCGAGGATCGAACCCGGGTTGCATTGGTGAGAAGCGAGCGCGCTAACCACTGCGTTAATCGGACTGTCTAATGCTTTATAGATAGCTGGTGGGTATGACTAACTAAGGATACACATATAAATGCATTACGAAATAGTGTCCGACATTTGTTTTACATCCCGATATACATGTACCGACTATCCTACCTTCATACTACATTCCTTGTTCATATAATATTATATTCATAGCAGTATGGCGTTCGGATTGTGCAGTTTTATGGTATTAAACTACGACATTATATTCCAATCCCACCATGCGTTTACATTCTTTGATACAAGTTACAAACTATCGATTAAACTACAACATTATGTTCCAATCCCACCACGCGTCAACCTTCTTTGATACAAGTTACAAACTCTCGATTAAACTACGACATTATATTCCAATCCCACCACGCGTCCACCTTCTTTGATACAAGTTACAAACTCTCGATTAAACTACGACATTATATTCCAATCCCACCACGCGTCCACCTTCTTTGATACAAGTTACAAACTCTCGATTAAACTAAAACATTATGTTCTAATCCCACCACGCGTCAACCTTCTTTGATACAAGTTACAAACTCTCGATTAAACTAAAACATTATGTTCCAATCCCACCACGCGTCAGCCTTCTTTGATACAAGTTACAAACTCTCGATTAAACTACGGCATGATGTTCCAATCCCACCACGCGTCAGCCTTCTTTGATACAAGTTACAAACTCTCGATTAAACTACAACATTATGTTCCAATCATACCACGGGTCAACCTTCTTTGATACAAGTTACAAACTCTCGATTAAACTACGACATTATGTTCCAATCCCACCACGCGTCAACCTTCTTTGATACAAGTTACAAACTCTCGATTAAACTACGACATTATGTTCCAATCCCATCATGCGTCAAATATATCTAGATTGGGAACAAGACAGTAAGCGCCCATCTAATTCAGTTTGATCTCGGTCATACAAATGTTCTACTCTGGGTACTAAACCAATGACCAATATGGCATTGTGAGTCATAAAAGTGTTTGTTTGTATGTTCGTTCCATTAATGTCAAACCCCTTGCGGGGACCTAGACATGTTTTCCTGGGCGGGCTTAGTCGACCTAAGTGGTTAACCAGTACTAAGCAACGTGTGTGAGCTGCCTTGCTCAATGACACTACATACGTGGCCTGACCGAGTATCGAACCCGGGACCGTTCGATTCCAAGATTTCAACCACTGGACCACGGACGCCACTTTATAGTGTCATGTACATGCGTTGCACAGGCAAGCAAGACATGGTCCTGTATGAATTGTTCGAATATAATAATAGCATATTCACTCCTTTATGCCATCAATCATTGTAGTTTAGTTAAATTCACTGTATGTTCCCCTACGATGTATATGCACTATATCTCAGTAACATGCAATAAAACATATTTCACTGTTCTTGTTTGTCATCTGCGAATCGTATTTACGTGTTATGTCTTACATACAACTGTGTAAACAAGGGTACTAGTATTTCCATTTTATCACATGAAGTATCTGTACATCGGAATTGATAACTAACGTCAGTCACTATTCCTAATAACTCGCAACGTTAGTTTAACTGTTAGTCATATCCATAAACGGTATTGCATGTATATTTTTGGATACCTGAAATAACGTCTTATATGCCACCGCTTGATGAGACATAAACAGTTCAATATTTTACTTGGACGTTATAGGGTTATGGACAATTAAAAAAGTTCAGCCATCTGTGAACTTAGCAATCACTAGCATACCTCCTCAACACATGTATATTCAACTTACGACAATACGAAGCGAAATCGTGTCCCAGTAACATCTCGAACGGTTTGCTAGTCTGATTCAGTTGCAATGCATAGGAAAAATACAGTCAAACCTGCCTTAAGCAGCCAGCCATGGGAATCACAGAAAGTGGCTGCTTAGCACAGGTGGCTGCTTAATAGGATCAAATGTATAATAAAACAACACATTGGGAGTATGTAAAATGGCTGCTTAACACAGGTTGGCTGCCTAATAGAGGTGACCACTAACACAGGTTTGACTGTACATGCTTTATAGATTGTTTTTTAAATCTTTATTTATCTTACAATGATTGCGAAGCAAATTTTAACAACTTATATTAATCACTCTCATTGGCGCGGATGAAAGCGTATTTGTGGTCATTCGTGTTGGAGTAAACCGGAGTACCCGGAGAAAACCGACCTGTCCTATCTGGCGACCATCCGTACCATCTCACATACTTCCCGGTCAGAGGATCGAACCTGGGTTACATTGGTGAGAAGCGAGCGCGCTAACGACTGCGCTAATCGGACAGCCTAATGATTTATAGATAGCTGGTGGGTATGACTAACTAAGGATACACATATAAATGCATTACGAAATAGTGTCCGACATTTGTTTTACATCCCGATATACATGTACCGACTATCATACCTTCATACTACATTCCTTGTTCATATATATTCATAGCAGTATGGCGTTCGGATTGTGTAGTGTTATGGTATTAAACTAAGACATTATGTTCCAATCCCACCACGCGTCAACCTTCTTTGATACAAGTTACAAACTCTCGATTAAACTACGACATTATGTTCCAATCCCACCACGCGTCAACCTTCTTTGATACAAGTTACACACTCTCGATTAAACTACGACATTATGTTCCAATCCCACCACGCGTCAACCTTCTTTGATACAAGTTACAAACTCTCGAGAAATGGAATGTATGTTTCTGATCGTTATCAGCAGGGAAGTGCTTAATCTTTACTCTGTTCTTCTCCGAATGATCATATGCAATCACCTTGTCGTAGGCATTAATTCCTCACATCGGCAGCATTCTCATGTGCTAGATAAAAGAAGTAAGAGTACATCATAAAGACGGTTGTCAAGTCAATAGTCTGTCTCACCAGAGGCAATTCATTGTTATTCTCTGTGGATATACTTTAGATATTGGAAGATAATTGGCATATCGATTCCATTATAACACCCATATGGCCATAAATAATGTACCATATTTCGATTATCTATCATTTAAAAAGTGTAGAGTGGTACATTAAGATTTTGGTGACAGCTGGGATATTAAGATTGTTTATTCTCTTCCAACATCATAACGCACGCACGCACGCACCACGCACGCATGCACGCACGCACGCACGCACGCACGCACGCACACACAGTTGCGTACATGTACAAACTAAATATATAGAGAAACGTCACGATACGCACCCATGCATAACTCCGGTATGCTACTTAAGCATTGTGTGTCGGAGTTTCGAAATATACTTGGTCACAACACAGTCAATATCTAGAAGGTAAATTTTCTTTGTAATCGTCTTAAATGTTACGTAGACCAGTACACATTTTCTTATTGGTGTCGTTATAAATATATTACTGTGCACATTTGGTCAAGGGATCCAATTGACCTGAAGATTTAAAGTTGTATATTGATAGCTTAGTTCATAAGTGAAGCTAAGTGAATGTATATTGTATGTATATTGAATGAATATTAACTAAGTGGAATTTTGCTTTCAACAACATATTTGTTTTCTTAATTGTACTGTTGTAGCCATACGTTTATTTATCGTCGCTACCGGTTGCCCATATGAGCGACGCCTCCTGAAGAGATTAGTCATTTTAGATATTTGGAGGATAGTGCAATGATCTATCTATCTATCTTCCTGTTAGTCAAACCCCTGATGGGGACCTTAGACTTTGACGCGAGACCTCGGTTTAACGTCCAATCTGAAAGACTTAGCCATAAGTTATCTCAGTAAGCGTATTATACCGGGTGGGTGTGGGGGCGTTTTATAATGTGGAAGCATGTGTGGCCAATACCGTTTGCTATCTATATTTACTTCTTTGTCTACCTCTTGGTGATTGGGGGAATTATTATTACATGTATTACACCCCGAAGGCTTGTTGACCATTCTCAGTGTCTCTACGTTGTGATCTTTCGGTATATATTTATACATAGTCACTTGCTATGTAGTTTGCTTGGCAATAAATTAGGTTTAAATGTGTTTAAACTTGACCGTACATACACATATTGCATTGGTGTGTATATCTTGGACACCGTTATTGCTAATGTGCTACCATGCGGATCTAAACCACCGACTGCAAGTTTATTAGGATTGACTTAAAATGACTAATCTCTTCAGGAAGCGTCGCTCATATGGGCAACCGGTAGCGACGATATATAAACGTAAAACACACACACGGGTTGATTGCTTCAAGCCTTTCGTAGTGTCACAGGGTGAGAAAAGTGTGCAGCCAAAACGGGGCTCTAATCAGGGACCGTTCGCTTACAGGGCGAACACTCTATCGACTAAGTTAGCCGTGCCGCTTACACATCATAACCACAATTATGACTACGTCCGTACCGTGACATACTTCCCCCACCAAATTAGAATTCTTTCACGATTTCCATGGATATAAGAAGGTGAACATGATCTCGAAGTATATATCCAGTCGCGTCCCCTCATTAGGCGCGAACTGTATCAGGGTGAGATAATTGTGTAGCCAACACGGGACTCGAACATGGGACATTTCGCTTACAGGGCGAACGCTCTAGCAACAGAGCTAATCGGGCCGCTTACGCTTAATCTTGCCAATGGTGACTAAGTACGTACCGCGACAACAACATGGGTATGATTAATCAGTTATATACTCAAAAAAGAAACGATACCAAACTAAAAATGACGTAAAACGGATAAAACCATAGAACGGTTTAATATATTATTACGTAACAGTACCGGGTATCTTATTGCAACGTCAGCCAACCATACACACAGGTAAATAAACACCCGATAATCCTGGAACGCCGAATTTCCGATTTGCACGTGCTCCTCAACAAAGACAACTTCCTACACATGTACAAATCGGAAAACCGGTTTATTGTACTGGTATTGCATTATCATTGAGGAAAAACACCTTACATACCCATTGTTACCTCTAACAAAATGCCTAGGCTAAACCGCAATCAGAGAATGCGTGCCATTGGCATGATTGACGGCGGTTTACGTCAGCGTGACGTCGCAAATCGACTCGGGGTTACGCGGATCACGATAACACGTCTACTTCGACGTTATCGAACACATGGATCGGTGGACGACCGTCCAAGATCTGGTCGACCACGTGTGACGACGCGTGAACAGGACCGTCACATTCGGACGTCACATTTACGTGACCGGTTCCTACCTGCTACGCACACAGCTGCCGTTACTCCTGGGATGACCAACAATCGCATCAGTGCACAAACAGTCAGGAACCGGCTCGGTGAACGTGGCATTCGTGCCTATCGGCCATACGTTGGACCCATCCTGACACGACGTCACCGTGACGTACGGCGGGAATGGACGACGGAACGTGCTCGCTGGACTCGGTTACAGTGGAATTCGGTGATGTTTAGCGATGAATCGCGGTTCTGTTTGCGTCGAGCGGATGGCAGAGAGCGGGTATATCGCAGACGCGGTGAACGTTACGCCGACGCATGTGTACGTCAGGTCGATCTGTTCGGGGGCGGAAGCGTTATGGCGTGGGGCGGTATCACCTTCGGCAGTCGCACTGAACTGTTAGTGGTGGACGGGAACCTAAACGCCCAGCGGTACTGTGATGAGATCCTTGCGCCAGTTGTTGTGCCGTTCTTTAACGCCAACAGAAACGTCACACTGTTCCAACAGGACAACGCCAGGTGTCATACTGCTCGGATTTCCACCACATTATTGGAGCAGAACAATATTGAAACCCTGCCGTGGCCTGCTTTGTCACCAGACTTGTCACCCATAGAACATTTGTGGGATACGTTAGACCGCCGCGTCAGACGACGTCAGCCGGTAACGTTAAACCAACTGAGGGATGTTTTGCGTCAGGAGTGGACAAATATTGACCAGCAAGAGATTCAGACACTCTTCCGTTCGATGCGACGGCGGTGCATTGCAGTGAGAGACGCAAATGGTGCCCATACTCGGTATTGACGTCTGTGTGAAAACTCCATTAGACCCCTGTCCGACGAATTACGTCATCACGCAGCAGACAGTTTCGGAGGCTCATTATGCTTTATGTGCTCCTCTTTCAAACATGTTGGACTATCATCTTATGAATTTTCAAAGAATTTTCTTAATAAATGTTGAAATTATAGACACATAAACACCAGGTATCGTTTCTTTTTTGACTCAGTATATCTATAGGATATAAGCCGAAAACGATCCAATATGTAAAATATTGAACTGTGTGAGGCACGGAGCTTACATATAACACACACTTATATATAATAAGAGCCTATTAATTAATAATTAAAATTGTTAATTTACACGTAGGATATGACGTCACGACAGGCCATAATTACTCTGATAGTGACGTGCTGTCATTTTTAAATATTGGGTATGGCCTAAATGTTTTGTCAAGCCTATGATTTATCAAAATGTTCTTGAAAATAATAAGTTTTGAACCTGCAACAACTTGTCCAAACCCCGTGCGTGTGCGTGCGTACGTGTGCGTGTGTATGTGCGCGCGCGCGTGTGTGCGTGCGTGCGCGTGCGTGCGTGCGTGCGTGCGTGCGTGCGCGTGCGTGCGACTCCTGAAGAAATTAGTCACGTTATACGATTACAACGTTCGTTTATCGTCACTATATGTATACCGGTTGCCCATATGAGCGACGCCTCCTGAAGAGATTAGTCATTTTAGATGTTTGGAGGATAGTGCAATGATACAGACAGAGACCCATTCCAGAGTTTCCTCTGGTTCTTTTACGTGCACGGTGTAAAGCACCGACACGAAAATCAATAAACAGTGTTCTACAAACTTCAAAAGTGAAAGCAGGATTTCATATAACTGTCATTCACACTCCTGAGTTGACGTTTCTTTGTTATTGGAGTCAATACTAAACGCGCGATACCTTCGTTTAGAGATAATTTAACTAAGATTAGTCTACACATATATATGCATAGGCACACATGTGAGATATAACTCTAAATCTGTAACATAAATCATGTTATTCCGGATACACGTATTGTATACATTACGCATGAATGTCGAACCTATTTACATATTTTTTGTTATGTCAACAAACCGCGTATACGACGTTTGTTTATTTGTTGAAATACTCAGTTTTTGATGCAAATATTTGGAAAAACATTATACCATATTCTAGGAAATTACATTCTGCAGACATTTGCGTTTTCAACTTTTCACCGATGTAGTGTCGCTTTGTGGAGTGGATCTATTTATAATGCAATGCCTAATATCGCAATTGGTTGCCTTAACCCTTTCAACACCACATACCTCTATTTATAGGCTTACAAAAAGTGTAGATCCAGATGAGCCGGCTCGTGACGAGCCGTCTCATCAGGATCTGCACTTTTTGCAAGTAGTATTACTAATTTTAGACAAAATTACCCATCTTGATAAATGAACTGGTCCGAATGTAATTTTCTTATTCATTTATTGGTCTAAGAATATCATGGACCAGTCCATGTCAGTTACTTGGTGTTGAAAGAGTTAATAATGTGTATGCTCTATATTTCAGCACACGTACTGTCTGTCACGATGAAAGTTCTACTGTTTATACTGTCGGCTATTCTGCTATTCGGTAAGCATATATTAACGTTCACTATTAACGTTCACCGTTTCTTTGTTGGAAATAACTCCAATTACGGATGTTCTGGTTGGTAAGCATAGATTCGTAGTTGAACGTAGCCTGGGCGCCAGTCTGTCGATTTTTCACTTTTTCACTTCTGGCAAAATGACATTATCAGAAACACAATACGTCCCAATTAATAGTATCGGTGTTAAAATATATTTATTTGACTGACGAGGCAAAATATATCGACGTCTGTTCCCAGGCTAAATTGACCGTTCACCATTGATTTGCTGAAAATTGGGAAGAACCATAAAGCGATCTGTGAAGCTATGTTTGTTAAAAACAACAACACATAAATGGTTGCAAAAATGCACATTTATAATACGTTAGTTTTTCAGAACTAAATTATGTTATTTACATGAACAACAACAACAACAATAGTTTATTGCGTAAAACATATACTGAGTCAAAAAAGAAACGATACCAAACTAAAAATGACGTAAAACGGATAAAACCATAGAAAGGTTTAATATATTATTACGTATCAGTACCGGGTATCTTATTGCAAGGTCAGCCAACCATAAATACAGGTAAATAAACACCCGATAATCCTGGAACGCCGAATTTCCGATTTGCACGTGCTCCTCAACAAAGACAACGTCCTACACATGTACAAATCGGAAAACCGGTTTATTGTACTGGTATTGCATTATCATCGAGGAAAAACACCTTACATACCCATTGCTACCTCTAACAAAATGCCTAGGCTAAACCGCAATCAGAGAATGCGTGCCATTGGCATGATTGACGGCGGTTTACGTCAGCGTGACGTCGCAAATCGACTCGGGGTTACGCGGATCACGATAACACGTCTACTTCGACGTTATCGAACACATGGATCGGTGGACGACCGTCCAAGATCTGGTCGACCACGTGTGACGACGCGTGAACAGGACCGTCACATTCGGACGTCACATTTACGTGACCGGTTCCTACCTGCTACGCACACAGCTGCCGTTACTCCTGGGATGACCAACACTCGCATCAGTGCACAAACAGTCAGGAACCGGCTCGGTGAACGTGGCATTCGTGCCTATCGGCCATACGTTGGACCCATCCTGACACGACGTCACCGTGACGTACGGCGGGAATGGACGACGGAACGTGCTCGCTGGACTCGGTTACAGTGGAATTCGGTGATGTTTAGCGATGAATCGCGGTTCTGTTTGCGTCGAGCGGATGGCAGAGAGCGGGTATATCGCAGACGCGGTGAACGTTACGCCGACGCATGTGTACGTCAGGTCGATCTGTTCGGGGGCGGAAGCGTTATGGCGTGGGGCGGTATCACCTTCGGCAGTCGCACTGAACTGTTAGTGGTGGACGGGAACCTAAACGCCCAGCGGTACTGTGATGAGATCCTTGCGCCAGTTGTTGTGCCGTTCTTTAACGCCAACAGAAACGTCACACTGTTCCAACAGGACAACGCCAGGTGTCATACTGCTCGGATTTCCACCACATTATTGGAGCAGAACAATATTGAAACCCTGCCGTGGCCTGCTTTGTCACCAGACTTGTCACCCATAGAACATTTGTGGGATACGTTAGACCGCCGCGTCAGACGACGTCAGCCGGTAACGTTAAACCAACTGAGGGATGTTTTGCGTCAGGAGTGGACAAATATTGACCAGCAAGAGATTCAGACACTCTTCCGTTCGATGCGACGGCGGTGCATTGCAGTGAGAGACGCAAATGGTGCCCATACTCGGTATTGACGTCTGTGTGAAAACTCCATTAGACCCCTGTCCGACGAATTACGTCATCACGCAGCAGACAGTTTCGGAGGCTCATTATGCTTTATGTGCTCCTCTTTCAAACATGTTGGACTATCATCTTATGAATTTTCAAAGAATTTTCTTAATAAATGTTGAAATTATAGACACATAAACACCAGGTATCGTTTCTTTTTTGACTCAGTATATATAAGATGCTTAGGCTTAAAAAGAAAACCGAGCAAGTGGGGAAAAAACGTGCACACTCATTTGTTTCCGACCCCTGTGGCATACAAAAATATGGCGACAGCAATTCACTATATCAATACACCAACAAAAACCCTTAATGCAAATATGTATATGTAATATTATAGAAGAAGAATGCTTTAATAACATATGCATGACATGTTAACTTACTTTAAAGGCCCATTATGCTTTTGTTTTTTATAAATAACACACCAGCCGTTGATTTACAGCATTGATGCTTAATACAGTCAAATATGTGTTAGTGGTCACCTCCATTAAGCAACCAACCTGTATTAAACAGCCAGCTTCCAGATTTCCAATATGTTGTTTTATTATACATTTGACCTCTATTAAGCAGCCACCTGTGCTAAGCAGCCACTTTCTGTGATTCCCTTGGCTGGCTGCTTAAGACAGGTTTCACTGTATATCATTACACTAAGAGATGGTAACACTGTATATGGTGTGTACGGTTGGGGGATGGGACACGGAATTATTTTGGAGATTTTCACGGATTTTCACTAAATACAAAGTATTGTCACCTGGATATGTTCATACTGCTGGTGACATCAGTGATCTGGTGGATTTTCAGTTTTTTAGCTACAAGGAGTAGCCCGGTTATTTGTTCATAATACGTAGTATAGCGGAGAACGTATGTCTTAACATAGCGATGCACACAATCAGTGGACCGTTTTTGTGCACGTGATGTTTAGCGGGTATTCGGGAGCGATTGGGAGCAAATAAATTAGTTCTACGCAAGTCCTTACACGTAGAACTTGATTTATTCGCTCCCGAATACCCGCTAAACATCACGTGCACAAAAAATGGTACACTGACGTAAGTCTTTATACGTAACAGACGGATATGTAGTCCAGTGGTAACACGCTGGACTGGTAATCCAGGGATCGCAGGTTCGATCCCCCGAACAGTCTTTCAGATGGGACGCTAAACCGAGGTCTCGTGTCGGTGCTTTACACCGTGCACGTAAAAGAACCAGAGGAGACTCTGGAATGGGTCTCTGTATCATTGCACTATCCTCCAACAATCTGAAATTACTAATATCTTTAGGAGGCGTCGCTCATATGGGCAACCGGTAGCGACGATAAATAAACGTAAAAACACATTACACGTAACACATCTACTTTATGCTATTCAAGTTTGTAATGATATAAAAGGAAAGTTATATATTCTATTGTTTTCACGACGGAGTATTGCTTTGGGTATAATAATATAACTTTTATTTCCTCCAATTATAGGAGAGCACAACAGTAAATATGTACAATGGTTATATCCCTACTCACTAGTCGCACAATAAAGTACATAGCTTGCCATTGCAATAGGTGTTTGTTGTTTGTGATTAGTTATGGTAAGACACGTACAGTCTACATCCGCTATGTTGAATTCCGTCGGACCGAACAAAATATTTCGACATAACCGAAGTTTGACTTAACGAAATTCGATATAAAAAACAGAGCCAGTTATATGTAAATGATAGTGTCTGAAACGGGACTTTGATCCGACTTCGAGATAACCGGAAAATTCGACATAGCCGACTTTGACATCGCGGATGTAGACTGTATATTATAAATTACAGTTAATTTACAATAATTTATAGACAATGCATCCTAATATAGGTAGATTTTCATTGCATTTTGAAGTACGACACATGGTAAAGACAGTAGAAAATATAAACTGTTATTAGCATGTATTATAGATTAATATAAAGTGGTTCCCGTTATTAATCATAGTGTACAGTCAACATGGTTGCTTAATAGAGGTCAAATGTATAATAAAACAAGATATTGGGAATCGGGATACTGGCTGCTTAATACAGGTTGGCTGTTTAATAGAGGTGATCACTAACACAGGCGGACTCCAAATGCCTGACGTAACTCAATATGTAGCACCTGATTCCGGTTTGGACACTGTGATAAATACATGATCTATGTACATGTGTATGTATATTATTAACATTATGCTATAGAGGACATAGAAAACGCACACTTCGGATAAGTGTGTTTTTACATGAAAACCAATAACAGTTACTGTATAACTACATAGTTTTTTAGTTGTTCATTTATTGTTTTGTAATAAAGATGTGATATATCGTTGATGGAATCCTTCGTAGTTCGTTTTCATGTAATGATACTCATGTATAATATATATATATATGTACAGTCAAACCTGTGTTAGTGGTCATCTCTATTAACCCTTTCAACCCCAAGTAACTGACATGGACTGGTGCATGCTATTTTTAGACCAATAAATTAATAAGAAAATTACATTTGGACCAGTTCATTTATCAAAATGGGTAATTTTATCTAAAATTAATAATAATTATTACTGGCAAAAAAGTGCAGATCCTGATGAGATGGCTCGTTACGAGCCGGCTCATCTGGATCTACACTTTTCATAGGCCTATTTAGAGGCCTGTGGGGTTGAAAGGGTTAAGCAGCCAACTTGTATTAAGCAGCCAGTTTCCAGATTCCCAATATGCTGTTTTATTATACATTTGACCTCTATTAAGCAGCCACCTGCATTAAGCAGCCACTTTCTGTGATTCCCCTGACTGGTTGCTTAAGACAGGTTTGGCTGTATATATATAATCGTATATAATGTATGTGTGCGTTTTCTATGCGTTTTCTATGTCCTCTAGTATATTTATTCTACAGTTCAGACGCTTGCACAACAGTCAAGCTCGACGATGACCAACAAACCCTGGGATGAGAATAGCTCCAAGACGTATGGTGTATGTATAATATACATATAATCTAGTACAAACTGTAAATAACATGAACATATATTATTATATCATTACATTATACAGCAATTGATAACAGGAGATCAGGGATCGCAGGTTCGTGCCGTGTCTGATCAAGATATATGTTGTTTACTATTCAGGCAAGTGATTTAGCTCCACTATCCGAATAGCAAACAGCATAGAGCCTGATCAAACTGCACATTTGAATTATATACATAGATATATGTCGTTTACTATTCAGGCAAGTGTTTTAGCTCCACTATCCGAATAGCAAACAGCATAGAGCCTGATCAAACGACACGTTAAGTACCGTCTGATCTGGCTCTATACTGTTTGCAACAGTGATATGATTTTATCTGCCGTTAGCGTGCAAATGGTTAATGTACGTATGTATGTATGTATGTATGTATGTTCCTTTAATGTCAAACCCTCGCGGGGACTTAGACATGTTTTCCTGGGCAGGCTTAGCCGACCTAAGCGATTAACCAGTACTAAACAATGTGTGTGAGGTGCCTTGCTCAATGACACTACATACGTGGCCTGACCGAGTATCGAACCCGGGACCGTTCGATTCCAAATCCGACGCTCTACCACTGGACCACGGACGCCACATGGTTTTGTAATAAATACAATTGAATGGCAACAAGATGTATGAACATTATGACAATCAATTTGAACATTTTGACCTGACGTATCGTTTCAATGGACATCTCTTTCTTGTTTCCAGTCAGTTAGTGACGGCAGCACTAACGTCATCAGTATCTGCTTACCGCTGATGCTTGCAGTCCTCGCCGTTGCACTGGCGCGACGATAGACTTAGAGAAATGGTAATACTTTTGAAATAATTATTTCTCCTACAGTGTATAAAAAGTAAAAGTGTTTGTTTATTATAGTGTCACTCCTATTTAAAGGGCCAGTCATTTCTGACTTATGAGACACCTCTTTTTATGAACATCAGTACTTCCCGAATCATAGGCTTGTATGCCAGGCTGGTAAGCAATCGGTAACCATTATTTAACTAGCTGGCGGCTTCACCAGTATGAACATGCACATTGTTACGTATTGGTCGAAGAACAAGGGGGAAGTTTGAGTGGTAAATAATGGTTTAATAATACATGCTTTTGAGAAGTATCCTAACTATTGTTGTAAATAAACTTTACTCGTTTGTTTGTATTTACAGATTGCAATAGCTGTCGCCATGTTTGCGATGTACCAACCCTATTCGGAAGCCTACCTGCTAGTTAGACATAGACTCTGCCTATTACTGTTATTTCTAAAACACATATAATCACATTGTTTACTTATATCTATATATAGTTAGTGACGTAATCAATTCACCGTGTTCTGCTATTCTGTGTGTTTTACAGAATCTCCTCTGGTTCTTTTACGTGCACGGTGTAAAGCACCGACACGAGACCTCGGTGTAACGTCCCATCTGAAAGACTGTTAATTTTATTAGGATCAGACGGGGGATCGAACCTGCGATCCCTGGATTCGCTTCAACAGATGTGTGTATCGTAACATTCGAAATCCGTTCAAATTGTATTTAACTGTTACTGAAGCGGAAATAAACTGAAAGTTGATGCGCGAAAACATGCTCACTAACAACGAATTATTCTATCTATCTTTCTATCTTCTTCTAATGTCAAATCCCTCGCGGGGATGTAAACATATATCACTTACAAATTAGTAGTAAACTTGAAATGTGACATGCACCAACTGATATAATACATAGTATGATAATGCAAACGGTTTGCGACAAGTTTTAACAACATTACATAACATGCCCTACAAGATATGTGTTTAAGATTATACCTAAATACTTCATTGAAAGTTCTAATAAATAGTCTATTTCTTGAAATGTTTCTTGTTCTATTGTGTTCATTAACCCATTCAACACCAAGTAACTCACATGGACTGGTCCATGATATTCATAAACCAATAAATGAATCTGAAAATCACATTTGGACAAGTTCATTTATCAAAATGGGTAATTATGTCTAAAAATAGTCATATCACTGGCAAAAAGTGCAGATCCTGATGAGACGGCTCGTTACGAGCCGGCTCATCTGGATCTACATTTTTTGTAAGCCTATTTAGAGGTCTGAGGTGTTGAAAGGGTTAACTAGACATGGTTTACAGTATGACACATAATGCCCTACTTTTCGTGCACCATGTAAAGTGCGTTGTATATGCACATGCATACAGTGTATGGCCACAGTATGTTTACCCTTTGTGTGCGTGCGTGCGTGCGTGCGTGCGTGCGTGCGTGCGTGCGTGCGTGCGTGCGTGCGTTGGGGGGGGATATTGTGGTAGCATGTATGTCAGTCCATCGGACACATATTTGTAATTGCAATAACTTCGCAAGTATAGAAGGATTCGTATATAACTGTTGCTTGAGGGCGATGATACAACTATGTCACTGTCACTAAGTTCTGCCTGCAACACTTTTGTACATTCATACAGTGACCGTATCATAATATGTCTTCTGTTATGACGCCATAGCCTGGGAATAGCCTCGTGGACGTCGTGATAGCGAAGTGGATGCGTGTTCGCTTCAGGTGCAAAAGGTCCGGGGTTCGAGCCCCGTTGGAGCCGTTACGAGTGTGCCCTTAGGCAAGGCATTTAAATTCCACGTTGCCTCTTCTCTCTCCCTCGTGGCGATGGATTCCATCAGGAATGAGGTCTCGAGAGTGATTAATATAAGATGAAATAACTTGTTTCGCAATCGAGCTAAAATAAATTTGTATAAACAGGCGTCGATATATTTGATGATGTTGATGATGATTGAGCTTATTTACTCTCGCCTCCGGCGAACCATATAGGCGAGCGTACTAAGAAGTTTAGATATAGTTGGCATGGTCAGTCAAATAAATATATTTTAACACCGACACCATTAATTGGGCCGCCCAGTATTGAGTTTCTGATAGTATCATTTTGCCAGAAGCTAACAATTGACAAATCGACAGACTGGAACCCCAGGCTATTACCTCTGCTGTAATATGCTCCTTTGGTTGCCTCTGGTGTAAGATGACTATCAGCTGTACATTAACTAAGCTCGTGCATGACTGAGTTACTTGATATAACTGATATTACATAATTATTATATTATAGTAAAGGCAAAGTATATTTCCTTATTGGGAAATAATGCATTCAATCGTATCGCAATAAGAAAACATGTGGTAGATATGCATGGATAAATTAATTATAATAACATTATAGTTTTACCTTATAGTAGACGCACACACAAGTTTCTACAATGTTAGTGTAATCTCTCTCCGACACCTCATTCCTGGTGGAATCCACCGCCATGAGGGAGAGATTAGAGGCAATGTGGATTTACGTGTCTTGCCCTAAGGGTACAAACATCATGGTTCTGACGGGGCTCAAACCCTCTCGGTTAGAAGGCCGACATCGTATTCGTTACACCTGGAAGCTTCATATATGTAGGGGTTTTATTCTAAAGCGGAATGGCAGGGCGCACCTTATTAGCCCCGCCATTTTGCACTTTAGCCTCCCCCCGTCCTCGTGTCTGTTTTAATAATGTTTTTATTATATATTAGCATCAACAGGTGTTTTCGGGCAGACATACCTATAAATATATAATATAACATATAAAACGTGTGACCCAACCCATTTGCTTAAACATTTATTGACAATACGTGTGCACAATAATGCCATAAATCGCATATAAGCCCTGCCACTTTGATCAATCACCGTAATTTAGCAACATTTTCTAGGGTCTAACCCCAAAATACCCCCTCCCGCACCTCATGGAGGCTCAAAATGCACCATACACTTTTTTGACCAACCCTGCCCCTTTTCTGACCCACCCTGTCCCTTTTCTGACCCACCCTGCCCTTTTTGACCCACCCTGCCCCTTTTTTCCATCCTAGAATAAACCCTATATATAATATCAAATGACAGAAATCCGAAGGAAGCCGAACCCTGCCATTTAATTTTACTTTCATTAATCATTTGTATGCTGGTCCAATACCACAATACCTCGCTGCCTGTGTCGTCCAGTCCAGTATCATAAACACTGTCTGTGTCGTCCAGTCCAGTATCATAAACACTGTCTGTGTCGTCCAGTCCAGTATCATAAACACTGTCTGTGTCGTCCAGTCCAGTATCATAAACACTGTCTGTGTCGTCCAGTCCAGTATCATAAACACTGTCTGTGTCGTCCAGTCCAGTATCATAAACACTGTCTGTGTCGTCCAGTCCAGTATCATAAACACTGTCTGTGTCGTCCAGTATCATAAACACTGTCTGTGTCGTCCAGTCCAGTATCATAAACACTGTCTGTGTCGTCCAGTCCAATATCATAATAACTGTCTGTGTCGTCCAGTCCAGTATCATAAAAACTGTCTGTGTCGTCAAGGCCAGTACCATAATAACTCACTGCCTGTGTCGTCCAGTCCAGTATCATAAAAACTGTCTGTGTCGTCAAGGCCAGTACCATAATAACTCACTGCCTGTGTCGTCCAGTCCAGTATCATAAAAACTCATCGTCTGTGTCGTCCAGTCCAGTACCATAATAACTCATTGTCTGTGTCGTCCAGTCCAGTACCATAATAACTCATTGTCTGTGTCGTCCAGTCCAGTACCATAATAACTCATTGTCTGTGTCGTCCAGTCCAGTACCATAAACACTGTCTGTGTCGTCCAGTCCAGTATCATAAACACTGTCTGTGTCGTCCAGTCCAGTATCATAAACACTGTCTGTGTCGTCCAGTCCAGTATCATAAACACTGTCTGTGTCGTCCAGTCCAGTATCATAAACACTGTCTGTGTCGTCCAGTCCAGTATCATAAACACTGTCTGTGTCGTCCAGTCCAGTATCATAAACACTGTCTGTGTCGTCCAATATCATAATAACTGTCTGTGTCGTCCAGTCCAGTATCATAATAACTGTCTGTGTCGTCAAGGCCAGTACCATAATAACTCACTGCCTGTGTCGTCCAGTCCAGTATCATAAAAACTGTCTGTGTCGTCAAGGCCAGTACCATAATAACTCACTGCCTGTGTCGTCCAGTCCAGTATCATAAAAACTCATCGTCTGTGTCGTCCAGTCCAGTACCATAATAACTCATTGTCTGTGTCGTCCAGTCCAGTACCATAATAACTCATTGTCTGTGTCGTCCAGTCCATTACCATAATAACTCATTGTCTGTGTCGTCCAGTCCAATACCATACAAACTCATTGTCTGTGTCGTCCAGGCCAGTACCATAATAACTCATTGTCTGTGTCGTCCAGTCCAGTATCATAAAAACTGTCTGTGTCGTCAAGGCCAGTACCACAATAACGCATTGTCTGTGTCGTCCAGTCCAGTACCATAATAACTCACTGCCTGTGTCGTCCAGTCCAGTACCATAATAACTCATTGTCTGTGTCGTCCAGTCCATTACCATAATAACTCATTGTCTGTGTCGTCCAGTCCAATACCATACAAACTCATTGTCTGTGTCGTCCAGGCCAGTACCATAATAACTCATTGTCTGTGTCGTCCAGTCCAGTATCATAAAAACTGTCTGTGTCGTCAAGGCCAGTACCACAATAACTCATTGTCTGTGTCGTCCAGTCCAGTACCATAATAACTCACTGCCTGTGTCGTCCAGTCCAATACCATAATAACTCACTGCCTGTGTCGTCCAGTCCAGTATCATAATAACTCACTATCTGTGTCGTCCAGTCCAGTACCATAATAACTCATTGTCTGTGTCGTCCAGTCCAGTATCATAAAAACTGTCTGTGTCGTCAAGGCCAGTACCATAATAACTCATTGTCT
Source organism: Archivesica marissinica (assembly GCA_014843695.1). Taxonomy (NCBI): domain Eukaryota; kingdom Metazoa; phylum Mollusca; class Bivalvia; order Venerida; family Vesicomyidae; genus Archivesica; species Archivesica marissinica. The sequence continues at coordinate 45,615,144 of CM026398.1, read as the reverse complement.
GTGTCGTCCAGTCCAGTACCATAATAACTCACTGCCTGTGTCGTCCAGTCCAATACCATAATAACTCACTGCCTGTGTCGTCCAGTCCAGTATCATAATAACTCACTATCTGTGTCGTCCAGTCCAGTACCATAATAACTCATTGTCTGTGTCGTCCAGTCCAATACCATAAAAACTCATTGTATGTGTCGTCCAGGCCAGTACCATAAAAACTCATTGTCTGTGTCGTCCAGGCCAGTACCATAATAACTCACTGTCTGTATCGTCCAGTCAAGTACCATAATAACTCAGTGTCTGTGTCGTCCAGTCCAGTACCATAATAACTCACTGCCTGTGTCGTCCAGTCCAGTGCCATAATAACTCACTATCTGTGTCGTCCAGTCCAGTACCACAATAACTCACTGCCTGTGTCGTCAAGTCCAGTACCACAATAACTCATTGCCTGTGTCGTCCAGTCCAGTACCATAATAACTCACTATCTGTGTCGTCCAGTCCAATACCATAATAACTCACTATCTGTGTCGTCCAGTTCAGTAGCATAATAACTCACTGTCGGTGTCGTCCAGTCCAGTACCATAATAACTCATTGTCTGTGTTGTCCAGTCCAATACCATAATAACTCATTGTCTGTGTTGTCCAGTTCAGTACCATAATAACTCATTGTCTGTGTTGTCCAGTCCAATACCATAATAACTCATTGTCTGTGTTGTCCAGTTCAGTACCATAATAACTCATTGTCTGTGTTGTCCAGTCCAATACCATACTAACTCACTATCTGTGTCGTCCAGTTCAGTAGCATAATAACTCACTGCCTGTTTAAATTTTAGTAAGTATTTAGCTGCTTCGGTAGTCTTTAGTTTAGTTTATACAAATTTATTTAGCTCGATTGCGAAACAAGTTCTTTCAACGTATATTAATCACTCTCGAGACCTCATTCCTGATGGAATCCATCGCCATGGAGGCGAGAGAAGAGGCAATGTGGAATTTAAATGCCTTGCCTAAGGGCACAATCGTAACAACTCCAGTGGGACTCGAACTTTCGCACATGAAGCAAACGCGCTACCACCGCGCTATCACGACTTCCACGTTAGTACCATGTTGTGAAGTTTGTAAGGGGAAATGAGTTGTTTTCTTTTGGAAGCATGCAGGTTGCTTTCCCGAATAACAATATGTATGGTACACATTTACCATTATATCTCACATGTGTTCGTATGTATATTTATGCTTAGACTAATCAGATTTAAATTATCTCTAAACGACAGCATTACGCGCTTAGCATAGCCTCCAATAATAAACACACGTCAATGCTGACCGTTATAAATATGAAGTCCGCCTCCGTGGTCGAGTGGTTAAGGTCGCTGACTTGTATACAACTGTAACCTATCATCACTGGTGGCCACTGGTTCGAGCCCCGCTCAGGCCCTGTCTCATTTATATGATAAAGTTGGCAGTTTCTTACGGAGGTTGGTGCACCCAATTTCGTTTATAAAAATAATCGTTATACTGTATTTAACCGGCAAGTTAATCTTGGCTTGCTTAGCAACAAATTTCGCGGATTATTTCACTGTTAGCTTATTACTTGTGATAAAAAGAGAACTTATTGCATAGTTAGACGGCATATGCACTAAATTATGGCTTTTTTCGGGATGACACAACTTGGCTACCAAAATGCAATACGAGAAGGCTCAGCACGGGCGAAAATGGACAGTGCACGCTCAAAAACTCAACTGGTGTTCATTGCATTTCCGCCGCTCGTGGAGAAGAACCCTACGCGGAAGTCAATAGTACCAATAAACCAAGTATCATCGTATGGTCCTGGACCAAAAGACTCTTATATTAAATTTACAAGAATGAGAACAACACACATAAGAGTCCCAAAAGGTATGTTTCATTGCTTGTGTTATAACTTTATGTAGACTAGTGGCCCTAGGCCTTGAGAAGTTGAGGTATCCCCGCTGACCATATTCAGTAGGGGGTCCGGGGACATGTTCTCCCTTAAAATTGTTGGGGTATAGAAGTGATTTCCTGCGTTTTCCAATTTAATGAGTTTAGACGTATAATTATGTACCGACAATTCAGCTCTCTAGCAGTCAACATTTTATACAGCAAATGGATACTTTTTGCATTTTATCTTTTTAATGTTGCATAGAGTGGTGGAACCTATGCTCGGCGTATTCCTATGCTCGGCGTATTTTCCATCCGTATTTAAAATATTAAAGTTCTAGGCTAATTTCGCTGACAGAGCTGAAGCATGGTTCAATGCATTCCGTTGCGTGTATCGGTAGCCTGATGCAACTGTCACGTGACTGGTCCAGCAGACGAATATAAACAAGCACATCATTGGGAGAATATTGCCACCGAAACTGTTACGGTGTATGAGCAATTCGGGTAGCTATCCGAATTTTAAAAATTTACACCTAACCCGAAAAATATATTATTATTATATATATATATATATAAAATATATATATATATATATATATATATTATTAATATTATTATTATATAGAGCCACACGGCGCAGAAAGGAAATATGACTACAGAGTGACTTGTGTGCAATACTCTACACTTGCCTATTGGGCCATCACTTTCTAATCTGATACTAAACACTCTCAACGGCGACTTGTATACCACTGTAGCCCCGCTTAGGCCGTACCTATTTATATGAAAAAATTGGCAGTTTCTTACGGAGGTTGGTGCACCAAGTAAACCACTGGAGCCTGCCCAGGAAAGGTGTTGTTAGGTAAACTGCCCACCGTTCAAATGGGCAACGAGTAGCGACGTTAAATAAAAAACAAAATACTGGAAAGAATCTCTGTTCAGACAGATAACAGATTTCCAAATAAAAGGGGTATAAATAAAGGGTACAAACTGTTCAGACATTGGGTATGTGGGTAGAACATCGGCCCGGCTAGCTCAGTTGGTAGAGTTGTCCAACTAGTGTCCGTGTAGTCCTATAAATAAGACCTCTACATACATTTTCCTCTTCTGTTATTTCGAGGTCTTATCGTTAAAAACTCATTTTCGCAAAGCACTTTCCGCCCTGCTCCGATTGCGGGTTTCTGACCGATATTTTCGAACATTAATTGTTATAAATGTGTGCATTGGTGTTAAGAATAATCCTAAATATAGATATTAAGAATGTTTAAAATATATTGTCTAACCGTTGTATCATTTAGCTGTTTGAAATAGACAGGTGATATTCTCCCATTTTTTTCTGTGCAGTTTTCACAAAAGAAATCCGAATGCATTATTTTTTAGTACATTTCATGCATATTTACAATAGGATATTAAACGACATCTTATTTGGTTCACCATAATGGCACGGAGATAAATCTTGTAAACATTTTCGTCTAATGATTTATATGTTTGTTTTTCGCAATAATCAAATTCAAAATGGACAATTTGGAATGGCGAAACTCTGCCATGAAATTTAAACGTTATGTGTGTTCATCTTTAACAATTTTAATTTATAAAATGACTTTTTAGAATATATAATATGCTACGTGTAATTGAGGTTTTATAGCGTTTATTTAGACTCTAAATATTTGGACTAGGTATGTGGGTAGAACATCGGCCCGGCTAGCTCAGTTGGTAGAGCTGTCCAGAGCTAGAGCTAGTGTTCGGGAGATCGTGGGTTTGGATCCCACGTCGGGTCACTAACTTTTTCGCTCTTTCTTTGCTTGGTCACTTTACACATATTATTTGGTTTGACATTAATGGAACATGCATACATAACTGGGTACGAATTGACTGCAATTGCAATTCGTGTTTCATCTGGATTCGGATATATACGTTGCAGGGCCAGTTACGGCGTAAGGTGCAACGGGAGAGAGTCTAGTAGTACAGGTTTAGAGCTGTCCTGAAACCGCCTATTGTCTCTGCACACACAACATTGTCACTGAGTTTATTCCAGTCTAGTACTGTTTTAGTTAGTACTGTTTAATGATTGTTTGTACTGCTCTTTATTACAAGTGAAAGTTTTGAAGCACTTTGAATTGTTTGTAATTTGATTTTCTAGAATGTTTATTGTAGCACAGTCAGTGAATGTACGTATTTTTACGTTTTGCTTAGCCCTTGTGGGTGTAAGTATGTCGTGACAAGGTAAAGCTGGCACCTTCCCCTCGACCACTTTGTATAGGAACGTCAGCCTTTTGGCCTTCCTTCTGGACTGTAGGCTCTCGAGCTCCAGTTTTTGCAGCATGTTTGTGATGCAGCCTTCTTCTCGGGAATGGTAGTCGCCAGTGATGAATCTGGCCGCTTGCCTTTGAACTTTCTCAAGTCGCTCGATGTCTTTTGAATAGGTTGGGTCCCAGACTATGGAACTATACTCAAGTGATGAGCGGACAAGAGCTAGATATGCTGTCTTCCTGCAAGTTGCTGGGCAGTGATTTAGGTTGCGCCTGATGAAACCGAGGGATGAGTTTGCTTTCTTTGTAATTTTTAGGATGTGCGAGTTCATGCCGTCACATGCACTTGCTGGGCACAAACTAGTTGCCACTTATACTCGACCGCTATACAATTAGCTAGACACTACCATAACGAAATGTTGGCATATCTCAAAATTTACATTGGTGTTATGTGGGTGAAGACCCAGCCAATTTTAAAGAAGTAAACGATCAGCCATTTGGACTAACTTTGTGGGCTTCGATTCCGCTTATACGAGATTTTCCCTCTTGATCACGGATAATAATGCATGGACGACCATACTCGTCAAATGCTAGAGATTCCTGTGAATTCATTGCAAGTATGGTATCATAAAACCAAGAATAATCTACGGCGATTCTTTCAGATTTCTAAACCAACTTTTCTTTAGAATGTGCTGGAATATCAGAATATGTTTGTATTATGTTTGATTACCGTTCAATACGAGAAAATATGTCAAATATACAAATTATTGTTAACCGAAATTGTATCTGACTTAAGTTTATGAAGGTCTGTCCATCCGAAAACACTGTAAGTGACCCACGAAAGTTCACTAACCCGTTGGAACTTATCCCGACGTGTATCCATCACGTCTGAACGATTTTTGAATTCCAGATGAATAAATTTGATAAAAACAACGTGTTTTGGGCTGTGTACATGTATTTAATGCTAAATTTAGTATAACTTTGATCTAATAACGGTTGCACTGTTGGTAAATGCGTTACCAGTTATCCTATGTTTTGTTTCAATGTGTGTTATTGACATGGAATCTTTGTCTAGACTGGATTACTATTCTCTAATGGCAACACTCAAACTGTGCTTCTTTTCCACTTTCTTCTCCCTACACAGGAACTATCTTGTGTCGGAAAGGCCGTAACTAATGTTGCTAGAACGTGTGACCCGATCTGTTTGCCTTTCATTGAAGTGCCATGCATTGCATTGTATATATGTACAATGAATTGAGTAATAAAATACGATTAAACTAAGCGCTCTGATGTGTTGTCGTACCGTGCTGAAAACTGTAGTGTGTGAAACAAGAACGTCTGGTGATGGTTAAACAATGACTATGTAGGCTACAGTGGACCTAAAAACGCTCCTTCCAGCTTTATCGGAGCTGAACCTGACTTGAAGAGGTCCAGTAAGGCACTGTCAACAAATGCTTGGGTTAAACTGTTCCACAGACACAGACGTGTGCCGTCCGGGAATAAGGAATATATGCAATCATTGCCCTGACACAAGGTATCAATAACGTCTAGCCATTGCCCCGCAATGTGGTGGCAGGAGTAAAATGAGTCATTGGTATATCAAGTACATGTATCTGATATACCATGCATTACATCATCACGGTACTAGCCTATGCCCGCCTCTCCTGTAGGCTTATGAAATGCAGATGTCTCTAAAACTATTAGTCCTGTGATAATCTCCGGTCAAGTACCTTGCTGACCTGCGTTGTACCATACCCACTATGTTGTGTATGTTTTACGTTTGTTTATCGTCACTATATGTATACCGGTTGCCCATATGAGCGACGCCTCCTGAAGAGATTAGTCGTTTTTAGATTTTTGGAGGCTAGTGCAATAATACAGATATATACCCATTCCAGAGTATCCTCTGGTTCGTTTACGTGCACAGTGTAAAGCACCGATACGATACCTCGGTTTAAAGTCCCAACTGAACGACTGATAAATTTATTAGGGTCAAAAGGGGGATCGCACCTGCGATCCCTGGATTATCAGTCCAACGTGTTAACCACTGGACTACAGATCCGTCTGTTATCTGTCAATTTGTTGATATTGTCCTTAGTTTATATAGGTATTCACGCCTGACGGCACTGTAATTGATGGACAGTGATTACACCGACCTGTAACCTAGGTGCCTCTTTTAATCCAGAGTTACAACTTACCGTCTGCTGTTCCAGCATCATTGGAAGAGCGTAAACTGTAAGACACGCCTTTTCTCGCGAAGAGTGCTGCCTAACATCAGGAGTGTGCATGCCCGTAACCCCGAGTGCTGCCTAACATCAGGAATGTGCATGCACGTAACTTCGAGTGCTGCCTAACACCAGGAATGTGCATGCCCATAACCCCGAGTGCTGCCTAACACCAGGAGTGTGCATGACCGTAACCCCGAGTGCTGCCTAACACCAGGAGTGTGCATGACCGTAACCCCGAGTGCTGCCTAACATCAGGAATGTGCATGCCCGTAACCCCGAGTGCTGCCTAACATCAGGAATGTGCATGCCCGTAACCCCGAGTGCTGCCTAACACCAGGAATGTGCATGCCCGTAACCCAGAGTGCTGTCTAACATCAGGAATGTGCATGCCCGTAACCCCGAGTGCTGCCTAACACCAGGAGTGTGCATGACCGTAACTTCGAGTGCTGCCTAACATCAGGAATGTGCATGACCGTAACCCCGAGTGCTGCCTAACACCAGGAATGTGCATGACCGTAACCTCGAGTGCTGCCTAACACCAGGAATGTGCATGCCCGTAACCCCGAGTGCTGCCTAACACCAGGAATGTGCATGACCGTAACCCCGAGTGCTGCCTAACACCAGGAATGTGCATGACCGTAACCCCGAGTGCTGCCTAACACCAGGAATGTGCATGCCCGTAATTTCGAGTGCTGCCTAACATCAGGAATGTGGATGCGTAACTTCGAGTGCTGCCTACATCAGGAATGTGGATGCCCGTAACTTCGAGTGCTGCCTAACATCAGGAATGTGCATGCCCGTAAACCCGAGTGCTGCCTAACATCAGGAATGTGCATGCCCGTAACCCCGAGTGCTGCCTAACATAAGGAATGTGCATGCCCATAACCCCGAGTGCTACCTAACATCAGGAATGTGCATGTCCGTAACCCCGAGTGTTGCCTAACATCAGGAATGTGGATGACCGTAACTTCGAGTGCTGCCTAACATCAGGAATGTGCATGTCCGTAACCCCGAGTGCTGCCTAACATCAGGAATGTGCATGACCGTAACTTCGAGTGCTGCCTAACATCAGGAGTGTGCATGTCTTGTAACTTCGAGTGCGCATGTCAGATGCGTATCATTAGTTTAGAACACTCATATGAAAATGTATACAATTAGGACACATACGTTCATAGAAGGAAATGCAATTGCGATGTAAATATTCTATAATGAACACGTATAGCTGGCTGCCACTATATGTAGTATGTATGTATGTATGTTCCATTAATGTCAAGCCATATGGGGCGCCGTTTTACTATTTATTCGTTATTTATGGATATCCATGATTCGATTTTTGGATATCCATAAATAGATTATTGGATATCGATAAATAGAGTATTGGATATCCATAAATCGATTATTGGATATTCAAAATTAGATCTTTTGGATATCCATAATTCCATTTGATCAGTGGTTATCCATAAGTCGATTTTTAGATATACAAATCTGCGACCTTAACCATTGTGTGTGTTTTACGTTTATTTATCGTCGCTACCGGTTACCTCCTGAAGAGATTAGTCATTTTAGATTTTGGAAGATAGTGCAATGATACAGACAGAGACCCATTCCAGTGTCTCCTCTGGTTCTTTTACGTACACGGTGTAAAGCACCGACACGAGACCTCGGTTTAACGTCCCATCTGAAAGACTGTTTAATAAATAGGGTCAGACGGGGGATCGAACCTGCGATCCCTGGATTACCAGTCCAGCGTGTTAACCACTGGACTACAGATCCGTATGTCCTTAACCATTCGACCATGGGGGCCTATAAATACAACCGACGCATTGCGCCCTGGTATTGATCAAATTCTAAAGCTAGTTCTTTTCTAATTGCTGATTGGAAATACACGACGGTAACTCGATATTGTGGGTTTATGTTTATTTAGCATCGCTACCGGTTGCCCATATGAGAGCGACGCCTCCTGAAGAGATTAGTTATTTTAGATTTTTAACTCTATCACCATCGACGCACGCACACACGCACGCACGCACGCACGCGCGCACGCGCGCACACACACACACACTAGTATATCTATATAAGAAAAAAGACACTTTAGTTTGCGTCTGACATATATAACAATTGTGTGGCGTCCGTGGTCCAATGGTAGAGCGTCGGATTTGGAATCGAACGGTCCGGGTTCGATACTCAGTCAGGCCACGTATGTAGTGTCATTGAGCAAGGCACCTCACACACATTGCTTGGTACTGGTTAACCGCTATGGTCGGCTAAGCATGCCCAGGAAAACATGACTAGTTCTCAGCAAGGGGTTTGACATTAATGGAACATACATACATATAACAAGTACAACATTAGCTTCAGGCTAAAACATGGTATCAGATTAACTTTGCAAACACCTGTAAATGGCAACACATTTATTAAAATATAATGCTACGACTGTTATATCTACGATAGAATAGAAATGACATATCTCTGATAAAATCTACATTTTAAACTACAGTACAACACATAAAAAATAAAGTAAACATGTATTTACAAAGGTACAGCTAGGGTTTTAACACAAGGTAATTGTTGACTAATACACTATTGATTTCTGTAATTGCCTCCCTGCCATACTCGCGTCTGAGTGTTGGGAGTACTATGTATATGTAGAATTGCTGATCTTGACTCATAGTCTAAAAATCTATCTATGTTCCATTTCTACCACAACACGACTGGGTCCTAGATAGTGATAGCAAACCGCCGAGGTAAGTGAATATGCAACCTCCTACAAAAATCAAGTACTCTCTTTTCTGTTTTCGCTACTATGTGATATTTGGGTTAAATAAAGTTTTAACTCTTCTGTATGAAGTCACTTCCGTTTTTTGAGAAATGTCAAAAATTTCCAAAAAAATTAAAAGTATTTAGAAAATGTGTCTGTGGAAAACAATGAAATGGTATGTCATGTTATTTATTTAGCAATGTAATGTAAACGAATATCTTTGCTACATTGACACGAATGAAATGCTCCAGTTTGGAAGAACATTAATTTGAACTGTTGAATCGAAACCTTTTTATCTGTTTTATGTCAAGTGCAATGCAGATGCTGTGTTTGTGAATTTCACGGCGATGCACATACTTCTGTCCGTGATCCTGCTTGTCAGCAAGAATATTCTGCATGCTCCTTGTGTATGCATACACCATTCATGACAAAACAAAGAATCATGAATGATCTTGCCTCTTGGGTGGATCACAGTCTGCCAAGTTAAAAACTTTATTTATTTTACAACGATTGCGAAGCAAGTTTTATCAACTTATATTAATCACTCTTGTTGACGCGGATGAAAGCGTAAATGTGGTCATTCGTGTGGGAGGAAACCGGAGTACCCGGAGAGAACTAAAGTGACCATGCAAAGAAAGAGCGGAAAAGTTAGTGACCCGACGTGGGACTCGAACCCACGACCTCCCGAACACTAGTCGGACAGCTCTACCAACTGAGCTAGCCGGGCCGCTGTTCTACCCACGCCGAAATACACTACACTCTTCCCTCTTTTATTCTTTAGGAGCCGCACTCCGATTCCTGGAGCCGCACTCCTACTCCTTTGCCCGTACCATATATCCTCGTCGCCATTAAAGTGACCATGCAAAGAAAGAGCGGAAAAGTTAGTGACCCGACGTGGGACTCAAACCTACAACCTCCCGAACACTAGTCGGACAGCTCTACCAACTGAGCTAGCCGGGCCGCTGTTCTACCCACGCCGAAATACACTACAGAACCCACCTGTCCGTTCTGGTGACCACTGTACCATCTCACATACTTCCCGGTCCAATGATCAAACCCGGGTTGCATTGGTGAGAAGTGAGCATGCTAACAATTGCACTAATCGGACAGCTAAACATATTATATTACTGTTTTTCCCATTAAACAGGCCAGGAATCCAAAGTCCAATTCTGGGCTTGTGTATATTGTTCTTGTTTTCCTGCACAGACCTAGCCTAAGCAATGTGTGTCAGGTGCCTTGCTCAAGGACACTACACATGTATGTGCCGTTACCTAGTATCGAACCAGGAACCATTCCAAATCCAACACTATTCCACAGATAATTGCATAGATTTGATACATCCCTGCTCATCTGGAAAACAAACTATTCATGTATTTCAGATTGAACATTTTCATGACTGAGGGAAGAATTACAGCGTTATGGCTACAGGAGCTCCTCTGTCGCTGCGTTACCACAGTGACCAGCTCAACAATAAGGTTAGAAACTCAGCGATAGAGCTAAAGGATGATTTATGAGAAATTTGTATATAGAGTGGTGGAACCTATATTGAGCACTATAAAATGTTAATTGCACTTGCCGTAAATTATTATTTTCTTAAGTCGTAAAAACAACTTTCAAAACACTCTTGTTGACAGTTTTAGCTTCATCACGTTTATATAACTTGTTGAATATCTTATTTTGATATAGTGCATCATTGAATAAAAACACTTGGTCTTAATCAGAAATGGTATAGAAACTATTTTTCGGGTTAGGTGTAGATTTTTTAAATTCGGATAGCTACCCTTATTGCTCATACACTGTAACAGTTTCGGTGGAAATATTCTCCCAATGATTTGTTTGTTTATATTCGTCTGCTGGACCAGTCACATGAGAGTTAGCCTACCGGTACACTCAACGAAATGCTATTGAACCATGCTTCAGCTCTGTCGTCGATATTAGCCTAGAACTATATAAATAATTTAAATACGGATGTAAATGGACAAATACGCCGATCATAGGCATACGTCGATCATAGGTTCCACCACTCTATGTATGTCAAACCCCATGACATGTTTTACCGGCACCAGTACTAAGCATTGTGTGTGAGATGCCTTGCTCAATGAAACTACATACGTGGCTTGACCGAGAATCATACCCGGGACCGTTCCAATTCCAAATCCGACAGAAACAGTTTGGGTTTACTTCATATAAATGTGTTCCACCTTGCGGAATTTTCTAATTGTGTCTGAGTTTGTGTACATTGTATTATGCATTATGTGAGATGATCGTGTAACTGCAGGATGACTGTTATTTATGAGGAGATCTTGTTACCCGCATTTTTGATTTTAAGGTGATATTGTAGACATTATAAGACTATTTCTTCATATATACATGTATGATCAGTTATTTTTGTATTCCGATTCTGGTACGGTAATTCTAAGCCAATTCACATGTACATGTAGCTGTTTTCATAATAAAATATCAGTGGAAGTGTTCATTCGTCCGGATAATACATGTCAGTGCCTAGGTATTGGCAAAAGCTTGAGTTATAGACAGTTTAATTATGTTTTTGAAACGCCCCAAAATACTTGAAATACCATGATACATGTATATTCCGTTCCTCCTATAACTTTCCATAGAAAGTGTCCTTCCATGGTGGATATTGTATATAAGTTGATTGTATCTTGTGTTGCAGGTGGTATCTGTAATGAGAGAATTTTACCAGACAGGGGAGTTCTGTGATGTCATACTGCATATAGGAAACATCACAATACATGCACACCGGATAGTATTAGCTGCATTCAGCCCTTACTTCAGGTTAGTTCTCATTCACAGAAATAAAACACTTTCAGTTCTCACTGCCCTGTAGGTGTTGTATATAGCACGTGCATGTGGAAATGTTGTGAACGCGAACGTTTTCGGACTCAAGCTGTCGGTGACATTATTTTTTTGTAGTCTAAGTAAATATGACGTTATAACGGTTGCATCGTTTTCTATCATTAAGCACTGTTCAGCCTTTGTTTGCTTCAGTCAATGAATGAATAATATTTTATTTATGAACATAGACAGTTATAGTGGCCAACGCCACTCGTCATATAATGATTTCTTTCTTCATTCGGTGAAACATAATTCGATCATACACTGAAACTAACATATCCTCTTAATCTCTCTTAGATGTCAAGCCCTTTGCGGGGATTTAGTCATATTCCTTCTATGATGTCTATTTCGGTAATTGATCTTGACTTCAACCCTTTATTGGCTTTCCCCATTCATAGTTTAGCCTATTTCATATTATCAATAATGTGAGGCTCCATAGTCGAATTGCCTATGCAGTTTCTACCACTACCCATACTAGCAGTTGTACTCTGTCACTGACAATTATACCACTGTAACCTCTCAGGCCGTGTCTCATTTATATGAAAAAGTTGGCTGTTTCTTACGGAGGTTGGTGCACCCAAGTACTGGTTAACCGCTGGAGCCTGCCCAGGAACGGTGTTGTTCGGTAAACTGCCCGCCGGCGATATAGCCCGAAATGGTGCTGATGCAGGCGTAAAACCCAAAATATAACATACCACTGTAACCTATCATCACTGATGGTCACAGGTTAGAGCCCCACAGCTTCTTACGGAGATTGGCGCACCAATTACTTGTTAACAGCTGGAGCCTGCCCAGGAAGGTATTGTTAAGTAAACTGCCCACCGATTATTTAGCCCAAAATGCTGTGGATCTGGGTCATCCAGGTGATTGCTATGTTTCTTCAATATACCGACATACATCGGCTTATGTAGAAATGTTCGAAACAGTTCCTTTGGTCCAATCAGTTGAGTAGACATTCTGCATGTACTTTGGTTCATAATACTGTGTATGTTTTCAAACTTTTCAGAGACCTTTTCCACGAGCCTGGTAACAAACACAAGACAGATATCAGCCTTGGCAACCATCTGCGTGATGAATGTGTCCGACAACTTGTTGACTTCTGTTACTCCAGTAATATTACAGTGGACTCGCAGTCGGCCGACAAGATACTGACAGTGGCAAACTTCCTGCAGATCAAAGAGATTGAGAAACTCTGTATTACCTTCCTGGCAGCTCAACAGGCACTCAAGTCTGAGGTTTGTATTTTGTCACATATAGACAGGCATTTCGCGCCGCTCCGTTTTGGGGGTGAGAGATAAATCTGTCTAACAGGGTAGACAAGGGAACTACTTTATGCTAATGAGATATCGTGAACAAGTCCGTTTATTTCCACGTCAAAATTTATATAATTTCATTGGATGACGGTAAGATCCGAACACTGCCGTGAAGTTACTTCATTATAATAACAGCGATACGTCATCGATGACGCTATCACTGACGTATCACTATCATTCATGTGTTGCTCACGTGCCTACTACTACCATTTTACCCACACTGCACTTGCATTGTTTGTAAACATCTGATCTCTTATTAAATCTTGTTATGTAATATTTCCTTTAATTATGATGGTTAAAGTTATAGGTTAGTTGAATCTTTACCCGTGTTGGATGTAAATGTTTAGCATTAAAGAAATTAAACCTCATAACTTTATAGTAAATTCATACGCCATTGATGCGTGTACATTGGTTGACATAATTTATAGAGTGCATCAAAAGCACAAGAAAAGTTAGAAAATAAATCTACGACCTCCATAGAGTTGCAGAAAAGTAATTTCCACCCTCGGTGGGATTTCCTTATCTGCAACGTTTGGAGGTGCTAGATTTACTTTATCTCCGATCACTTGGAGTACCTCTGTATTACCTTCCTAGCAGCTCAACAGGCTCTCAAGTCTGTGGTTTGTATTATCTCCGTTCACTTGGAGTACCTCTGTATTACCTTCCTGGCAGCTCAACAGGCTCTCAAGTCTGTGGTTTGTATTTTCTCCGTTCACTTGGAGTACCTCTGTATTACCTTCCTGGCAGCTCAACAGGCTCTCAAGTCTGTGGTTTGTATTTTCTCCGTTCACTTGGAGTACCTCTGTATTACCTTCCTGGCAGCTCAACAGGCTCTCAAGTCTGTGGTTTGTATTTTCTCCGTTCACTTGGAGTACCTCTGTATTACCTTCCTGGCAGCTCAACAGGCTCTCAAGTCTGTGGTTTGTATTTTCTCCGTTCACTTGGAGTACCTCTGTATTACCTTCCTGGCAGCTCAACAGGCTCTCAAGTCTGTGGTTTGTATTTTCTCCGTTCACTTGGAGTACCTCTGTATTACCTTCCTGGCAGCTCAACAGGCTCTCAAGTCTGTGGTTTGTATTTTCTCCGTTCACTTGGAGTACCTCTGTATTACCTTCCTGGCAGCTCAACAGGCTCTCAAGTCTGTGGTTTGTATTATCTCCGTTCACTTGGATTACCTCTGTATTACCTTCCTGGGTATTATCTCCGATCACTTGGAGTACCTCTGTATTACCTTCCTAGCAGCTCAACAGGCTCTCGCTGTCTGTGTGTGAATCCAGCAGATGTTTAAAAACTTGGTACTCTACTTATATACTTTTGTTTAAACAGTTTTTATTTTTCATTAATACATTTTTTAAAATATTCCATATTTAATGATCAAACATTCTACATTCTATATTTTCATGTAGATGAGATGTGAATGCAAAATCTTCCCTTCTGTGTTGTACAATATCAGATCTGTGTTTATGTGCCATAAAATCCAACTCCACTAATCTAATGTAGCACAGTGGAAGTCGTGATAGCTCAGTGGTAGCGCGTTCGCTTCAGGTGCGAAAGGTCTGGAGTTCGAGGCCCGCTGGAGCTGTTAACAATTTTGCCCTTAGGCAAGGCATTTAATTTCCACGTTGCCTCTTCTCTCTCCCTCGTGGCGATTGATTCCATCAGGAATGAGTTCTCGAAAGTGATTAATATAAGTTGTAAGAACTTGTTTCGCAATTGAGCTAAAATAAATGTGTATAAACCAATGTAGCAATGTTCTCATTTCGATTTCTGTTCATGTAGGCTGTCCAACAACAAACCTCTCCAGTATTTGTACCATCAACAATAACAACCCGGTCTCCGACGCAAGACAAGAACCGACATGACGGTCTCCGCGAGCTGGCCTGTGCAGACACTTCAGGGATAGGCAGTAGCAACACAAGCCCACGCCAGTCATCGCGGCCAAGTTCTGTGCCGAGTGGTAGTGGTTCAGTGATTATCCAGCCCCTAGATGAAACAGACCTAGAGAATGTGCAAGTAAAGAAAGAGCAGGAAGAATCACCAACAGGTATTTAGGGAATAATATTTGTCTTGCTTACCGTCTGCATGATTAATTTCTACGCATCAGAACGACAAAGTGTGGTTTATTCACCAATAAACAACAGCAAGATAAATATTATTTTCATTCTAACATGTCTAACATGAGCCAATATAATGATACGAATGGTAATGCATGCATTATTTTGTCGGTGGTGTAAAATTGAACAGCCGTAAAATAGACTGGCTCTAGCCGTTTGTTTGTTGCAGATTTAACAACCGTAGATTTGTTCTTTGTTTATAGGAACAAAATATCAAGTCATGTTAGAATTTAGTTTATCACATAACTTTGTTTGTATTCAGTGGAATACAGGCATCACATATTTTCTTATCTT
Organism: Archivesica marissinica; assembly: GCA_014843695.1. Classification (NCBI taxonomy): domain Eukaryota; kingdom Metazoa; phylum Mollusca; class Bivalvia; order Venerida; family Vesicomyidae; genus Archivesica; species Archivesica marissinica. The sequence continues at coordinate 45,599,451 of CM026398.1, read as the reverse complement.
GTAATTACACCTGGAACAATTCTGATTGGTCGAGACATGACATTTGACAAATACATGTCTGTGTTCATGCTTTATTTGTTGAAAATCAACTGCTTAATTAATAATATGCTAAATATGCGCTAGTGGATAGAGTGATTAAATATATCATGTTATTTATTTACTATGGCATACAGATTCAGCTTAATGTAAAATGGCTCAAAACTATACTGGCAAACAGAAACGTATATTTTCTTCAAATTTATGGTTGTTGTTGCTATGGTAATGTGATAAACAGGATCTTACACTCGTTGTGATTTCATACAATATTTTATGAAACTCGTTTCCACTCACGTAAGGTACTATATATATGCACGGAGGTTGGTGCACCAAGTACTGGTTAGCTGCTGGAGCCTGCCCCGGAAATGTGTTGTTAGCTAAACTGCCTGCCGGCGGTATAGCCCAAAATTATGCTGATGCAGGCGTAAAACCCGAAAAAACAAACGATATATACATACATACATATCGGTACATACATATGTACATACAATAATATAGTAGTTCCTATATCATGCAAACATCGACTAAATACGGTTTCCGTATTTGTACCTGGGGAAAAAATAAAATTTCCATACTTCTCCCTAATGACTTCCCACGTCCACATATCTCCTAACCTGGGTTCCAGTCTGTCTGAGATGTTTCACTTTTTAACTCAATACGGCTCAATTAATGGTCTCGGTGTTAAAATATATTTGTTTGACTGACCAGACAAAATATATCGACACCTGTTCCCAGGCTATAAATCTGCAACAAATGAGGGCCAAGCTTGGGCCTTAGTCACTATAGAGCGGGACTTCTACTTGGGCCTTAGTCACTATAGAGCGGGACTTCTACTTGGGCCTTAGTCACTATAGAGCGGGACTTCTACTTGGGCCTTAGTCACTATAGAGCGGGACTTCTACTTGGGCCTTAGTCACTATAGAGCGGGACTTCTACTTCACCTATATGTACAATAGTTAAATGTTAAAACACTTCTTTAATATTTGAAACTGAAAATGTACATTAGAGTTTTATCTGCACCGGATGCATGGACTGCTATGAAGTGTACATGCACTTTCGTGTTATCTAATTAATTTCTAACTGTATTTTATGTGTGTGTTTTATGTTTATTTATCGTCGCTACCGGCTGCCCATATGAGCAACGCCTCCTGAAGAGATTTGTAATTTTAGATTTTTGGAGGATAGTGCAATGATACAGACAGAGACCCATTCCAGAGTCTCCTCTGGTTCTTTTACGTGCACGGTGTACAGCACCGACACAAGACCTCGGTTTAGCGTCCCATCTGAAAGACTGTTCATTTTATTATGGTCAGACGGGGGCTCGAACCTGCGATCCCTGGATTACCACCAGTCCAGCGTGTTACCACTCTATTTTATTTTTCAGAGCAATCATTTTATACCCCCAGGAGTACTTCATTCTCATGGAACCGGCCAGACTACGATGGTTTTCGATCAGGAATGCCAACTTTCCCAGGGTTTCTCTTTCCTCCCATCGGAAGTGCCTTTACCTTGCCTGTTACAACCTCTGTACAGCACCAACTCCTTATGAAAGCCCTTACCAAGACTTCTCCAACCTCAGGAGACCTAGGTGAGATCAGGGATGGGTTTCTAGGAAAATACGGGTCCTTGATGCAACCTAAGGATGAATCAAACCACTCTGACGCCGAAGAGAACAACAACGTCGAAACCCCTTCCTCTCATCAGTGTCATATTTGCCTTAAGCTGTGTCACAGTCTTGCTACCTTAAAAAGTCATGTGATGTCGGATCACCGAGATATGTTGAGCGCTCCAGCCCTGTCACCTTATAAGATGATGTCACCAGTGAGAAAATTATCCACCGAGAGTAATAACCCGGGCAGTTCCCAGAAAGAGGCAGACGATTATGGCGGTAGCAACATGTGTGGGACTTGCGGAAAGTCATTTCGTGATCCTCAGTCACTGAAGTTCCACAGGTATAACCACGTTCTACGTTACCAGTGTAACTACTGTGGGAAGCGCTTTTCCCGCAGCTGGAACCTACATCGACATCGGAAGACGCACTATCGTCAACTCCAAGAGGCTGGCCTAGGAGGTGACGAGGTGCATCCGATAGATGTGGACAACGAGAGTGCAAATCAAACACCAACGTATGAAGTGGACAAAGATCTGATTCTGACGTCACCGTACGCAGACTACAGGAATCACAGACATGATATGATGCCCTTTGCATTTGATATGAGGAAGAGTGGACCGGCATGTACTTACGGTATCAATGATTCTAAGGATACTGACGAAGGTTGTCTAGACGAGGATAAATCTGTTACAGAGAAGGACTCTGAAGATATTACAGATAAGGAACAAACCGAAGTTGATCCATAACGTTTACAAAATGCTAAATCAAATTGCGGGACTTAAAGTCCCATTGTGAGTTTTACTGCACGCTGAGTTTAATGATTATGAAACATGATTATTGGCTTATATTTCCATAATTTATTCAGTAAAAATGTGAAGATCTGTCCACAAAGAAAAGCTTTCGCTGCAATTATTAATTATAAATCATTTTTATTTTTAATATTAATTAATTGTCATGGTGTGTATTTTAACCCTATTTTGTTGAAAGTTATTAAATAGTACCATTTAAGGGCGCACAAATTCTGACCTGGGATGTCCTGAATTAATTTACTAATTAAATTAATGGGATAAATTTGCATATTATTTATGGTATTTCTATTTCAAATGAGTATGATGCTTTATCATTTCCACCTGTTTACAGAGCACTACGCTTGGGACAAATGAGTTAATGAGGTAATCAAATAGAATAGAAGGATGTAAAAATGTGGTCCTTAGAGAGCGTTTATTTCCTTTACTCATTCTTATAAAATAAGAAAGTTAAGCCTATTATTCCTACCTGTACTTTTCATTCAAAATATCTACCCTGCTCATTTCTTGTATTTACCATTTTTACTCACTTATAAGGCAGATCAAATGTAAGACGGGTCCTCTATATTTACTTTGTAGGAAAGGCCACTTTTAGAACGGGTCCTGTATTTTTACCTTGTATGAAAGACCAGTTATAAGACAGGTCCTGTACTTTGACATTATATGTTGCATAGGGAGTTGTACTTATATGTTGCATAGGGAGTTGTAATTATATGTTGCATAGGGAGTTGTACTTATATGTTGCATAGGGAGTTGTACTTATATGTTGCACAGGGAGTTGTACTTATATGTTGCATAGGGAGTTGATGTTGCAAGACAGACCTCTATATGTAGCTGATGCGCCAATTCATTTATACGACTTGTCCTGTAGTTTTGCCTTTTAAGACGGACCACATGAAAATAAAAAGAGTACCGAACTGTTACCTTCCATCTATAATACCACTATCCTATTGTTACTGATACCTAAATAGGATAGACCATGTATAATACCACTACCCTATTGTTACTGATACCTAAATAGGATAGACCATGTATAATACCACTACCCTATTGTTACTGATACCTAAATAGGATAGACCATGTATAATACCACTATCCTATTGTTACTGATACCTAAATAGGATATACCATGTATAATACCACTATCCTATTGTTACTGATACCTAAATAGGATAGACCATGTATAATACCACTACCCTATTGTTACTGATACCTAAATAGGATAGACCATGTATAATACCACTATCCTATTGTTACTGATACCTAAATAGGATATACCATGTATAATACCACTATCCTATTGTTACTGATACCTAAATAGGATAGACCATGTATAATACCACTACCCTATTGTTACTGATACCTAAATAGGATAGACCATGTATAATACCACTATCCTATTGTTACTGATACCTAAATAGGATAGACCATGTATAATACCACTATCCTATTGTTACTGATACCTAAATAGGATATACCATGTATAATACCACTACCCTATTGTTACTGATACCTAAATAAGGTAGACCAGCAAGACCAGACATCCAATTTCACACTAAAATTTATAGGAAAAAGTTCTCGGTGAGTAAAAATGGTAAATAACAATAAAGTGTTAAGGTGTCTAGAAACGAAATAGATGAAAATTAAATTTAGTCGGTCGGCATAACCACTACTAACAAGTATTTGATATTAAGTTATGTGATACTGGTGTTATTATCATGTTTATCATGTGCAATGCTGTTATATTTTTATTATCTGTTGCACGTTCTAGAGAATGTTGTATTTCAATGAGAATTATGATGTTGGCCTGGTATTGTGTGCCCACATCTGCTTGTAGAAATCCTTGTCTTATTAAGTATGGAAACAAAGTCAATTTAACCCTTAACCTGCCAATCATGACTGTAAAGTCGCTTTTGTAAACAGCATAGAGCCAGATCAGACGGCACACTGCTCTGTGGAGCTAAATCACTTGTCTGAATAGCAAACAACATAGAACCTGATCAGATGCAGAGTTACTCTGCGACTTATCTGGATCTATGTTGTTTGCACATTCCGTCCAATTTATTTGGCAGGTTACGGGTTAAATAGAAATGACACAGCACCATCCTGCGTTTTCAGTTTATGTTTAATATTCTTTACTGTGAATAGTTGATACTGTGAGTGTCGTGATAGCGCAGTGGTAGGCGTTCGCTTCAGGTGCGAAAGGCCCGGAGTTTGAGCCCCACTGGAGCCGTTACGATACTACCCTTAGGCAAAGCATTTAACTTCCACATTGCCTCTTCTCTCTCACTCATGGCGATGGATTCAATCAGGAATGAGGTCTCGAGAGTGATTAATATTATATGTTGTAAGAACTTGTTTCACAATCGAGCAAAATTAAATTGATATAAACTGGTTGATACCGAAACACAAAACTTTATTGAAATAATTGAACTTGCTTTCAGTTGATTTTCAGTAGTAAATACAAGTTGTTGTATGAGTTTGCATATGATGACCACTACACATTTATTTAGGATATTCCATGCTGTATACTTGTACATTAGTGGTGTTATACAAGTTGCTGGCAGTGTTCATCCCGATACGGTGTCTGTCTACGCTTGTTGTTTGATAATGATAATCTAAAGATTTTTAACATTTCTGATGTGAGCTTCAGTTTGATGTCACAACGGGAACCTCAATTTTAATAGAAGTGGTTTAGAATAATCATATTTTATTGCAAATCAATAGTAAATATGTCATACACAAACTGATACAATACATAGTATGAAAATACAAATGGTTTGGGCCACAAGTTTTAACAACATTAGACAACGGCCCTCACCAGTGGTCTATTAATAATTTCGAGAAAGTTTGACTGTAGTGTATGTATGAACACAGCCTCGCTATTGGTGATACGTTTACATCTTGGTTTATGCATACGTTAAAGCAGCACTATATCGTAATAAAGAATGTTTTTTGGTAAAATATAAATACTAATGTATGTGTGTTTACAAAAGTCGAAATAGTCGCTCAGAAACGATGAAAATCCAATAAATATACACCGTCGTATATCAACACATGAAATGTAAACTCGCACATCGCGCATGCGTGAAACAACAGCGGATATAGAAAAGCATGTTGGAATGTCAACATATTTTGAACATGAAAGACTATCTATCTATCTTCCTCTAATGTCGAATCCCTCACGGGGTTGTAGACATGTCTCTAAAAGACTTAGATAACAGAGGTATGAATCGACATATCAAGTAATTCAATTAAAAAAGACAACGCGGGGCAAATGGGGGATGATGCATTCCGAATGTAAACAAGTGCAGATGATGCGTTCCAATTGTAAACAAGTGCATGACCGATCGACCCAGAAAGCCTACTTTCGGTTTCGAGATAGTTTTATCACAAAAAACACTGTTTACTAATTGAACATAATTATACAGCTTATAATGTAAGAATACGTAACAGCATTGCTACCATACGTAAAATTTGAATTTTTCAAATATATTTTATTTCATACGATATAGGGCTGCTTTAAGTACATTTTATTGTATTTTGTTAATGTGTGTATCCTACATGTAGATATTTGTTTCAGAAGCTTCTGTTATGAGTTAATGTGTGTATCCTGCATGTAGATATTTGTGTCAGAAGCTTCTGTTATGAGTTAATGTGTGTATCCTACATGTAGATATTTGTTTCAGAAGCTTCTGTTATGATTAGTCATCTTTGAAGTTGAATGAACGTGCATGTAAGTGCTGCAACAATTGCTTTAAACGTTACCAAATACGAGTCTTGGCATCCTGTAGTATTATACGCTGTGTTTGTTTTGTTTGTCGAGATATATACATACATATATACTTGTTTTCTCTCCATTTTTATCATCTCTATTTTACAGCTTCCTTTTTATCATCTTTTTTTTAAAAACATGTTTTGGCGCAAATACTCTTGAGTCTGGACATGTAGATGGACATTTATTGGGTGCTCTTTACTATAGAGGTAATGTAATTCTGTTCATTCTGTTTGCGACTTGTTGGATAGATTTTAAAGAAGGAAATACCCAATGCATGTAAGTGCTGCAACAATTGCTTTAAACGTTACCAAATACGAGTCTTGGCATCCTGTAGTATTATACGCCGTGTTTGTTTTGTTTGTCGAGATATATACATACATATATACTTGTTTTCTCTCCATTTTTATCATCTCTATTTTACAGCTTCCTTTTTATCATCTTTTTTTTAAAAACATGTTTTGGCGCAAATACTCTTGAGTCTGGACATGTAGATGGGCATTTATTGGGTGCTCTTTACTATAGAGGTAATGTAATTCTGTTCATTCTGTTTGCGACTTGTTGGATAGATTTTAAAGAAGGAAATACCCAATAAATGACCATCGACGCGCCTGTCCGTCTGTCGAGTTATAATGTTAAAACGTACATGTTGTTCTCTGTGATACAAAGTTGTTTGCATTTATTACTTTTAATAATATGTAAAAGCATTTGATGATGCTAAGAGTATTTGTTGTTATTTGTGTTGCTATGGTATTGATTGTTGAACATTTTAAAGGAAGGTGAGTTTGCAAGGATAGCGAATAAGGACTAATTCCCTAACCAGTATAATTCTGTTACGTTTTTGTTGTTTGGCTGTCGTATAGTTTACGCCATTACAGTTTACGTCGATACACTTTACTCGATTACAGTTTACGTTGTTACAGTTTGCATCGTTAGCAGTTTGCATCCTTACAGTTTACTCCATTACAGTTTACGTTGTTACAGTTTGCACGTTGCATCGTTAGCAGTTTGCATCCTTACAGTTTACGCCATTACAGTTTGTTTCGTTACAGTTTGCGTTGTTACAGTTTATGTTGATACAGTTTGCATCGTTACAAATTCAGTCGTTATAGTTTTACGTCATTGCAGTTCACGTTGATACAGTTTACTTCAGTAAAGTTAGCAATTACGTCAATACAGTTTACATATTTTTAGCTTATATAATAATATACTACATGCACTTTGTACCAAATTGAGTTTGATCACGTTTTGCTAAGATCTGTTTCGCCCATTGTGTCTGGTACAGCACGTTGACATTACTATGAAACGTTAATGTACAATAATTGTTTTGCATTTCCAAGTGAATACCATGTTTATGGGTTGTTACGAAACTGTTGTAATAGATAAAGAATGAAGATTTAAGAGCTACAAGTCCGGGATCATTCTAGAGGGCGATGTGGGCGAAATAGTCGCCCTAGGGACCCTGACTTCGCCCTCTGGGGGCCCCACTTCTCCCTAAAATAATTTTTTTTTGGTTTTTACGATTTTCAAACAAAATTTTGTGTCTAGTAAGATACACTGGCCCATTATAAAACACTCCTTCTATTCAAATGTTGTATTTAATGGTTGTACTGTGCATTTTAACCCTATTTTGCAGAAGTATATTAAAGAACACCATTTAAGGAAACGATCACGCGCTTTCTCACTTCTCCCAAAAATTCTGACCTAGAATGAACCCTGAAGACATGCGTTTTCTCACTTCTCCCAAAAATTCTGACCTAGAATAAACCCTGAAGACATGCGTTTTCTCACTTCTCCCAAAAATTCTGACCTAGAATGAACCCTGCAAGTTAAGCCCACTATATATTGTATTGAGCTTCATAGAGTGTGTTCACAGTTTGTATAACAATTAACTGGTTTAGTTTAACCCATTCGTTACGAGCCGGCTCATCTGGATCTACACTTTTTGTAAGCCTATTGAGAGGTTGAAAGGGTTAAAATTATGGTAATTTGTTGCCGTGTGTATTTCTATGTGACAGGAAACCAATATGTTCAGTCCTGTTTGGTGCCCCTTTTTACTTATACTGTGCGGGTGCACCATGAACCAAGTTGGGCGCAACTTTGACTCAAGTTAGAACATACAGCCATATTTTGTGGAAGTCGTGATAGCGCAGTGTATGCGCGTTCGCTTCAGGTGCGAACGGTCTGGAGTTTGAGCCCCGCTGGAGCCGTTTGTGCCCTTAGGCAAGGCATTTAAATTCCGCTTTGCCTCTTCTCTCTCCCTCATGGCGATGGATTTCATCAGGAATGAGGTCTCGAGAGTGATTAATATAAGTTGAAATAACTTGTTTCTCAATCGAGCTAAAATAAATGTGTATACGTCATATTTTGTTCACCTAGAAATTAGAAGGCACATGAATATAGTCTATTCTCATTGAAAACAGAAGACATTTTAGTTTAAACATATTTATTTTCTATCATGTACATGATTATTTACAAGAATTATATTAACGAATTGGACAGGAAAGCATTTTGCAAAATTGATCCGCATAGAATTTAGATGTTAACCCTTTCAACACCACAGGCCTCTCAATAGGCTTACAAAAAGTGTAGATCCAGATGAGCCGGCTAGTGACAAGCCGTCTCATCAGGATCTGCACTTTTTGCCAGTAATATTACTATTTTTAGACAAAATTACCCATTTTGATAAATGAACTGGTCCAAATGTAATTTTCTTATTAATTTATTGGACTGAAAATATCATGCACCAGTCCATGTGAGTTACTTGGTGTTGAATGGGTTAAGTTGCCACATTTTGTGCTATATAGATAACAGAAGATGTATTCAAGATGCTATGTTCTGTATAGAAATGGAAGGAATACAGTCAAACCTGTCTTAATCAGCCAGCCAAGGGAGTCGCAGAAAGTGGCTGCTTAGCACAGGTGGCTGCTTAATAGATGTCAAATGTATAATAAAATAACATATTGGTAATCTGGAAAAGGCTGCTTAATACAGGTTGGCTGCTTAATAGAGGTGACCACTAACACAGGTTTAACTGTATAGCCATATTTTACATAGCCACTTGATAAATTTGCTCTACATATAAATAGAAGGCACGTGACCACGTTTTGGCATGCAGAGAAAACGGAGCGTAATGACGCTATAAGTGTGACTGATTGGATCTAACAATTTTGCTACATCTTTTGTGTTTAAAGTAATTGAGTAGTAATTTTGGTACTCGAGTACATGGAAACGATCATGTGCACAAACTGCGAACACAGGACACCTGTTAATTACTTTCTTAACCCTTTCCCTCATAGAAGCACCTCTTGACGCCATTATCAATACGATTTACATTGACAATGTAGTAGCCAAACCAATGATAGCTAAATGGCTGTCGTTTGTATAGAGATATAATAGTATATTGACCTAAATCTCTATGAAGGAAAGGGTTAATGTTCCATTTAATAAATTTTTATTGACATAATTATGAAACAAATAGTTCACTATCAAACGAGTAGCTATGAACTTTGATTAATCTCCCGTCATGCACTTATAGCGACAACAGATATAAGTGGTACAAACCTGCCAATAACTGTTGACTTGTTTCTTGAAAGAATACCCCGTAAACAAGGCTGTCCGATTAGCGCAGTGGTTAGCGCGCGCGCTTCTCACCAATGCAACATGGGTTCGATCCTCGAACCGGGAAGTATGTGAGATGGTACGAGTCGCCAGATCGGACAATTTGGTTTTCTTCGGGTATTCCTCCCACAAGAATTACCACATTTACGCTTTCATCCGCGCCAACTAAAGTGATTAATATAAGTTGTTAAAACTTGCTTTCGCAATCGTTGTAAAATAAATAAAGTTAAACTAAACACAGATTATTTTCACACTTACGGCCCAGCGTGTGGATTATTGGCCCCTGGATATGGTTCCGGATTAAGATAATTACTGTGTTATTGAAAATTGAAAGCAACAATGAGACACGTTAGTCAGTTACTGCCCCTGAATACTCGTAAAAGTATATTTTTTACTTAATTGGTTTCCTCTGTTTTTATCGTTGTTTCCTTTGCACCACATGTTTTCCATTCTCATCCGTATTCTCGTCTTATAATTATGAAATTATTAAATCTCGACAGATGTCCTTTAGCATGTCCAATGGATACCTTACTGTAAAAATTGGTTCAATTAATTAACACAATTTTGATAAAATTACACTTTTCCTAACGCAACATCTGTTTAGACGACAACAGTAAAAACAAAGGATTCCAACTAAAAGGACAATATTTAGGGATAAATCTGACTTTATCCATCAAGGGAGGTAATAGAAAAACCAGTAATGTCTCTCATTGGTATCGATTTACGTCTCGTAACACATACAGAAGTTTTTCCAGCCAATTTTCCCCGAATAATCGGTTATCATTTTGCTATTCGATACTCGGACGTTGTTCCGAGTACTCGTTGACATCCTTAGTTTAATGTGAAAGATTTGGTTAAAAAACTCATATATTTATTGTGATGTAAATGACATTGTTTAGTTTTGTCTGGTAGCCTATAACCTCAACTGTATTGTTTGCATCTTTTGATTGTCTAGGTGCGGTCCTGGATAGATTCGGTATATATTAGGAATTAATTGAACAAATAACGACCAAATGTGAGATTTTGTGAAAAGTTTCAAAATGGCTGCCATTAAAATATCAAATTTCCCATTTTAGACTTATTTTTTGTTGCACTTTCTTTTGAATAGTTTTTTTTGTTATGGTTGACAGGATCAGACCAAATCTAATGGTGTCGCTAAGAAATATTTAAAACAAACATGTCAAAAATGGAAGATCGTAGTCGTGTAAAAAGATTATTTTATATAAATCATGTAAGAAATATTTAACATGGTGAGATATTCAACAGTTCTGTGAATTGTTGTAAGTTTTTCTTGCCTTAATATTGTACATATTGTATATATCTGCATAGTATGTAATAGTGTAGTGAATATGTCGAGTAAACAAATGATGTACGGCCTGTGTCTGTACTTAACACAACTGCTATAAATTGAGAACTATTTGCAATGTGGACCTTTGGGAGATCTATATGTAATTATATAACTTATTAAATGTTTACAAACTACAAGAAAATTTATCGAAAAACACATCATTTCTATCTCATAATTAACCCTTTCAACACTACATACCTCTAAATAGACTTACAAAATGTGTAGATCCAGATGATCAGGATCTGCGCTTTTTGTCAGTAATATTACTATTTTTAAACAAAATTACCCACTTTGATAAATGAACTGGTCCAAATGTAATTTTCTTATTAATTTATTGGTCTAAGGATATTATGCACCAGTCCATATCAGTTACTTGGTGTTGAATGGGTTAAATGTGTAAACACTATTTTAAAGCGACATTACATCGCAAAAACGAAATAAAATGCATATTTTTCACATATAAATGCATTGCGACAACGATTTCTTCTCAATATATTCGAACACTTAACATTGTTTAGTTACAGTGTTTTTGTGGTTGACAGACTTTCAAAAGTGAAAGTAGGATTTCATATAACGGTCATCCATGCTCCTGAATTGACGTTTGTTTGTCATTGGAGTCAATATTAAACGCGCGATACTTTCGTTTAGTGATAATTTAACTTAAGATTAGTCTACAAATAAATATGCACAGGCACATATGTGAGATATAACAGTAAATCTGTACCATAAATCGTGTTATTCCGGATACACGCATTGTATTACGCTTGGATGTCGACACTATTTACATTATTTTGTTATGTCAACAAACCGCGTATACGATGTTTGTTTATTTGTTGAATTACTCAGTTTTTGAGGCAAATATTTGGGAAACAATTATACCATATAATAGGAAATTACATTCTGCAGACATTTACGTATTCACCGATGTAGTGTCGCTTTAATGTTGTCAGTATGTGTTACTGTGGACTGATCCTGTCTACCTATTTTGAGCTCCGGGAGAGGTGTGTTGAAATAGAAGATACATAGGACATGTGGCAGTCAAATATCACCTCACTTGTAGGCCTTAACCCTTTCAACACCACAGACCTCTAAATAGGCTTACAAAAAAGTGTAGATCCAGATGAGCCGGCTCGTGACGAGCCGTCTCATCAGGATCTGCACTTTTTTCAAGTAATATAACTATTTTTAGAATTTTTTTTACCCATTTTGATAAATGAACTGGTCCGAATGTAATTTTCTTATTCATTTATTGGTCTAAGAATATCATGGACCAGTCCATGTCAGTTACTTGGTGTTGAAAGAGTTAAGCTTCTCCCTTGTAAATGTTACATTTCTCCTTAACCAATTTCATTCTGGATACCGTTCAAACAGTATTTGCAAAAAACATAGAGCCAGATCAGCCGCCATGGAACGTGCCGTCTAATCAGGCTCTATGCTGTTTGCTATTCAGATGATCTTGCTAAGACACTTGGCTATGTAGCAAACAACATAGATCCTGATCAGCACGCAGCGTCACGCTGCGGCTGATCTGGATCTATGTTGTTTGCAAAAGCCTTTATATGTATCCAGAATGAAATGGGTTAATGCTCTCCTTATTTTTGAAGGTATAGCATTTAAGCCATGTATGTAGTCTCTGCCCAGTATGAATCACTCATGTTGCAAATAGTTCCTGATTTACAGTGTATATATTTATATTATACATGTATGTAATCATTAACTGTTGTTTTAATACAGTTCATTAATGAGTGTTATTGAGCTACGCCTGGGTATGAGCTAGGCTTGGGTATGAGCTAGGCCTGGGTATAAGCTACGCCTGGGTATGTGCTAGGCCTGGGTATGAGCTAGGCTTGGGTATAAGCTAAGCCTGTGTATGTGCTAGGCTTGGGTATAAGCTAGGCCTGGGTATAAGCTAAGCCTGGGTATGTGCTAGGCCTGGGTATGAGCTAGGCTTGGGTATAAGCCAAGCCTGTGTATGTGCTAGGCCTGGGTATAAGCTAAACCTGTGTATGTGCTAGGCCTGGGTAGTAGCTAGGCCTGGGTATGAGCTAGGCTTGGGTAGTACCTAGGCATGGGTATGAGCTAGGCCTGGGTAGTAGCTAGGCTTGGGTAGTACCTAGGCTTGGGTAGTACCTAGGCTTGGGTAGTAGCTAGGCCTGGGTAGTAGCTAGGCTTGGGTAGTAGCTAGGCTTGGGTATGAGCTAGGCCTGGGTAGTAGCTAGGCTTGGGTAGTAGCTAGGCCTGGGTAATACCTAGGCTTGGGTAGTAGCTAGGCTTGGGTAGTAGCTAGGCCTGGGTAGTAGCTAGGCTTGGGTAGTAGCTAGGCCTGGGTAGTAGCTAGGCTTGGGTAGTAGCTAGGCATGGGTAGTAGCTAGGCATGGGTATGAACGAAGCCTGGGTATGAGCTAAGCCTGGGTATGAGCTAGGCTTGGGTATGAGCTAGGCTTGGGTGGTAGCTAGACCTGGGTATGTGCTACGCCTGGGTAGTACCTAGGCTTGGGTAGTAGCTAGGCATGGGTATGAACGAAGCCTGGGTATAGGAAAGAAAAACTTTGAAATGTTTGCAATATTATAAAACTACTTGCTTTGAAAATCTGTTAATTAATCAAAATGTTATGATTGATTGAAATTCGAAAACTATTTTGGTTAGTAACATGTTGTGAATGAGGAGAGCCATGTTGTAGTCACTCAAGCCAAATGTGGTAGTGATAGCACGTTCATTTCAGGCGCGAAAGGCTCGGAGTTCGAGCCCCGCTTGAGCCGTTACGATTATGCCCTTAGGCAAGGCATTTATATTCCACATGCCTCTTCTCTACCTAGTGGCAATGGATTCCATCAGGAATGAGGTCTCGAGCGTGATTAATATAAGTTGTAAGAACTTGTTTCGCAATCTAAAATAAATTTGTGTAGACTAAGCCGAATGTAAAGACATTTTATTGTAAAAACTGAGTGTACTTTGTGAAAATATTATTTTGATTGCCAGACAGTATTACTTCAATGATACATAAATTATGGTTGGTGTCAATGAATGTAACAAAAACTGGCACAACTATTGAACATGATCTTGGAAATGCTTGATTTCGTTGACAGATGCCAAAATGAAAGAAAACTAAAATTCTTATTAAAATTATCTAGTGTTGAAACTGTTGCAGTAAATAATAAGCAACCAAAACAATGTTATTGACTATTTAGTAACGATATGCTTTTGATAGCACAGTTTGCTTCAGGTGTAAAAAGGAGTTCGAACACCACAGGAGCCGTTATGATTGCCCTTAGGCAAGGCATTTAAAGTCCACTGCCTATTCTCTCTCCCTCGTGGTGATGGATTCCATCAGGAATGAGATCTCGGAGAGTGATTAATATAAGTTGTAAGAACTTGTTTCGCAATCGAATTGAAATAAATTTGTATAAACTATGCTTTTACACATGCTGACCGATAACCACTGTTTTCTGTCCCTGTTGGGAGGTGGGGTTGTTGTCTGGTTTTCTCTCGGTAGAACCCAGGAAGTACTATTGGGCCTGTGTAATACGTGTAACTGCCCAACCCCCATTAGGTTATAATCACTTTTGCCATGTTACAGGTGTTTACCGGCTATTTGTTAATACCAAGCAAGGACACGGCTCTACCACCATAAATACCCCATACTTCAGTCGGTGCCACCTTCATTGCGACAGTGTTTACAAGTCTTTTGTTAACAATTATTATACACGTAATTTCAAGTTTTACTGTTGTAGTTTTAACATTTTAAAGACACATTTTCAATATTTTAATGAAACATTAGAAATGTTGTCATCTACATGTAATATTAAATATATCAGTAAACACTGTACTGTAAGCTAAATAGTTTATTAATATTAGAAAACAATTTTACTTTAAATTTATTTTTACTGTATTTACATGCCAAGTTTTAATTTTTCTTTTCAACATTAAATTGAGCACCAGCAATTCATAAGAACGATAAATATTGTTGGTTGCTTAAATTTTAATTCCATAGACGACAGGTCGAAAATATTTCTTTAAAAATATAATAGTCTGGATTTTTTATCTGTTTGACGAAGAAGCTTGGATTATAATCTAGTCACATGTTATTGATGGTACAAGCTGCTCTTCCTTCAGTATTTTAACTACTAGGTAGTGGGTGTGTTAGTTGGATGAGCATGTCGTCCATTACCCAACAGCACATCCTGTTATCTGTGCTGTGTCTTGGTTGTATGCAGGGAGAAACGAGATTACTGCTAATTAAAAACCTAAATGTTGTCGTCGTAGGACCATATGCAAATATGGCCTGTGGTTCACATCTTTTCTCCAATACAAAACTGTTTAACATAGATGTTTTCAAGAAAAGAGATACATTTACATGTACTTAGGTATGCGTTTAATTTGCAAAACGATCTGTATCACGCACACAATAGAAATGTCTGTTATTAGAGCATGACAGAGATTTAAATTTTGAAAACTAACCTCCAACCACCCCTCCCAGAACTATTGTACAAACTGGTGGAATACACTTCTTGATAATTCCGTCAAAATAATGCTTTGCTTAACTAGACAATTAACGGCATTGGTTTACAAAATTTGTTGTCATTATTATGTGGTTTAACCCATTCAACACCAAATAACTGACATGGACTGGTGCACGCTATTTTTAAACAAATAAATTAATCAGAAAATAACATTTGGACCAGTTCATTTATCAAAATTTTGTCTAAAATTAGTAATATTACTGGCAAAAAGTGCAGATCCTAATGAGACGGCTCGTAAAACGCCGGCTCATTTGGATCTACACCTTATGTAAGCCTATTTAGAGGTTCAAAACCAAAAACCCGTCATAAACTAAAGTAGATTTTCCCCTCAATCTGGAGGGCATTTGGTTTAGATATAAATGTTTATAGTGTTACTAACGACACTGTAGCCTGGAGTCCAGTCTGTCCATTTTTCACTTCAGGCAAAATGACATTATCAGAAACTCAATACGGCCCAATTAATAATCTCGGTGTTATAATATATTTATTTGACTGACCAGGCAAAATATATCGACGCCTGTTTCCAGGCTAACGACACGGTACAATTACCACTCGGTTTTGTGTATTGTATATCCAGATTAATTCACGAGTACATATCTTCACTAATCTAGTGATTGTATTTTTTTAGTTTAAAACAATATTTATTTCTTTGAATTGTATTTTTGTGAATCCATGAAAGCTCTACCATCAATTTTTTCGATGTTTTTGTTCTATAGCTACGAGTGAATAATAATTAGTAACCATGAAATAAACACAAACATACGACCAGTGGCCTCAAGGTTATAAAACGTTTCTCCTATCTCAAACTCAGTCTCAAGCTTTTGATTGGTTCAGCTGGCAGTAAAACTCAGAATCAACCAATCAAATCATTTGAGCTTGAGATCTGAGAAAAGTGTTATAACCTCGGGCACTGGCCTCGAGGTTATAAAACTTTTCTATCTCAAACTCAGTCTCAAGCTTTTTGATTGGTTCAGCTGGCAGTAAAACTCAGAATCAACCAATGAAATCATTTGAGATCTGAGAAAAGTGTTATAACCTCAGGCACAGTGTGGATATATGAACAATTTACTTGTGAACAAGTTTTACTGATTCATTTTGTATATTAGTCAAAAACGATGAATTTTGAAACCTCAGAAGGGGACAGTATATCTGCTGGAGGGGGTGGGGTAGGGGGCAGTCCCCCTTTAAGGAGGATACCTCACATGTAGTCTATCATACCTATTATTGATGTCAGGATTATTCTAAAATTACAAATATTGTCAACATTTGTTGTTGAAATGGGAGTCTTTCAGGTGAAATGTGTTGTTAATTTTGAATGGGACATGATTTAACTCCTGGGCGAGAGTGGGAATTATGGGAAATCTTCTCGTTCTGGTCATATTGCCGTGTAAAGCCAGCCAACACTAACTTGCTTTGGTATAGCTGGAACCAGACTACATGTATACTAGACTGGCTCACTGCAACCAGACTACATTTATACTAGACTGGCTCACTGCAACCAGACTACATTTATACTAGACTGGCTCACTGCAACCAGACTACATTTGTACTAGACTGGCTCACTGCAACCAGACTACATTTATACTAGACTGGCTCACTGCAACCAGACTACATTTATACCAGACTGGCTCACTGCAACCAGACTACATTTATATTAGACTGGCTCACTGCAACCAGACTACATTTATACTAGACTGGCTCACTGCAACCAGACTACATTTATACTAGACTGGCTCACTGCAACCAGACTACATTTATACTAGACTGGCTCACTGCAACCAGACTACATTTATACCAGACTGGCTCACTGCAACCAGACTACATTTATACTAGACTGGCTCACTGCAACCAGACTACATTTATACTAAACTGGCTCACTGCAACCAGACTACATTTATACCAGACTGGCTCACTGCAACCAGACTACATTTATACCAGACTGGCTCACTGCAACCAGACTACATTTATACTAGACTGGCTCACTGCAACCAGACTACATTTATACTAGACTGGCTCACTGCAACCAGACTACATTTATACCAGACTGGCTCACTGCAACCAGACTACATTTATACCAGACTGGCTCACTGCAACCAGACTACATTTATACCAGACTGGCTCACTGCAACCAGACTACATTTATACTAGACTGGCTCACTGCAACCAGACTACATTTATACTAGACTGGCTCACTGCAACCAGACTACATTTATACCAGACTGGCTCACTGCAACCAGACTACATTTATACTAGACTGGCTCACTGCAACCAGACTACATTTATACTAAACTGGCTCACTGCAACCAGACTCCATTTATACTTGACTGGCTCACTGCAACCAGACTACTAGACTGGTTCATATTAAGACAATCTGGTTTTTGTTCTTCTATATTAAACCACTGCCATGACATCATACCTTTGTACTTGCAGTCCATTATTATTAATATTGGAATGCTTTCAGAGTATTATATCAAATCATATACGTATATGTACGAAATTAACTATTTTAATGAGTAAGATCTTGTTATATAAATAAGTGTGCGTTTTAAGTAAGATACAAGTCTCAAACGGATCCAATATGTAAAATATTCATATATTTGATCGTTTTCGGCTTATATCCTATACTTATGCTAATTAGCAACATTTGATCCTGTCAATAAAATATCATGGGAACCAAGTTATAACATAATAACAGTAAACAGACTCTATTGGGATGATCTGATTACCGGTATACTATGCTGTACCTATAAAAAGCTGGGAACCATACCTCATAATTCCATTGGGAGTTGAATCGTGTGACCTATATAGGTATAATCAAAGTATTGTTGAAGTTTGTGAAATGTGATGAATGAACATTGATATTATCTTGTTGGTGTTGGCAGTGTTACACTATTATCATGTTAATTCATGTATTTATTATTTATAAATCTGTACAATAATTGTTGGATTATAAAAAAGTTTATTCTGGTGTTAAGTAATAAAGTTTACATGGTGTTACGGGAGAACAGCTTGTGTGTTGTTTCTTTCACTTGTACCAATGTTAAGGATATCGGTAGATATCTGATCAGACGGTCAGCAGTCCGCTACACTTTGGCCTAAGGATATCGGTAGATATCTGATCAGACGGTCAGCAGTCCGTTACACTTTGGCCTAAGGATATCGGTAGATATCTGATCAGACGGTCAGCAGTCCGCTACACTTTGGCCTAAGGATATCGGTACCCCATTTCTTGATCAGACGGTCAGCAGTCCGCTACACTTTGGCCTAAGGATATCGGTACCCCATTTCTTGATCAGACGGTCAGCAGTCCGCTACACTTTGGCCTAAGGATATCGGTACCCCATTTCTTGAGACGGTCAGCAGTCCGTTACACTTTGGCCTAAGGATATCGGTACCCCATTTCTTGATCAGACGGTCAGCAGTCCACTACACTTTGGCCTAAGGATATCGGTACCCCATTTCTTGATCAGACGGTCAGCAGTCCACTACACTTTGGCCTAAGGATATCGGTACCCCATTTCTTGATCAGACGGTCAACAGTCCGCTACACTTTGGCCTAAGGATATCGGTACCTCATTTCTTGATCAGACGGTCAGCAGTCCGCTACACTTTGGCCTAAGGATATCGGTACCCCATTTCTTGATCAGACGGTCAGCAGTCCGTTACACTTTGGCCTAAGGATATCGGTACCCCATTTCTTGATCAGAAGGTAGCCAGTTGAATCACCACACATTTAATAACAGGTATATCAAAAATGATTAAATCGTGTTTAATAATAGGCATTTATTTGCAAAGCAAACCGATCTGAAAACACATGCATACCCGCTAAATGTTAGTGATATATATTAACAATATACGTTATAATTTCTATACCAAATCGACGACTGAATGATGGATACACTAAAACTGTACCAATATGGACATTGCAAACAGTATTGTTCACAAAGGTGACTACAATCATTGTCACACATACAAAGGTGACTACAATCGTTGTCACACATACAAAGGTGACTACAATCGTTGTCACACATACAAAGGTGACTACAATCGTTGTCACACATACAAAGGTGACTACAATCGTTGTCACACATACAAAGGTGACTACAATCGTTGTCCCGCACACAAAGGTGACTACAATCGTTGTCACACACACAAAGGTGACTACAATCGTTGTCACAACAAAGGTGACTACAACGTTGTCACACATACAAAGGTGACTACAACGTTGTCACACATACAAAGGTGACTACAACTTGTCACGCACACAAAGGTGACTACAAGTTGTCACACATACAAAGGTGACTACAATCGTTGTCCCAACAAAGGTGACTACAATCGTTGTCACGCACACAAAGGTGACTACAACCGTTGTCACACAAGTTGTCATGCACACAAAGGTGACTACAATCGTTGTCACACATACAAAGGTGACTACAAGCGTTGTCACACATACAAAGGTGACTACAATCATTGTCACGCACACAAAGGTGACTACAATTGTTGTCACACATACAAAGGTGACTACAATCATTGTCACACACACAAAGGTGACTACAATCGTTGTCACGCACACAAAGGTGACTACAACCGTTGTCACACATACAAAGGTGACTACAATCGTTGTCACACATACAAAGGTGACTACAATCGTTGTCACACATACAAAGGTGACTACAACCATTGTCACACATACAAAGGTGACTACAATCGTTGTCACACATACAAAGGTGACTACAATCGTTGTCACGCACACAAAGGTGACTACAATCGTTGTCACGCACACAAAGGTGACTACAATCATTGTCACACATACAAAGGTGACTACAATCGTTGTCACGCATACAAAGGTGACTACAATCATTGTCACACATACAAAGGTGACTACAATCGTTGTCACACACACAAAGGTGACTACAATCGTTGTCACGCACACAAAGGTGACTACAACCGTTGTCACACATACAAAGGTGACTACAATCATTGTCACACATACAAAGGTGACTACAATCATTGTCACGCACACAAAGGTGACTACAATCATTGTCACGCATACAAAGGTGACTACAATCGTTGTCACGCACACAAAGGTGACTACAATCGTTGTCACGCACACAAAGGTGACTACAACCATTGTCACACATACAAAGGTGACTACAACCGTTGTCACACATACAAAGGTGACTACAAGCGTTGTCACGCACACAAAGGTGACTACAATCATTGTCACACATACAAAGGTGACTACAACCGTTGTCACGCACACAAAGGTGACTACAATCATTGTCACACATACAAAGGTGACTACAACCGTTGTCACACATACAAAGGTGACTACAAGCGTTGTCACACATTGATGTAGCACACAACTATATCATAGAGTCCAGTTTTATCACATAAATTTGCTTGTATTCATTGTACTTTTCTTATATGTCCACACGTGTAATAACACCTGAAAAGATTCTGATTGGTCGCAGCACAACATTGACAGCATGCAATATACACTCGACATATACATGTTGTTTGTGTTCATGCTTTATTTATTGGAAATCAACTGCTTAGATCAATAAAATGTTAAACATGCACTAGTGGGATACAGCGCTTAAAAATATTTAGTCGTTTATTTGCGTGAAGCTGTTCGATTAACAGGGACTATTTTACTACAGCACACAGGTTAATGTGATCAGACTCGAACATATTTTTTCCTCAGTTTTATGGTTGTTGTTACTGTGGTCATGTGACTTAACCCTTTCAACCCCACATGCCTCTAAATAGGCTTATGAAAAGTGTAGATCCAGATGAGCCGGCTCGTAACGAGCCGTCTCATCAGGATCTGCACTTTTTTGCCAGTAATAATTATTACTATTTTTAGATAAAATTACCCATTTTGATAAATGAACTGGTCCAAATGTAATTTTCTTATTAATTTATTGGTCTAAAAATAGCATGCACCAGTCCATGTCAGTTACTTGGGGTTGAATGGGTTAAAGGAGCTTACACTCGTGATGATTTCATACCATATTTTATGAAATCACCACTCGTGCAAGATCGTATATCGCAGCAGTTTTACAATCAGGGTTCCCGTTGTCGGTCGCCAATGCCGCCTAAAAACAAATATTGGCGTTAAATTTTGTGAATTGGCGAAAATATTTGGCGCAACTTTTTTCTTGGCACATGTTTTGTCAAATACATGGCTTCAAATATTTATTTGTGAACTATATGGCTCTTAGTTGGCTCCAAGGTTTTTAAATTGGCTCCAGTGTTTTTCAATTGGCGACAGAAGTGGCGCAGACAAACATTCAGACAGAGGGAACCCTGGGTCTACATGTGGTTTGTTTTTATTTTGTTGTTATATATGCATACATTTTATATAGATATTATATATGTATGCATAACGTCAAATTGCATGTTCTTATAAACACACTTTCAATGCAACACGTTTAACCATACAAGCTTCTTAGAGTGATCATCAGCATGGATGGTCTTTCAGTGTTAAATTTTAACATGAATGACCTTACAGTGTCAATGGTCAATTTCCTTACTGATCTCCCAAGTTCAAGGTCAACATCAGTATGGATGCCCCGTTAAAGGGTTAATTTCTTCATACTACTATATTTGGGCTGATCTACAAGTTCAAAGGTATATTTCGGCCTATGCTGACCTTTCAGTGTTACAATGCTCAATGAAGATATCGAGTGTAAATATTACACAAGCATATGAGAATGGAATGTGGCAATCGTTTTAATGCTGAACAAAGAGAACGACAGACTGTGGTATGTCTGGATCTCGTCTTGTTACGCGGCATACTAAACTATAATAATGATACGAGTACAGCCCAAAGTTGGTACAACTCTAAAAAAACAAAGTCCCAAACATAACAAATAACTCCCTATACATCAACATTTATATACACATGTAACAAAGCCATGTTGAATAACAGTGCTCCAGCTAGGACAGGGAGCAATTCTGGATGTTGGGCACTTGTCTATCAGGGATCAGTTTAGAGGGCGAAATTGCCGCCCTAGGGACCATGACTTCACCCTCTGGGGGCTCCACTCCTCCCTAAAAAAAAATTTCTTTAAAAAATAATTTGGTTTTTACGATTTACGAGATACAAACAAAATTTTGTCTAGTAAGATACACTGGCCCATTATAAAGCACTCCCTCTATTCAAATGTTGTATTTAATGGTGTACTGTGCACTTGTCTATGTGTAAATTTTAAAAATCACGACACATTCTTGTGTTCGCAAGGTGTACAAGATCGTAGCTACGGCATGCCAGATTGAGCCAAAGGGACACCAGACCGATGGCAGGGTTTACCAGATTAAGGGCCCGGCGAACCAGATTGGGAGCCGCGCATACCAGATTGAGGCCAGGTACACCAAATTGGGGGCCAGATACTCCAGAATGAGGGCAGGGCAT
Organism: Archivesica marissinica; assembly: GCA_014843695.1. Classification (NCBI taxonomy): domain Eukaryota; kingdom Metazoa; phylum Mollusca; class Bivalvia; order Venerida; family Vesicomyidae; genus Archivesica; species Archivesica marissinica. Next base: position 45,576,312 of record CM026398.1, on the reverse strand, counting down.
TCCAAATTGAGGGTACGACACACAGATTGAGGGCAGTGCATACTAGATAAAATCAGGTTATACCAGACCGAGGGTAAGGTACACCAGATGCATATTAGATGAGAAGGGCATACCAGACTGAGGGCTAGGCATACAGATAGAGATTAGGGCATACCAGATCTATGGCAAGGCACACAGATTGAGAGGAGTGTGTACTAGATAAGAGCAAGGCATACCAGATCGAGGGCAAAGCACACACATTGGGGGCAATGCATACCAGACTAGAGCCGGCCACACAGATTGAGAGCAGTTAGTAGAGAGCAAGACATACCAGACTGATGGCAGAGCACTTTACTATTTCTGCCTAGCCGGAGCACTAGAAGATGAGATTTCTCCTTAATTTGACCACTTTCCAGGTATTTGAACAGAAGCTCGCTACAACTTTACTAAACACACTGGCAGTATTGGCCTTTTGTAGCGACACGATAGGCTTTCATACATTGTTTATTTATTTAGAAAGAAAATACTCCAAATCATAAAAAATCAAGAAATAAATAAAATGCTTTTAATATATATACCGTATGCATTGTATATATATTTATTTAAATGGCTGGGGAAATGCTTGGGTGTATAATTATGCAGTTCACTGATAATATATAACGTACAAAATACATGTAGTTAACCTGTCCACCTCACTCTCGCATGCTGTGTCCACCTCACTCTCCCATGCCATGTCCACCTCATTCTCCCATGCCGTGTCCACCTCACCCTCGCATGCCGTGTCCACCTCACTCGCGCATGCCGTGCCCACCCCCCTCTCGCATGCCGTGTCCACCTCACTCTCGCATTCCGTGCCCACCTCACTCTCCCATGCCATGTCCACGTCACTCTCCCATGCCGTGTCCACCCCACCCTTGCATGCTGTGTCCACCTCACCCTTCGTATTCCGTGCCCACCTCACCCTCGCATGCCGTGTCCACCTCACCCTCGCATGCCATGTCCACCTCACCCTCCCATGCCGTGTCCACCTCACCCTCGCATGCCATGTCCACCTCACTCTCGCATGCCGTTCCCACCTCACCCTCGCATGCCCTGCCCACCTCACCCTAGCATGCCCTGCCCACCTCACCCTCGCATGCCGTGTCCACCTCACCCTCGCATGCCGTGTCCACCTCACCCTCGCATGCCGTGTCCACCTCACCCTCGCATGCCGTGTCCACCTCACCTCGCATGCCGTGCCCACATCACTCTCGCATGCCGTGTCCACCTCACCTCGCATGCCGTGCCCACATCACTCTCGCATGCCGTGTCCACCTCACCTCGCATGCCGTGTCCACCTCACCTCGCATGCCGTGCCCACCTCACCTCGCATGCCGTGCCCACCTCACCTCGCATGCCGTGCCCACCTCACCCTTGCATGCCCTGCCCACCGCACCATTGCATGCCGTGCCCACCCCACCCTTGTTTGCGGCTTTAAAAAGCCAATATATGTATATACATTTTGTTAGAAATACATGTATTTTGTATATTTGTTAATGTTCTGATTGTATTCACACATATAATATAATGTATATATATATTATTGTATAATAGTGCATTATATAGTATTTCCGTTTACCGTGTACTCATAATAAGAGGCTGCCCACCCGAGATAGCAATGCAATTGTGAGCATCACCCGTCATTTGAATTAATGTCCGAGCATTTAGATGGAACTGGTCGATCCATCACAGCGATAGGAGACTAGATTCGATTACCCGGAAATATGTACATGTACAGAGGCCACGCTTATTATGACCAAGAAAATAATTAAAGTTGTAAAAGTTCACTGGATTGTCTTCAAAAATGAATAGTATGCATGTCTTTTTGAGCGTAAAGTTCATTTGAAATGTAATCCTGTGTTGGCTTCCATTATTAATCACTGTCACAGGGCTACATTGTAAAATAAACTTTTAGCCTTAACAGGTATGCATACTTTCATTCTATATTAATACTTCTTCCAGAAAAAAAACGTGCTAGAATATCACCATTTACAAATAAAAATAGCAAAAAAAATCAAACCAGGGAGGGGACATCCCTCCCGCATCCACCCCTTCGTTCACACAGATAAGTGGCCCCAACTTTTTTCAGCCCAGTATGGGCCCTACATGTAACTTGTGACCAAATGATAAAATAGTTCAAAGTCCATTGATGAATGACGTACATCATGAACTGTACACTAACTGGTAGTTTGCGTGGTTTTCACACTATAGAAAGACAACTTCATTTGTTTCGTTTCTTAACCCATTCAACACCAAGTAACTCACATGGACTGGTCCATGTATTTCATAAACCAATAAATGAATCAGAAAATCACATTTGGACAAGTTCATTTATCAAAATGGGTAATTATGTCTAAAAATAGTCATATCACTGGCAAAAAGTGCAGATCCTGATGAGACGGCTCGTCACGAGCCGGCTCATCTGGATCTACACTTTTTGTTAGCCTATTTAGAGGTCTGTGGTGTTGAAAGGGTTAAATGGTACACGAGATAAGTAATAGAATTCCATTGTCACGCACCATGTGTTTCACGTTTATTTATCGTCGCTACCGGTTGCCCATATCAGCGATGCCTCCTGAAGAGATTAGTCATTTTAAATTTTTGGAGGATAGTGCAGAGACCCATTCCAGAGTCTCCTCTGGTTCTTTTACATGCACCGACACGAGACCTCAGTTTAATGTCTCATCTGAAAGACTTAATTTTATTAGGGTCAGACGGGGGATCGAACCTGCCACACCACAGCCAACCAATGTAGCTCTTATATGTGCGGATAGATGGTGGACAAACTTGATCACAATACATCGCCTTGAGACTTGCACTCAGAGGAGCTACATTGTAAGTACATCATCCCCATTATGTACATGTAAGCACTATAACAGCAATTAAATGGTCTAATGACTTGTCTGTTCACACACCAGACAGATGTAATAGTGCTTTCATAGCAGAATAGTATAGAGCGTATATACTCTACTTGTAATAAGCTTGGTGATGAATATCATTTTCTAATGGAGTGTCGTCTTCTCAACGACCTACGAATAACTTATTTTAAACCATATTTCCGTAATAGATGCAACATGTTTAAAACAGTTGAACTGTTAAAATCAGAAAACAGAAATACTTTAAGGAATTTAGCAATATTGGTATTTAACCCATTCAACCCCAAGTAACTGACATGGACTGGTCCATGATATTCTTAGACCAATAAACGAATAAGAAAATTACATTCGGACTAGTTCATTTATCAAGATGGGTAATTTTGTCTAAAATTAATAATTATTACTGGCAAAAAAGTGCAGATCCTGATGAGACGGCTCGTCATGAGCCGGCTCGTCACGAGCCGGCTCATCTGGATCTACACTTTTTCATAAGCCTATTTAGAGGCCTGTGGGGTTGAAAGGGTTAAAGGATTTGAAGAGAAGTGTCGCTTTTGAAGATACTTTATCTACTTCATATGTTATAATGTTTGTTTGTATTTGATGAAATAAAAACTACAACTTCAAACTACAAAAAAAACGTTTAACCATTTTTATGTCTTCTATAAAAACGTTATTCAAAATATTTGTTCACCACCAATTATACTTGCTACCAAAGCGCGGCTACATCTGCCTGTGTTCATACATACATGTACTGTATCTAGATTTTCAAATATTTTACACATCGTATTGTTTCTATTTAAAGCACCACCTCTAAATATAGGCGCCCACACGTAAAAATGCAACATGAAATGGCGCCTTTAAAAGGAAAAAATTGGCTTACAGGTCGGTAGTACTGTTGAGTAACGTAATACATGAGTAACGTAATATATATATATATATATGAACTCCAAGCTCATGAATCACTGTGGCCCTAAGTATGCATGAATAATATGCACTTGTTGAACGTGTATCGCTATAAAAAGTATTTATTTTCACAGAAGAATTCACACAATATCTACAATGCCTCGAGTTGTTCAAACCTAAAGTACAGGATAGTTATTTACATAGACACCGTATAACAGTTTATAACGTGGAACAATCCACAGAAACACGGGACTTATAGCTACTCGCCATTCCTACTTAGTACATGTACCGCATGTACAGAACATATCGATCAATTTAGGTAACAATCGATCGCATGGTAAGCGTCGCATTATGACGAGGCAAGGTCACTGAGCAGTTTATTCCAATTAGTTGTCAATTACCGATATTGACACAAATTATAGGCATTTTCGTGAAATGAAATTATGGAATGAAAATAAAATGGCAAGAGCACTGTGCATTGTATTATGACTAAAATATGAAATTCAAATTACTCACGGAGAAACTTCCGTATAGTATAGTACACTGTAATTACATAACTTATTAAATGTTTACGAACTACATGTACAAGAAAATTTATCAAAAAACACATCATTTCTATCTCATAATTAACCCTTTCAACACTACATACCTCTAAATAGGCTTACAAAATGTGTAGATCCAGTTGAGTCGTCTCATCAAGATCTGCACTTTTTGCCAGTAATATTACTATTTTTAGACAAAATTACTCATTTTGATAAATGAACTGGTCCAAATGTAATTTTCTTATTAATTTATTGGTCTAAAAATATCATGCACCAGTCCTTGTCAGTTACTTGGTGTTGAATAGGTTAAATATCATGCACCAGTCCTTGTCAGTTACTTGGTGTTGAATAGATTAAATATCATGCACCAGTCCTCGTCAGTTACTTGGTGTTGAATGGGTTAAAGATCATGCACCAGTCCATGTCAGTTACTTGGTGTTGAATGGGTTAAAGATCATGCACCAGTCCATGTCAGTTACTTGGTGTTGAATGGGTTAATGTCATGCACCAGTCCATGTCAGTTACTTGGTGTTGAATGGGTTAATGTCATGCACCAGTCCATGTCAGTTACTTGGTGTTGAATGGGTTAATGTCATGCACCAGTCCATGTCAGTTACTTGGTGTTGAATGGGTTAAATGATGCATCTGATATATCTATCCGACACGAGTATGGTTTTCTTCACAATGCACAAGATAACCAAATTTCATTTGTGTGCAATACACAACTACCATACAAATCTGAACACATGTACATTGCATGATCTTTTGCGAATAGAAATATGCATTGTACATTATAAAACTTAAATTAAACATACTCAAGTTGACTGTAAGAGAATCTACCTGCTGTGTGAGTTCGTTCAGTGATTGGCATAGAGTGGTGGAACCTATGCTCAGCGTAAATCCCACATATAATGACCAGTATAAAATGTTAATTGCACTTTTCCGCATATTATTATTTTCTTAAGTCGTGAAAACAACTTTCAAATCACTCTTGTTGACAGTTTTAGCTTCATCGCGTGACCTTGCTGCTCAATACATCACGTGACCTTGCTACTCAATACAGCTATCATTTATATGGGGAACTGAAGACTTCAGGGCAACTATGCACGGCATACTTGTTATTTTTTATTTATCCACCATAACTTGTTGAATATCTTATTTTGATATAGTACATCATTGAATAAAAACATTTATTGGTCTTAATCAGAAATGGTATAGAAACTATTTTTCGGGTTAGGTGTAGATTTTTTAAATTCGGATAGCTACCTGAATTGCTCATACACTGTATCAGTTTCGGTGGAAATATTCTCCCAATGATTTGTTTGTTTATATTCGTCTGCTGGACAAGTCACGTGAGAGTTGCATCAGGCTACCGATACACTCAACGGAATGCTATTGAACCATGCTTCAACTCTGTCAGCGAAATTAGTCTAGAACTATATAAATATTTTAAATACAGATGAAAATGGAAAATAAGCCGAGCATAGGAATATGCCATGTATAGGTTCCACCACTCTAACATTAATTTCTTTTTTTATACTTTATTTATTTTACAACGATTGCGAAGAAAGTTTTAACAACTTATATTAATCACTCTCGTTGGCTCGGATGAAAGCATATATGTGGTCATTCATGTGGTAGGAAACCGGGTACTCGGAGAAAACCCACCTGTTCAATCTGGCGACCATCGTACCATCTCGCATACTTCCCTGTCCGAGGATCGAATTGGTGAGAAGCGAGCGCGCTAACCACTGCGCTAATTGGACATTTATTTCACGTGGTCTTGTCTACAGTAGCCAGTCCAGGTCGTAAAAAATAATAACCAAAATGAACGATAATCATTAAAACATCTTCTAAAATGATTTTGTCTTGAAATAGAAAGCTAGAAATAGAGACCAGGCTTGCATGCTCCACTAAATTGAGCGCAAGCATTCTCGTGTGCAGAACTCATATCAGATACAATTATATATCACTTGAGCTCTGAGCATAGCTTTATGATCCCCAGACCAGAATGAACATTTTGTTGTGTTTCACAAGATATTTTAGAAAGGGTAAATGAAAGTCTGGATGACTGGTCTAGGTGCAGAAAGTAATCTCCACTGTACCATTATTTTAAGATTACAATCACTAACACTCCTTCATATTTCCCATGTTACCACCATTGACAGGAAACGACTCATTTTCCATGCAAACTTCTTCAAAGGAAGAAGTTGAATCATTCTCATCAACTTCTGTGGGACTTCTTACATCGGTTGAACTTTCTGTTTCCGTGGGAATGGCGGAAGTACGACCCGAACTTATGCCAGAATCCTGCAGGCTAATCCCACTTTCGTCACCTCTCACAATGGAATCATCCTGTGTATCTGTCATCACGATATCTTTTTCCTGGGCAAGATTTACATCGTTGTCTTCAAGCAGGTTAGTACAAGCCTTGGAAGGTCTAACCTCAATACTCGAACTCACTTTGTCATCTTGAACGTCCTCTGGGTTTTCACCGGCATAGTCTGTCTTATTTTCTGTATCAGATTCATCATCAGTGAAAGTTTTGTCTCCAAATCTACTGCTGACATAACTATGACTACAAGACGATGCACTGCGCGAGCACCTGCTTGAATCAGGACTCGATCTTGCCGAAATGTCCAAAAAAGTTTCGTCTTTATCTGGGCTGTACTCATCGGCAACACCTTCACGTGCTTCCTCAACGAAGAATTGGTCCTGTTGGGAGAGAGGCGCCATAAACTGTATAGTATTAGGCTCATAGATCTCCAACATTGGATAAGCACACAACTTGTGTTCCTGTAAATAGCAAGAAACATAATGTAAAACGTTTTTCAAATAAAGTAAATGACTGATGGAATACTGTAGTAAATGACCGATGGAATACTGTAGTAAATGACTGATGGAATACTGTAGTAAATGACCGATGGAATACTGTAGTAAATGACTGATGGAATACTGTAGTAAATGACTGATGGACAAATCTATAAATGAATAATAAAATCAGACGAAAGTTTACTGAATCGATAACTAGACGTTGAATTTACATATGATACGAGACAAGGAGCTCCACACCATCATTCGGATTTGACACTTTCATTACCCATCTTGCAAGACGGAAGTGTATACCAAGACCAAGGGTAAGGTACACCAGATGGAGGGCAGCAGTGCGTACTACATGTACAGGGTGTACCATAGTCCATACTAACACAAAACAAATATATATACTTTTTTTGCAAAATTATGAATTATAATTTACGTTTCCACAGGAACGAAAAATGCATAAGAGACATAAAAACTGATGTTGCAAATAAGCTAAAGACAAAACCAGATGTTTAACAGTGCTCACTGAAAATATTTTTTAACAGACAGGCCCAGGGTTTGTCCCCTCTGAAAATGGACAGGCCCTAATTTAAAATGGATTTTGAGGGCCCCCCCCCGAGCATCGGGCTGTCCTATTTTTCAAGCACTGGCTTAGATCGAAATGGATACATGTAGGTAATGCACGTCAAGATAGAAAACATCTGTTGACATCAATTCTAGCAGAACATGAACATACATAGATGTACTGGTTCAGCTTCGGGTAAACCCTCCACACTGCAATCATGATAGACATTGTGTTGATGTAAGGGAACGATGTCTTCACACAGGTTGTTAACTCGGGAAGTTCGATGATCTTGAAGCCCTCAGATAGCATCCTTTCTTTCAACTCCGGCTCAACTTTGACACCGCCCTCGCTCAGTATGGCACCTACTGCATAACGACATTCCTCACTAGGTACCTGTAATGTGGAATTTCATTGTATTAATACATGTACATGAAATGTGTACATGTAGGTATAACACTCAGTAGATTATTATCCATTTTTAATGTTTTTTTCTAACATGGCTCGGCATATTGTCTACTTGTGGAAGTGGATAGCGCAGTGGATGTGCGTTCGCTTCAGGTCCGGTGTTTGAGCCCCGCGGGAGCGGTTACGATTGTGCCCTTATGCAATGCATTTAAATTCCACATTGCCTCTTCTCTCTCCCTCGTGGCGATGGATTCCATCAGGAATGAGGTCTCGAGAGTGATTAATACAAGTTGTAATAACTTATTTCGCAATCAAGCTAAAATAATTTGTATAAACTATATGCAAAGAAGGAATTCACCGTGCTTAAATCTGCATTAAAACATTTTTATTTTGTGATGTAATTTATGCACTCTAAAAAATAACATCAATAATGTGTTGCGGCTTATTAGATACACATATACCTTGGTGATGTCAGAATTGAAATAATTTTTTCCCCGCAATGATACATTATCAAAAGCATCGCATGATTCCACTCTATAAGAAAGCAAACTGCCAGGCCATTAAATGACTACCACCAGTATGATCACCGAATGTAAACATTTCGCACTAAATACTGAAGAGTTATGGGAACATTTTTCTCATACTCTAAATACCCTCACAGATAAATGGATTCCATTCAAACAGTCATCTAAGAGAGACCAGTCACCTACTCTGGGTCAACCAGAGTTTTAAGCGAATGATTAGAAGACGAAATAGGGCCTTTAAAAAATACTAGAAAGTCAAGCATGCCTTCAAATCGTAAGAAGTTCCTGGATCTCAAACATTTACATGTAGTGTGGAAAAGGGTCAAAGATGCTTATCACCAATACCTTGAAAGCATCCTAAATCTAAACAGTGCTGATGCCTCTCATCCATACAGACGATTGTGGAGTCCGTGGTCCAGTGGTAGAGCGTCGGATTTGGAATCAAACGGTCCTGGGTTCGTATGTAGTGTCATTGAGCATGGCACCTCACACACATTGCTTATTACCAGTTGGATAACAACTTAAGTCGGCTAAGCCTGCCCAGGAAAACATGTCTAGGTCCCCACAAGGGGTTTGAGGTAGACATGTTTTCCTGGGCAGGCTTAGCCGACCTAAGTGGTTAACCAGTACTAAGCAATGTGTGTGAGGTGGCTTGCTCAATGACACTATATACGTGGCCAGACTAGAGTATCGAACACGGGACCGATCGATTCCAAATCCGACGCTCTACCACTGGACGCCACACCATAACACACATTTCTTATTTATAGGACTACCCCCTACCCCTAAATTTCAATGTTTTGCCGTATTAGCAAATTTCTGAAAATGTGTTAAAATTGGCGGATTCTGGGAAAAGATTTTTATACATCCACCCTAGGCAGGTGTACCACCCTATATACAAGTTACCAGGGGTGGATGTACTTCTCTTTCACAAAATGATTTTGATTCGTTAGATCCAGCAGGCCACTTTCTCAGTTCTGCTTCTCTACTACATATCCGTCACCGACTCAAGATATTTTTTAAGATGCATGGTATTAATTTTATCAGTTCTCGGCTACATGATAATTTACCGTATTTGGATTGTCATAATAAATTCCAAGGCATTTCACATCAGGAGCAACTTTGTAAACCTCTGTGAACAAATTCCCAGAATATTTGTACGGCCCTTTTTCGAACTTGTAGGCTACAACGGCTTGTTTTATTGGTGGTGCACCTGCTCCAACGTCTATTGGTGTCAAAACGCCACATACATACAAAAAACAAGCTAATGTCAAACATAGAAGTAAAAATAAAATAATAATTCCCGCAAACATCAGCGTCAGGTTTTCCATTTTGGATGGCTTGCTCGATTGAGACACTGAACAAATTTTAGAATAGTTCCAAGGTTTTCACCGTAAGCTCCATATATATATCGATATACAAGATACAATCGCAGACGGGTCTGTAGCCTAGTACACGCTGGACTGGTAATCCAGGGATCGCAGGTTCGATCGCCCGTTTGATCCTAATAAAATTAACAGTCTTTCAGATGGGACATTAAACCGAGGTCTCGTGTCGGTGCTTTACACCGTGCACGTAAAAGAACCAGAAGAGATTCTGGATTGGGTCTCTGTCTGTATCATTGCACTATCCTCCAAAAATCTAAAATGACAATACTCTTCAGGAGGCGTCGCTCATATGGGCAACCGGTAGCGACGATAAATAAACGTAAAACACACACAATAAATTAGGGGCGGCGCCAGGGGGGGTTCGGGGGGTGCGAACGAACCCCCTTTTTCAGTTAATGGTGTACGATCATATGATGAAACCCATCTCAAGGAATGCTTCATATCATCATCACCAGTCGCAAAATGAGATGATTCATTTGATTGGCCACTCCACCATCCAAGCAGATATTATTACAGAGATTAAGAAATCAGGTTTTCACACTGTAATGGTGGATGAGGTAACATCAAGCAATGATGAAATTCTATCAGTTTGCTTTCGCTTTGTAGACGAAGAGAAACAGATACGAGAGGAGTTCGTTGAGTTCATAGAATTACTGGCGAAGCTATCGCTAATGCCATCCTGGAGTTCCATAAAAACGTTGGTTTGGATATTCATCAGCTTCAGGGGCAGTGTTATGATGGTGCCTCAATCATGTCTAGCGAGAAGAAAGGCGTATCTGGAATCATTTCACAGCATTCACCAAATGCTCCATATACCCATTGCAATGGACATATTCTTAATCTTTCCATTGCCGCTAGCTGTAAATCTAATAACATACAGCATGTGATTGCTACCATGAAGGATGTAGCTATCTTCTTCAACTACTCTCCAAAACGGGAAAGGCTCATATAAATGATAGCGGAAAAACGTCACGTTCACAATGCCACCACTAGAACAGTGATAATTGGCATGTGAAAGACCCGTTGGTCGGAGCGCGATACCGCTTATGAGCATTTCTACCTGGCCCTACCATTCCTGGTAGAGTGCTTTGATATTATCAGTGGTACTCACCCGGACATGGATGATTTTGATAAGGCGTTTACGGAAGGCTGGGACTCGGAATCAAAGAAAGATGCAATTGCTCACGCTAAAGCTGTGACGGATTTCGGATTTATTGTTGGTCTGGTGTCGCTGTATTACCTGTTGCACCCTTTTCACGGTGTTACCGTCTACATTCAGGGTCGAACAATAGACATTGTAAAAGCTTACCAGTTGATTGATGAAACCGCGTCTGATATGAAAGCGACACGTGACAACGTTGAAGAAGGTTTCAAAAAGATCTACAAACAAGCCGAACGCATCGCAGAGAAACTAAACGTTGATCCGTCTTTGCCACGCATTGCCAAACGCCAGATCCATCATCAAAATCAGCCCACTGGTAGTCCAGGCCCGTCGCTGGGCATACGCAAGTACGCACGTGAGTATCATTGGTCTCAGAAAATGAAAACTCCAAAAATGCATTAAAACCCCTAGAGGGAGAGGTAGTAGGTATACATACGTGATGTGTGGACTAGTGGAATAATTGAGCCCATTGCAAATATGGTGCATCTCGAAATTTAGCTAAATTTGTGCTATTTTACGTGCTTGTTTAATTGATAAGGGCGATAGATCATGTATATTATACATCTAGCCTTAATTTATACCTTTATACGGATTGTCGTAAGAACTTTAGTCCTGCAATTGTATGTTACAAAATACATTGAAATTGCTTCCTCATTTCACAAAATCTCCTGGGGGCATGCCCCCGGACCCCCTAACGTACTCGCTCGCTATGCTCACTCGATAAACAAGCATATGTGGCCGTGCGTATCATCAAAATAGCTTCAGCGACGGCCCTGGATACGCCAGAAGAATATTATTGCCGTACAGTTGCCATTCCACGTCTTGACTGCATCATCAGTGAGATGGATACACGATTTAACAAACTTTCACAGAGAGCTGTGAAGCTGCTGATGCTTGTTCCTGCCATCTGTTTTACCCACAGGAACTTGAAATTGTATCCATAAGCCACCAAAGGTCTCGTACCTCTATCCTAGGACACCTCCCTCTATTAAAAAAAATAGAGGGAGGTGTCCTATGATAGAGGTACGAGACCTTTGGTGGCTTATGGATAAAATTTCAAGTTCCTGTGGTTTTACCATACATTTTGAGCTCTAGAATGCAGGAAATGCCATTTCAGAGCTTCCAGATTTAAAATATTTCCGGGGGAGCATGCCCCCTGACCCCCCTAGCGGGCTCCTGCCCTACGGGCCGTCGCACTTACATCGAACCCCCTCCAGACATTCCTAGCGCCGCGCCTGAAGGTACAAACTGGTCAGTAGTCCAGTGGATAACATGTTTGGACTGCGAATCCAGGAATCGCAGGTTGGCTCCACCCTGTCTGACCCTAATTATATTAACAGTCTTTCATATCTAACTTTAACCGAGGTTTCGTGTCTATGATTTACATGCGATTGCTGTGTAACTTAGCCTACAATTGACTTGCGAAGCTGTTTCAGAGTCGGGTGGCATCTGGGAAGAATGATCTCTGGCAACATAGAGGCCTGGCAGAGGGTACCAGGTAGGTATAGTCCTGACAGAGGGTACCAGGTAGGTATAGTCCTGGCAGAGGGTACCAGGTAGGTATAGTCCTGGCAGAGGGTACCAGTTAGGTATAGTCCTGGCAGAGGGTACCAGGTAGGTATAGTCCTGGCAGAGGGTACCAGGTAGATATAGTCCTGGCAGAGGGTACCATGTAGGTATAGTCCTGACAGAGGGTACCAGGTAGGTATAGTCCTGACAGAGGGTACCAGGTAGGTATAGTCCTGGCAGAGGGTACCAGGTAGGTATAGTCCTGGCAGAGGGTACCAGTTAGGTATAGTCCTGGCAGAGGGTACCAGGTAGGTATAGTCCTGGCAGAGGGTACCAGGTAGATATAGTCCTGGCAGAGGGTACCATGTAGGTATAGTCCTGACAGAGGGTACCAGGTAGGTATAGTCCTGGCAGAGGGTACCAGGTAGGTATAGTCCTGGCAGAGGGTACCAGATAGATATAGTCCTGGCAGAGGGTACCAGGTAGGTATATTCCTGGCAGAGGGTACCAGTAGGTATATCCTCGAGGGTACCAGGTAGGTATAGTCCTGGCAGAGGGTACCAGGTAGGTATAGTCCTGGCAGAGGGTACCAGGTAGGTATAGTCCTGGCAGAGGGTACCAGGTAGGTATAGTCCTGGCAGAGGGTACCAGGTAGGTATAGTCCTGGCAGAGGGTACCAGGTAGGTATAGTCCTGGCAGAGGGTACCAGGTAGGTATAGTCCTGGCAGAGGGTACCAGGTAGGTATAGTCCTGGCAGAGGGTACCAGGTAGGTATAGTCCTGGCAGAGGGTACCAGGTAGGTATAGTCCTGGCAGAGGGTACCAGGTAGGTATAGTCCTGGCAGAGGGTACCAGGTAGGTATAGTCCTGGCAGAGGGTACCAGGTAGGTATGTATAGTCCTGACAGAGGGTACCAGGTAGGTATAGTCCTGACAGAGGGTACCAGGTAGGTATAGTCCTGGCAGAGGGTACCAGGTAGGTATGTTAGTCCTGGCAGAGGGTACCAGGTAGGTATAGTCCTGACAGAGGGTACCAGGTAGGTATAGTCCTGGCAGAGGGTACCAGGTAGGTATAGTCCTGGCAGAGGGTACCAGGTAGGTATAGTCCTGGCAGAGGGTACCAGGTAGGTATAGTCCTGACAGAGGGTACCAGGTAGGTATAGTCCTGGCAGAGGGTACCAGGTAGATATAGTCCTGGCAGAGGGTACCAGGTAGGTATAGTCCTGGTAGAGGGTACCATGTAGGTATAGTCCTGGCAGAGGGTACCAGGTAGGTATAGTCCTGACAGAGGGTACCAGGTAGATATAGTCCTGGCAGAGGGTACCAGGTAGATATAGTCCTGGCAGAGGGTACCAGGTAGATATAGTCCTGGCAGAGGGTACCAGGTAGGTATAGTCCTGGCAGAGGGTACCAGGTAGATATAGTCCTGGCAGAGGGTACCAGGTAGGTATAGTCCTGACAGAGGGTACCAGGTAGGTATAGTCCTGGCAGAGGGTACCAGGTAGGTATAGTCCTGGCAGAGGGTACCAGGTAGGTATAGTCCTGGCAGAGGGTACCAGGTAGGTATATTCCTGGCAGAGGGTACCAGGTAGGTATAGTCCTGGCAGAGGGTACCAGTTAGATATAGTCCTGGCAGAGGGTACCAGGTAGGTATAGTCCTGACAGAGGGTACCAGGTAGGTATAGTCCTGGCAGAGGGTACCAGATAGGTATAGACCTGGCAGAGGGTACCAGGTAGGTATAGTCCTGGCAGAGGGTACCAGGTAGGTATAGTCCTGGCAGAGGGTACCAGGTAGGTATGTATAGTCCTGACAGAGGGTACCAGGTAGGTATAGTCCTGACAGAGGGTACCAGGTAGGTATAGTCCTGGCAGAGGGTACCAGGTAGGTATAGTCCTGGCAGAGGGTAACAGGTAGGTATAGTCCTGGCAGAGGGTACCAGGTAGGTATAGTCCTGACAGAGGGTACCAGGTAGGCATAGTCCTGACAGAGGGTACCAGGTAGGTATAGTCGTGGCAGAGGGTACCAGGTAGATATAGTCCTGGCAGAGGGTACCAGGTAGGTATAGTCCTGGCAGAGGGTACCAGGTAGATATAGTCCTGGTAGAGGGTACCAGGTAGGTATAGTCCTGACAGAGGGTACCAGGTAGGTATAGTCCTGACAGAGGGTACCAGGTAGGTATAGTCCTGGCAGAGGGTACCAGGTAGGTATAGTCCTGGCAGAGGGTACCAGGTAGGTATAGTCCTGGCAGAGGGTACCAGGTAGGTATAGTCCTGGCAGAGGGTACCAGGTAGATATAGTCCTGGCAGAGGGTACCATGTAGGTATAGTCCTGACAGAGGGTACCAGGTAGGTATAGTCCTGACAGAGGGTACCAGGTAGGTATAGTCCTGGCAGAGGGTACCAGGTAGGTATAGTCCTGGCAGAGGGTACCAGTTAGGTATAGTCCTGGCAGAGGGTACCAGGTAGGTATAGTCCTGGCAGAGGGTACCAGGTAGATATAGTCCTGGCAGAGGGTACCATGTAGGTATAGTCCTGACAGAGGGTACCAGGTAGGTATAGTCCTGGCAGAGGGTACCAGGTAGGTATAGTCCTGGCAGAGGGTACCAGGTAGGTATAGTCCTGGCAGAGGGTACCAGATAGATATAGTCCTGGCAGAGGGTACCAGGTAGGTATATTCCTGGCAGAGGGTACCATGTAGGTATAGTCCTGACAGAGGGTACCAGGTAGGTATAGTCCTGGCAGAGGGTACCAGGTAGGTATAGTCCTGACAGAGGGTACCAGGTAGGTATAGTCCTGGCAGAGGGTACCAGGTAGGTATAGTCCTGGCAGAGGGTACCAGGTAGGTATAGTCCTGGCAGAGGGTACCAGGTAGGTATAGTCCTGGCAGAGGGTACCAGGTAGGTATGTATAGTCCTGACAGGGTACCAGGTAGGTATAGTCCTGACAGAGGGTACCAGGTAGGTATAGTCCTGGCAGAGGGTACCAGGTAGGTATAGTCCTGGCAGAGGGTACCAGGTAGGTATAGTCCTGGCAGAGGGTACCAGGTAGGTATTGTCCTGGCAGAGGGTACCAGGTAGGTATGTATAGTCGTGACAGAGGGTACCAGGTAGGTATAGTCCTGACAGAGGGTACCAGGTAGGTATAGTCCTGGCAGAGGGTACCAGGTAGGTATGTATAGTCCTGGCAGAGGGTACCAGGTAGGTATAGTCCTGACAGAGGGTACCAGGTAGGTATAGTCCTGGCAGAAGGTACCAGGTAGGTATAGTCCTGGCAGAGGGTACCAGGTAGGTATAGTCCTGACAGAGGGTACCAGGTAGGTATAGTCCTGACAGAGGGTACCAGTTAGATATAGTCCTGGCAGAGGGTACCAGGTAGGTATAGTCCTGGCAGAGGGTACCAGGTAGATATAGTCCTGACAGAGGGTACCAGGTAGGTATAGTCCTGGCAGAGGGTACCAGGTAGATATAGTCCTGGCAGAGGGTACCAGGTAGGTATAGTCCTGGTAGAGGGTACCATGTAGGTATAGTCCTGGCAGAGGGTACCAGGTAGGTATAGTCCTGACAGAGGGTACCAGGTAGATATAGTCCTGGCAGAGGGTACCAGGTAGATATAGTCCTGGCAGAGGGTACCAGGTAGATATAGTCCTGGCAGAGGGTACCAGGTAGGTATAGTCCTGGCAGAGGGTACCAGGTAGATATAGTCCTGGCAGAGGGTACCAGGTAGGTATAGTCCTGGCAGAGGGTACCAGGTAGGTATAGTCCTGACAGAGGGTACCAGGTAGGTATAGTCCTGGCAGAGGGTACCAGGTAGGTATAGTCCTGGCAGAGGGTACCAGGTAGGTATAGTCCTGGCAGAGGGTACCAGGTAGGTATAGTCCTGGCAGAGGGTACCAGGTAGGTATAGTCCTGGCAGAGGGTACCAGGTAGGTATAGTCCTGACAGAGGGTACCAGGTAGGTATAGTCCTGGCAGAGGGTACCAGGTAGGTATAGTCCTGGCAGAGGGTACCAGGTAGGTATAGTCCTGGCAGAGGGTACCAGGTAGGTATAGTCCTGGCAGAGGGTACCAGGTAGGTATGTATAGTCCTGACAGAGGGTACCAGGTAGGTATAGTCCTGACAGAGGGTACCAGGTAGGTATAGTCCTGGCAGAGGGTACCAGGTAGGTATAGTCCTGGCAGAGGGTACCAGGTAGGTATAGTCCTGGCAGAGGGTACCAGGTAGGTATAGTCCTGACAGAGGGTACCAGGTAGGTATAGTCCTGACAGAGGGTACCAGGTAGGTATAGTCCTGGCAGAGGGTACCAGGTAGATATAGTCCTGGCAGAGGGTACCAGGTAGGTATAGTCCTGGCAGAGGGTACCAGGTAGATATAGTCCTGACAGAGGGTACCAGGTAGGTATAGTCCTGGCAGAGGGTACCAGGTAGATATAGTCCTGGCAGAGGGTACCAGGTAGGTATAGTCCTGGTAGAGGGTACCAGGTAGGTATAGTCCTGGCAGAGGGTACCAGGTAGGTATAGTCCTGACAGAGGGTACCAGGTAGGTATAGTCCCTGGCAGAGGGTACCAGGTAGGTATAGTCCTGGCAGAGGGTACCAGGTAGGTATAGTCCTGGCAGAGGGTACCAGGTAGATATAGTCCTGGCAGAGGGTACCAGGTAGGTATAGTCCTGGCAGAGGGTACCAGGTAGGTATAGTCCTGACAGAGGGTACCAGGTAGGTATAGTCCTGGCAGAGGGTACCAGGTAGGTATAGTCCTGGCAGAGGGTACCAGGTAGGTATAGTCCTGGCAGAGGGTACCAGGTAGGTATATTCCTGGCAGAGGGTACCAGGTAGGTATAGTCCTGGCAGAGGGTACCAGTTAGATATAGTCCTGGCAGAGGGTACCAGGTAGGTATAGTCCTGACAGAGGGTACCAGGTAGGTATAGTCCTGGCAGAGGGTACCAGATAGGTATAGACCTGGCAGAGGGTACCAGGTAGGTATAGTCCTGGCAGAGGGTACCAGGTAGGTATAGTCGTCCTGGCAGAGGGTACCAGGTAGGTATGTATAGTCCTGACAGAGGGTACCAGGTAGGTATAGTCCTGACAGAGGGTACCAGGTAGCTATAGTCCTGGCAGAGGGTACCAGGTAGGTATAGTCCTGGCAGATGGTACCAGGTAGGTATAGTCCTGGCAGAGGGTACCAGGTAGGTATAGTCCTGACAGAGGGTACCAGGTAGGCATAGTCCTGACAGAGGGTACCAGGTAGGTATAGTCGTGGCAGAGGGTACCAGGTAGATATAGTCCTGGCAGAGGGTACCAGGTAGGTATAGTCCTGGCAGAGGGTACCAGGTAGATATAGTCCTGACAGAGGGTACCAGGTAGGTATAGTCCTGGCAGAGGGTACCAGGTAGATATAGTCCTGGCAGAGGGTACCAGGTAGGTATAGTCCTGGTAGAGGGTACCAGGTAGATATAGTCCTGGCAGAGGGTACCATGTAGGTATAGTCCTGACATAGGGTACCAGGTAGGTATAGTCCTGGCAGAGGGTACCAGGTAGGTATAGTCCTGGCAGAGGGTATCAGGTAGGTATAGTCCTGGCAGAGGGTACCAGTTAGATATAGTCCTGGCAGAGGGTACCAGGTAGGTATAGTCCTGGCAGAGGGTACCAGGTAGATATAGTCCTGACAGAGGGTACCAGGTAGGTATAGTCCTGGCAGAGGGTACCAGGTAGATATAGTCCTGGCAGAGGGTACCAGGTAGGTATAGTCCTGGTAGAGGGTACCATGTAGGTATAGTCCTGGCAGAGGGTACCAGGTAGGTATAGTCCTGACAGAGGGTACCAGGTAGATATAGTCCTGGCAGAGGGTACCAGGTAGATATAGTCCTGGCATAGGGTACCAGGTAGATATAGTCCTGGCAGAGGGTACCAGGTAGGTATAGTCCTGGCAGAGGGTACCATGTAGGTATAGTCCTGACAGAGGGTACCAGGTAGGTATAGTCCTGACAGAGGGTACCAGGTAGGTATAGTCCTGGCAGAGGGTACCAGGTAGGTATAGTCCTGGCAGAGGGTACCATGTAGGTATAGTCCTGACAGAGGGTACCAGGTAGGTATAGTCCTGGCAGAGGGTACCAGGTAGGTATAGTCCTGGCAGAGTGTACCAGATAGGTATATATCCCTTAAGACAGTCAACCATAAAAAAGCAAAAGGGTTCATTTTCCAAGTTCTGAGCATGCCTTAATTTACCGAATCAATGCACAGGCATCCGGTGCATACCCTGGACCCCCCCCTGGACCCCTCCGGGCATACCCTGGACCCAAGTACAACCACAAATAGTCATAATACATTGTAACATCAATCAAGTATCATTTCTAGTTCCAAAAACCCATTTGTGAAAAAAAAATTCACAAATGGGTTTTTGGAACTAGAAATGATACTTGATTGATGTTACAATGTATTATGACTATTTGTGGTTGTACTTGGGTCCAGAGTATGCCCGGAGGTGTCCAGGGGGGGGGGTCCGGGGTATGCGTCGAATGCCTGTGAATCAATGAAGTACATTCGTTGTATTGTATATTAATAAATCACGAATTGTTTATATGCTATACAAGCACTAATGGTTATAATACATAGTATATATAATAGGTGCCTACACTTTTTTGGGTTTGGTAACATTTGACGACGGCTACACAAGATACGCAGGCAGCAAATATGAATAATAACCAAGCGACACAAAACTCCAACTTCAACGAGATACTCTTCAGCGCCACTGGCGATATTTACTTAACTAACCTCATCCCGTCCACCTACATCACAATTGTCACATAAAGTTCGTTTATTTTTAATAAAATTGGCGACACTCGACGTATTTAAGTGCTATTACCTTCATTTACTGAGCGACAGCGCAATGTGGGCTATCAGATAACTGATAATATCACCTTGCAGGAAACGCTAGAGGCAATGATCCATTTTCCAATGGTTGCCAAAATCTGGTAATAATATTTCATGAAAGTAATATGCATAGAACAAATCATGGACATATGTTCAATGTAGACCGTCAGTAAATATGTATCCAAATATCAAATTCATTACATATTTAGGTCATGTAGGCCTATGTGGTGCTTAACCCATTCAACCCCAAGTAACTCACATGGACTGGTCCATGATATTCTTAGACCAATAAATTAATAAGAAAATTACATTTGGACCAGTTCATTTATCAAAATGGGTAATGTTATCTAAAAATAGTAATAATTATTACTGGCAAAAAAAAGTGTAGATCCTGATGAGACGGCTCGTTACTAGCCGGCTCATCTGGATCTACACTTTTCATAAGCCTATTTAGAGGCCTGTGGGGTTGAAAGGGTTAATAGCGGAAATGTTGACAATCATACGGATACAATGTTAATGATATTATTTTTCATGATGAACATAATCCGTTTTTATAAAGTCAGGTAAGAGAATGTGGAACCTCACTCACTCTACCACGTGTCTCAGTAACGTCACTCGATTGCCAACCAATGGCAAGCCTAGTAGCGATGTAGTTTCCTGGAATTATTATAGTATGTTTGTGTGAGAACATAGACGGCTCGCGAGTGCAAGAACATACATTGTTTTCACGGTCCAGAACTTAGGGATCTTGGTTCCTTGGCTTCGTGCAATGAGTGTCGGAGCAGCAAATGCTGCCAATATAAATTGTGTTTGCCCGAACATACTAGACGGGATTTTCATTTATAAAAATATTTCTAATTGGCCTGACATTCTAGTCGGAATGTATATACATGTATGCTCAGACGACACATTTACTGTGAACGTTCCTTAACGAGGACATTTCGTAAAACATCTATGTATTTAAAACAGGAACGTTGGAAATATTTGGGATAACATATTTACCGCACAATACGAGACATACACTAATAATGATAACACCAGTTGTAAGATATATCAGAGTTTTGTATCTACTAGTTTGTGTTTTCGGAGGTAAGTGTTAGCAACAAAATATTTTTATCAATATTGGATACATTTGGAACTAGTCATTGCGGCATACTAGCCTTGTCTTAAAGCAGAATTACATCGTATGCAATAAAAGATATTTGAAAAATTCAATTTTTACGTATGGGTAGCAATGCTGCTACACATTCTAACATTATACAATGTACTTTGTATGCTTATGTAAATTTGGTAAACAGTGTTTTTTTGCGATAAAACAAACTCGAAACCGAAAGTAGGACTTTCCGAGTCGATCGGTCACGCACTTGTTTACAACCGGAATGCATCGTCCTCATTTGTCCCACGTTGTCTTTTTTAATTAAATTACTTGATATCTTGATTCATACCTCTGTTAGCTAAGTCTTTTAGGGACATTTCTACATCCCCGCGAGGGGTTCGACATTAGAGGAAGATAGATAGTATGTCATGTTCAAAATGTATACGTTGTTTTCTACATCCTCTGTTGTTTCACACATGCGCGCTGTGCGTGTTTACATTTCGTATGTTGATAAACAAATTCGCGTATACGACGGTTTAAATTTATTGGAATTTTATCGTTTCTGAGCGACTATTTCGATTTTTGTAAACACACACACATTAGTATTTATATTTTACCCAAATCATCCTTTATTACGATGTAATTCTGCTTTAAACAGTCCAATAAAACTCACATCTGTGCTGTTCTTCTTATAATCCTCTGGAATAAAATGCATTCAATGACAATATGAAACTACATGTATCTGTAGTGTACGATTATTTGTTGGCTCCAATTGTTACAAACCACACGGATAACGATTCGGCTTGTTGAATGTATGTGTACGATTAAATGACTGTAAAGGCTTTTTTATACACATTTATTTGAGCTCGATTGCGAAACAAGTTCTTACAACTTATATTAATCACGCTGGAGACCTCTTTGCTGATGGAATCCATCGCCACGCGGGAGAGAGAAGAGGCAAAGTGGAATTTAAATGCCTTGTCTAAGAGCATTGTTGCATCGACTCCAGCGGGGCTCGAACTCCGGGCCTTTTGCACCTGAACGCCCTACCACTGCGCTATCAACACTGTAAATACTGCCGTGTTGGAATGCATGTATGTGTAATTCATGTGTAGGCTACATATCTATTTGTCAACAGCTTCCGGATCTTGGTACACGTGTTTTAACACGCACTACTCTCCCAGAACCCATTACCAAACCTTTAATAACGCTAGACGGGTTTGTGCAGGTTTAAGTCCGGTATCTACCTTGGCAGATTTCGGTGCATCACCTGTTACATTTGCGGATAATCTCTTCACACTGTGCAGCCTAAATCTGTTGGATAATAAGGCGTACTGGATCGGTAAGCAACTGTTTGGTATATAATGACAATCATATTGCCTTCGTTCGCACACAGGCGGATCTGTAGTCCAGTTGTTAACACGTGGGACTGGTAATCCAGGGATCGCAGGTTCGATCCCCCGTCTGACCCTAATGAAACTAACAGTCGTTCAGATGGGACTTTAAACCGAAGTCTCATGTCGGTGCTTTACACCGTGCACGTAAAAGAACCAGAGGAGACTCTGGAATTGGTCTCTGTCTGTATCATTGCACTATCCTGCCAAAAAAATCTAAAATTACTAATCTCTTCTGTTATAAATTCAACACATGCCAAATTGATGTACATTACAAGAATAAGCTGTATTTTAGGAATACAGGCTATTGGCGCAAGCTTACAAGGAACATACAACGATACCCATAAAAATAATGTGTATTATTATTATAATGGGTATAATTCACGAAATATCAATTTTGTCAGAATACCACCATGTCTTATGTAAATTGTTAAATGTTTACATTTTTCAGCTCTCATAAAATTGGAAAACAATCCATTTGGAGCTATTAATAATAACATGTAATTAATTGCTTTAATTAGACTAACTAGGCTTGTTGTGAGTGTTTATCAGTTATGAAGAAATTAGTTTAATGCCATAAATAGTTATTTTTATTTATGAAATTCACTAAATTCATCATGAAAAACAGAATCCAAATAGAGTCGTCGCTAAGTAATAATTGTAGTAAACGATTGGCTTAAAAGCTAACATTTTCATACCCTTGATGTTAACAATAAAGATTATATAATTGCTGCAATATATGTAATACCATGTAAAACTCTAACTTCTCCATAATTTATAGAAAGCCAAATCGGACAGAATCAGGGCGAATGTACGACAGTACAAACGAATGGAACCAACGTCACAGTTGCTATTAACTCGTGCACTAGTATGGTTTACCCTCTGTGTCAGACAACACAGATATCCACGCCAACTACTGTTGCGCCAGGTAAATTCGTATACTAGTATTGTATATGTAACGATGGGACCAATTACTAAATCATATGTATATGGTTTGTAAGACAGACACAAATAAATACATTGGAATTAAATAGCGAGTCCAATGTCATTCTTTATTATCAAGCTAAGTATTGAACTATTGGCCAAATGTAATGCTTTCTTCACAATGTGCAAGATGGTTATGATAAGTTTAGGCCATGTAACCCATTGCAACTGAGAGAAACCTTCGAAACAGAATCTTGAATTTTAACTATTTCACCGTCAATGTCGCGTAAAAGCGACTTTGCAAACAGCCGAGAACCCGATCAGACAGAACAGAACGTGTCGTCTGATCAGGCTGTATGTTGATTGCTCTTCAGACAGTGGAGCTGAAGCACCTATCCGAATAGCAAACAACATAGATCCTGATCAGACGCGGCGTTACGCCGCGGCTGATCTGGATCTATGTTGCTTGCACATGCTCTCAATTTAGCCTGAACCTAGCCTTAGAACAATATATTGTAAAAGTTCCAGCCATTCTGACTATAGTTAATGGACACTATATGACAATGCTTCACATGGTTATGCTTTGGACCAATATATAGAGAATATTTGAGTCGTTTTAACTGAAGCTATGTAGATATTGCACAATCACTGAAGACATATTTGACCTTGGAGGGCAATACATTGCTAGCTTTTCTATTTTCAGCCTGGGTTGATGGTGGCCAACAAGGTATTTCATACATATTGTCTGAGAACACATATACATACTGTGGTGCACACAATTACTGTAACATTTTACACGGTGACGTTGCAAAACAAGGAAACGATTCATTCATGACAGCATTAGTGTACCAACTTGGGTTCACAACAGGCAAACACGTTTCTTTCTGGTTGTTCAGCCCAGGTAACCAATTTTAAGCATTTGTACATTTTATAAATCAATGTCGTACTTCATGATTTTTTAAATTTTACTTTCCAAACTATCCACCTGTACATGTTCAGTTTCCAGAGTAGTTACACAACCCAGCTTGGTGCAGCTGATGGAAGACCGGGTATACACATGAGATAGAACACACGGTTTCTGGGTATGAACATATTTCAAGACATAATTTTATTTTTAAATCTATTTTCATTTCAGAATTAATGTATTAAATATGTTTTTATTTCAGAATTAATTATCATGAATTCAAGAATCTATATTTGAATGGCTAGCATAATAGTCCGTTTCAAAACATATTCATGACCGATTGTCTTTTAATTGGCTGCCATGATAGGATTGTCACACAATATCTTGTCACTAGCCACCATAGTGAGACAAGGATGTTATACGGTAATATTTCACCGGTCACCATTGTCATACGAACACTCTTCATCCACAATAGTGAGCTGTGTTTGTGATTTGTACATTCTTCAAAGTCCACCATGGTTAAATATTGTTGTTATACGAGTAGTAGTCGGCGGCGACCCAGCCGTTTGTCACAAGATATCTTGTCACTGGCAACCGAGTTGCATATGATCACGATGGTGAGATCCAGTTGTCATTACTATAGCTTGTCACTGGCCACGGTGGTGAGATCCAGTTGTCATACCATAGCTTGTCACTGGCCACGGTGGTGAGATCCAGTTGTCATACCATAGCTTGTCACTGGCCACGGTGGTGAGATCCAGGTGTCATACCATAGCTTGTCACTGGCCACGGTGGTGAGATCCAGTTGTAATACCATAGCTTGTCACTGGCCACGGTGGTGAGATCCAGTTGTAATACCATAGCTTGTCACTGGCCACGGTGGTGAGATCCAGTTGTCATACCATAGCTTGTCACTGGCCATGGTGGTGAGATCCAGGTGTCATACCATAGCTTGTCAATGGCCACGGTGGTGAGATCCAGTTGTAATACCATAGCTTGTCACTGGCCACGGTGGTGAGATCCAGTTGTAATACCATAGCTTGTCACTGGCCATGGTGGTGAGATCTAGTTGTCATACCATAGCTTGTCACTGGCCACGGTGGTGAGATCCAGGTGTCATACCATAGCTTGTCACTGGCCACGGTGGTGAGATCCAGTTGTAATACCATAGCTTGTCACTGGCCACGGTGGTGATATCTAGTTGTCATACCATAGCTTGTCACTGGCCCCAATGGTGAGATCCAGTTGTCATACCATAGCTTGTCACTGGCCACGGTGGTGAGATCCAGTTGTCATTACTATAGCTTGTCACTGGCCACGATGGTGAGATCCAGTTGTAATACCATAGCTTGTCACTGGCCACGGTGGTGAGATCCAGTTGTCATTACTATAGCTTGTCACTGGCCACGGTGGTGAGATCCAGGTGTCATACCATAGCTTGTCAATGGCCACGGTGGTGAGATCCAGTTGTCATTACTATAGCTTGTCACTGGCCACGGTGGTGAGATCCAGGTGTCATACCATAGCTTGTCACTGGCCACGGTGGTGAGATCCAGTTGTAATACCATAGCTTGTCACTGGCCACGGTGGTGAGATCCAGTTGTCATTACTATAGCTTGTCACTGGCCACGGTGGTGAGATCCAGGTGTCATACCATAGCTTGTCACTGGCCACGGTGGTGAGATCCAGTTGTAATACCATAGCTTGTCACTGGCCACGGTGGTGAGATCCAGTTGTCATTACTATAGCTTGTCACTGGCCACGGTGGTGAGATCCAGGTGTCATACCATAGCTTGTCACTGGCCACGGTGGTGAGATCCAGTTGTAATACCATAGCTTGTCACTGGCCACGGTGGTGAGATCCAGTTGTCATTACTATAGCTTGTCACTGGCCACGGTGGTGAGATCCAGGTGTCATACCATAGCTTGTCACTGGCCACGGTGGTGAGATCCAGTTGTAATACCATAGCTTGTCACTGGCCACGGTGGTGAGATCCAGTTGTAATACCATAGCTTGTCACTGGCCCCAATGGTGAGATCCAGTTGTCATACCATAGCTTGTCACTGGCCACGGTGGTGAGATCCAGTTGTCATTACTATAGCTTGTCACTGGCCACGATGGTGAGATCCAGTTGTAATACCATAGCTTGTCACTGGCCACGGTGGTGAGATCCAGTTGTCATTACTATAGCTTGTCACTGGCCACGGTGGTGAGATCCAGGTGTCATACCATAGCTTGTCAATGGCCACGGTGGTGAGATCCAGTTGTCATTACTATAGCTTGTCACTGGCCACGGTGGTGAGATCCAGGTGTCATACCATAGCTTGTCACTGGCCACGGTGGTGAGATCCAGTTGTAATACCATAGCTTGTCACTGGCCACGGTGGTGAGATCCAGTTGTCATTACTATAGCTTGTCACTGGCCACGGTGGTGAGATCCAGGTGTCATACCATAGCTTGTCACTGGCCACGGTGGTGAGATCCAGTTGTAATACCATAGCTTGTCACTGGCCACGGTGGTGAGATCCAGTTGTAATACCATAGCTTGTCACTGGCCACGATGGTGAGATCCAGGTGTCATACCATAGCTTGTCACTGGCCACGGTGGTGAGATCCAGTTGTCATACTATAGCTTGTCACTGGCCACGGTGGTGAGATCCAGTTGTAATACCATAGCTTGTCACTGGCCCCAATGGTGAGATCCAGTTGTAATACCATAGCTTGTCACTGGCCCCAATGGTGAGATCCAGTTGTAATACCATAGCTTGTCACTGGCCACGATGGTGAGATCCAGTTGTAATACCATAGCTTGTCACTGGCCCCAATAGTGAGATCCAGTTGTAATACCATAGCTTGTCACTGGCCACGGTGGTGAGATCCAGTTGTCATTACTATAGCTTGTCACTGGCCCCAATGGTGAGATCCAGTTGTAATACCATAGCTTGTCACTGGCCACGGTGGTGAGATCCAGTTGTCATTACTATAGCTTGTCACTGGCCACGGTGGTGAGATCCAGGTGTCATACCATAGCTTGTCACTGGCCACGGTGGTGAGATCCAGGTGTCATACTATAGCTTGTTACTGGCCACTGTGGTGAGATCCAGTTGTAATACCATAGCTTGTCACTGGCCACGGTGGTGAGATCCAGTTGTCATACCATAGCTTGTCACTGGCCACGGTGGTGAGATCTAGTTGTCATACCATAGCTTGTCACTGGCCCCAATGGTGAGATCCAGTTGTAATAACATAGCTTGCCACTGGCCACGGTGGTGAGATCCAGTTGTCATACCATAGCTTGTCACTGGCAACATGTGAGATCCAGTTGTAATACCATAGCTTGTCACTGGCCACGGTGGTGAGATCCAGTTGTCATACCATAGCTTGTCACTGGCCACGGTGGTGAGATCCAGTTGTCATACCATAGCTTGTCACTGGCCACGGTGGTGAGATCCAGTTGTAATACCATAGCTTGTCACTGGCCACGGTGGTGAGATCCAGTTGTAATACCATAGCTTGTCACTGGCCACGATGGTGAGATCCAGTTGTAATACCATAGCTTGTCACTGG